>JAYESD010000004.1:99187671-99787671 GCA_036927565.1 Tuctoria greenei
CCTACAAGTGGATCCTTATGATCAGGTTTTAAGTAGCAAATGACATTCTCCAAGCACGACACATCATGGACTCCACAATCAAACAAGAAACGCTTTGCCGATGATATGACATGCCCAGAGCACAAAATGCTATCACAGCTAAAGTATGGGGAAACTGTAAAATTTAATGTGACTATCTCTAAATCATACAAGGTTGCAAAGCAATTATAATTCAATGCAATATATTTTTCTTCTTTAGTATTTACTACGTCACGGCGCAGTGAACAAGTGGTACTCTATTACCGCGAGGGACGGTGATTGCAATCTGGACACACCCGGACAACATGACACATACGTCATTCAGAAGTGTCAGCGAGTACACCTGTACCTACATAACACTTCACTACTAGGCGTATATGGCCACCTTTCACAAGAAACCCGAACGTCGAGCCCATCTCACCTCCGCAAACAAAAGGTCTCCGCACGGAACACCTCATGTGTCCGCCGATCGATTTACACCTTACTGTCCTCAACCCACCCCTAGCGATGGTGAGTTAATGGGCCTCGACACCCCAGTTATCAAGTTACATCAGTTTACTGGATTCCATATGTCCATTATATCACTGGTACAATTCAAGCTTGTCCAAACGGGCCGCATACAGACGGGCCTTAACTGACTAGTCAGATCTACGCGACCAAGACCATGTCTTGTCGCTTCCTATCCATCTCTGACCGTCCTCGAGTTTTAGATGTAACAGTTATTTTCTATAAATGTTATCCTAGTATAGATGCGTGTAAATTTCTATCTCGCGAGTAGATTCCATTTACTCGACTTCTACCGGTTTACCTACTACATTAGCATAACAATTTTACACGTTGAGTGATTAACCTACCCAGTTAACCAATGGGATTTTGGGGTCATGCATCTGGAGTTTTCAATCATCCTAAATGTAATGCACAATTCATATACTACTCATCATAGTGATAAAGCAAAGTTTTATAAACAACTTAAATGCAAACCAGGGTTTGCCTGGTTGCAGGTCAGAGTCGGGGTTAATATCTGGATGGTGCTCTTCCAAGGCTTCTGGTTCCTCCTCGACTTCGGTCACTATACGATATGCATATAACATGTATATGAATGACTTTGAAAAATAATTATTACCAAGACCATAATTTAATCTATGGTGATCATTATATGATAGGGACCTTAATTAGCTTTGGAACTTTGATGGTAGATACTAGGGAATATGATAGAAGCTCTTGCAAAGAACAGGAGATGATCAAAGTATATTGTTGTCTCTAAAATTATGGCAAGTATTAAACTTCCAAGAATTTTAAAGAAGACATTGTAGCTTGAACATAGCTGCCAGCTGATAACCATGATAGAGGGAGTTGTCCTGGTTCTATCAAAATTTGTTTCATAAATTTCTAAGCTTTGGTGAAGGAGTTATTGAATTTCTAAGTTGGCAAGAATTTTTGGATTTATCTTATAGTTGAATTTTTAGCTTTTAAATAAATGTTCAGTTTGTAACTGAATTAGGATTATGATATTAGGTTAATTAAATCCAAGATTTTTACAGGAACTAGAATATTACTAAAGAAAAGTTCAGTCCAAATTTGGGACATAATAAAGCAACTGAACAGCTGTAAAAATTCTATAACTGAAAAAGGTAATTGAACTATACAGAGGGTTAAACAGGTGCAATGGCTCCCAAACATTTTCTGGTATTCTAGAATAGGACAGTGCATTTTATGTGAATTTAGGGGATTTTTCCAGTGGCAAGTTCATCTGGAAAAATTGCATTTGCATTTGGGAAGATTGTTTCATACAGAATTTAACTTTGAGTTTCACAGAACCTAATTGGTACTGATAGAAACTAGAGCTCAAGGGCTTTCTAACAAAATTTGTTTGAATATTTTTGGAGCATTCTACAGAGAGATATTGATTTTTAAACTTTGGAAATGGTTCTGCACCAAAGGGGAAATTTCAACTTTTAAATTTGGCGCCAGGGCCCACTAGATTTAAAATCATCATACAGGGGCTAGCCACACCGGGGGTTATAATGATTCCCACGTGGCCGCACTAAATCCCTAGCCACAGACTGATCCGGCGCCTTTTTCACTCGCTGGCAAGTGGGACCCGCGAACCCGGTCGTCTTCAACCTCGATCCACGGCTCGGGCAGCGGCGTTCTCACCGGCGCGCGGTGGTGCTTTCGCCGGCGATAGCTTCCGGCCCACGGGAGGCCTCGGGACTCGCCACTCCACCATATTTTTGCACGGGAAACACGATGGACCAACTCTCGACGGCGAGGGGTGACCGGAAAACCTTTCCCGACGGCGGCGGTGGGTGTTAGGGTTTCGGTGAAGTGGAGACCCTCGATTCCGTAGCTAAATCTCTCGTTTGAAAGCTCGGGAAGCATCGTGGATTCATGGGAAAGGTCTTAGGAGGGTCTATAGCTCATGCCATAGCCGGCAATACCAAAGTTGACGGTGAACCGAGCTCTAACAATGGCGGAAGGGGAAAACTCGAAGAACTTGCTAATTAGACGATGGTTCTTTCTGATTTTTGGAGGGAATGTGCGCTAGGCTACATAGATCATGTCATCTAACTGGATCAAAGAGATTTTGTGCATACAATAGGAATTAAACAGATGACCTAGCCTCAACGTTATAAAAGCGCTTCGGGGTTTTAAGGAATACAGGAGCTAGGATGCACGATAGGAATTCAAGCTTAATCAGAAGCTGCACGAGGTCGTTGTGCACCTTTTTGCTATAGACCGTAGAGGATGATGATGCTTGTATCGACGGCGAGGCTGCACGGCGTCGAGCGACATGGGGGTGATCGCGGCGGCGATGAAACGGAGCGGCGCGGTGAAATGTGAATGGGTGATGGACTTCGGCCGATGGGGGGTGGCTTTATAGCCTTCACCGCGGTAGATAAGGACGCAGGGAGGGGGCAGCTGGAGGCGACCGACGGCCGACAGCGCGCTGGCGGCATGCAGCGTCGCAGTGTCGCCCAGGGAAAGAAAACAGAGGCAGTGAAACGGTTTCACCGACTGACTTGTGGGCCCCACCTCTCTCCCTTATCCCTTCCTCTAAATTCTAGCTTAAACATTGTCCAAAAATTCCCAAAAATTACAGGTAGGCTAAGAAAAATATGGGGAATCCAATTCTGCAATCAGATTTCAATTTGGGTGTAGTTTGCAAATTTGAATTCAAATATGGGTATAAACCTTATTGAAATAAATAGTATATGAGGTCCATAAATCTCCAAACTTTGAAAGGAAGTCCCCTGAACCATAACAGGCCTTAGGAAAAATTGAGGGTTGATTTGGGCAAAGTTTAGTGTAAAGCTAAATTTGATGTCGACGCGAAATGAATCCTTTGTACGTGTCCAAACAAATGGAAGATGTACTTCAAAAATCTTGAAAATTTTCTGAGAAGCTATTTAGATATTTAAGAGTCCAAGGAAAAATTTGGAGCCTTGGATTTGAATCTTTTTGGCAGGGCCCAATATGCATAGCAACATAATCAAATAACATTTGTTTTGATTTTTATATTGCTGCCATATAATTTGCCCTAGCCATTGCAATCAATAACTTCCCAACTTTGTAGAAAGGTTTATTTTAAATGTTCTAGGGTTAGGGTGAAGTCCAGTCCTCATGTTGATAAGATTAAAACATGAGTAGAAAGAAAACTTTTTAGTGAGGTCAAGTTTATGTGCACAATTAGGTTGACCTCCATTATGTTTGATAAACCACTTGTAGTTGAACTTCACATAAAATGAAAAAGTGGGATTTTACAATCATCTCGCACAACCCTAACATCTCCCCTAGGGAACATAGTCATAGCCACCCATCTATGCATGAAGCGTAAGGTAGGGTTTTGGATGTGGCTACTCCTAGGAGCCCTACATGTGACCTCACTAGTTAGCTCATGCCAAAAACTTTGTTTGTTAAACTTAGGCAAATTGTCTAAATCTAGCAAACACCGTTTATGGAAGCCTAGGATGCTACCTATTTCTTTCCATAGGATGTTGTATTCTTTTTGAAATAATCTAAAAGTAATACCATCAAATCCTATTCTTAGCGTGCAAGGGAATTGGATAGTGAGAAGGCGTGAACCTTTCTCCTCTATGTGAGCAAAGTCATCTAATCCAATTGCATGCCAAATGGAAAGAAATTATGAGTTCGTACCTATTTTGCAGATCCAATGTGGATCATAAGCCTTGGTGTGGCGGAACTCATGATCTTGGAGAAGCCCCTGCGTGCTTGATCTTCAACTTCGCTTCGTATGTCGAGGTCGTTGTCATGAAGAAGTTGGTGTGGGTTGCTTCTCTCTTCCATGGGAGTGTCCTCACACACACTTCTCCTCCTTGGACTTGTACCCATGGAAGAGAGGCGTGCACTAGAACCTTCACCATGGCTTGAGCTTCAGCCCCCTTCCTCTTTCCGAACAACCTCTTCATGTCTTTTTGAGTTCAATAAGCAAGAACAAAAAAAGGCGAGAAAAATCCGAAAAGAAGCGATGTTTGGAAAACAAAATTCTCAACGAATTTTCTCTTCTTGAAATCTTGAGTGTAAAATGCAAATGCAAACAAAATAAAACATTTTTGGGGATGGATTTGAGCAAGAGTGTTGCAATGAAGAGCAAGGAAAACAAGGTGAGCTAGAGAGTGACATGGGGAGGTGTGAAATGATGTAGTGTGTGAAGAGAGGTGCTCCTCATGGACACAATTTATAGGGTGCACCCTCCAACAGTCACTTGGGGTTCAAAATGTAGCCGTTGGAGGAAGGGGAGCCAATTTGGCTCCACTCCTTGTTCGGCCGACCAGGGGGTTTGGCCGACCTGAAAGGTGGCCCCCCTGGTTCCCCTTTTGGCAAGTGGCTCCCAATTGGCAATATAGTTAGCACGTTTGTGAAATGCCACATGTGCAGCTCAGAAAAAATTGTTTTTCAAATAAAAATCTTTTTTCAAATTTAATAAAAATATTCTTTTGAAAAGAAAGAATGAAAAATTATAGTTCAGAATATAAGATTCTCAACTTGCTAGGAAAAATCAAATATGCAATGGGAAAAATCCAAATGGGGTGGAAAAAGAAAGAAAGAAAAATAAAGTGGGATAATTACCAATTTAATCTATTGGCATAGGTCTCACCACCGTCCGATGAGATGGACATTCCTTCGTCTTCATTTCACATCCGGGCCCGGAGGGATGGGCTCAGACGGCTTGTATTGCTTCTTCCGCCATTCCTTCTTTGGCGGCTTGGTGGACTTGGGCCTTCGGGAAGGTCCAGATGATTCCGTCACCTTTGGATATCAGCGTGGTTGAAACGACGAATTCTCCTTGTAGATTTATTTTCTCGTGAATGTAATGAGTGAGTCCACCTTTGGAGGTGTGACTTCGACCTCTCTGATGTGTTTATCATTCGGCCCATACTTGATTCGAATCATGGAGCATTGCTCTGATCTTGGCCGAAAGTTAAAATTTTCCTCCTTGCCATTGATATGGAAGTGGATTTCTCCAGCTCCCACATCTATGCGAGCTTTTGAAGTGCTGATGAATGGGCACCCAATAATGAGTGGTGTATATTTCTCAGTGTCCATGTCTAGCACCACAAAATCCATGGGTATGAAGCAGTTCCAGATCTTCACCGGGACATCTTCAGCAATACCCTCTGGATAACAGACTGAAGAGTCAGCCAGTTGTAGCTGCATTGGTGTTGGAGTCAGCTCTGTGAAGTTCAGCTGGTCGAACACAACCTTGGGCATCACACTGACGCTTGCTCCCAGATCACAAAGTGCCTTGTCAAAGTGGTGAGCCCCAATTGAGCATGAAATGGTAGGACATCCGGGGTCCTTTTCCTTTTCAGGAAGCCTATTGAGGATGGCAACACTGCAGTCTTCCCTAAGCTTGATGACCTCAGTGGTGGGCAATGGTTGTTTGTTGTTCAATATGTCCTTGAGATTGCGAGCATAAGTGGGTACTTGCATCGCATCAATCAAGGAAACATTGATGTGCATCTTTTGAATGATCTCAACAAAACGGTTGAATTGCTCATCCACTGTTGGCCTCCTTTGTCTGTGAGGGAATGGCAATAAGTTGGTGTCTTCAAAGTGTTTGGCCATTCTCTCACCAAGTAATTCACTTGTGACATCCTCCTTCCCAGGCTTAGTTGTCCTATTTTCTTGTGTGGGATATGGTGGGTCACGAGTGGTCTTTCCTCCTCTCGTAACCACTGCATTGATGTTCTCCACTGGGGCTTCTGGCTGCCCCAGTATTCTGTTGTTTTCCAATGGAGGGACAACTGCAGCAAGTTGTCCCAGCTGAGTCTCCAACATATTATTGAAGCTTAGTTAATTCTTGAATGTTGAGGATAGTCCTTCAATCTAGGCATTGATGTTTTCAAGGGTCTTGTCATTAGGTGATAACTTCTTGGATAGGGCATCGTTGATCTTGAGCTGGCTAATGGCAAGTTCTCTCAAGGTGGGCTGATTTCCAGGGTTGCCATTGTTGTTGTACCCTCCTTGAAAGAATGGGCGTTGTTGACCCCACCCTGCACCCCCTAGACGATAGCCATTGTTGTTATTGAAATTTCCGTTGTTGGCGAGGTATAGGGCATCCTCACGAGTTTCTGGGCAATCATTACCCATATTACCCATGTTGTCACAGACTTCACACGTGATGTGGGAGTATAGGGCATAGGCATTGCCAGACACTTCACCACTTGCTTGTCCATCAATTTTCTTCATTAGGAGGTCCAACTTTACAGTGATCATGTCCACCTCCTTCAAGGTGTGCATGCCTCGCTGTCGGGTATGGAGACGCTCATCGTTCCGTCCCATGTCGGAAACCATCTTCTCAATAAGATCTTTAACTTTTGGCACCGTCAATGAGAATAAGGCTCCACCAGCAGCATCTTCCAAATGGTCACGAGTTGATGGGATCAGCCCGTTATAGAAATTCTGAATAAGGAGCCAGTCATCCATCCCAAGGTGGGGATAGGCTAGGATGTACTTCTGAAGCCTTTCCCATGTCTCAGGAATAGAATCCTTGAGCTCTTGCTGAAAGCTGGAAATCCTTCCACGTAGGGCATTGGTTTTGCCCAACGGGAAGAATTTGGCGAGGAGTGCCGTAGAACACTTCTCCCAAGTGTCTACAACACTTCGGTTCGCGTAGAACCACTGTTTCGCTCCCCCAAGGAGAGAGAACGGGAACAGTCTCAGATGGACCGCATTTGGAGACACGTCCTTGATCTTAAAAGTGCTGCAGATCTCGAGGAATTGTTGCAGGTGAGCACTTGCATCCTCGTTAGCCTTCCTACATAATGGGTTGGCTTGCACCATAGTGATAAGGCCAGTTTTGATCTCGAAGTTCGCATCTCCCATTTTAACAGAGGGCCCAATGGGCACATTGTTAGCAGAGGGAGCTGAGAACTCACGAAAGGTCTTCTGAGCCATTGGCTTTGGGTTGTTGGTGTAGAAATGATGGCTTGCTTTGCTGCTCGAATCTTCTAAGGAGTAACGACACGAGGTCGGTCTCTCAGATGAGATTCGTGATCTTCAACAAAGTTTTTCGGCAAGCAGAAACCAAACATACACTTCCCTGTTTTCACAATAAATGCGATAACAAAGAATGGTTATCCTACTAAAATACTACCCAGGGTTCTATCCTATTCACCCAGTCATATTATATATCTATTTGCCTTCCCCGGCAACGGCGCCAAAAATGCTTGTTGACGGCTCCTAAGATATACTAACAAATCATCCCTAGCAACGGCACCAGAAATGCTTTTTGGTATTTCTTATGCACCATTAACTAAGCATATCCAACTGATTTGTCAGAAATGCTCGTTAATGGTTCTATTGGATCACAGAGTGAATTCCGCAAGCGCATGGAAATATCATTGTAGCATTTCCCCTTAAGAGTATTCCAAAGGGTGTCATATATTTGATCCCAAAGGAAGGCAGGGAAGAGATATAACAATCATCAAGTGGAAAGGATAGAAAGGTCTAGGTAAGAATCTAGTAAGGATGGATAAAATAATAGTGGAGGTAGTGTGACACACACAAAAGCTTTCAAGTCTAAGGGGGGTAAGAGGATCCTAGAGTTTAGTTAAGGTTGAGAGTTATGGAGGTACTCCTACTATGCTCTATTATACATATACATAGTGTTAACTAACTATCCATAAGCTAGATCAATAATGAATACTTATGCTATGTGGTTCAACACATCGGGCATGGGCTTACCCCTAGCAATACTAGGGCGACTCCCGCCAAGAGCATGTGGCATAGCCGAACGTGGAGGATTACAAAGGACAGATAGGGTTGTCACCACCTACTGCCTACCTCTTCAGTCCGTGGGTCTACGAGACATCCAATGCTACTTAGCTATCCTAGCACCATGCTAGCATATTAAGTAATTACCTTAAGAGCCTAGGCACAAGCCATCCTAAGGCAATGAATTAAATCATCATTGAACCAATGTTGATACACAACATAATTATCCATACTAACCTAGTTATGTTATAATTAACTAGACTATAGTGGGGGTCTATAGGTTCTATGATAATGAGATATGCTCATGATGAAATAGTTATAGAAGCTATACCTTCCACATCCATGGACTCCACAATCAAACAAGAAATGCTTTGCCCAAGTATATGTATAAGTAGAGACTAAAGATACTATCTTTATTATGCATAAAGTCACAAATACAAGAAAGAATACATGAGCCATACCTTTCCAAATGTAGGATTGGGAAGAGAGAGACTCCTGACTCCTTTCCCAATTTGGACTTGGGACTAGAGACTCTCCTCTCTACAGCCTAACTCCTCTAAGACTATGGATGATAGTGTATACAATAGAGATGAAGCTCAAGTGGTGTGTGTTGAAGTGAGGGGTAGGGGGTCCTATTTATACTAGTGTTGAGGTCGGTTCCCGCCATGAAAAGCGCGCGAATCGGTCAACATTGACTCCTTCAAGCCAGGAGGAGCCAACACGCGTCGTTTGACCGCGTTTGGCGCCAGGAAGGGGTCGGCCGACCTGGTTAGCACTCCAATCGTGGAGTGCTTCCTCTAGGAGGCTGCCAAGTGGGCCCCCCTTGATGTATCTGGGTGATACAACGTTGGATCTCCTTGGATACTTCTGTTTGTGGGCCATTTGATCCATGAGATGCCACGTGTCGTCGCCTGATTGGTTGGGGTGATATTTTATAGGATTGATCCCTCTACATTTCCTCATTTCCTGCATAAAATACTGCATACACATATTTCTCCAACTCCAAGTGGAATTGGGTTAGATAGAAAGGTGATGTGTGCAAGAAATGACAAATCCTTCACATAATTGAGTTAAATTGACGAATGAAATTGGTATATAACCGCCATCAACACTATTCTGTTCAACTCTCTGTTGTCCAAATTCACCGTGCATCGGACTAGTCCGTTCATGGACCAGACTAGTCTGATCAACTTTCTGGAACCAAATTTCATAGTGCACTGGACTAGTCCATTCATGGATTGGACTAGTCCGTTTAACCTTATGTAAACCTATTACGCGGTGCACCGGACAAGTCCTTCCATGTGACCGGACTAGTCCGTTGAACTCTCTGTTGCTCTATAACACATAGCACTGAACAAGTCCGCTCGGGGACCGGACTAGTCTGTTAAATCTCTGGAACTCAAATACATAGGGCACCGGACAAGTCCGGACACCAACCGAACTAGTCTGGTATACCTCACACAATTTAGAGTTTCTAGTGTGCTGCACATTTCATGCCGTTTTTACACAGCACACCAACACAAGTCTGGTACCCATTACGGACTAGTCCGGCTGTCGAGATCACTAACGGTAACAATTTTGGAAACACTATAAATAGGAGATCCACGACCCCAAAAATACAACCCACGTATTCTACTATTCATAACTCAAACCCTATTGCCGCCACTTGTCCCAAGAGCACGAAAAAACATCTCCCCACACAACTAAAGTCCTCAAAAGTGAAAATCTTTGAGTATTCAGATTTGGGATTGGGTGATCGGTGTCTACGCATCATTGAGCTCTTGGGGTTTGATCTCTTTACACTCGTGCAATTACTTGTAATCTTTTCATGTGTATTTGATCATCATTTCGTTGTTATTCTTGTGGGAGCCCTCAACGTGTGAGGTTGCCCCATAAACTCGGTGATTACCCGTGATAGTTGAATCAAGTCAGCTTTGTGTGGTGAATTGACGAGGGAATGGTTTTGGAGAGACCTGGCTCCGTGTGGGCTTCCTCAACAAGGAGTAGATCTTTTTGGTGAGACCGAACCTCGGTAAAAATTCGTGTCCTGTGTCCTTTTTTATTTTCACGTCATCATTACTTAGGGAATTAAGTTGATCAATCTTGTAACTTGAATTACAATTGCTTTCCACATGTAACTTTGCAATATTGATTGCCAATTCAAGTGATCTCAATAGTTGTTCAAATTTCCGCTGTTATAACATTTAATTCCTGAATCAACACTTAATTAATTCGCCACACATTACCACACCGGACTAGTCTGCACCCCAAACGGACAAGTCCGGTCACTAAAGTATTTGACAGTTTGATTAAGTGTACAGGAAATTTTCAAAGCCTATTCACCCCATCTAGGCCACATGGAGTGTCCCACGCTAGGACCCCGCATTTCCTCAGAGGTGGGCTCCAAATCTGCCACATGCCCCGCGGGTTAGGACTCCGCATTTCCTCAGAGGTGGGCTCCGAACCTGCCACGAGTCATGCGAGGCTGGACCCTGCCTCTCCTCAGAGGTGGGCTCCGGACCTACCAAATGTCCAGTGGGTCGGACCCTGCCCCTCCTCAGAGGTGGGCTCCGGACCTACCACATGTCCTACGGGGCGGACTTCACCTCTCCTCAGAGGTGGGCTCCAGACCTGCCACGTGTCTTGTAGGCTAGGAATCCGCCTCTCCTCGAAGGTGGACTCCGAACCTGCCACGTGTCCCGTAGGCTCGGACCCCGTATCTCCTCAAAGGTGAGATCTAGCCCCGCCACATGCCCCACGGTGCAGTACTGAGGTTTTCTTGAAGAGGTGGGCTCTGATGCCTCCATGAGGCAAAGAGCTAGCTCTGAGCGCTAGGTTGCAGAAGTTAAGGGCGGCGTGCTTTGTCCACTCGTGCATTGAAGGCACACGCCTTCTGCCAGTGCACGAGCATGGCGCACGCTCCTGTCAGGTGCCTCTGTGCCCAATCACGTCTCAGTGAAGGTGGCGCAGTGCTACCCCACACTGCTGATGCAGTGACATGATGGAGGGGACATTCCCTGCCATCATCAACATCTATGCTTTTCAGATGTTTCTGCGACACTTCCCCCGAAACTGTTTTGGGAGCAGCCAGCGGATGTTCTTGATCGGCAGGGGCATAGTCCTCAGGCGAGGCTACACATATGGGAGATTGGTGAGATGGTTGTTTTACGTGGTTCGAGCCACCGGAGCGTAATACCCAACTCCACGGTGTGTGCTGTATTGCTAGAGAGTGTGCTCTGTTCGGTCTGGATGGTCTAAGTGCATTGTATTCAGAATGCCCATCAGTTGTCTAGTAGAGGTAGCTGTCCGATCCTTTTATAGTAAGGCCAGACACTTTACATGTGGGGTCCAAGGCTTGATAGGTGGTCTCGACATGATCTTATCCTGTACAAGATCTAAGGCTTCTTGCATAAGCTGCCTCTGACCGAGGCTTGAAGACCCGCAATCTTGCCGCATTGGATGCCAGTGGCCATGCGTAGTCATTGATGATGACACGGAGAGTCCCGTTCGTCCCTCTTGTCGCTGTAAGCTACCCACTTGACACCGTGGGGTAGCCCTGCGACGCTTTTACTGCGATGTGATTGGATGCAGCGGTACCTGATAGGGGCGTGCGCCGCACCTGTGCGCCTAGGGAAGGCACATGCCTTCATTGAACGATTGGACAAGATGCGCTGCTGTCGGTACTCTGCAGACCGGGTACCCCCGTGTACAAGGAAGAAGAAGCTCCCGACCTGGCCTCCCCGCTGAGGCGGGTCCTAGAGTAGCCACGCGTCCTTTGGCTCTGGACCCTTGCTCCCATTGAGGAGGGCTCTGGAGTTGCCACACGTCCTTCAGCTCCGGACCCCGTGCTCCTGCAGAGTCAGACTTCTAGGCTGCCTCGCGTCCTCTGGCTCCGGACCCTTGTTCTTGCCAAAGAGGGCTTCGGAGCTGCTACACGTCCTTTAGCTCCGGACCACGTGCTCCCCCAGAGGCGGGTTTTGGTGCTGCCACACGTCCTACAACTTGCCCCGGGTAGTAGGTTGTGCGAGTAAAGAGCAGCATGGCCTGTCCAAGTGTAAGTGCATATAGGATATCCCTTGTGGGTTTTGGCTAATTGATGACAAACATATGAGATCCTAATGAATCCACTGAGATGATTGCAGGACAAACAAGTGAAACAGCTCGGTGCACACAAAAAGGTGAAAAATGAAGTGGTGTTCAAAGAAAGATACTTTGATGAAGCTTGGGAGACTAAATTAGATTTTAAATGTATAGGGAGTGTATTAAAGACACACTCCAAGAGCTCACAACTTTGCGCGAGGGTAAGGGATTAAAATTAACCTAACTTTCACAAAGCACCGGACTAGTCCGATCATGGACCGGACTAGTCCATTCATCTTTCTGGAATCCCACTTATAGGGAGACCGGACTAGTCCGTGCATCCACCGGACTAGTCCGTTAATGTTTCTGGAGTCTCTCATATTGAGGGACCGGACTAGTCCGATCATGGACCGGACTAGTGCGTTGAACTTTCTGTAATCTCCCATTCGTGGAGATCGGACTAGTCTGCGGACTAGTCCGATGAACTTTCTGGAGTCACCTTCACACAGCACCGGACTAGTCCGAGCTTGGATCGAACTAGTCCGGTAGACTTTCTGGACTTCAAAATGCACAGTAACCGGACAAGTTCGGACTTGCATCGGACTAGTCCGGTGTTAGGGTTTTTCAACGGCTACCTTTTGGAAACCCTATAAATAGAGAGTCAACAACTTTCCTAAAAATACACGCATCGAATAGTGATCAAACAACAAACCCTAGCGCCGCCACTTCATCTCAGGAGCCCAAAAACACATCTCCCCACACATCTAAAGTGCAAAAAGAGTGAAATCAATTGAACACTTGGATTCGAGATTGGGGATCGTTGTTCTTTCACTGCGAGCTCTTGGGGTTTGATCTTTCTACACTCATACTCTGCATTGTAATACTTTTGAGTGTATTTGATCACTTGATTTGTTGTAATTCTCGTGGGAGCCCTCAACGTGTGAGGTTGCCCCACAAACCTAGTGATTACCCGTGATAGTGGAATCAAGTCGGCCTTCGTGGTGACTTGAAGAGGGAATGGGTTGGAGACCCGGCTCTGTGTGAGCTTCCTCAATGAGGACGTAGATCTCGTGGTGAGATCGAACCTCGGGAAAAATTCATGTGTCTTGCGCCTCATTTCATTTAAATTTTGTTCACTAGATCACTTAAGTGCTAAAACATCAACCTAAGGCAATTATAAGTCTTACCTGTAGTTTTATATTAATCTTAAACAAAATATCAGTTGTTCTCATTTCCGCTGCTAAAGAAATTTAAATTCCCAATCACCACTTGATTAACACACATATTTTTAGCACACCGGACAAGTCCGCCCACACAACCGGACTAGTCCGGCCAACCAAGGTTTGACGATTCTATTAAGTGTGCAAGGAATTCAAAAGGCCTATTCACCCCCCTCTAGGCCACATTCAATTGGTATCACAGCAAGGTTCTCCACCAACGAGACTCACATCTCGGAGAGATCAATGGCCTCTGAGAAGAACAACGATATCTCGAAGATGATCATTAATGAGTAGGAACAAGAAACTAAAACTTTTGATGTGCTGAAAGAGAGCCCACACGATGATGAAGAAGTGCGATAATTGATGGCACTTCTGAGAAAGAAGCTGCTAGGACAAAAAGGAAAAGAAGAAGAGAAGACGACGGGGAGTGGTTATCACGACTACTCCTGACAGCCTTACAACTACAACCGTCTCAATTCAAACAACCACTATCTTTTTATTCCTATGGGAAAACCTCCGCAGTTTGACGGAAGCGACTATACAATGTGGAAGTACAACATGAAGATGCATCTAATATCCTTAAATCCTAGCCTGTGGCACATTGTTTGCACTGGCATAGATATCCTGGACACGGATGAAGAACTCACCCCAGAACAAGAGCAAGAGATTCACAGAAATGCACAAGCCGTCGCCGTGATCACATCATCATTAAGCAGAGAGGAATTCACCAAGATTGATGGCTTAGAAAGTGTAAAGGAAATCTGGGATACACTCAAGACAGCTCACGAAGGAAATAGATCGGTTCGTGAAGCTAAAATCGAAATGCTTGAAGGAGAGTTGGGGGGATTCGCAATTGAAGAAGGCGAATCACCTCAAGACATGTACAACCATATGAAGGCACTCATGAACAAAATACGTGCCTATGGAAGTAAGAAATGGACGGAGCACGAGGTAGTCAAGAGAATGATTAGAGCCTTCATGCCAAAAATGTCACACTTTGCTCAATGATTAGAGAAAGCCCCGGGTTTCACAAAATGACTCCCGATGAGTTGTTGGGAAAGATCATAAACCATGAAATGATGGAGAAAGAGGCACAATACGTCAAAGACTTGGCCGAACTCACTTCCTCCAAAGAGAAGGAGGTTGCTCTAAAAGCAACATGCTGACCCAAACTCAAAGATGCTCGTGAAGATCAAGACGATGGGCATACAAGTGACGAGAGCACCGATCTTGATGATGAATAAATGGTACTCTTTATCAAGAAGTTCAAGCGAATGATGAAAAAAAGACACGGCAACAACTCAAATGAAGGCAAAAGCAAGGATAAAGGAAAATCCAAGGCTCGACGCACTTGCTACAACTGCGGAGAGTATGGACACTTCATGGTGGACTGCCCTTATGAGGAAAACAAAAAGAAGAAGGAAACAAGATCTCAAGAAAAGAAAAATTTCAGAAAAAGAAGACAAACCCATCGACTCATATTGGCAAGGAGTGGGACTCAAACGACGAGTCCTCCTCCGATGAAGAAGAAGAAATGGCCACTATTGCAATCAAGAAACCTACTATGATGGCCACACTCTTTCCAAACATGGGAGGATGGGACATGAACAACCACACTTGCCTTATGGCTAAGGAAGGCAAGAAAAAGGTACGGCTCACTCCTCCTATGATAAATTCCTCTATTGATGACTTTTACAGCTCTAGTAATAATGAAGAAATGTTTAGAGGACTAAGTAAAATTGCTCTAAAGAAAATGGAAATGTTGTCGAACGAAATTTTTGAAAATGAAGAACTTCTTGATCGACAAGAAGATATGCTCATCCGTGAAAGGAAGAGATATCAAGAAGTTGAAAAGCTTCTCGAGCTTGAAAGAGAGAAGAACGAGTCGCTTGAAGTTGAGCTAGCCTTGAGTAAGGAAATTTACTCAAAGCTAGAAGACTCGCATATTGCAATCAAGGAAGAACTTGCTAACTTGTCAAAAGTTAACAAGATCCTTGAGGTGCAAATTGAGTCGCTCAAGCAAAGTGACTCCTCTTCCTCCAAGAGCTCTTCCTCCAAAGATATGAGTTCGACAACAATCGGAACTTGGACTTGCTCTAGTAAGAAGAACACTATTTCTAATACTTCAACCTCGCATAATATGTATGTCCCTCCAAGCGGCATCTTTGATAAGGAGAAGATCAAATATGCACGCAGTGCATATATGGTCACTAGACCTCCTAATGTCAAAGATGGCCTTGGTTTTGATAAGAACAAACACATGCCTACTTCTAATCATGCTAAGAATAGAATTGTTTTTGTTAAGGAAAAATCCAATGAATCTGAACCACAAATATTGTTCCATACATTTAACGCTTCTTATGTTCTTATGAAAGCCAAATATGGAAAAGTCATTGCCAAATATACAGGGCCACGCCACAAGAACCTGAAAACTTGTGTGTGGGTGCCCAAGACTCTTGTGACTAACCGGAGAGGACCCAAGCAAGCTTGGGTACCTAAAACCAAGGAATAATTCTTTTTTGCAGGCTTACTCCCCTGGTGGAAAAAAATGGGTACGTGATAGCGGATGCACAAATCACATGACCGGAGAGAGAGAAATGTTTGTGGAGTACGAGTACAACAAGGATCCAGGTGAAGGCATATACTTCGGAGACAACAGCCAAGGAAAGGTCCTTGGTAGCGGTAACATTGAAATATCCTCTCAACATACCTTATCAAATGTTTTACATGTAGATTCTCTAGATTATAACCTTTTGTCAATATCCCAACTATGCGACAAAGGTTACAACTGTTTATTCACTAATGAGGGTGTGACTGTTTTTAGAAGAAGCGATGGCTCGATTGCATTCAAGGGAATGTTGAAGGGCAAGCTTTATCTAGTTGACTTCAACAAAGATAAAGCCGAACTCAACACTTGCTTGGTTGCTAAGACCAACATGGGATGGCTGTGGCATAGACGGCTAGCCCATGTTGCAATTAGAAATCTGCAGAAACTTCTAAAAGGTGGTCACATCCGTGGTCTTAAGGATGTGGTTTTTGAAAAAGACAGGCCATGCAGTGCGTGTCAAGCAGGAAAACAAGTCGGAGCACCACACCCCGCCAAGAATGTGATGACTACCGCAAGACCCCTGGAACTTCTCCACATGGATCTCTTTGGTCCAGTTTCGTACATTAGCATCAGCAGTAACAAATACGGTTTAGTAATTGTTGATGATTTTTCAAGATTTACCTCGGTATTTTTCTTTATGATAAATCAGAAACTCAGGGGATCCTCAAGAAGTTCTTAAAAAGAGCTCAGAACAAATTCTCATCAACCATAAAGAAAATCAGAAGTGACAACGGGATAGAATTTACGAACCTCCAAGTTGAAGAGTTTCTCGATGAAGAAGGGATAAAGCATGAATTCTCAGCACCCTACTCCCCTCAACAAAATGGAGTGGCCGAAAGGAAGAACAAAACATTGATCGAAATGGCAAGAACTATGTTGGATGAATACAAGACATCAAATCAATTTTGGGCAGAAGCGGTGAACACCACTTGCCATGCCACTAATCGAATGTACCTCCATCGACTACTGAAGAAAGCTCCATATGAGCTCCTTACTGGTAAAAATCCTAATGTTTATTATTTTAAAGTTTTTGGTTGCAAATGTTTTATTCTGAACAAGAAACAGAGGGCCTCGAAGTTCACTTCGAAGTCCGATGAAGGATTCTTGCTCGGTTATGAATCGAATTCCTACGTCTATCGTGTCTTCAACAAGGTGTTCGGCCTTGTTGAAGTAGCACGTGACGTAGTGTTCGATGAATATAACGGATCACAAGTGGAGCAAGTTGATAAGTGTGTGCTAGATGAAGAGGAAGCTCCATATGAAGCACTGAAGAAAATGGGACTTGGTAATATCTTACCACGAGAGCAAACATTCGACTCAAATGCACAAGATGAACCTCAACACGGAGGCAATAATCAAGGGGGAGCTCTTGCACAAGATCAAGAGGAGGAAGATCAAGAAGATCAGGACAATCATGGAAGCAATGATCTAGGGGGAGACAATGCACATGAAGATAATGAAGAACAAGCAACTACACAAGCTCCACACCCAAGAGTACACCAGAGCGTGCAAAGAGACCACCCTGTCAACAATATCATTGGAGATATTGCTAAGGGAGTAACTACTAGATCTCGAGTTGCAAATTTCTGTGAATCCTATTCTTTTGTGTCTTTTCTGGAACCTTACAGGGTAGAAGAAGCCTTAAGGGATCCAGACTGGGTGATTGCAATGCAAGAGGAGCTGAACAACTTCAAGAGAAATGAAGTATGGGAGCTAGTGGAGAGACCAAAGGCGAACATAGTTGGAACTAAATGGGTCTTTCGGAACAAGCAAGATGAACATGGAGTGGTAACAAGAAATAAGGTAAGACTGGTGGCCAAAGGTTATTCTCAGGTTGAAGGTTTGGACTTCGATGAAACTTTTGCTCCTGTAGCTAGACTTGAGTCCATTCGTATTTTATTGGCATATGCTACTCACCATAATTTTAAGCTGTATCAAATGGATGTCAAAAGCGCTTTCTTAAACAGCCCAATCAAGGAGGAAGTTTATGTGAAGCAGCCACCAGGATTCGAAGACCAGAAATATCCCAACCATGTCTACAAACTGCGTAAGGCTCTCCATGACCTCAAACAAGCTCCTCGAGCTTGGTATGAGTGTCTTAGAGATTTTCTAATTCAGAATGGATTCAAAATTGGTAAAGCTGACTATACACTTTTCACTAAACATTGTGATGATCATTTATTTGTATGTAAAATTTACGTTGATGACATTATCTTTGGATCCACTAACAAATCCTTCTGTGAAGAGTTTAGCAAAATTATGACAGATAGGTTCGGGATGTCAATGATGGGCGAATTAAAATTCTTCTTTGGATTCCAAGTGAAGAAACTAAGAGAAGGTACATTTATAAGCCAAACCAAATATACACAAGACATTCTCAAGAAATTCAATATGGACAAAGCCAAGCCCATCAAGACACCCATGGCCACTAATGGACACCTCGACCTCAATGAAGACAGTCCAAATGTGGACCAAAAGGTATATCGGTCCATGATTGGCTCTTTACTTTATTTATGTGCATCTAGGCCAGATATTATGCTTAGTGTTTACTTGTGTGCAAGGTTTCAAGCCGCACCTAAAGAGTGTCACTTAGTTGTGGTAAAAAGAATCTTAAGGTACCTTGTGCACACACCCAACTTGGGCCTTTGGTATCCCAAAGGATCCAAATTTAACTTGATAGGGTATTCCGATGCCGACTATGCAGGATGCAAAGTCGATAGAAAGAGCACGTCAGGGACTTGTCAGTTTCTTGGTAGGTCCCTAGTATTTTGGTCATCTAAAAAGCAAAACTCCATTGCCCTTTCCACAGTAGAAGCAGAATATATTGCAGCCGGTAGCTGTTGCACCCAATTACTTTGGATGCAACAAACCCTTAGGGACTACGGCTACAATCTTAACCATATCCCACTTCTATGTCACAATGAAAGTGCTATAAAAATTGCACACAACCCTGTAGAGCACTCAAGAACTAAGCACATAGTTAGTCGTCATCATTTTCTTAGAGATCATTCATTAAAAGGTGACATTGCTATTTCTCATGTTAGAACTGAAAAACAACTTGCGGATATTTTTACCAAACCATTGGATGAGAAAAGGTTTTGTGAACTTAGGAATGAACTTAATATTCTCGACTCTCGAAATGTGGCTTGAAACATTGCACACCTGGTTGAAACTTCAAATGTTACATTTTACTGCTAAAACTGCCCCTCACGTCATTTTCTCCTAAGAAAACTATTTTTAATGAAGAAATCTTGGAATTTATGACCATGTTTTTGTGTTGATTGCTTTCTGGTCATAATCACCAAGATTATTTGCAAAACTTGTCCTTGGATCACTATTAGTATCTCTATATACTCAGCTTTTCCAGGGACACTGGACTAGTCAGGCTTGCCACCGGACTAGTCCGGACAGTCCCTCCTTCTAGGTTTTCCGGGGGCACCGGACTAGTCCGCCCTCTGACCGGACTAGTCCGGTCGGCCGCGTATATAAGCAGCTGGCCGGCCCAGAACCGTTTCAAATCTCCCTCCACCTTTAGTTGAACCCTCACCTCTCAAACCCTAGCCCCCAAAAGTGATTTTTGAGTTGATCCCTCAAAATCCAAGCTTTCTCCATGGGAAATCCTCCCCTCGACGAGTTGGTACTCCTCTCCAAACTCATCCGGACAGATTTGTACTCCTTCAACGCGAATCTTCAAATCTCGGTAAATTTCTCTCCAAAATCAAACTCTCACCTTTTCTAGTTCTAGCTTATTTCTCTTGATTCAAAGGAAGTACATTAGCTTCAGAGATGTATTCCTTTCATCTTCATGCTCCTTTGCATCCTTAGATAGAAGTTGTGATTCTAGTTTTGTTAGGGTTCTTGTGCCAGGCCGGACTAGTCCGATACACCGGACAAGTCCGCACCCTGAAACCAGACAAGTCCGGTCTCTGACACTTGAATCCTCACATCACTTTCATTCTTAGTTCATTCTCATCTAAATCATGAATCCCTTGTTAGGCACGATGTCTTCAAGCTCGGATGACAGCTCCTTTCATGTTGATGAAGAAGTTGAGCGCGAAAAGGTGAAGAGGGCCAAGGAGAGGTACATGAAGAAAAGGCATGATGTAAATGTGCACTCTCCACCCTCCGACGACAACTTGCCCAAGAAAAGGAGGGTAGTTGTGAAGAAAGCCGAAGGAAAGGCTGGTAAGAGCTCGTCAGGGCCAAAGAGGACCCTCAACAAAGGAAAGGGGCTTGCTAGTGGTCCCATTGGACCCCTGAAAATGAAGAATCAAGTCACCACAACAGGCAGCGCTCAAGTAAGGATTTCACTCGAAAAGGGGGTGAGCTTGCCGATAGCTTCAGGCAGGTTAATGTGTATGCTCAACCTTGGCAATGCTCAGACCCAAGATTTTGGAGCAACTTCCATGCCGTCTACTACGAGCATGTGTACATAAAGATGAAGAATCCCGTTGTGAAGAGTCAATGGGTGAATATTGGGTACATGCAGTCCAAGAAGTATCTTGCTTTCCGTGAGGTGGTTGAGTCCTTGGAGAGGCATGGACTTAAGGAACTGTTTTCCTTTGAGAATGATTGGAACAATGAGGTCATCACCCAATTCTACTCCACCCTCTACTTTGCTCGTGGTGATGGAGACAGTCTCACTTGGATGACTCATGGTTCCAAGTATAGTGTCACTTATGATGAGTTTGCGAGAATCCACCACCTTGAACACACTTTAGATCATGATCTTGTTATCCACAATCTGCAACCCTTGGAGAAGGATGAGCTCAAATTTCTCTATGACACAAGGATGCCTTATGTCCCTCCAAATATCAATTATTTGAAGCCTTTCTATGTGGTCCTCAACAGAATTTTGAGGAAGACAATAGCCCCGAAAGATGGAGATGCGGGGACTATTCAAGGAACTTTGAAGACCCTAATGAAGGTCATTGGTGGAAGGAGACCGTTCAATGTCTTTGAATACATCTACAATGACATTGTGAACATCTCAATCACTCCAAACAGATCTTGCGGGTATGCCCCGTACATCATGTACATGATTGAGAAGGTGACTGGACTTGAGTTCGTCATGTTCAACATACGGGGTTGAAGCCACAAAAGCCCACCGAGTACACTCTACCTTCGGCTCCTGATGCACCTCCATCCCCTGAAGCTGAGAGGAGGACTAAACAAACTCGGGATGTGAATGTCACTAGATCTTCAGCTGCTCCTCCTAGCTCTGCACCTACCCCTGAATCCTCCGGCGGTGTGTTTAAAATGCTCACCTCTATCTTTGCCTGCTGCCGCAAGATTGAAGTCAGGCGGAAGAAGCCTCAACAATATGTCAACGCCAACATCAAAGCTATTTGTGACAAGCTGGAGATTAAGCCGGTGGGATCCCCGCCCGCCTTCGAGGACTCCGAGGAAGAGTCTGCTCCGGCGAATGATGATGATGGTGGTGAAGATGAGGACAGGACCGAGACTGAAGAAGAGAGTGGTGATGAGTGATTCCCCTCAATTTTTCCCTTTTTGGTGCCTTGATGCCAAAGGGGGAGAGATTGAGACTAGTAGCTTGAGACCATCTCTAGTTGGTGTCTTTATGTTTTTGTGATCAAGGTAATGTATATATTTTTAAAAAACCTTGTAATGCACTATTTCTTCTCTTATGTTTGATGCTTATTGTTGCTTGGATGATTATCTCTATGCTCATTATTGATGTGAGAAGATTTTTGTGGACTTATCTTTATTCTCATATGTGCACATCTTATGAAAATCAAGATTTTATTCTCAATTGTGATATCTCAAATGGTTGTCATCAATCACCAAAAAGGGGGAGATTGTAAGTGCATCTAGGATATCCCTTGTGGGTTTTGGCTAATTGATGACAAACATATGAGATCCTAATGAATCCACTGAGATGATTGCAGGACAAACAAGTGAAACAGCTCAGTGCACACAAAAAGGTGAAAAATGAAGTGGTGTTCAAAGAAAGATACTTTGATGAAGCTTGGACGACTAAATTATATTTTGAATGTATAGGGAGTGTATTAAAGACACACTCCAAGAGCTCACAACTTTGCGCGAGGGTAAGGGATTAAAATTAACCTAACTTTCACAAGACACCGGACTAGTCCGATCATGGACAGGACTAGTACGTTCATCTTTCTGGAATCCCACATATAGGGAGACTGGACTAGTCCGTGCATCCACCGGACTAGTCTGTTGATGTTTCTGGAGTCTCTCATATTGAGGGACCGGACTAGTCCGATCATGGACCGGACTAGTCCGTTGAACTTTCTGGAATCTCCCATTCGTGGAGATCGGACTAGTCTGCAGACTAGTCCGATGAACTTTCTGGAGTCACCTTCACACAACACCGGACTAGTTCGATCTTGGACCGGACTAGTCCGGCAGACTTTCTGGACTTCAAAATGCACAGTGACTGGACAAGTCCGGACTTGCACCGGACTAGTCCGGTGTTAGGGTTTTTCAACGGCTACCTTTTGGAAACCCTGTAAATAGAGAGTCCACAGCTTTCCTAAAAATACACACGTCGAATACTGATCAAACAACAAACCCTAGCGCCGCCACTTCATCACAGGAGCCAAAAAACACATCTCCCCACACATCTAAAGTGCAAAAAGAGTGGAATCAATTGAACACTTGGATTCGGGATTGGGAGATCGTCGTTCTTTCACTGCGAGCTCTTGGGGTTTGATCTTTCTACACTCATACTCTGCATTGTAATACTTTTGAGTGTATTTGATCACTTGATTTGTTGTAATTCTCGTGGGAGCCCTCAACGTGTGAGGTTGCCCCACAAACCTGGTGATTACCCGTGATAGTGGAATCAAGTCAGCCTTCGTGGTGACTTGAAGAGGGCCAGCTCTGTGTGAGCTTCCTCAACGAGGACGTAGCTCTCGTGGTGAGATCGAACCTCGGGAAAAATTCATGTGTCTTGCGCCTCATTTCATTGAAATTTTGTTCACTAGATCACTTAAGTGCTAAAACATCAACCTAAGGCAATTATAAGTCTTAACTGCAGTTTTATATTAATCTTAAACAAAATATCAGTTGTTCTCATTTCTGCTGCTAAAGAAATTTAAATTCCCAATCAACACTTGATTAACACACATATTTTTAGCACAGCGGACAAGTCCGCCCACACAATCGGACATGTCCGGCCAACCAAGGTTTGACGATTCTATTAAGTGTGCAGGGAATTCAAAAGGCCTATTCACCTCCCTCTAGGCCACATTCACCAAGTCGCGCATTGAAGGCGCAAACCATCACCAGACGCATGACGCGGCGCAAGCCCCCTGTCAGGTACCGCTGCGTCGTGTGACATTGCAGTGAAGGCGCCGCAAGCCTACCCCACTCTGCCAAATGGATAGCTTACGGCAACAAGACGAACTAACGGGACATCTCCTGCCACCATCAGCGACTACACATGGCCACTGGCGTACGACGCGATAAGACGACGGGCCTTCAAGCCGTAGTTAAAGGCAGCGTATGCAAGAATCCTTAGATCTTGTACATGATAAGATTACCGCGAGGCCACCTGTCGAGCCCCGAGCCCCACTTGTAAGTTGTTCGGCCTTGGACTATAAAAGGATCGGGCAGCCACCAACTTAGACATCTTCTTTGGTCTGCTCGGACTAAGGGATCGGAACATCAGACACACTGAACACACACATTCACACCAGCAATACAACTCACACTGTGGAGTAGGATAATACTCTCCGGTGGCACGAACCACGTAAAGTCACCGTCTCACCATCTCTCATACGCGCAACCTCACCAGAGGACTAAGCCCTGCCGATCAAGAACATTCATGGGCTGCTCGCATAGCAGGTCCGGGGGAAGTGTCGTAAGAACACATCGACATTTGGCGCGCCAAGTAGGGGGATTTTTTCTCTCAATAAGTTGTGCCATCACCCACATTGATGTTTCTTAGAATTGATGGCGAGCGCCGCCGGAGCATTCTGCACCGGCACCACCCATGGGGCCCACCATCAATGTTCCACATGTTGAGAGTGGGCACCGCCAGAGAATCTAGCTCTGACACCACCCATGGGGCCCGCCGTCGATGTTCCACACGTTGAGGGTGGGCGCCGCCGGAGCATACAGCTTAGGCACCACCCTGGGGCCCTTCATCAACGTTCCGCACGTTGAGGGTGTTAAGACCGGGTCCACACATTCCAGGAATCGCAGAGGGTGTGGTCGTGCGATGCGGCACCCAACAACACACACAAAAAGAATATGACAAAATACAAAGTTTTATTTATAGAAACATCAGAAATCTTTTGCAATACTTAATGTACAACGGAAGAAATACTCATAGCTAAACTCTCAGCCTTGCTATGCGAAAGTTTAGCCGTCCAGCCCGGGCTCGCTACACACTAGAAGCACACAACAATTCACAGCGGCGTGCAGCGCTCCCACTCGGCGGTATACCCCGATGGGGGCATTGCCTCATCTTCGGGCCCTCCCTCATATGTCTCACTAGCAAACAACTTAATACAACAACTGTGAGCACGAAGGCTCAACAAGACATAACCGTCTCACCTAATCATGGGACTCTACATGCAGGGATACTTAACATAGGAATAGATATAGCAGTAAATGACCCACCTACATGTTGATCCTTAATTTTTCAAGTTATTAACAGCAGCTTAAAGGTTCAATAACTTTAGTGCACATATTCTGTAGCAATCATAGTTGCAAAGCAATTATAATTTAATACGTCATATTCTCCTAGCTTCTTCAATATTCACTACGTCACAGCGTAGTGAACAAGCGGTACTGAAATAACCAGGAGGGATGGTGATTGCAATCAGTAGACACCCGGATAACACGTCACATACACCCGTACGTGAGAGACGTACAATGATCCTCACGACGTCATATGCAACAACCTTTCACAAGAAACTCAAATGCCGAACGGGTCCCACCATCGCAGGCATAAGGTCCCCGCACGAAGCGCCTCTGTGCCCGCCGACAGATTTACAACTTGCTGCCCTCAACCCGCCCCTATCAACAGTGGGCTATGCCTCCACACCCAAGTTATGTAGTTACATCGCTTTCCTGGGTGCCATATGCCCAGTATGCACCCGATACAGTTCAAACTTGTCCAGCAGGACCGCACACGAATTGTTCCTCAATCGACATAAGTGGGGCTATGCACGTGAGACCACGTCTCCTTGCACCCTATCCATTGCTCGGTCTCAAATTCATATTCATAAACCGTTCTTTGGTCCAATCCATCCCGTGTGATAAATTCCTATCTCGCAAATAGATTCCAATTACTCGACTTCTACCGGATTCCTCAAAACATTAGCATGGCATTTTGTACTCGTCAAGCTGTATACCTACCCAATACTTTATGGGATTTGTGGGTCATGCATGTGGAGTAACATGCACCTTAGCCCTAATGCACAAAACTCATCCTAGACATAGTGATACAAATAGAAATTTTAAAATAGCACTTAAATGCAAATTGGGGCTTGCATGGCTGCGAGTCAGTATCAAAGTTAGATCCTGGGAGGATGTTGTCCAAGGCCTCCGGCTCCTCCTCGATCTCGGTCACTATATGATATGCAATATAGAAAGTACATGTGTGATAGGGATACTATAGAAACGATCTTATAAACACTTATCAGGTACGATGATAATTTTAACTGGCTTTGGGATTTTTATAGTGGATACTAGGTTCTATGAGAAAGATCTGAATCAAAAATTGGAGATGTTCAAGGAAGCTTATTGTCTCTAAAATTCCAACAAATAATAGACCTCTCTGAATTTTGGTACTAAATCTGTAGCTTTGTCATGGCTAACAGTGGATGATCATGGCAGAGGAGGTCCCACTGGTTCCAGGAAATTTCGTTTCATAATTTTCTGAGTGTCCTATAGAGAGGAATTGCTTTAACAAGTTTGGCAAAATCCTGGAAATGTTTCTGTACATTTCTAAATTTTCAACTACATTGAGATTTGGAACACTGATTCACCCAGTAATTGAAGTCCAATGAACTTGAAATTTTTACTGGATTCAAGGGTATTTTTAAGAGTGTTCTGACCAAAATTGGGAATTTTCCAATTAGCAAAACAGGGGTAATTAATTTCTCAAGCAAATGTCTAAGAGGAATTAATTATGGAAATTCTTGGACTTTCATGTTCAACCAATTGCACCACTGCGAAATTTGGATCAAGATGAGTCTGCCAGAATTTATTTGGAATTATTTGAGCAATTCTACTAGGAGTAATTGATTTTCAAAGTTTGGATGAAATCTGGAATTATTTTTTATTTGGAAACGTTTGAATTAATCAACTGGGCCCCACTGTTTAAAATGACCCATCACAACTGCGCCACATATGGGCCATAGGGTTTAACCCGCGCAGCCGCAATTGATCCGGTGGCCACAACAAATCCGAAGGGAGGTAAAACCGTTGCTGACCGGTGGGACCTGCCCATCTTCTTCAACCTCGTGGCACGGGCGGCGCTTCTCGCCGGAGCAGCGGCGGTGCCCCGCCGGGCTTGTTGCGCCGAGCTCCTCCTGGACCTAGAATCAGCCACGCAACACGATGGTGACGACCAACCGAGACGGTGACGGCCAGAGGCGAGCGCACGACGGCGGCGGCGGAACTAGGATTCTGACGATGGTCGGAAATCCTTAAATCTGGCTCAAATGACTCGGGAAACAATCTAAAAGATTCCTTAGATCATGGTGAGTACGACAATGGGGTGCAATAGGAGTGAAATGGCCAGAAGCCTCAAGTCCAAAGGTGAGGCGACGAGTTTTCCTAAGGCGGCTACGAAAACTCGAAAAATCAAGGTCCAGTCGATGGTTTTCACTGAGACTTGATCCAGGGGGTGCACAAGAGGGCATAGAGACTAATATCTAGCTGGCTCAACTAATTTCTCCACGTATAAAACAAATTTCTTTCACGACCTAGCTTGAAGGCTCGAAGAAGACTGAGAGAAGAACGGTGATTACTTGCTGGATAAAGAATGAACTCGGCAAAGGTTTTCACTGTGAGAGAGAAAAATTCTGGGTGCTCCATTTTGCTTTGGATAGCAGCTCGTGATGTGGTCTAAGGCGCCGGCACAACGGGGAGCAAAGAGGTGGTCATCGGGCTTCAATCTAAATGGCGGCGACGAAGCTTCAAAATACCAGGCAAATAAGGAGGGAATCAAGCAAGCTAATGGATGGAAAGGGAGAGCACAAGGTTGCGCCACTTTTTCCTGTTGGAGGCACAGCGAAACCTTGCTGCATTTGGCCGGCAACATCGAGCGACAGCGAGGCGGTGATGGGGAGGGATTGAGATACACGCCAGAGAGGCCACACAGCTGCTTCGTGAGATGGAGAGCAGTGGTACCGACGGCGAGCTGTTGGGGCGCGGGACACTCACGGCAGAGCCGGTTCCTCAGTTCTGTGAGGCTGACCAGTGGGTCCCACAGACGCCTCACCCTCATCCACTCCCTGTCCCTTCAATACTGCCTCCAAGAATTGTCCAAAAATTCCAAATTTTTGTGGAGAAGGTAAATCAATTATGCAGAATATGATTCTGAACTCAATTCACTGAATTGACCAAGTTTAAGTGGAATTCAAAATTTGAATTTGAATTCAAATGGTATTCAATGGAGCCACTGAATTAAATAGCAAATGGTCATTAAACTTTCTGAAATTTGGCAGAGACCTTATTTTGAATATTTAGAAGCTAATGTTGAACTCAAATTTTTATTTTGTCCAGGTTTGAACAGGAGCTAAATTCTAATTTTTGAATTCCCTCAATTGAAGTTTGAATTGGTTTGATTTTTCAATTGTAATTCAGATTTATTTTTCCAATTCAAATTTTTTACATCTCCCATGTGAACTTCGCACTATGAAAATTTAGGGCTTTTACAGAGGGTGGGCGCCGCCAAAGCATCCCGCTGCGGCACAACCTAGGGGCCCCACCGTCTACATTCTTCTCATTGATGATGGGCGCCGAAGGAGCATCCAGTCCTAGCACCTTCCAAGAGGCCCGCGGTCGATGTTCTGCACACTAAGGGTGGACACCGCCTCGGTTCGATGGCTACCTCGTCACCATCGCCGTCATAGACTTCTTCAACGACGACCACACATCTCAATTCAAAGTCCAGCGCTCTCTAGGGGGCCCGTCGGCATCAACTACCCAAGCTCCCGCACTCCACTAGAGGCTCGCCGTCGATATCCTGCGACTAAGTGGTAGGCGTTCCCAACCAGTTGGGCACACCTACTAGGGGGCCTCTAAGGGGTCCCATGAGTAGTACGTCAAGCGGTTTTCGGTCGCCACGGCAACAACGACGCCATCTGCTACGAGCGTGGGAAGCGTGCGGGTCTTCTAAAGGTACATGTGACGTATCCGAGGGTTTTTCAACATTTTTCCATCCTCTTGTTTGCGGGCCTGTTGCTAGATGGTCCCTCATGAAAGGCCTACGCCAAGCAGTAGGTCCAGGGTGTGCAGCCTGTTTGGCCTGATTCCGTACCCAAAACGGGCACACTCTGTTTCCCCAACGCTACGGCTAAGTAATTGGGGCCATAAGGCATATACCCTGAACAAGGCGGGAGTCGAGGAATCCAGGGTCTTTTGTTTATTTTCTTGCTCGGGGCCTCGTGGTGTTGAACGGTCCCTCCCCTCAAAGGCTAATGCTAGAGGGAGGTCTAGAGTGTACAGCCCGCTTAGCCTGGTCCTGCACACTAAGCATGTAAACATTGCCTCCCTAGCTCATACTTCTGCTAACGCTAGCGGGGCGGGCGGGGGGGGGGGGGGGGGGGGGAATACGGATCGTGCAGCCTGCTTAGCATGGTCCTGCACCCTAAGCGTGTAGACTCTGCCTCAGCATTACGGCTAAGTACTAGGGCATCGACGACCCATACTCCTGAACAAGGCAATAACCATAACCCGAATACTGTCACACTGTATTACCATGTTCATTTAATTATGCATTAATTTTATGTTCATGAAGTTATGCTCGTTTTTGCGTATTGTCCGCCATATGCCCGGTAACATTTCTCCTGTCTCGTCCCTAGTTGGAGTTGTGCTATCTTGCTAAAGGTGGGCCCGCATGAGGTGCCTGCAATGTGTTTGGGATCCGGTGGTCATTTTCTTGCTCGGGATCCATGGCGTCGAATGGTTCTCACCTCTAAAAGGCTAATGCTGAGCTGGAGGTCTAGGGTGTGCAGCCTGCTTAGCCTCGTTCTGTATCCTAAGCCTACGCACCTTGCCTCCCAGTGCTAACAGCTGAGTACAGGGGGTCGGACTGCTCATGCCCTGAGCAAGAAAGCGACCATACCCTTAATGCCGTCGCACCGAATTACCCATGCCCCATATCTTAACTAAGGACCGTAAGCCATAACTAAACTAAAGAGTAGAGAAGTGGTGATCGATGAGAGAAATTACTTTTTTGTCTACCATGTGTACATGACATATAGGGAGCCCGCCATTGACATTCTACACGTCCGTCGTAGGCGCCGTCAACGCTTCCCCGAGCTCCAGCACCCCCCAAGGGGCCCACCAATGTCACTTTTCCAAGCTCCGGCATCACTTTTATAAGACAAGATGAAATCCCCACCTGCAGGATTGTCACCTCTTCCGAGGTGGGCTCGGGGCCACTGTCGGTACTCTGCAGACCGGTTACCCTCGTGTACAAGGAAGAAGAAGCTCTAGACCTGGCCTCCCCACTGAGGCGGGTCCTAGAGTAGCCACGAGTCTTCCGACTCCGGACCCTTGCTCGAACCGAGGAGGGTTTTGGAGTTGCCGCGCATCCTTTGACTCTGGACCCTGCGCTACCGCAGAGGCGGGATCCGGGGCTGCCTCGCATCCTCCAGCTTCGGACCCTTATTCCCACTAAGGAGGGCTCCAGATCTACCACACGTCCTTCGACTGCGGACCCCGCACTCCCGTAGAGGTGGGCTCTGGTGCTTCCACGTGTCCTACAACTTGCCCCGAGCGGTAGGTTGTTGGAGTAAAGGGCAGCATGCCCTGTCCAAATCGCGCATTGAAGGTGTGCACCTTCACCAGACGCATGATGCGGTGCATGCCCCCTGTCAGGTACCACTGCGTCGTGTCACATCATAGTGAAGGCGCCGTAGGCCTACCCCACTCTGCCAAATGGGTAGCTTATGGCGACAAGACAGACTGGCAAAACATCTCCTATCACCATCAGCGACTACTCGTGGTCACTGGCGTTTGACGCGACAAGATGGTGGTCCTTCAAGCCGCAGTCAGAGGCAGCGTATGCAAGAACATTTAGATCTTGTACATGATAAGATCACCCTGGGGCCACCTATCGGGCTTCGGGCCCCACTTGTAAGCTGTCCGGCCTTGAACTATAAAAGGACCCGGCAGCCACCAACTTAGACATCCTCTCTGGTCCACTCGGACTAAGGGATCGGAACTTCAGACACACTGAACACACACATTCATACCAGCAATAAAACTCATGTCGTGGAGTACGATATCACACTCCGGCAGCCCAAACCGCGTAAAACCACCGTTTCACCATCTCTCATACGCGCAACCTCACCTGAGGATTAAGCCCTGCCCATCAAGAACCTCCACGGGGTGCTCGCATAGTAGGTCCAGGGGAAGTGTCGCAAAAACACTTCTACAACCGCTCTTTACACTTTGAGGCCCACAACCCATTGCAGGTCGTGGGACACATGCAATCTCCGGATCCCACCTCAATGGGAGCAAAGGCCCGGAGACGGAGGACGCATGGCAGCTTCGGAGCCCTCCTCGGCTGGAGCAAGGGCCCGGAGCCGAAGGACGTGTGGCAGCTCCAGAGCCCTCCTCGGTGGGAGCAAGGGCCTGAAGCCGGAGCAGGCGTGAAAGCTCCGGAGCCCTCCTGGATGGCAATAAGGGCCCGAAGCCGGTGGACGCGTGGCATCTCCGAAGCCCTCCTCGAAGAGAGCAACGGCCCAGAACCGGAGGACGCAAGGCAGCCCCAGAGTCTGTCTAAGCAAGGAGGCCGGGTCCGGAGCTTCTTTCAGCTTGTATGCAGGAGTACCCGGTCTGCAGGGTACCGCCATATGCTTTGCCACTAGCGACCGGCGCCAAAAGGCTGTGAGTTTTCAAGCCATGGACGATGGTAACTAGTAGCAATAAAGCCTTAGATCTTGTACAAACATAAGATCGCTTCAGGGCCACCGGTCGGGCCCTCGGGCCGCACTTGTAAGACTGTCCGGTCTTGAACTATAAAAGGACCATGCAGCCATCGACTTAGATAACTCTTCAGACAATGTCTCATGCAAGCTCGCACAGCTCACAACACTCAAGCATTACAAGACACATCATGGATGTAGGGTGTTATGCTCCAGCGGTCCAAACCACGTAAACCCCCCCGTGTTCACTATCTCTGTCATGCTTGCTAGCTTTTGGGACTGGCTCCTCCTAAAAAAGAACATATGCAGGCTACTTCTTAACAGGTCCGGGGGAAGTGTCATTGTTACACTTTGATATTTGGCACGATAGGTAGGGGGATTTTCTCCAAGAAGTTTTTGTCTACACGCAATGGTGAACATCATGCCTTTTGACGGTACCTCCTCCGTACATCGCATCACGACGGGCGAAGATGAGGCCACTTCCCGTGCAAGAGCGAGTCGGTCCGGCCCGGCAAGGGGCCGCGCAGCTAGCCGAACTGGCTCCCCACAGCACACCTGTTGACGGCTGTTATATCCCAATTTCACCTATCAATATAACTCAATTATGTGAAGGATATGTCATTTCTTGCACACATCACCTTTGTACTTAACATATTTCTACTTGTCCTTGGAAAAATAGTGCATGTAGACTTTTTATAAAGGAATTTAGGTGAAAGACGGAGAGCAATCCTAAAAAGTACCATCTTAGCCAATTAGGCGATGACACGTGGCATCACATGGATCAAATGGCTGACGAACAGATGTATCTGAAAAGATCAAGTGGTGTATGACCCATATAAGTCAATAGGACCCACCTGGAAGTCACCCTGATGATGCACACACAGAGTGGAGCAAAGACCAGGTCGACCGACTTGGTGGTTCGACCGACCTCCTCCTGACACCAAATGTGGTCAACTTCCATGTGTCACACACTTGTGGTGCCCTGATAATGATTACGATTGATTCACATGCTTTTGATGGCGGGAACTGACCCTTCTCCATCTATAAATAGGACCCCCTACCCCTCACTTCAACACACACCATTTGAGCTTCATTCTATTGCATCCACTACTTTTCATAGTCTTTAGAGGAGTTAGGTTGTAGAGAGGAGAGTCTCTAGTCCCAAGTCCAAATTAGAAAATGAGTAGAGGAAGTATCTCTTCCAAATTCCAAATTGAAAAAATATGGCTCATGTATTTCTTCTTGTATTTGTGACTTTATTCATAATATAGATATTATCTATATTCTTCCATTAGTGATGTGCAACCATCAATATCTTCTGTGCGCTTGCAGAATTTATTCTGTGATCCTAAGGAACCATCAACAATCATTTCTAGTGCACTGGCCGGAGATAAATTGTTAGTGATGTGCAAGAAATATCAACAAGCATTTTTGGTGCCTTGCTTGGAAAGGCAGTTGGAGTGTTGCATGATTGAGTGAATAGGATAGGACCCTGGGTAGGTTTTTAGTAGGATAACCCTTCTTGTTTTCACATTTCTTTTAATGTGAAAACAGGGTAGTGTATGTATGGTTTCCGCTTGTTGGAAAACTTTACCGAAGATCCAGAATCCCATCTGAGAGATGGACCTCATGTCGTTACTCCTCAGAAGCTTCAAGCGGCAAAGCAAACCAGTGTTCCTGCACCAACAATCAAATCGCCAATGGTTCAGAAACCCTTCGTGAATTTTTGGCTCCCTTTGCTAACAATGTGTCTACTGGGCCCATAGTTAACATGGGAGACATGAACTTTGAAATCAAGACCGGCCTAAACACTATGGTGCAAGCCAACATATTCAGTTGGAAGGTTAATGAGGATGCATGTGCACACTTGCAATAATTTATTGAGATCTGCAGCACTTTTAAGATCAAGGATTCTCTCCTGATGCCGTCCGTCTTAGACTGTTTCTGTTCTCCCTTCTTGGGAGAGCAAAGCAATGGTTCTATGCTAACCGAGGTGTTGTAGACACTTGGAAGAAGTGTTCTATGACATTCCTCGCCAAGTTCTTATGTTTGGCAAACTCAATACCCTACGTGGAAGAATTTTAAGCTTCCACCAAGATTTTAAGGAGTCTATTCTCGAGGCATGGGAAAGGCTGCGGGAGTATGTTCCAGCCTATCCCCGTTATGGGATGGACGACTTGCTCATTATCTAGAATTTCTACAACGTGATGATTCCTTCCGCCCATGACCATGTTGATGCTGCTGCTGGAGGAGCCTTCTTCTCATTGACGATGCCCAAAGCAAAAGAATTGAATTAGAAAATGGTCCAATATGGGTTGGAGTGATGAGCTTCTCCAAACCAGTCTGCGAGGCATGCACACCTTGAAAGAGGTGGAAATGATTGCTGCCAAATTGGACCTCCTTATAAAGATGATTGATGAACAAGCCAGTGGTGAAATATGTGGCACTGCCTTGCCCTTAGACTCTCACATCACATGTGAAGTCTGTGGCAACACGGGTCACATGGGCAATGACTGCCTGCAGACTCGTGAAGATGCCTTATACATAGCCAACCATGGGAACTTCAACAACAATGACTATCGTCCAGAAGGTCAAGGGTGGGGCCAACCACGCCCTTTCTTTCAAGGAGGGTACAACAACAATGGAAACAATGGCAATCAACCCAAGTTGATAGAGCTTGCCATTAGGCAACTGAAGATAAGTGATGGCTTATCCAAGAAGCTATCAGCTAATGATAAGATCCTAGAAAACATTAATTCAATGATTGAATGACTATCCTCAGCTTTCAAGAATCAATTGAGCTTCAAGAAGATGTTGGATACTCTGTTGGGTCAACTTGCTGCAGTTGTTCCTCCATTGGAAAATAACTAAATTCTGAGACATCGCGAAGCCCTGGTGGAAAATGCAAATGCAGTGGCTACGGGAGGTAGCAAGACCACTCGTGACCCACCGCATCCCACACAAGAAAGGAGGATAACTGAGAAGGAGAAAGAGAAAGAGGATGTACCAACTGGCATAAATGAACCACTCAGTGAGAGAATTGCCAAGTATTTTTAGGACACCAATTTTATGCCATTCTCTCACAGACAGAGGAAGCCAACAGTGGATGAACAATTCAATCGCTTTGTTGAAGTTATTCAGAAGATCCACATCAACGTGCCCTTGATAGATGGGATGCAAGTACCCTTTTATGCTTGCTATGTCAAGGACATATTGAATAACAAGCAGCCATTGCCCACCACTAAGGTTGTCAAGCTTACGGAGGACTACAGTGCAACCATCCTTAATAGGATTCCGGAGAATAAAAAGGACCATGGATGTCCTGCTATATCTTGCTCAATTGGCGATCACTACTTTGATAAGGCACTTTGACCAAGGAGCAAGTATGAGTGTTATGCCCAAGGTGGTCTTTGACCAGCTGAATTTCACGAAGCTGACTCCAACACTAATGCAACTCTAACTGGTTGACTCATCAGTCTGTTATCCAGCGGGTATTGCTAAAGACGCTCTGGTGAAAACCTAGAATTGCTTCATAATTCAGATCAAGTATGGGTCGAATGTTAAACACATTCAAGTGGTCGAAATAACACCTTCAAAGGTGGATCCACTCATTGTATTCATGAGAAATTTAATATATGCGGGGAACCCGTCTTTTCGTCCATGCCGACATCACAAGAGGATGGAGAAGGTCGGGCCTTCCCAAAGGCCCAAGTCCACCAAACCGCTGAAGAAGGAGTGGCAGATGAAGCAATACAAGCTATTCGAGCCCATTCCTCCGGGCCAGGATGCCAAGAAATGAAGACGGAGGAAAAGTCCATCTCATCGGACTTTAGTGAGACCTAGCCAATAGGATAATTGATATTTATCATTTATTTGATTTTTCTTTTCACTCTATTTGATTTCTCCCACTTAGTTTAATTTTCCCACTGCATATTTTATTTTTCCTAGAAAGTTGAGAATCTTATAATCTCAACCACCATTTTCATTTCTTTATTTTTCATAAAAAAATTTGGATTTGAATACAGTTTTATTTGAAAAACAATTTTTTTGAGCTGCAAATGTGGTAATTCACCGCCGGGCTAATTTATAGCCGTTGGGAAGCCACTTGCTAAAAGAAGGACTAGGGGGGGGGGGGCACCTGCAAGGTCAGCCGACCTCCCTGGTCGGCCAAAGTGGGGAAAGGGCCAATGAGGCACTCTCTCCTTCAACGGCTACATTTTGTGCCTCTTATGACCGTTGGGGGGTGTACACTATAAATGGTGGCCGTGAGGAGCATCTCTCTTCACACTTCACCTCCTTTTTTTCACCTGTCCAAGTCATTCTCTTGCTCACTTTAATTTCTTGCATTTCATTGAAGCACTCTTGCTCAAATCCAATCCAAAAAGATTTGCTTTCATTTGCATTTGAAATTCGCTATCAAGAATTCAAGGAGAAAATTTGTTGGGGGTTTTGTTTTCACTGACATCAACTCTCTTCGATGGTGTTCTCTCTTGTTGTAACCATAGAAGGAATGAAAAGGTTGTTTGGGAAGAAGAAGGGGGCTGCAAGCTCCAGCCATGGTGGAGACTCAAGTGCACATCTCTCCTCTGTTGCTACACTAAGTCCACGGAGGAGTGTGTATGAAGACACCCCCATGGAGGAGAGGAGCAACCAGCATCAACTTCTCTACGACAACGACCTTGCCATATAAAGTGAAGTTAAATATCAAGTCAAGCATGCAAGCTCCTCCAAGATCGTGAGTTTTATCACACTGAAGTTTATATTCTGAATTTGATCTCCAAAATTCGGTATGGATTCCGAATTCTGTTCCATTTGGCATGCATTAGGATGGAAATATTTTGCTCACGTAGAGGGAAAAGGTTCATGCCTTTTCACTATACAATTGCTATGCACCCTCAAAATAGGATGTGATGGTATTACTTCTAAATTATTTCAAAAAGAATACAACATCATGTGGAAAGAATTAAGTGAAATCGTAGACTTCCATAAACGTTGTTTGCTAGATTTAGACACTTTGCCTAGATTTAACAAACAATTTTTTTGGCATGAATTGATAGTGATATCACATGTAGGGATCCTTAAAATAGCCACTTGCAAAATCCTACATTAGGCTTCTTGCATAGATGGGTGGCTATGACTATGGTATGTAGAGGAGATGTTAGAATAATTCGTGATGATGAATTCTTTTTGCCATAATTAAGAAATTAAAAGTTGTAAGACCTATTTGTGTTGAATACATTGGCTTTGACGATAAAAGTTTTGAATACTACCAAAACATCTTTTTATCCAGACTCGATGATAGGTCCAACATGTTTTGGTTAGCTTTGACAAGGTTCGAAGTTTGATTGCAATTGTTCTGCTTTTATCTTGTAATGTCTCAAACTTGCTTTACACTAATGGAAAGTTTGCTTATTATTCTTTTACTATGTTTTTGGTGTGTTTTGATGGTTATAGCTGATATCATTTTTGCTATGGTTTGCAACATGCTTATGTGAGGTGCTCACGTAAGGTGTTGTGGTTTTGAAACTAACGAGAGTCAAGTCGAGGACTTGTGATTGGAAGTATTGGTTGTTTATTATTGTGCAGGTCTTGCTTGAGTTCAAGACATGGCTGGTGACAGGATCCTTCGGTCTAGTCTCAGGGAGAAGATGAGGTTCGAACAACCAAATTCAGGAGGAATTGTGGTTGAGCGGGTTAGGAGGTCGCGCAGGATGATTGAATCAAGGGAAGTGCATATGAAGGTTACTGGACCTTGAAGGATGGTGTTCGCACGTATGCATGCAGTGCATGACGTGGTAACATGGTTCCGAATATTGGTTAAGGAAGGAAAGATCTGGTTGGAAGGATCGGGTCATATCAGTTGATGACTTCGGCTGCGACGGAGTCGATTATGGCTTGGTATGGAAAGTATCGAGTTGGTTATGATAGGATTTCATGTGGGTCACGAATTTGAGTTGTTTTAGGAATGTGGGATACGTTCCTAAGGTGTTCGAAAGTCTTAAGATTGCTTCTATCTGCGTATAGAAGAGTCTTGAGCAGTAATGGAAAGTTTCAATTCGTGAATTGAGTAGGATTAGAGTCCTAGTTTGGGTTAGGTTGGCCTCATGGCTGGTTATATAAGCAAGGGAGGCCATAGCTCGTTGTAGATGACTTTGGGGCTGTTCCTCTTGTGTTCTATTGAATAAAATTCGTAGTTAAAAGGAACTTTTGTGCCTTGTTCGTCCGACTTGTTTTCTTCATGTCTTTCTCGTCAAGTTTCTGCACAGCACTACCTTTCTTTGGTGGTTTTATCATAACTCGAGTTTTACAGATCTGATTGACGTGATTCTTTTTGGGTTGTCTTCAAAACTTAATTTTCTATGATCTATAAAAATTTCACGGTCATTGGATTTGTGGTTTATGATCTATTAGAGTTTCTTTGCAGTGTTCCAGAACTGTTTTTCTCGGGTAGGACAGATTGACCTTTATTCGATCTTTTGATTGTAACTTGAGTTTCTCTCAACGGATTTGAGTGATTATTGTTGTGTCATCTTCGTGACTTGATTATCCATGATATCTATCTCTTTTGTCATGGTGAAACACTTTTAGATTAGTCTCACACATGATTTATTTAATAGATCGTTTTTCTGTCGAGGGGTGTCTTCGTTGCTTCCGCTAAAAAGTTTTAATCTAGAATTCACCCCCTCTCTGGTATCTTTACACATGCTCTCTGATCCTATAATTGGTATAAGAGCCACGGTGCTCTAATATTTGTGATTTGCACGTGTTTTGACTAATCATCATGGAGAAATACTCCGCCAAACCTTGTGTGTTTAGTGGTATTAATTTTCAGGTTTGGAAGGCATGTATGGAAGACTTCATCCAGTCTCAAGCTTCGCAATATGGGAGAAGGTTTACAAGCCTTATTACGTGTCGTCGAACGATCAAGTTACGGCTACAAATATGAGAGATGTCGACAACAACAAGGCTCGGATCTTGATCATATAAGGATTAACTCAAAGCGACTTCCACCGTGTTGCACACCTACGATGTGAATACGGTGTGTGGAAAGCACATTGCGACTACCACGAAGGATCTAACACAATCAAAGAGGTGAAACAAGATATGTTCAAAAAGGAATACATGCATTTTGAGATGCAACCCTGTGAGTCCATTGATGACCTCTTTGCTCGCTTTACTAAAATTCTCAGCAACTTGCGTAGCGTCAATGTTAATTTTTTAGATGCTAAAAATGCTAGGCAATTACTAGGTGTATTAGACATGTAAATCGGGAGATGAATGTCACATCCATTCGTGAATCTACTGTCATGAGTACATTTACATTAGATGTTCTTTATTCTAAAATGAAAACCCATTAAATTGATATAATCTCACGTAAGAACCCCAACAAGTCTCTTACATTTGTTTCTCAACGTGAATGCCTAGCTTTGGCCAATCATCAACTTGCAATACTCTTGCTTTGTTGTCCCTCACTAACCCTGGAGCAGATTGCGGAATTTCTAGAAGAGGAGTTAGCACTCATTTCTACTAGATTATGAAAAGCATTGCAAAATGTGAGAACTAGAAGGAGAGGAAGCTACGGACCTCAACGCTGTTTTGAATGTGGTAAGACAGGACACTTTTGTAAAGAATGCCCTAATCTTTCAAGTCCTTCTACCCGTGAGGAAAAGCAGAACAAGGTCAAGACCACCTCTGGAAACTCCAACAAGTAAAAGAAGGGTACTATAGGACGCAAGATGATAAAAAGCTTCATCACTGCACTTCAAGAACTTGACTCAAGCGATGTGGACATTGGAAGTGACAAAGATGAAGATGATTTGGCAAACTTGTGCTTCATGGCGAGCAAGTCAAGATCAAGTATGGAGTAGGCTGAACACAAAAATGACAATGAAGAGGTATGTCCTACTTGCGAATAAATGTGTGATGCTATTTCTCGAGCCACCATTATAGTTAAGAAAAAAGTACAAAAATCTTAGGGACAATGCTGTTAAGATTGAGTCACTAGAATCTGAAATTAATCGTTTGAAATCCTTGATTCCTAGTGATGATTCTTGTTCCTCATATGATTTAACATATGAACAATTGTCCTCATTATGAAGTGCGCACACCTCCACACTTGATAAACTTGAGTTAGAATTTGAAAAGAACAGAGAGCTTGCTGCACTCAATGATAAAACTTGAAAGATGCTAGCTCTTATACAATTAATTTGCATTGTTCTACTTGTGATGATATTGATAAGAAATTACAAGATGCTATGAATGAAATTTCTATATTGAACAATGCTTTACGTTCTCATGAAGTTAAATATTATTCCAATTGCAAATTAAAAGGAAAAACTTCATGTGAAAATTTCCTTGATCTGTCCAATAAACTTGATGACATGCATAGGACATTAGATTGGTTTTGTAGTGGAAATAAGAACCTAAACTTGCTGCTGAATTCTTCAAAGTCTTGCAATGATAAAACTGGTTTAGGTTTTGATTCTCATGCTCATGCTAAGGCACATCGAGCTAAAATTGTAAAGTCAATAGGAAATGGTTTGATTCAAACAGTTTCTAAACAAAAAGAAGTGGTTTTCAAATCTGTAGGAGTGTTGTCTCATTCGGTTTCAAATAAAAATGTTACTTGCTCATCTAGACATGAACGCAAAGTTAAATTTCATTGTACCTACTGTGGTAGAGATGGTCATGTCATAGATTTTTGATATAGACTAGATAAAAAACAAAAAAAAAGGAAAGAATGATTGCTAGATCTCAAGATTTTCATGCAAAATTTGCTGCACATGCTAAACCGAATGATAGGAACATGCAACCTGTTGTAATGAGTCAAAAACATACAATCTTTGCTCCCAAACCTAGTGTTTTTTGTTCTACACATGCAACACCTCGTAGGTCAGTAGTTGGGTACAAAAATCATCAAGCTTTGGCTCATAAACCTGCTGTTTTGTCTCAACTTTTGTGTGTTTTTCCCGCTGCACATCGTGTGACTCAGTACTGGATTCCTAAATGCCTTTTGACTAACCCCAGTATCGAGTCATCGATGCATTGTTCTTCTATGTAGGTTGCACGCTTGAGGAAGGAGAACTTTTGGATTGTGGATTTAGGTTTCTCATGCCACATGACTGGTAACAAATAATGATTCTCCTCTCTCTTTTATGTCACGTGTAGAGAATGTTACGTTTGCCAATAATTCTTCAACTCCTTTAATTGCTAAGGGTTCAATTAGTATAAATGATCACTACACTTTGAAGGATGTGGCACTTATTAAAAATTTGAAATACAATTTGCTTTCTGTTTCACAACTGCTAGATGCAAATCTGGAAATTATTTTCACTAAAAATTGCTGCAAAGTTGTAAATTCAAACGGTGAGCTTATTTTTAACATGTCACGGTCTGGAAGAGTTTTTAAAGCTGATTTTGATATGTCTTTCTCTAAGCATAGGTGTCTAGTTTCTAATGATTCAAAGGACTTATATTTTGGCATCGTAGACTTGGTCACGTATGCTTTGATCATCTAACGTGTGTTAGTGCTCTTGATCGCATACCTGTGTTGCCTAAGCTTAAAGGGGACAAAGAAATTGTGTGCTCTTCTTGTAGACATGCTAAGATGGTTGCAGGTTCACATACTCCTCTCACAATGATCATGACAACTGAACCGGGTCAACTTTTGCACCTTGATACCGTAAGACCTTCACGTGTTCAATCCTTCTGAGGTAAATGGTATGTTCTTGTGATTGTTGACGATTATTCTAGATACTCTTGGGTTTACATTATGGCATCTAAGAATGAAGCTTTTAGTCACTTTAGAACTCTATTTCTTAGATTATCAATTGATCACCTAGGATCTTTAAAAGCTATTAGAAGTGATAACGGAACCGAATTTAAAAATCAATCTTTTGATCACTTTTGTGCTGAAAATGGAATAGATCATCAATTTTATTCTCCATATGTACCTCAACAAAATGGTGTTTTAGAAAGAAAGAACAAAACCATAGTTGAAATGGCTAGGACCATGCTTTATGAATATCAAAATCCTAGGAAATTTTGGGCTGATGTGATTGCAACTGCTTGTTATGTCTCAAATTGTATTTTCTTGTGCGCTAAGCTAGGTAAAACACCATATGAGCTCCGGTTTGGACATAGGCCTAGTGTTACACACTTTTGGGTCTTTGGTTGCAAATGCTTTGTTAAGAAACATGGTTATCTTGATAAATTTGAACCTACATCCATTGATGGCATGTTTCTTGGTTATCCATCTCATACTAGAGGCTACCGTGTGCTTTTACTTGACACTAACAAAATCGTGGAGACTTGTGAGGTGTCTTTTGATGAGGCTAGCACATGTAGTAGATCAAACATTGCCGGGCCGAATCCATATCCGCAGGGGGAGAGCATTTTTGTTGAAGATGAGGAAGAAGTGGTGCTGCTGCCCGAAAATTCAGCAGCTAATGACATTGTTCCAGCTCCTGATTTTGATTCGCAGCCAGCACCAATGACCACCATTGCTGGTCCAGAAACTCCTCAAGTCACAAGCTCATTGATTTGTGATGAACATGAATAATAAGAAGCTTGTGAAGTGTCCAGTCCCCTCTGGGTTCTCAAAAGTCATCCTCCACAACAAATTATTGGAAGCTTGCATGAATGAGTCACACTATGATGAGTTCAGAATTTGAGATGAGTATGATGGGAGAACTCACGTACTTTTTGGGGCTGCAAATCAAGCAAACCAAGGAGGGTACCTTTGTGCATCAAACAAAGTGTATAAAAGTCCTCCTAAGGCGTTTCAACATGGACAAAAGCAATCCTCTTTGGACCCCAATGGGAACAGAAACAACACTTGAACTTGATGAAGATGGTGAACCCGTGGATCAAAAAGAATATAGAAGCATGATCAGATCACTTTTGTATCTCACGGTATCAAGACCGGACATACAATTCAGCATATGTCTTTGTGCATGGTTCCAAGCCTCCCCACATGCCTCACATTGTCAATCACTCAAAAGGATTCTCAGGTACTTACATGGAACTCGAGAATTTGGCATTTTTCTTCCTTCTTCCTCAACCGTTACATTGAAAGCTTTTTTGGATACTGATTTTGGGGTTGTAGGATTGATAGGAAAAGTACTTTCGGTGCTTATCATTTTCTTGGTAATTCACTTGTTGCTTTGTCCTCTAGAAAACAAAACTCAGTTGCACAATCCACAGCTGAATCTGAATATGTAGCTGCTGCTAGTGCTTTCTCACAAATTCTTTGGATTCTTCAAAACTTAAGGAATATGGGCTTGATCTAGATAGTGTTCCACTATTTTCTGATAACACTAGTGCCATTTGCATTACTAAAAACCCCGTGCAACATTCTAGAACTAAGCACATTAACATTAGGTATCACTTTCTCCGTGATAATGTTGAAAAGGAAATATTGTGCTTCACCATGTAGATACCAAACAACAATTGGCTAACATTTTTACAAAACCTTTGGATTTCACTCATTTTTGTTTCATTCATGGTGAAATAGGGGTTATGCATCCTCACCACCTACATTGAGGGGGGAGTTTTCAAACTTGAGAAGTCTATGTGTGAATCTGAAATTAAAATAATATGGACATAGTATTTCATACATATATGACTTTGTGATTCCTTTTACATGCTGAAAGTTCTTACTACATTACTCGTGTTATACATTTTGTAGTTTTTTCCATGTCTAGTAAATAGAATAATTACTTACACTAAATCTGGACATGGTCCAACTTTCTTGCTGTTTTAAACTTGTTGCATGCTCACAAGTGCTTTTAATCATAAAGAATTAATCAAGTAATCAACACACATGTTGAGTTTTTATGAACAAATAGAAATGAGAAAAGGTCAAGAGAACATGCATGCATCGCACTTCCTATTTTGAGATAGCTTATCATTGCACTTATATATGAACCTGAAAGAAGTTGTGTATGACTAAAACCATGTCCTTAAGCTTTTGATTGTCAAATGACATAGGCTTGTCTTGGTTGGTTAGAATAAGGCAGATGCACATATAATCCCTTGCAAATATCATATGATGTAATTTGTGCTTTGAAAAATAATAAAATGCAGCAACAAGTGTCATGCTTTCAGGTTTTGAAAGAGTTAAGTTCTTGAGATCATGACTAGGTAAAATTGAAAATTACATTTGATCTCTAGCATGGCTTACACTACTTTATGTAATTCATTGCTCTGATAGTGTAAGTTACTTGATAGTATGACTCGGATGAGCTTTGTTTTATATGTATATGTTATAATATGTTCATAACAATTACAATTTCTCTTTTGTACCTTGATGAATACATTGTCAAAGGGGGAGAAATTGATCACACCTTGCACATATTCACAAGTTTTTGGCACGATTCTTCTCAGGGGGAGAAGTATGTATAGGGGAAGAAATTTATTTCTATCTCATTTGATTTTCAAAAAGGGGGAGAAATTGTTTTCAAAACTTTTTATGTGAATAAGCCAATGTTCAGATTTTTAAGTTGTGTTGCCAATGCATTCATCAAGGGGGAGATTGTAAGACCTATGTGTGCTGAATACATTGGCTTTGACGATAAAAGTTTTGAATACAACCAAAACATCTTTTTATCAAGATTCGACAATAGGTCTGACATGTTTTGGTTAGCTCTGACAAGGTTCGAAGCTTGATTGCAACTGTTTTGCTTTTATCTTGCAATGTTTCAAACTTGCTTTACACTAATGGAAAGTTTGCTTAGTATTCTTTTACTAAGTTTTTGGTTTGTTTTGGTGGTTATAGCTGATATTGTTTTTGCTACAGTTTGCAACATGCTTATGTGAGGTGCTCACATAAGGTGTTGTGGTTTCAAAACTAATGAGAGTCAAGTCGAGGACTTATGCTCGGAAGTATTGGTTGTTTATTCTTGTGCAGGTGTTGCTTGAGTTCAAGACATGGCTGGTGACAGGATCCTTTGGACTAGTCTCAAGGAGGAGATGAGGTTCCAACAATAATATTCAGGAGGAATTATGGTTGAGCATGTCAGGAGGTCGCGCAGGATGATTGAATCAAGAGCAGTGCATATGAAGGTTACTGGATGTCGAAGGAAGGTGTTGGCACGTATGAATGCGGCGCATGACGTGGCAACATGGTTCTGAAGATGGGGTAAGGAAGGAAAGATCTGATTGGAAGGATCAGATTATATTGGTTGATTACTTCGGCTGTGGCGGAGTCGGTTATGGCTCGGTCTAGAAGATATCGTGGTTGTTATGATAGGATTTCATGTGGGTCACGAATTTGAGTTGTTTTATAAATGTGAGATACATTCCTAAGGTGTTTGGAAGTCTTAATATTGCTTCTATCTGCGTATAGAAGAGTCTTGAGCAGTTATGGAAAGTTTTGATTTGTGAATTGAGTAAGATTAGAGTCCTAGTTTGGTTTGGATTGGCCTCATGGCTGGTTATATAAGCAAGGGAGGCCATAGATCGTTGTAGATGACTTTGGGTCTGTTCCTCTTGTGTTCTAATGATTAAATTTATAGTTAAAAGTAACTTTTGTGCCTTGTTCGCCCGACTTGTTTTCTTCAAGTGTTTCTCGTCGGGTTTCTGCACAGCACTACCTTTCTTTTGGTGGTTTTATCATAACTTGAGTTTATAGATCTGATTGACGTGATTCTTTTTGGGTTGTCTTGAAAACTTAATTTTCTAGGATCTGTCAAAATTTCATGGTCATTGGATTTGTGGTTTCTGATCTACACAAGTTTCTTTGCAGTGTTCTAGAACTATTTTTCTTGGGTAGCAGATTGACCTTTGTTCGTTCTTGCGATCGTAACATGAGTTTCTCTCGATGGATTTGAGTAATTTCTATTGTGTCGTCTTCGTGACTTGATTCTCTATGATATCTATCACTTTTTTCATGGTGAAACACGTTTATATTAGTCTCACACACGATTTCTTTAACATATCATTTTTTTGTTGAGGTGTGTTTTTGTTGCTTCTGCTAAATAGTTTTAATGTACCATTCATCCCCCCTCTAGTAGCTTTATCCTACAAAAGTTGCTTCAGTTAAAGCCATGATGACACAATGGTTAGATTACATTTCAAAGACAAGACCAATTGAATTTACTTCATTGATTACCTGTATTGCAACTACGGTAGGAGCATTAGATTATACTTCATTTGAGTACATTGAAATTGAACGAGAATTGATTAATGAATATATCTAGTGTAAGTACATATCCTTAAGCATGATCATATTGGCTCTTTGGTAATTTTCTATACTGGCTTTGTCAATGAAATTCAGTGACCTAATGCCGGTGGCTAACCATTGATCTTCTTCCCTTCGAGGAAGCTAAAAGAAGCAATGTCTATAGCTGGGTAATAAGGAGTGCAAGGAGTGCGGCCATGGGTATACATTCGACAACCTCCCCGATCTATGAGTACCAAGAGGAAGAGAATCCAATGGGTGATGCACCCGGATGGACTCAATCTAAATCGTATGAAGTCGGAGGGTCGTCTTGGCATGAATGCTGAGTACCGGATGGGAGCCATCTCTATCCACTTCAAGCTCTAGCAGCTTGCCTCTGACATCAATGAGAGGACGCCGTTCCTTTTCAGCTGGAAGTCATCATGACTATAGTGAAGGAATGACAGATCTCATAAGACGTACGGGAGACCTTTAAGTGAGGACGATACAACACACTTGAAGACCATGTCAAAGGAACTCAAGACTGGCAACAACACATAGACACTCAGTTCACCGACTTAAACTCCACTCTACAACAACAGAAAGCTGATCTCACGGCATACTTTTGTCACCAAGGGTTCAACCCCTTATCACGAAGGTAGTTGAAGAACGAGCTTGGGGGAGGACCCCCACTTGAGGTAACTTGTATCACACCCATTGCATATTTATTTTCCATTCATCCACCATTCACCTTGCATACAAAAATTAAAAACTCAAAAATTAGTATTGAAGATTTGCTTTCTATCAAATAAAGATGTGCGGTAAGAATGATTTAGAATTAACATAGATGAAATGATTAATGGTTGCTCTATCTTATTTTTTTGAGTCCCTAGTTTACAACTTGCTACTATCCAAATATTACTTTCATTGGCTTAAATTAACTTTGCTTTAATATAGAAATTGTGGGTAGTAAAAGATTAATTTATTTCTAGGTTGTCATGAGTTTTGAATTAATAATAGGGCTGCTATACCTAATTTTAAAGTGAAACTTAGATTTCTGAAGAAAATTTTAAAAATATTTAAGTTCCCCTCATTTGATACCAAAGCCGTACGATATTTTACATGATAAACCTTATGCGTATGCTATTTGCTTTCACATTGAGCCTTGTCAAACTAGTATAGTCCTATGCAAGAACTAATTCATTTCTTTTGAATTCAAGACTTTAGTTTCACATGATATACCTCTACACTAGAAGCTAGCAAAACTCCATCATATCATCATTCCATAATAAAAAGTGAAATTTCATGATTTTCATAAATAATACCCTCTTCAAGTTTATTGCATAAAAAGGGAGTAGAAGACGTGGCTACAAGAAAAAGAAAACGAGAATGCATGCTTACATCATAAGCTTGAGAAAAAAAGTAGGATATTTCATCCACTTCAAAGGAGTCACCTCAGCTTTGCACATCCACTTCATCACACATGCACAAGCCTTGATTCAAAAGTTTTTAATTGATTTCTCCTAAGGCTTACTCTTTTGACTTAACAATATTATGTGTAATAAATATGCCTACTTACATTTCCTACAAAGCTCCACATATAAGCCATATTTAGTAGTAAGATTAGTATAGGCAAATGCCTTGGCGAGGATATATTTCCGCTACACAAAAATACGTGATTGAGAGAATCAAATTGAGGTACTTAGAATCTAAATTGAAACTCTCTGGAATTTAAGTGGAACTTGATATCTAAGCTATGCTTGCATTTACTATTCTATCTTTCAACTACCTATGAATATGAAAAGCATAAGCTCCATAATCACTAAAGAAGGGTAGAGTACCATAGCCAATTTTTGCAATACTAGGTAGATTATTTTGTTGTGCACTTGGTAATTTTGAAAGGTAGAACATTGTAGCAACTCCTGATCATCAACCTAAAGTGTTGACTTTGCTCGGGACGGGCAAAGGATAAGCTTGGGAGAGTTTGTTGATGGATGTTATCCTAATTTCACCCGTCAATATAACTCAACTATGTGAACGATATGTCAATTTTTTTCACACATCACCCTTCTACATAACCTATTTTCACTTTTCCTTGGAAAATAGTGCATACAGACTTTTTATACAGGAATTGAGGTGAAAGAGGGGGAGCAATCCTAAAAGTACCATCTCAGCGAATTAGGCGATGATATGTGGCATTACATGGGTCAAATGGTCAACAAACAGAAGTATCCAAAGAGATCCAACAGTGTATCACCCATATCAGTCAATAGGACCCACTTCAAAGTCACCCAAAGAAGCACACACGGAGTGGAGCAAAGACCAGGTCGGTTGACCTGATGGTTTGACTGACCTCCTCCTGATGCCAAACGTGGTGAACTTCCACGTGTCACTCACTTGTGGTGCCCACACGCTTTTGGTGGTGGGAACTGACCCTTCTCCAGCTATAAATAGGATCTCCTACCCCTCACTTCAACACACACCACTTGATCGTAATTCTATTGTATCCACTACTTTTCATAGTCTTTAGAGGAGTTAGGCTATAGAGAGGAGAGTCTCTAGTCCCATGTCCAAATTGGGAAAGGAGTAAAGGGAGTCTCTCTTCCTAATTCAAAATTGATAAACATATGGCTCATGTATTTCTTCTTGTATTTGTGACTTTATTCATAACAAAGATGTTATCTTTAGTCTTCCATTATATGTATGCTTGGATGAAGCATTTCTTGTTTGATTGTGGAATCCATGTATGTGGTAGGTATAGTCTTTATGATTGCACTATATTGATCTCATCTTATCATCATAAACACTATAAACCTCCACTATAGTCTCAATAATTATGATATGATTATATTAATATGAATAAATATGCTTTGTATCAACATTGGTTTCAATGATAATTTAGTTCATTGCCTTAGGATGGCTTGTGCCTAGGCTCTTAAGGTATTTACTTAATATGGTTGCATGATGCTAGGATAGTTAAGTAGCGTTGAATGTCTCGTAGATCCACAAATTGAAGAGGTAGGCAGTAGGTGATGACAACCCTATCCGTCCTTTGGAATCCTCCACGTTCGGTAACGCCACAGGCTTGTGGCGGGAATCGTCCTAATATTGCTAGAGGTAAATCCGTGCCCGATGTGTTGAACAACATAGCATAAGAATTCAACATTAACATGATTCATTAGTAATTGACTTAGGCTATGTATATGTACAATAGAAGCATTGTAGGAGTAACTCACTATCTCTTAGTCTAATATCTCTCTAGGATCCATTTATCCCCCTTAGAATAGAATGCTCTTGTGTGTGTCACAGTACCTACAATTATCCATTATCCATCATCACTATAACCCTACCTAGACAATTCTACCCTTTACATTTGATGATTGCTACACTTCCACCTAGCCTTCCCTTGAGATAAAATAAATGACACCCTTGCATACTCATTGCAGAATTTATTCTGTGATCCTAAAGAACCATCAACAAGCATTTCTGGTGCACTAGCCGGAGATAAATTGTTAGTGGTGCATAAGGAATATTAACAACACCCACGCCGTCTCGGTGCCCATGGTGCCACCAGCTGCAAGTCTGGAGAGCGCTTTCGGAGTAGCGCGCATCCTCTCCACAAGCCACCTGGCATGAAAGCTCCATAGGGAGCTCGTTGTAGTGAATTAACGATGTTGACAATCTCTTTGTTGCCGCCATCAACACGCCTCAGCGAAGGAGGCAACTGGCTGGTCCTGGCACGTGTCACTGTTGCGCACGTCGATGATCGACCGACGGACGGCCAACTCCCGCTCCACCAGGCTCTCCACAGCCGACCTCAAGGTTGAGCTCAATCGCCGCCGTGTGCGGCGGATGACAACCGCATCACCATTGACGTCAGCGATAGGCACCGCAACTTTGAGGCCGACTTCAACACTCCAGAAGCCAAGCCCAGGCGTCTGGTGCACATGCTGCGCCTCAAGCATTCCCTGTGCAGCATGCGCCCCAGATGTACACTGCCCAAGTTGCGCCCCAGGTGTACCTTGCGTAGCCAACATCCCAGGCGGATCGTGCCCAGCATGCACCAATAGTGTATTCTGCGCAGATCGCACCCCAGTCGTACGTAGCACAACCCGTGTCTCATCCCTACGCCGTCCGCTTAAGCCATACGTCGTGCAGCCCGCACTGCATCCGTACATTATGCAGCCAGCGCCCCAGGTGCATGAGGTGCACCCTGCACCCAAGATGTACGCTCCGAAAAACCCTGCACTGGTAAGGGCAAGCGGAGGGTGTGTAGCCGTGTCTCCACACCTTCACTTCATTGTGTTGTGACACAAGTTCAGGCCTTACCTGCCGGAGAAGTACCACGGGAGCGCCAACTCCGCCGAGTTCTTGTAGATCTACACCACCTCCATCCTGGCCGCAGGAGGAGACGAGGCCATCATGGCCAACTACTTCCCCGTTGCCCTAACTGGCCCAGCCAGGTCATGGCTCATGAACTTACCCCAGGGGCCCGTGACCTCCTAGGCAGAGTTGTGTTGGTAGTTCACCACGAAAATTGGCAGCTCCTATACACGTCCCGACACCAAACTCGACCTCTATGTCGCGCAACATCGTTTCGGAAAAATGATGGGTCCTTTATCCAACGGTTCTCTATGGTATGCAACACCATCACCCACATTTCGAATGCTTGTGTCATAGTTGCATTTTGCCAGGGTGTGTGGGACAGGAATATGCTCGAGAAGTTAGCCACGCACGATGTGCAAGACGTCTCCGAGCTCTTCAGCACTATCGACAAGTGTGCCAGGACTGCCAAAGGTCGTGACTGACACTCGAAGCCTGCCCCCGAGGCGGGAAAGTCCGGCCAGCTTGGTGCAGGTGTCGCTCCCCAGGGCAGCGGCAAGAAGAACAAGAACAAGGCTTGTGGCAAGGATAGGCCATTGGCCGGGGCCCTTGTCATTGCAACAGTAGCTGATGGCGGTCCTAGGGGGCCACACCCCGTCAGGCGTTCGCGGCAGTCACCCGACGGTGATGATAGCCGCGAGCGATGACCAGTACACAACACCAGGGGCCATAGTGCTGGTGAGTGCCAGGAGATCAAGAAGCTCGCGGAGCGCTACCGCGAGCAGCTGCAACAGCGCCAAGAGGGTGCACCTTTCTGACAGCGGGAGGGCAAGTAGAAGGTCGACCACACGGTCGACGAGGACAAGGAGATAGAGTACCGTTGGCAGTTCTTAGGCGGCCTTTGGCACAACTCCACGAAGCTGATTCTCTGGATTCACTTCTGATTCTCTGGTGAAGTGATTCTGTGGTTGAAAATGATTCTCTATTATTCTACAGAATAAACTCTTAGAATCAGGATGAAAATCACTTCACAGAATCAGGATAAGCTACTTTTTTCAGCTCCCAGCTTCTTAGTTCATTTCAGAGAATCAATTCTCAGAATCAGCAAAGAATCACTTCTTTTGAAAAGCAGTGTTTGGTATAGCTTCCCTGATTCTGCCAGAGATTCAGCTTTGTGGAGCTCTACCAAAGGGGGCCTTAACACCACAGATCATCTCCAATAGGATATGAGGTCCACAAGTGCACAAAAGATACCATTGTAGCATTTCATCCAAGAGTATTTCCATGGGTATCATATTTATCCCAAAGGATGGCGAAAGTTAAGTCAACACTATTCTTATGATCAAGGCATAGGGTACTAAGTGTTTATCACAACAGAGGTAATATGACAATATGGGTAGTGTGACACACACCCAAGCAATCTACTCTAGGGGTAAGATTGTCCTATTGAGGGTTAGGCTACGAGACGGAGCTACTCCTACTCTGCTCTAATTACTCCTATACATAGCCTAATAAACTACACATGAATACGCTAATGGTGAATACTAGGAATTAGTGGTCCAACATATTGGGCATGGGCCTACCGTGGTCTGCCAGGCGACCCCTGCCAAGAGCCTACGTCATAGCCGAACGTGGAGGATTACAATGGATGGATAGGTTTGTCACCACCTATCGCCTACCTCTACAATCCATGGACTACGACATCCAACGCTACTTAACTATCCAAGCACGACACTTGTATGCCAAGTAAATACCTTAAGACTTGCAACATAATATTCATCCAAAGGTAATGACTAACCTAAACATCGTTGAACCAATGTTGGATCCAAGCATTAACATATTCATATAAACATAATCATATTATTACATAATTGGACTATAGTGGTGGTGTATGATGTTTATGATAACATGATAATGACATTATGTCTAGATCATAACAACATCTACACCTAGCACATACATTTGCTCCACAACCAAACAAGGAACGCTTCATCCAAGCATGTGAATAAGTAAAGACTAAAGATAATACTATTATTATCCATAAAGTAACAAATACAAGAAAATATACATGAGCCATACCTTTCCCAATTTGGACTTGGGACTAGAGGCTCCTCTCTACAACCTAACCTCCACTAAAGACTTGGATAACTAATGTATACAAGAGAGTGAATGCTCAAATGGTGTGTGTGTGAGAAGTGAGGGTAGGGGGTCCTATTTATAGATGGAGAAGGGTACGTTCTCGCCACCAAAAGTGCGCGAATCAGTCTTCATCATGATCAGGGCACCGCAGGGAGTCGACACATGGAAGCTGACCGAGTTTGATGCTAGGAAGGTGTCGGCCGAACCTCCTAGTTGACCGAACAGAAAGTTGGACCAATTCTAGTGTGCTTCCTCTGCGTGACTTCCAGGCGGGTCCCATTGACTGATATGGGTGATACACCAATGGATGGCCTCGAATAATTCTGTTTGTGGGCAATTTGATTCATGTGATGCCACATGTCGATGCTTGATTTTCTGGGATGATATTTTATAGGTTTGCTCCCCCTCTTTTACCTCATTTCTATACAAAAAACTTGCATGCAATATTTTCACAAAGTACAAGTGCAACTAGGTTATTTATAACTATAATGTGTGGAAGAAATATTCATTCTTTCACATAATTTAGTTATATTGATGGTCGAAATTGGTATATAACGACCATCAACAAACTCCCCAAAGCTTACTATGACACTTCCCCCGGTACTAATAAGACGTAGTTCACGAAGGTTCGTATTCGGTTGGGGCACGAGTCAAGATCCAGACAAGAGATGAACACCGAAGGTTCTACGTGGTTCGGGCTGCCTGAGCGTAATACCCTACTCCACGGGTGGTCTGTGTTTATTGTATGAGTATGTATCAGCCTGTGTGTGTAAGCGATTGGATGCTTTCTACCATGCAACGCAACCAATTTATATGCCAAGGACTGGCTGTTACAGTTCGTGCCTAGCCCGACAAGTGGCCCCGGCTGTAGTAACTAACCTTTACAGCATCTACAGTGTTAAGGACGGTTAATAGTGCGATAATGTACCTTAAGGATAGCGTTATCAACCTTGATATTCCTCTGATCGCGCGTCATTAATATGACATTAATGACGCTTTATTCAAGTCTTGTAATGGCTAATTGATAGTGCTTGAATGTCCATGCCATTGGAGATACTGTAGTCTTCCTGTTGCTGATGTAGGACCGGATGTTGACACGTGGAAGCTTTAGAACTTCCCTCTACCAGGGGATAGGTCTTGTGCCGTTAGACACGTAGCAGTGCTGGAGCTTCCATGAAGAGGGATGCAGGTGCAACTCTATAGGACACATGGCGGTACCAGAGCTACCCAAACGAGGGAGGCAGGTCCGGCTCTTCTGGACACGTGGTTACACCGGAGCTACCATAAGGAGGGAGGTAGGTCCGGTTACCTTGGATGCGAATCCCCTTTGAACGTTTGTTACTTGGACGTAGGAACTCCTTGGCTTTGCTTGCGGTATGAGGGGGTACCCGGTACGCAGGGTACCGACAGTGGCCCCTGAGACCACCTTAGGGAGAGGTCCTCAAGTAGAGGTCAGGCTACCGGAGATTGGGCCATCATCGATTCCCGCGTTACGGCTTCAAAGTCTTTTCATAAGTAGTTGGGACGACGACACGCAGTTATGCCATCGCTGGGTGGCCCTTCTTGATATGGTGAGTGGGATCCTAGCATTCGGTCTCACACAACTGAAGGTCGCCGGTTCCCAATACAAAATTCGTATTGGTTCCCAGCATAATCTTAGTAGCCCTGTCAAGCTACCGCCCTCGGTCTTCCAACTTCCCATCATGGCAACGTTTCTCCTGGTGTGACTTTTTTATCAAAGTGGACCAGGGACCCCTTGTAATTAATGAGGTCATTTGAGATTCGGGTCTGGAGGTAGTTTCCATCCAAGCATTGCGGTGGCTTACTAAAGGGAGAAAGTTTGCACGGGGATAGAACACTTTATGCTTCAACCTGATCTTGCGCTTAGAGTTCTCTACCCTTACAACCTTTCTTACACTTCCACTCCATTTTGCAGCGATGGAATTTGGTCTTCCCCGCAGCTAGATCAAGAGCGACGAAGAGTTGTCGAGAGTTCGCACCTTGATGGGTTGGTCGAGCTACTCCTTCAACAACTCGATTCACCTCGACAAGCTCCCCTTCAATAAGGAAAGCACCAACGAGATTGTGTACTTCTCAGCATTCGCCATGGTGGGGCTCATCCCACCATTCTCCAGCTTCCTGCTGTTGCTGCTGGACTACTACGGTCTGCAGCTCCACCAACTTAGCCCCCACCCCTTCTTGCTAGTGGAGACATTCGTCCACTTTTGTGAGATGTGGGTGGATGTGCCGCCCTGCGTCGAGCTCTTTTGGACCTTCTTCAAGGTCCACACTACCGAAAAAGGGATTGAGCTTCTTGGCTTCTACTACTTCGTGAAGCACAAGAACTCACCCTTTAAGTACTTGAATACATTCCCTTCCAGGAAGTGGGACAACTGGAAGAAGGATTGGGTGGTCATCAGGGTGGATCGCCATTACATGCTGGAGCTGCCTGATAGCCTTCCCGCCATTGACACCGATGCCTGGGATGTGGTTCCGAAGCTGACATAGATTCAGGAGTGCGTGGAAGGAGGAGTGACTCCTCGGATTGTGATCGCCAACTTCCTGACCAACCAGTGGGCTCGGCTGAAGACGTGGGAATGGCCTGCGTGGGCATTTAGTGGAGAGATGGATGCATACCGGATTGATACTGGTATTAGGTCCATTTGGATGAAAAGGCTTTGAAGCTTCATCTCCAAAAGCTGCACCATGAAGCCATCAACCACGACGATCTGACACATCTAGCTGAGTTCCTGCCCATGAACATGGTTCCAGAGTTTAGAAGGGAGCTACGAAAGAAGATGCCGATGCTCGATGACATGGGCGCTGTGGATAGGCGTAGGAGCACTCCTCCAACGAGGATTGTGATCCTGAAGCTCCTGTCCCTCATGAAGGCTTTGGTCCTACGCCAGTTAGCGATAAAGGCAAAGGTCCCGCAACTTCACCTCCCAAGAAATTAGCCTCAAGCCGAGGCAAGGAGAAAGCTCCGGTCGAAGCTCCAAGTCACAAGCGGAAGCTGACAAGAAGCGACGTAAGAAGTGTGAGGGAAACTCCGAAAGAAGCGATCTCTCAGCCTTGTTAAGGTCTTTGGTGGTTGTGCCCCTAGCTACAGCTAGTCCTTCAACTCCAGTGTCCACAACAGGCGCTGGATCCGACAAGTCGACCCCGGCCCTTGTGCCAGCAAAGGGATCTAGGTTCGGAACAAGTCCTCTAATGACAAAGGTATTGGCTAAGACAGCGCCGGCGGCTTCCTCAATGCCTGGTACAAAGCCCGAAGCTTCCGCCACACCGATGACGGCGGGCTCTAGGTCTAGGTGTCCGAAGAAGAAAAATCGTGCCGACTGGAGTGGTAACATCCATAGGTAAGGGCCAAATCTTTAGCTTATGTCTTGAATTTGTTTCTCACTTTGTCTTGAATTCTCTACTCTCTGTTTCTAGAGTGTCGATAACATGTACAACAACTATGTTGCTTGATGCAGCCCAAGAGATTGCGCCCGTCGAAGCTCCTGCTGCTGCTCTGGCCCCTCCTCCTATGGTTGTGGCGGACGATACGAAAGCTTAGGCACCGGCTATTGTGGAGACGAATTCAGAAGTGACGGCTGAAGATCTCGTGGTAGCTACAGACCACGGGGAATAAATGCTCAAGAATGCTCTAGCAGTCTCAGAGCCAGCTGCAGAGGTTCCGATGACAATGTTGGAAGTCAATGAAGCTCCGACAAAAGTTCCGACGCCAACTCTGAATGTGGCAACACCTGAGGTGTCCCTGGCCGATCCTGCTGTGTTTTGAATACTTCCAAAACACCCTTTTAACAAGGTTGGACTCTAGGTCCGAGTTCCTACAAGGTCCGACGATAGGTCCAGCTTGTTTTGGGTAGCTCCGACAAGGTCTGATGTAAGGTTCAACTTGTTTCGGCTAGGTCCTACTTCTTTGTCTATGTCCGACATATTTTTGCTAGCCCCGGCGCTAGGTCCATCTAGCTTTGGTAAGCTTCAGCACTAGGTCCGACTAGCTTTTGTTAGCTCCAGCGCTAGGTCCTGCTATCTTTGGTAAGCTCCAGTTCATGGTCCGATTAGCTTAAACAAGGTCCGGGCTAGATTGCAATGGTTCTGCTTTTAACTTGCAATGTTTCGAACTTGCTTTATCGGATTATGGAAAGCTTGCTTAGTCTTCTTTTACTATGTTTTTGGTGTGTGTTGGTGGTTATGGCTGATATCGTTTTGATTTGCAACATGCTTATGTGAGGTGCTCACGTAAGGTGTTGTGGTTATCGGAACTAACGAGAGTCAAGTCGAGGACTTGTGCTAGGAAGTATTGGTTGTTTATCCATTTGTAGGTGTTGCTTGAGTTCAAGACATGGCTGATGACGGGATCCTTTGAACTTGTCTTAGGGAGAAGATGAGGTTCAACAACTAAATTCGGGAGGAATTGTGGTTGAGTTGATCGAGAGGTCGCACATCATGAAAATATATATGAAGGTATCATGGACGTTGTTGGAAGGTGTTTGCTTGTGTGCAAGGAGTGCATGTACATGGCTACATGGTTCCGAGGTGTGATGAAGAGAAACGGATGTAAATAATTGGTCGGAAAGGTCCAACTGGCGGAGTTATGCCTCAGGCTGCGGCTGAGGTGGTTATTGTTTTCGAAGTTGATTTATTTTAGGAATGTGTGGTACATTCTTAAGGTGTTTTGAAGTCTTAAGATTGCTTCTATCTGCATATAGAAGAGTCCTGAGCAGTTATAGAAAGTTTGGTGGAAATTGAGTAGGATACGAGTCCTAGTTAGGTTTGGGTTGGCCTCATGGCTGGTTATATAAGCAATGGAGGTTAAATATCGTGGTACACAACTTTGGGGCTGTTCCTTTTGTGTTTTGATCAATAAAATTCGTAGTCTAAAGGAGCTTTTGTACCTTGTTTGTCCGACTTGTTTTTGTAAAGTCTTTCTCGTTAAGTTTCTGCACAGCACTACCTTGCTTTGGTGGTTTTATCATAACTCGAGTTTTACAGATCCAATTTACGTGAATCTTTTTGGGTTGTCTTCAACAATTGATTATCAATCATCCGTAAAAATTTCGCTGTCATTGGATTTGTGGTTTTGGATCTACACGAGTTTCTTTGCAGTGTTGCAGATCTGGTTTTTCTCGAGTACAACAGATTGACCTTCGTTCAATCTTTCAATCATAACTTGAGTTTTTGTCGACGGATTTTCGTGATTCTTATTGTGACGTCTTTGTAACTTCGTTCTTCACAATCTATACTTGCCTTGTCACAATTGATCACATTTATATTAATTGCACACACTATTTCTTAATAGATTGATTTTTTGCCAAGGGGTTTTTGTTGCTTCCACTAAAAAGTTTTAATCTACCATTCACCCCACCCCTCTAGTAGCTTCCCACATGATCTTCGATCCTACAATTTGTATGAGAGCCACAGTGCTGTAATATTTTTTATTTGCACGTGTTTTTGACTAATCATCATGGAGAAATACTCTGCAAAACCTTGTGTCTTCGGTGATATTGATTTTCAGTTTTGGAAGGCGTATGGAAGCTTTCATCCAGGCACAAGGCTTCGCAATATGGGAAAAGGTGTACAAGCCTTATGACGTGCCATTAAACGATCAAGTCACGACTACAGACATGAGAGATATCAACAAGAACAACAAGGCTCGCAACTTTATCATACAAGGACTAACTCAAAGCGACTTCGATCATGTTGCTCACCTCCGATCTGCATATGATGTGTGGAAAGCACTCTGCAACTACCATGAACGATCCAACACGATCAAGGAAGTAAGGCAAGACATGTTAAAAAAGGAGTACATGCACTTTGAGATGCAACTAGGTGAGTCCTTTGACGATCTCTTTGCTTGCTTTAAGAAAATTCTTAGCAATTTGAGTAGCGTCAATGTTAAATTTTCAGATGCTGAGAATGCTAGGCAATTACTAAGTGCATTAGACATTATAATTTGGGAGATGAAAGTCACATCTATTCGTGAATCTACTGTCATGAGTACACTTACTTTAGATGTGCTATATTCTAAATTGAAAACTCATTAAATTGACATAATCTCACATAAGAACCCCAACAAGTCTCTTGCATTTGTTTCTCAATGTGACATGCCTAGCTCCGGCCAATCTTCATCTTGTGGAAAACTTGCTTTGTTGTCCTCTCTAACCCTTGAACAAATTGAAGAGTTTCCAGAGGAATAACTTGCACTCATCTCTACTCGGTTTTCAAAAGCATTACAAAATGTGAGAACTAGAAGGAGAGGAAGTGCCGGACCTCAACGGTGCTTCGAATGTGGTAAGACAGGACATTTTCGCACGGATTGCCCTAACCATTCAGGTCCTACTTCTCGTGATGAAAACCAAACAAGGACGAAGCACTCCTCTACAAACAACAACAAGAAAATGAAGGGTTTTACAGGACGCCAATCGATGAATAGTTTTATCTCCGCACTTCAAGAACATGGCTCGAGCAATGTGGACATCAGAAGTAATGAAGATGAAGATGATTTGGCAAACTTATTTTTCATGGCGGGCAAGTCAAGATCAAGTATGGAGGAGGCAGAACACAACAGCGACAATGAAGAGGTATGACCTACTTGCGAAGAAATGTGTGATGCTATTTCTCGTGACACTGTTATAGTTAACAAAAAGGACAAAAAGCTTAGGGACAACGCAGTTAAAATTAAGTCACTAGAATATGAAATTAATCGTTTGAAATCTTTGATGCCTAGTGATGATTCTTGTTCCTCATGTGATTTAATATATGAACAATTGTCCTCTCTAAGAAGTGCACACACCTACACACTTGATAAACTTGAGTTAGAGATTGAAAAGAACAAAAAGCTTTCTGCTCTTAATGATAAAAACATGAAAGATGCTAGCTGTTCTACAATTGATTCGCATTGTTCTACTTGTGATGATCTCGATAAGAAACTACACGATGCTATGAATGAGAGTTCTATATTGAACAGTGCTTTACATTCTCATGAAGTTAAAATTTATTCTAATTGCAAACTAAAAGGAAAAGCTTCATGTGAAAACTGTCTAGAATTGTCTAAGAAACTTGATGACATGAATAGGACACTAGATCATTTTTGTATTGGGAAGAAAAATCTAAACATGCTGCTGAATTCATCCAAATCTTGCAATGATAAAACTGGTTTTGGTTTTGATTCCCATGCCCATGCTAAAGCACATCCACCTAAAATTGTAAAGTTATTAGGAAGTGGTTTGATTAAAATAGTTCCTAAACATAAAGAAGTGGTTTTCAAATCTACAGGGGTGTTTTCTCATTCGGTTGTTAATAAAAATGTTACTTGCTCATCTAGACATGAACACAAAGTTAATTTCTTTGTACCTACTGTGGTAGAGATGGTCATGTCATAGATTTTTGTTATAGACTAGCTAAACAACAAAAAAAGGAAAGAATGATTGCTAGATCTCATAACTTTCATACAAAATTTACTGCACATGATAAACTGAATGATAGGAACATGCAACCCGCTGGAATGAGTCGAAAACATGCAAAGTTTGCTCCCAAACCTACTGTTTTTCGTGCTACACATGTAACACCTCGTAGGTCAGCAGTTGGGTACAAAAATCCTGAAGCTTTGGCTCATGAACCCGTTGTTTTTCTCAGCTTTTGCGTTTTATTCTTGCTGGATGTCGTGTGACTCAATACTGGATTCCTAAATGCCTTTTAACTAACCCAAGTATTGAGTCATCGACGTATTGTGCTTCTATGTAGGTTACATGCTTGAGGAAGGAGAACGTTTGGATTGTGTATTCAAGGTACTCATGCCATATGACCGGTAACAAATATTGGTTCTCCTCTCTCTCTCTCTTGTGTGACGTGTAGAGAATGTTACTTTTGCCAATAATTCATCAACTCCTATACTTGCTAAGGGTTCGATTAGGGTAAATGATCACTACACTCTGAATGATGTGGCACTAGTCAAAAATTTGAAATACATTTGTTTTCTGTTTCATAATTGCTAGATGAAAATCTGGAAATTATTTTCAATAAAATTGCTGCAAAGTTGTAGCTTCAAATAGTGAGCTTATTTTTAACATGTCTCGGTTTGGAAGAGTTTTTAAAGCTGATTTTGTTATGTCTTCTTCTAAGCATTGGTGTCTAGTTGCTAATGATTCCAAAGACTTATATTTTTGGCGTTGTAGACTTGATCACGTAGGCTTTGATCATCTCACGCATGTTAGTGCTCTTGATCCCATACGTGGGTTGCCTAAGCTGAAAGGGGACAAAGAAATTGTGTGCTCTTCTTGTAGACATGCAAAGATTGTTGCAGGTTCACATGCTCCTCTAACAATGAGCATGACAACTGAACCAGATCATCTTTTGCATCTTGACACCGTAGGACCTTCACGTGTTCAATACTTCAGAGGTAGATGGTATGTTCTTGTGATTGTTGATTACTATTCTAGATACTCTTGGGTTTATTTTATGACATCTAAGAATGAAGCTTTTAGTCACTTTAGAACTTTATTTCTTAGATTATCAATTGATCACCCATGATCTTTAAGAGCAATTAGAAGTGATAATAGAACTGAATTGAAAAATTAGTCCTTTATCATTTTTGTGCTGAAAAAGGAAGAGATCATCAATTTTTTTTAACCATATGTACCTCAACAAAACGGTGTTGTAGAAAGAAAGAACATAATCTTAGTTGAGATGGCTGGGACTATACTTGAAGAATATCAAATTCCTAGGAAATTTTGGACAGATGCAATTGCAACCGCTTGTTTTGTTTCAAATCGTGTTTTCATGCGTGCTAAGCTAGGGAAAACACCATATGATTTTTGGTTTGTACATAGGCATAGTGTCACACACTTTAGGGTCTATGGATGCAAATGCTTTGTTATGAAACATGGTAATCTTGATAAATTTGAAGCTAGATCTGTTGATGGCATGTTTCTTGGTTATCCATCTCATACCAGAGGCTACTATGTGCTTTTACTTGGTTTCTTTTGATGAAGCTAGCCCAGGTACTAGATCAAATAATGGAGGTCCGGATCCATATCCACAGGGGGAGAGTATTTTCGTTGAAAATGAAGAAGAAGAGGTGCCGCTGCCCAAAAATGCAACAGCTAATGACATTGTTCCAGCTCGTGATTTTGATTCAGAACCAGCACCGATGACCACCATTGCTGGTCTAGATCGTCCTCAAGTCACAAGCTCATCAATTTGTGATGAACATGAAGAAGAAGAAGAAGATTTTGAAGTGTCTACTCTCCCCTGAGCCCTCAAAAGTCATCCTCCACAACAAATCATTGGAAGCTTGCATGAACGAGTCACACGGTTTTTGCGATCCAAACTCTCATGCTCATTCTGCTTTTGTTGCTTTTTTGAACCCAAAGATATATCACACAGACTCACTATTGAATCTTGGATTATTTCCATGCAAGAAGAGTTAGAAAATTTGAAAGAAATAATGTTTAGAAACTTGTACCTGCACCTCCAGGTCACACTTTAATTGGAACTAAATGGGTGTTTAAAAATAAACATAGTGAGGATGGGGTTGCGGTTAGGAATAAGGCTAGGTTGGTTGCTCAAGGTTTCACACAAGGTGAAGGTCTAGATTTTGATGAAACTTTTTCTCCTGTTGCTAGATTAGAAGCCATAAGAATTTTGTAAGCTTTTGCTGCATCTAAAGGTTTCAAGGTATATCAAATGGATGTTAAAAGTGCTTTTCTTAATGGCTACATAGATGAGGAGGTCCAGGTCAAGTAGCCACCGGGTTTTGAAAATCCATATTTTCCTAATCATGTTTAAAAACTATCCAAAGCCTTGTATGGTCTAAAACAAGCCCCTAGAGCGTGGTATGATAGGTTAGAAACATTCTTTTTTGAAAAGGGGTTTACCATGGGCAAGGTTGATAAAACTCTTTTTGTGCTTAGACATGGCAATGACCCATTATTCGTTCAAGTGTATGTTGATGATATTATCTTTGGTTGTGCTTCTCATGATCTTGTGTCCAAGTTTTCAGCTATGATGAGTTCAAAATTTGAGATGAGTATGATGGGGGAACTCATGTACTTTTTGGGGCTGCAAATCAAGCAAACTAAGGAGGGAACCTTTGTCATCCAACAAAGTATACAAGAGACATTCTTAAGAGCTTCCGCATGGATAAAAGAAAGCCTCTTCGGACACCAATGGGTACAACAACGACACTTGAACTTGATGAAGATCTTGACCCGGTCGATCAAAGAGAATATAGAAGTATGATTGGATCACTTTTGAACCTCATGACATCAAGACCGGACATACAATTCAGCGTATGTCTTTGACCACAATTTGGAGCTTCCCAACATGCTTCACATTGTCAAGCCATCAAAAGAATTCTCAGGTACTTACATGGAACTCAAAAATTTGGCATTTTTCTTCCTTCTTCCTCAACCATTTCTTTGAATGCTTTTTCGGATGCTGATTTTGGGGGGTTGTAGGATTGATAGGAAAAGTTCTTTATGTGCTTGTCATTTTGTTGATAATTCACTTGGTGCTTGGACCTCCAGAAAACAAAGCTCAATTGCACAATGCACAACCGAATCTGAATATGTAGCTGCTGCTAGTGCTTGCTGACAAATTCTTTGGATTGTTCAAACTCTTAAGAAATATGGGCTTGATCAAGATAGTGTTGTACTGTTTTGTGATAACACTAGTGCCATTTGCATTGCTAAAACCCCGTGCAACATTCGAGAACAAAGCACATTGAAATTAGGTAGCACTTTCTCTGTGATAATGTTGAATAAGGAAACATTTTGCTTCATCGTGTAGATACCGAACAACAATTGGCTGACATTTTTACAAAACCTTTGAATTTCACTTGTTTTTGTTACATTCGTAGTGAAATAGGGGTTATTCATCCTCATGGCTTAAATTGAAGGGGAGTTTTGAAACTTGGGAACTCTGTGTGAATCTGAAATTAAAATAATATGAGCACAGTATTTCATACATATATAACTTTGTAATTTCTTTTACATACTAAAAGTTCTTACTACATTACCCGTGTTATACATTTTGTAGTTCTTGCCATGACTAGTAATTGGAATAATTACTTACACTAAATCTGGTCATGATCGACCTTTCTTGCTGTTTTGAACTGGTTGCATGCTCACAAGTGCTTTTAATCATGAAAAATTAATCAATCAACTATTCTCATGTTGAGCTTTTATGATCAAATGAAAAATTGAGAAAACATCAAGAGAATATGCATCCATCGCACTTCTTCTTTTGAGATGGCTTATCATTGCACTTAGATATGAACTTGGAAGAAGCTGTGTGTGACTAAAACCATGTCCTTAAGCTTCTGATTGTCAAATGACATAGGCTAGGCTTGCTTAGTTAGAATAAGGTAGGTGCGGCATATAATCTCTTGCAAATGTTATATGATCAAAATTTGAGCTTTAAATGATATTGAATAATTAAAAATACAGCAACAAGTGTTATGCTTTCATGTTTTGAAATAGTTAAGTTTGTGAGATCATGACTTGCTTAAATTGAAAATTACACTTGATCTCTAGCATGGCTTACACTGCTTTATGTATCTCATTTATGTGATAGTGTAAGTTAATTGATAGTATGACTTGGATGAGATTTGTTTTATATGTATATGCTATAATATGCTCATAACAAATTAAAATTCTCTTTTGTACCTTGCTGAATACATTGTCAAAGTCTGAGAAATTGATCACACATTGCACACATTCACAAGTGTTTTGGCATGATTCTTCTCATTTTATTTTTTATATACAATGGGGGAAATAAGTATAGGGGGGAAATATTTGTTTTGAAATTTCTTTCTTTCTTATTTGATTGTTTTCAGAACTTTTCATTAGCCAGTGTTCAGATAAGTTGTGTTGCCACTGCATTCATCAAGGGAGAGATTTTGAGACCTATGTGTGTTGAATACATTGTCTATGACAATAAAACTTTTTAATACTGCCAAAAATTCCTTTTAACAAGGTCCGACTCTAGGTCCGAGTTCCTGCAAGGTCCGATGACACGTCCGGATTGTTTTGGGTAGCTATGACAAGGTCCGACGTAAGGTCCGACTTGTTTTGGCTAGGTCTGACTTCTTTGTTTAGTCTTACATGTTATTGCTAGCTCCAGCACTAGTTCCGATTACCTTTGGTAAGCTCCGGCGCCATGTCCGACTAGCTTTGGTCCGCAGCCCTGCTAGCTTCAGTAATCTCTGGTTCAAGGTCCGGCTAGCTTTGCATGGTCCGGTGCTAGATTGCAATGGTTCTGCTTTTAACTTGCAATGTTTTGAACTTGCTTTTTGGATTATGGAAAGTTTTCTTAGTATTATTTTACTAAATTTTTTGTGTGTGTTGGTGGTTATGGCTGATATCGTTTTGATTTTCAACATGCTTATGTGAGGTTCTCACGTAAGGTGTTGTGGTTATCGGAACTAATGAGAGTCAAATCGAGGACCTGTGCTTGGATGTATTGGTTGTTTATTCATGTGCATGTGTTGCTTGAGTTCAATACATGGCTGGTGACGGGATCCTTTGAACTAGTATTAGGTAGAAGATGAGGTTCAACAATCAAGTTCGGGAGGAATTGTGGTTGCGTTGATCGTGAGGTCGCACAACATGTTTGGATCAAGAACAATGCATATGAAAGTATAATGGACATCGTTAGAAGGTGTTAGCATGTGTGCAAGGAGTGCATGGACGTGGCTACATGGTTCTGAGGTGTGATTAAGAAAAGTGGACGTAAATAATTGGTCGGAAAGGTCCAACCGGCTGAATTATGCATCAGGCTACGGCTGAGGTGGTTATGGTTTGTTTATGAAAAGTTTCGAGTTTTTTTTGGTTAGATTTAGTGTGGGTCACTATGTTGAGTTGTTTTAGGAACGTTTAGTACGTTCCTAAGGTGTTTAGTCTTGAGCAGTTATGGAATGTTTCGGTGGAAACTGAGTAGGATACGTGTCCTAGTTATGTTTGGGTTGGCCTCATGGCATGTTATATAAAGGCAAAGGAGGCCATATCTCATGTTACATGACTTTGGGGCTGTTCCTTTTGTGTTTTGATCAATAAATTTTGTAGTCTAAAGGAGCTTTTGTTCCTTGTTCGTCCGACTTGTTTCTATCAAGTCTTTCTCGTCGATTTTCTACACAGTACTACCTTGCTTCGATGATTTTATCATAACTCGAGTTTTACCGATACAATTGACGTGATTCTTTTTGTGTTGTCTTCACAACTTGATTATCTATCATCTGTAAAACCTTTGCGGTAATTGTATTTTTGGTTTTGGATCTACACGAGTTTCTTTGCAGTGTTGCAGATCTGATTTCTCTCAAGTAGAACAGATTGACCTTTGTTCAATCTTTCAATCATAACTTGAGTTTTTCTCGACGGATTTTTGTGATTATTATTGTGACGTTTTCATAACTTGGTTCTCCACAATCTACACTGGTTTTGTCACAATTGATCACTTTTAGGTTAATTGCACAGACGATTTCTTAACAGATTGATTTTTTTTGCCGAGGGGTTTTTGTTGCTTCCGCTAAAAAGTGTTAATCTATCATTCACACACCATCTCGTAGCTTATAATGTGCTCTGTGATCCTACACCTGCACAAGGGGATCCAACTGCTGGACCTTCAGCTTCAGCGTTGATGGATGAAGTTCCAGTTGCGGACCCTCCTCGTCCACTCGGAGGCAGAAGATCCAACTGCGGGTCCTTCCTCACCAACAACCAGAGATGGATGAATTGCTGGAGACTAGCCCCATGTTGACGGCTCCTAAGATATGCTAACAAATCATCCCTGGCAACGGCGCCAGAAATGCTTGTTGACGGCTCTTAAGATATACTAACAAATCATCCCCGACAACAGCGCCAGAAATGCTTGTTGGTATTTCTTATGCACCATAAACTAAACATCTCCAACTGATGTGTCAGAAATGCTTGTTAACGGTTCTATTGAATCACAGAGTGAATTCCGCAAGCGCATGGATGTATCATTGTAGCATTTACCCTTAAGAGTATTCCCAAGGGTGTCATTTATTTGATCCCAAAGGAAGGCAGGGAAGAGGTATAACAATCATCAAGTGGAAAGGTAGAAAGGTCTAGGTAAGAATCTAGTAAGGATGGATAAAATAATAGTGGAGGTAGTATGACACACACAAAAGCTTTCAAGTCTAAGGGGAATAAGCGGATCCTAGAGGTTAGTTAAGATTGAGAGTTATGGAGGTACTCCTACTATGCTCTATTGTACATATACATAGTCTAAACTAATTATCCATAAGCTAGATCAATAGTGAATACTTATGCTATGTGGTTCAACACATCGGGCACGGGCTTACCCCTAGCAATACTAGGGCGACTCCCGCCAAGAGCCTGTGGCATAGCCGAACGTGGAGGATTACAAAGGACAGATATGGCTGTCACCACCTACTGCCTACCTCTTCAATCTGTGGGTCTACGAGACATCCAATGCTACTTAGCTATCCTAGCACCATGCTTGCATATTAAGTAATTATCTTAAGAGCCTAGGAACAAGCCATCCTAAGGTAATGAATTGAATCATCATTGAACATATGTTGATACACAACATAATTATCCATACTAACCTAGTTATGTTATAATTAACTAGACTATAGTGGGGGTCTATAGGTTCTATGATAATGAGATATGTTCATGATGAAACAGTCATAAAACCTATACCTTCCACATACATGGACTCCACAATCAAACAAGAAATGCTTTGTCCAAGTATATGTATAAGTAGAGACTAAAGATACTATCTTTATTATGCATAAAGTCACAAATACAAGAAAGAATACATGAGCCATACCTTTCCCAATGAAGGATTGGGAAGAGAGAGACTCCTTACTTCTTTCCCAATTTGAACTTGGGACTAGAGACTCTCCTCTCTACAACCTAACTCCTCTAATACTATGGATGATAGTGTATGCAATAGAGATGAAGCTCAAGTGGTGTGTGTTGAAGTGAGGGGTAGGGGGTCCTATTTATACTAGTGTTGAGGTCGGTTCCCACTACCAAAAGCGCGCGAATCAGTCACCATTGACTCCTTCAAGCTAGGAGGAGCCAACACGCGTCGTTTGACCGCGTTTGGCACCAGGAAGAGGTCGGCCGAACCCCTGGTTCAGCCGTCTTGGTCAGCACTCCAAACGTGGAGTGCTTCCTCCAGGTGGCTGCCAGGTGGGCCCCTTGATGTATATGGGTGATACATCGTTGGATCTCCTCGGATACTTTTGTTTGTGGGCCATTTGATCCATGGGATGCCACGTGTCGTCGCCTGATTGGCTGGGATGATATTTTATAGGATTGGTCCCTCTACATTTCCTTATTTCCTACATAAAATGCTGCATACACATATTTCTCCAAGTCCAAGTGGAATTGGGTTAGGTAGAAAGGTGATGTGTGCAAGAAATGACAAATCCTTCACATAATTGAGTTAAATTAACGAATGAAATTGGTATATAACAGCCGTCAAGACTTTAGGTTGATGATCAAGAGTTGCTACAATGTCTTATTTTCAAAGGTATCTAATGCACAACAAGATACTCTACCTAGTATTGCAGAAATTGGCTATGATACTCTACCTTTCTTAAGTTATCATGGGACTTATGCTTTTTCATATTCATGTGTAGTTGAAAGGTAGAATAGCAAATGGAGCAAACATAGCCTAGAAATCAAGTTCCACTTAAATCCTGGAGAATTCAATTTAGATATTAAATACCTCAATTTGATTCTCTCAACCACTCCTTTGTGGATAGTGGAAATATTTCCTCAACAAAGCATTGTGCCTCTACTATTCATACTCATTGAATATGGCTTGTATGTGGAGCTTGGTAAGGAAAGTAAGTAGGCATATTTGCATCACATATATTACTAAGTCAAAAGAGTAAGCCTTAGGAGAATTCAAAACAAAACTTTTTGATTCAAGACTAGTGCATGTGTGATGGAGTGGGAGTGGATGTGGATACTTGAGATAACTCCTTTTTGGTATAGTCTCTCTTTCTTTTGCAGGGATGAAACATGGCTACTTTTCTTTTCTCTTTTTTTTTTCTCTCATGCTTATGATGTAAGCATGCTTTTTTTATTTTCTTTTTTGTATCCATGTCTTCTACTCCCTTTCTTTGCAATGAATTTTGAAGAGAGTGCTAAACATGAATAACATGGAGTTTCTCTTTTTGTTGTGGTATGGTGGATATGATGGACGTTTTGCTTACTTCTAGTGTAGAAGTATAGCATGTGCAAGTGAAGTCTTGAATTCAAAAAGAGTTGAATGATTTCTCACATAGGTCTATATTAGTTTGACTAGGCTCAATGTGAAAGCAAATAGCATATGCACAAGGTTTTGTCTATGTATGAACATCATATGACTTTGGTAGGTATTTCCAATCAATTGAGGGAAACTTAAATCTTTTTAGAATTTCTCCGGAAATCTATGTTTTACTTTCAATCTAGGACTAGCAGCCCTATAACTAATTCTAATCTTGCAACAACCTAGAATTAGATTAAGCTTTTGCTACCCACAATTTCTAAATTAAGGTAAAAGTAATTCAAACCAATGAAAGCAATATTCGGAGAGTAGCAAGTTGTAAACTAGAGACTTAGGAAAATAAAACAGAGCAACTGTTCATTATTTCATCTATGTGAATTCTAAATCATTCTTACCGCACATCTTTATTTGATGAAAGCAAATCTAACCTATTTTTTTAATGCAAGGTGGATGATGGATGGATGGAAAATAAAAATGAAAGGAATGTGATACATGTTACCTCAAGTGGGGGTCCTCCCCCAAGCTTGTTCTTCAACTATCTCTGTGGTAAGGGTTTAACCCTTGATGATGGAAGTACGCTACAAGATCGGCTTGTTGTTGTTGTAGCGCCATGTTGAAGTTGGTGAATTGAGCATCCATGTGTTGTTGCCAATCCTGGGTACCTTGGTCATGCTCCTGGAGTGTGCTCTTGATGTCACCTGTTCTCACTTCAAGTTCTCCTATACGTCTAGTGAGGTCGGTCATTCCTTGGCTATAGTCATGATGACTTCTAGCCGAAAAGGAACGATGTTCTCTCATGGACATTGGGGGTAAGCTGCTAGAGCTTGAAGTGGATAAGGGCGGATCCCTTTACCATTCTTGCCAAGATGATCTCCCAGTCTCATGTGTCGGAGGTTGAGTCCATTCGGGCGCATAACCGGTTGGGTTCTCTTCCTCTTGGTATTCATGGACCAGAGAGATTATCGGTGGCATGCATGTGGCTGCAGCCCTCGCATGATTCCTTGTTACCCAGCCAGAGACATTACTTCTTCTTGGTTTATCAAGGGGAAGAAGATTAATGGTTAGACTCCGGCACTTGTACAAATGAAAATCCGGGTTATGTAATCGAATTTCATTGATAATGTCAGGATAGAAAAATATCATGGAGCCATCACGATCATGCTTAAGGGTATGTCTTGCACTAAATAGTCTTCATCAATTAATTCTCTTTCAGTTTCAATATATTCAAATGAAGAGTATTTAAGTGCTCCTACCCTATCAGCAATATGAGTAATCAATGAAGTGCATTCAATTGGTCCTGATTTTGAAATGTAATCTAACCATTGTGTCATCATGGCTTTGACTGGAGCAACTTTTATCTTTTTAGTCATGTCAAACAAATTTTTCAATTCATCATCTCGCACAACCCTAACATCTCCCCTAGGGAACATAGTCATAGCCACCCATCTATGCATGAAACGTAAGGTAGGATTTGCATGTGGCTATTCCTAGGAGCCCTACATGTGACTTCACTAGTTAGCTCATGCCAAAAACTTTGTTTGTTAAACTTAGGCAAATTTTCTAAATCTAGCAAACACCGTTTATGGAAGCCCAGGATGCTACCTAATTCTTCCCATAGGATGTTGTATTCTTTTTTAAATAATCTAAAAGTAATACCATCAAATCCTATTCTTAGTGTGCAAAAAGGAATTAGATAGTGAGAAGGCGTGAACCTTTCTCCTCTATGTGAGCAAAGTCATCAAATCCAATTGCATGCCAAATGGAACGAAATTCGGAGTCCATACCTATTTTGGAGATCAAATGTGGATCGTAAGCCTTGGTGTGGCAGAACTCACGATCTTGGAGAAGCCTGCGTGCTTGATCTTCAACTTCGCTTCGTATGTCGAGGTCGTTGTCATGAAGAAGTTGGTGTGGGCTGCTTCTCTCTTCCATGGGAGTGTCCTCACACACACTTCTCCTCCTTGGGCTTGTACCCATGGAAGAGAGGCGTACACTAGAACCTTCACCATGGCTCGAGCTTGCAGCCTCCTTCCTCTTTCCAAACAACCTATTCATGTCTTTTTGAGTTCAACAAGCAAGACAAAACAAGGCAAGAAAAATCCAAAAAGAAGCGATATTTGGAAAACAAAACTCTCGACGAATTTTCTCCTCTTGAAGGCTTGAGTGTAAAATGCAAATACAAACAAAAGAAAATCTTTTTTGGGATGGATTTGAGCAAAAGTGTTGCAATGAAGAGCAAGAAAAACAAGGTGAGCTAGAGAGTGACTTGGGGAGGTGTAAAATGATGTGGTGTGTGAAGAGAGGTGCTCCTCATGACCACAATTTATAGGGTGCACCCTCCAAAGGTCACTTGGGGTTCAAAATATAGTCGTTCAAAGAAGGGGAGCCAATTTGGCTCCACTCCCTGTTCGGGCGACCAGGGGGTTCGGCTGACCTAACAGGTGGCCCCCCTGGTTCCCCTTTTGGCAAGTGGCTCCCCAACGGCTATAAAGATAGCACGTTGGTGATATGCCACATGTGCAGCTCAGAAAAAAGTTGTTTTTCAAATAAAAACCTTTTTTCAAATCCAATAAAAAAATTTCTTTTGAAAAGAAAGAGAGAAAAATGATAGTTGAGAATATAAGATTCTCAACTTGCTAGGAAAAATCAATTGTGCAATGGGAAAAATCCAAATGGGGTGGAAAAAGAAGGAAAGAAAAATAAAGTGGGATAACTACCAATTTAACCTATTGGCGTAGGTCTCACCACCGTCCGATGAGATGGACATTCCTCCATCTTCATTTCACATCTGGGCCCGGAGGGATGGGCTCAGACGGATTGTCGTGATTCTTTCTCCATTCCTTCTTTGGCGGCTTGGTGGACTTGGGCCTTTGGGAAGGTCCAGACGATTCCTTTGGATATCGGCGTGGTCGAAATGATGGATTCTCCTCGTAGATTAATTTTCTCATGAATGCAATGAGTGAGTCCACCATTGGAGATGTGACTTTGACCACTCTGATGCGTTTATCATTCGGCCCATACTTGATTCGAATCATGGAGCATTGCTCTAGTCTTGGACGAAAGTTAAATTTTTCCTCCTTGCCATTGATATAGAAGTGGATTTCTCCAGCTCCCACATCTATTCGATCTTTTGCAGTGCTTAGGAATGGACGCCCAAGAACGAGTGGTTATCTTTCTCAGTGTCCATGTCTAGCACCACAAAATCCACGGGTATGAAGCAGTTCCGGATCTTCACCGGGACGTCTTCAGCAATACCCGCTAGATAACGGACTGAAGAGTCAGCCAGTTGTAGCTGCATTGGTGTTGGAGTCAGCTCTGTGAAGTTCAGCTGGTCGAACACAACCTTGGGCATTACACTGACACTTGCTCCCAGATCACAGAGTGCCTTGTCAAAGTGGTGAGCCCTAATTGAGCATGAAATGGTAGGACATCCGGGGTCCTTTTTCTTTTTAGGAAGCCTATTGAGGATGGCTGCACTGCAGTCTTCCGTAAGCTTGATGACCTCAGTGGTGGGCAATGGTCGTTTGTTGTTCAGTATGTCATTGAGATAGCGAGCATAAGTGGGTACTTGCATTGCATCAATCATGGGCACATTGATGTGGATCTTTTGGATGATCTCGACAAAACGGTTGAATTGCTCATCCACTGTTTGCCTCCTTTGTCTGTGAGGGAATGGCAATAAGTTGGTGTCTTCAAAGTGTTTGGCCATTCTCTCACCAAGTAATTCACTTGGGACATCCTCCTTCTAAGGCTCAGTTGTCCTCTTTTCTTGTGTGGGATATGTGGGTCAAGAGTGGTCTTTCCTTCTCTCATAACCACTGCATTGACGTTCTCCACTGGGGCTTCCGGCTGCCCCGAACATCTGTTGTTTTCCAATGGAGGGACAACTGAAGCAAGTTATGCCAGCTGAGTCTCCAACATCTTGTTGAAGCTTAGTTGATTCTTGAATGCCGAGGATAGTCCTTCAATCTTGGCATTGATGTTTTCCAGGGTCTTGTCATTAGCTGACAGCTTCTTGGATAGGGCATTGTTGATCTTGAGCTGGCTAATGGCAAGTTCTCCCAAGTTGGTCTGATTTCCAGGGTTGTCATTGTTGTTGTACCCTCCTTGAAAGAATGGGCATTGTTGACCCCTCCCTTGACCTCCTGGACGATAGCCATCATTGTTGTTGAAATTTCCGTTGTTAGCGAGTTATAGGGCATCCTCACGAGTTTCTGGGCAATCATTGCATATATGACCCGTGTTGCCACGGAATTCACACGTGATGTGAGAGTCTAGGGCATAGGCATTGCCAGACACTTCACCACCGGCTTGTCCATCTATTTTCATCATTAGGAGGCCCAATTTTGCAGCAATCATGTCCACCTCCTTCAAGGTGTGCATTCCTTGCTGTCGGGTATGGAGATGCTCCTCGTTCCATCCCATGTTGGAGATCATCCTCTCAATATGATCTTTAGCTTTTGGCACCGTCAATGAGAAGAGGGATCCTCCAGCAGCAGCATCCAAATGGTCACGAGCTGATAGGATCAGCCCGTTATAGAAATTCTGAATAAGGATCCAGTCATCCATCCCATGGTAGGGACAGGCTAGGATGTATTCCTGAAGCCTTTCCCATGCCTCGGGAATAGATTCCTTGAGCTCTTGCTGAAAGCTGGAAATCATTCCACGTTGGGCATTGGTTTTCCCCAATGGGAAGAATTTGGCGAGGAATGCCATAGAACACTTCTCCCAAGTGTGTAAAACACTTTGGTTTGCGTAGAACCACTGTTTCGCTCTCCCAAGGAGAGAGAACGGGAATAGTCTCAGACGGACCACATCTGGAGACACGTCCTTGATCTTAAAAGTGCGTCAGATCTCGAGGAATTGTTGCATGTGAGCACTTTCATCCTCGTTATCCTTCTCACAGAATGGGTTGACTTGCACCATAGTGATAAGACCAGTTTTGATCTCAAAGTTCACATCTCCCCTGTTAACAATGGGCCCAATAGGCACATTGTTAGCAGAGGGAGCTGAGAACTCACGAAGGGTCTTCTGAGCCATTGGCATTTGGATTGTTGGTGCAAAAATGCTGGTTTGCTTTGCCGCTCGAATCTTTTGAGGAGTAACGACACGGGGTCGGTCTCTCAGAAGAGATTCAGGATCTTCAACAAAGTTTTCCAGCATGTGGAAACAAGACATACACTACCCTGTTTTCACATTTAAAATAAATGCGAAAACAAAGAATGGTTATCCTACTAAAATCCTACCCAGGGTTCTATCCTATTCACTTAGTCATGTTATATATCTAATTGCGTTCCCCGGCAACGACGCCAGAAATGCTTGTTGACAGCTCCTAAGATATACTATCAAATCATCCCCGGCAACAGTGCCAGAAATGCTTGTTGATGGCTCCTAAGATATACTAACAAATCATCCCTAGCAACGGCGCCAGAAATGCTTGTTGGTATTTCTTATGCACCATTAACTAAACATCTCCAACTGATGTGTCAGAAATGCTTATTAACGGTTATATTGGATCACAAAGTGAATTCCACAAGCGCAAGGAGGTATCATTGTAGCATTTCCCCTTAAGAGTATTCCCAAGGGTGTCATTTATTTGATCCCAAAGGAAGGCAGGGAAGAGGTATAACAATCATCAAGTGGAAAGGGTAGAAAGGTCTAGGTACGAATCTAGTAAGGGTGGATAAAATAATAGTGGAGGTAGTGTGACACACACAAAAGCTTTCAAGTCTAAGGGGGATAAGAGGATACTAGAGGTTAGTTAAGGTTGAGAGTTATGGAGGTAATCCTACTATGCTCTATTGTACATATACATAGTGTAAACTAATTATCCATAAGCTAGATCAATAGTGAATACATAAGCTATGTGGTTCAACACATCGGGCATGGGCTTACCCCTAGCAATACTAGGGCGACTCTCGCCAAGAGCCTATGGCATAGAAGAATGCGGAGGATTACAAAGGACAGATAGGGCTGTCACCACCTACTGCCTACATCTTCAGTCCGTTGGTCTACGAGACATCCAATGCTACTTAGCTATCCTAGCACCATGCTAGCATATTAAGTAATTACCTTAAGAGCCTAGGCACAAGCCATCCTAAGGCAATGAATTGAATCATAATTGAACCAATGTTGATACACAACATAATTATACATACTAACCTAGTTATGTTATAATTAACTAGACTATACTAGGGGTCTATAGGTTCTATGATAATGAGATATGTTCATGATGAAACAGTCATACAAGCTATACCTTCCACATACATGGACTCCACAATCAAACAAGAAATGCTTTGTCCAAGTATATGTATAAGTAGAGACTAAAGATACTATCTTTATTATGCATAGAGTCACAAATACAAGAAAGAATACATGAGCCATACCTTTCCCAATGTAGGTTTGGGAAGAGAGAGACTCCTTACTCCTTTTCCAAATTTGGGCATGGGACTAGAGACTCTCCTCTCTTCAACCTAACTCCTGTAAGACTATGGATGATAGTGTATACAATAGAGATGAAGCTCAAGTGGTGTGTGTTGAAGTGAGGGGCAGGGGGTCGTGTTTATACTAGTGTTGAGGTCGGTTCCCGCCACCAAAAGCGCGTGAATCAGTCACCATTGACTCCTTCAAGCCAGGAGGAGCCAACACGCGTCGTTTCACCGTGTTTTGCGCCAGGAAGAGGTCGGCTGAACCCCCGGTTCGGCCGACCTGGTCAGCACTCCAAGCATGGAGTGCTTCCTCCAGGTGGCTGCCAGGTGGGTCCCATTGATGTATATGGGTGATACACCGTTGGATCTCCTCGGGTACTTTAATTTGTGGGCCATTTGAACCATGGGATGCCACGTGTCATCGCTTGATTGGCTGGGATGATATTTTATAGGATTGGTCCCTCTACATTTCCTTATTTCATGCATAAAATGCTGCATACACATATTTCTCCAAGTCCAAGTGGAATTTGGTTAGGTAGAAAGGTGATGTGTGCAATAAATGACAAATCCTTTAAATAATTGAGTTAAATTGATGATGAAATTGGTATATAACAACCGTCAAAACCCCACCGACGTCGAGCTGCTACAGTCCATGCTTGTTCTGTGGGCTGCAACGTCCATCCCAGAAGACTTGGAGGAACCGGAGGACGACCCTCAAACAGGCCCAGAGCCCATCCCTTGGAGCTATCAATTGACATAGCTTGCTCCAGCCTCTGACAAGTCTATCTTGCCTTCAACTACGAGCGGATGTCTATTGAAGAGGAGCATGTCATGCTAGGTCATTGGTGCAAAAAGCTCTTCTTCGAGATGACACTAATGCAGTACAGGCTCGCAGACCAAAAGGAGTGTGTGGCCTCGGAGAAGGTATAAAAGTTGCGCCTAAACAAGGCGCTGGATGAGCGAGAGGCCGCTTGTAGGATAGAAGAGCACGTGAAAAGCTACCAGAGGGGGGTGAATGGTAGATTTAAAAATCTGACGCAGCGGAAACAATTAAACCCCAACCCCTTCGGCAGAAAAACGATCTGTTAAAGAAATCGTGTGTGAGACTAATCTAAATGTGTTTCACCATGACAAAAGTGATGGATATCAGAGAGAATCAAGTCACGAAGACAACACAAAAAGAATCACTCAAATCCGTCGAGAAAAACTCAAGTTATGATCGAAAGATCAAACAATGGTCAGTCTGCCCTACCCGAGGAAAAAACAGTTCTGGAACGCTGCAAAGAAACTCGTGTAGATCATAGACCACAAATCCTATGACAGTGAAATTTTGACATATGATAGAAAATCAAGTTGTGAAGACAACCCAAAAAGAATCATGTCAATTCAATCTTTAAAGCTCGTGTTATGATAAAACCACCGAAGAAAGGTAGTGCTGTCTAGAAACTCGACGAGTAAAACTTGTCTGGAACAAGTCGGACGAACAAGGCACAAAAGTTCCTTCAAACTACGAATTTTATTCAATAGAACACAAGAGGAACAGCTTCAAAGTCGTGCACCACGAGATCTGGGCTCCCTTGCTTATATAACCAGCTCGAAAGCCAACTCAACTCAGATCAGGAACCTAATCCTACTCTGTTCACAAATCGTAACTTTCCATAACTGCTTAGGATTCTTCTATACGCAGATAGAAGCAATCTTAAGACTTCCAAACACCTTAGGAACGCATCCCACATTCCTAAACAACTCAAATTCGTGACCCACACGAAATCTTATCATAACCAACTCAAAACTTTCCATATTTGAGTCAAACCCGACTCAGCCGCAGCCTGAGTCCATAACCTAGTCGGTTGGACCTTTCCGACCAACTCTTTACATCCACATCTCTTCATCACGTCTCGGAACCATGTAGCCACGTCCATGCACTCCTTGCACATGTGCAAATCTTCCAATGATGTCCACGATACCTTCATATGCATTGTTCTTGATTCAATCATGCTGCGCAACCTCCTGATCAGCTCAACCACAATTCCTCCTGAACTTGGTTGTTGGAACCTCATCTCCTCCCTGAGACTAGTCCAATGGATCCCATCACCAGCCATGTCTTGAACTCAAGCAACGCCTGCACATGAATAAACAACCAATCCATACGAGCCCAAGTCCTCGACTTAACTCAAGTTAGTTTCGAACACATGTTGCAAAGCATAGCAAAATTATATCAGCCATATCATCCAAAACGCACCAAAAACTTAGTAAAAGAATACTAAGCAAACTTTCCAACTGTCGGTACCCTAAAAACCATACACCCCCTGAGGTTACAAAGATCTCAAGGGAAGGACGTCTACTCAAATTGAAGACCCTCGGAGGCCCACTTGTCAGACATAACCGGACCTGCTTCTCCAACATGGTTAACCCCTAGGTTGCCACGTGTACTGCCAGACCGGAGCTACTACCCACAAGGGTGAAGCTCCGGGCTAGGTACCGAAAGGGCACCTCCGGACTTAACCCCTGACCGAGAGAAGCTCCGGACCTGACACGTGCCAGGCCATCCCGGAGCTTCCCGCTTCCCACAAGCAAGCTCCGGAGCTGCCACGTGTCCAAACGTCGAAGCTGGCCGCCTCAAACCTCTGGAAGACATTGTAACGACTCCGGATCTTCAAAGGATAGCCGCGGACTTCAAGACCCGATTAATCGTCATTAATTCCATGTTAATGACACTTAATCGGACAATCTTAACACCTGTAACGGCACTGTCGGAGCCCGTTATAGGGTTATTAACAACAATTAATCGTGTATCAATACTAGTAACCGCCGGGGCCACATGTCGGGCCAGGCTAACTTGTAACGGTTTGTCCTTGTACTATAAAAGGACAGACCGACGATACACGGAAAAGGAGAAGGCTCTCGAACGCTCTCAGGCACACACGCATTGACGTGAGCTTTCATACATAAACTAATACAACACCACACACCCGTGGAGTAGGGTATTACGCTCAGGCGGCCCGAACCACGTAAACCACTGTGTCTCTCGTGTCCAATCGTGATTCACCTTCTTGAGTCTCCGCGCGCCCACACCGAACTACAAACTCCTTCAACACTTTAGTAGTGTCAGGAGATCTGCCGACTCCAACAGTCGACAGTTGGCGCGCCAGGTAGGGGTGCCTGAGATTTTCAAGAATGGTGAATTCTGCGGCTGGATCATCCAATGGGCAACCTGTTGCTCAGGCTGTCGGGGGCAATCCCTCCAACATGCAGCCACCAGCAGGAGCCTCAGCACCAGCAGGAGTCACACTCCCACCACCACCATCTTCTCCGGCAAAACGTGCCGGGCAACATGATGGTGCGCCGGCGTCACATACTGTGCCGGCAAGTCATGACAACCCAGAACACGCGCTCTATGCAGCGCGTGCTCTTCTCCAGCGACCACCACCTCCGGATGCATCTCGAGATGCCATGGAGCAATGGAGGGCTGATGTTGAGCATTTGGTCGCAGCAGCGGCCGAACGCCTCAACAACCAGGGTCCTCCTCCTTCAGGGCGAGCCCCGTCGCAGCGACGGACGTTGTCTGGAAGACTTGGTCTGCATGTCTCCAACAACCGAAGACGAGCTGCGTCACAGCAAGTGATGTCGTTGCCCTCTGGGGCACGACGCACCCATACGGTATCTCGGCTTTCGACACATGACCTCCGGGCGGAGCTTGATCGCCGATACCGCCAACAGGATGGCCGTGTCCATATCGAGCGAGCTCGAGAAAGACGGGACGCTCAAGACCTTTCTACTCTGGAAGGAGTACGAGGAGGCTGTTCCGCCCTAGCCATGCACCTGCGCATGGTTAGATGGCCACAGAAGTTCCGGCCACACTTGCCGGAAAAATTCAACGGGACTGTCAACCCCGTAGAATTTCTGCAGATATACTCCACTGCAATCTTAGCAGCTGGAGGAAACGAGGCCGTAATGGCCAACTACTTTCCAGTGGCCTTAACTGGGACCGCCAGGTCCTGGTTTATGAGCCTTCCACCCAACTCTATCGACAGTTGGGAGGAGCTGTGCCGTCAGTTCACTGCCAACTTCGGGAGTTCATACACCCGACCGGGCACTGAACTAGACCTTTTTGCGGTCGTGCAAAAAGGGGGAGAATCTTTGCGGTCATTCATCCAGAGGTTCTCTCAGGTACGCAACACAATCCCTTCTATCTCAAACGCTTCTGTCATTGTGGCATTCAGACAGGGTGTACGAGACAAGAAGATGTTGGAGAAGCTGGCGATCAAAGAGATCACCAGCGTCACGGAGCTCTTCAGCTTGGCAGACAAATGTGCCAGAGCTGCGGAGGGCCGTGAAATGCACTCCAAACCAGCCCTGGAGGATCATAAAAAATCCTCCAAAGAAGAAGCCGCTACCTCTGGGAGTGGCAAGAAGAAAAAGAAGACCAACGGCAAGAAGAAGCCGTCGGCCGGCACATCCAACGTTGCAGCCACTGCAACTCCTGGTGGCCGGGGGCCACGCCCCGAGAAGCGACCTCCACCGTCTTCCGAAGACGGCGGCAAATCCAAAATGTGGTGCCCCATTCACAAAACGGGCAGCCACAGGCTGGAAGACTGCCGGGAGGTCCAAAACCTTGCCGAGCGCTACAACAAGCGCCGGGAAGGGTCTCCTTTCCGACAGAGGGAGGGAAAACAGAAGGTTGACGAAGCTCTGGCTGAAGAGGAGTTAGGGTTTCAGGACCCCAAAAAGGTCCTGAAAGCCGTCTACACCTCCGTCGACGATGACTCCGACGTCTCCGACAACGAGCGTCGGAAAACCATGAACACCATCTTTGGTGGATCATGGGACATCACTTCTCGTCGTGTCATCAAGACTATGCGGCGGGATATGGCTGCTGTAGCTACTACAGCTAGACCGGAGCCACATCGAAAGTGGATGGACACACCCATCACTTTTGATGCTTCGGACTGTCCTCGAAGCATGGTCGGAGCTGGCCAATTACCCTTGATGGTATCTCCCACCATCAACAACTTCCAGCTCCATCATGTTATGGTGGATGGAGGTTCGGGGCTGAACCTTATAAGCTTTGAAGCTTTTACCAGACTTCAGCTTCGACCTTCGGATCTTCAGCCCTCTCGACCATTCTCCGGAGTAGGTCCGGGGGCCATTACCCCACTCGGAGCTATAATTCTCCCTGTTACCTTCGGGACACGGGAGAAGTACCGCACTGAGGAGTTGGTCTTCGACGTCGCTCAGATCAACTTACCATTCAACGCCATCTTGGGTAGACCTGCCCTATACAAATTTATGGCAGCTGCTCATTATGGATACTTGGTGTTGAAGATGCTAACACCAGCAGGCGTTCTCCGGATTCGTGGAGATCGCACCGCCGGAGTAACTGCTCTGGAGGAGCTCCATGCACTGACCACTGCGCAAGAGGAGGACTCCAGACAGGGGCAAGATACAAAACCTCCGAGCATTCGGCAACGAGGCTCAACCTCTGCTCCCCGTCTGCAGCCAAGCGGCGACACCGACATCCCCGTCAAAGTCGTCCAAATTGGTTCCGATGTCACTCAAACCACCCGCATATCAAGTGGGTTAAATGACAAATAGGAACTCGCGCTCATCACTTTCCTCCGGGCTAACGTTGACGTATTTGCTTGGCAACCGTCACAAATGCCTGGGATCCCCAGGGAAGTGATTGAGCACAATCTGAAGATTTACCCCGATGCTCGGCCTGTGCATCAGAAACCTCGGAAGCAATCTGTAGAGCGACAGAACTTCATCCGACAAGAAGTGAAGAAGTTGCTCGAAGCCGGATTTATCCGAGAAGTCTTCCATCCAAAATGGCTGGCGAACCCAGTCGTCGTGCCCAAGGCCAGCGGGAAACTTCGGATGTGCATCGACTACACCACACTGAATAAGGCATGTCCAAAAGATCCATTCCCACTACCTAGAATAGATCAGATAGTGGATTCCACCTCCGGGTGCGAGTTACTGTGTTTTCTAGACGCATATTCTGGATATCATCAAATCAGGATGTCTAGGGAGGATGAAGAGCATACTTCATTCATCACAGTGGATGGATTGTATTGTTACACAGCCATGCCGTTTGGTCTCAAGAATGCAGCTTCAACTTTTGTACGAGCTATGTACAAAACTTTCGAAGAACTCATCAGAGACATAGTGGAAGTGTACGTCGATGACATCGTGGTCAAAGTCAAGAACAAGGAGTCCCTCTTGGACACCTTGCAGGCTGTCTTCGACAAGCTGCGGGCCACCCGCACGAAGCTAAACCCAGACAAGTGCATCTTCGGGGTTAGTTCCGGAAAGCTTCTTGGTTTCCTGGTAAGTCACCGGGGCATAGAGGCTAATCCGGCGAAGATAAAAGCCATTGAAGACATGCGGCCACCAACCCGCATCAAAGACGTCCAAAAATTAACTGGATGTCTAGCAGCCCTCAGCCGGTTCATTTCAAGACTGGCGGAAAGAGCACTTCCCTTCTTCAAGTTACTGAGGAAGTCCGGACCATTCCAATGGTCTGAAGAAGCAGAGAAGGCATTCCAGGAGCTGAAACAGTTCCTCACCACCCTACCAGTCTTGGTAGCTCCGAACCCTGGTGAGCCTTTGTTGCTTTACATTTCAGCTACTGACGAAGTCGTCAGTATGGTTCTGGTTGCGGAGAGACTGGAACTACCCAATACTCAGGAATCCAGACCCCTTCGGGAGGGTCCGGAGGTTCCTGAAAGCGGGTCTGGGTCCCAGCTCCCAGACTCAAACCCACAAGAAGCCACTTCAGAGGACCCGGACCCCTCTAAGAGGGTCCAGGTCATTTCTGAAGAAGCTCCGGGTTCCTCCACCCAGAACCCGGAGGTCCCCGAAGAGAGTCTGGACCCCTCCGAGAGGGTCCGGATCAATGAAGAGGAAGCTCCGGACCCCTCCGGGAGGGTCCGAACCATTCAACGCCCGGTATACTTCATCAGTGAAGTGTTACATGATGCCAAGACTCGATACCTAGAGGTGCATAAACTGCTTTATGCAGTTCTTATTGCCTCAAGGAAGCTTCGACACTATTTCCAAGCTCACAAAGTCTCGGTGGTGACCTCATATCCACTTCGAGCGATCCTGCATAATCCCAATTCAACTGGGAATATTGCAAAGTGGGCATCGGAATTGGCTGAATTCGATCTTGAATTCATTCCGAGACAAGCAATCAAGAGTCAAGCGTTGGCAGATTTCGTGGCAGAATGGACTCCCTCTCCATTAAACCCTGGGGGCCCCAGCGAGCAGAAGACGGAACCTCAAGTTCCAACCTTCACTAAGCCTCACTGGACCCTTTACTTCGACGGCTCCATGCAGAAGCAGGGAGCCGGAGCTGGAATCCTTCTCCTCGCACCAACTGGGGAGAAGGTGAAATACATGGTACACCTTGACTTCAAGGCAACCAACAACATGGCGGAGTATGAAGCACTCATCTATGGATTAAAGGTGGCACTATCATACGGTGTCAAGCAATTGCTGGTCAAAGGAGATTCACAACTCGTCATCAAGCAGGTGAAGGGTGAATGCTCCTGCAATAATCTCCAGCTGGCTGCTTACCTCCTTGAAGTCCAGAGGCTTCAGAAGGACTTCGAAGTCCTAGACCTTCACCATGTTCAGCGTGCTCACAACGCTGAAGCTGACGAACTCTCGACCAAGGCGTCAACTGGAGCTCCGGCTCCTGATGGAACCTTTGTCCGGAGGTAATCAAAACCCACAGTTCAGCCTACCGAACTGAACGAAGGGGGCGAGATCAGCATCCCGATGCTGACGGTCCCGATGGCCCTGTTACCATGGCAGCCATCAAGGGTCGTAGGTGCTGCCGGAAGCTCCGAGCAACCCAGCACGCAAGACTCAAATGCTCAAGTCAGTTCCGATGCATGGATCTCGGAGATCCGGAGCTACTTGAAAGACAACATCCTTCCTGACGATGATGTATCCGCTGATCAGGTAGTCAGATTGGCTAAAAGATACACGTTGGTAGAAGGGGATCTCTACCGGCGCGGTGCCAACGGCATCCCAATGCGGTGCATCACAACGGAAGAAGGCTGCGAGCTCCTCGCAGAAATCCATGGAGGCGAGTGTGGGAACCACGCATCTTCCCGCATGCTGGTCGGAAAAGCCTTTCGGCACGGCTTCTACTGGCCTACAGCGCTCCAGGATTCCACTGAGCTGGTGAAGAAATGCAAAGCATGCCAATTTCATGCAAAGCAAATTCATACACCTGCTCAGTCCTTACAAATGATACCTCCCACATGGCCTTTCGCTGTGTGGGGGATGGACATCTTGGGACCCTTCCCTAGAGCCGTCGGAGGTTACAAGTTCCTGTACGTCGCCATCGACAAGTTCACCAAGTGGCCGGAAGCAACTCCCGTTGTGACGATCAACAAACAATCTGCAATCAATTTTCTACAATCCATCGTGAGCAGATTCGGAGTCCCAAATAAGATCATCACTGATAATGGGACTCAATTCACAAGCTCTGCATTTCAAGGATATTGCGAAGACCTCGGCATACAAGTTTGCTACGCTTCCGTAGCTCATCCTGCCAGCAATGGACAAGCCGAGAGAGCAAATGCAGAGATCCTTAAAGGACTCAAAACACGCACTTATGAGCGCTTGAAAAAGCACGGAGCCAATTGGATCGAAGAGCTTCCGCCCACTCTATGGGCCAACAGGACTTCTCCAAGTCGGGCAACCGGAGAAACACCCTTCTTTCTGGTGTACGGAGCTGAAGCGATCCTTCCTCCGGAAATCACCTTGGGTTCCCTCCGAGTCCGGACCTTCGACGAAGCCACGCAGGACCAGCTCCGGCGCGAAGACCTAGACCTCCTCGAGGAGGGAAGGTGCCAAGCAGCTGTTCGGAATGCCCGATACCGGCGCTATCACCAGCGGCATGTACACAACCGACAGCTCGAGGAAGGCGATCTGGTGCTACGGAGAATACTATCCAGAGAAGGGCAAAACAAACTCTCCCCCGGCTGGGAAGGGCCCTTTCGAGTGATCAAAGTATCCCGTCCCGGAAGCGTTCGCTTGTCTACCGAGGATGGGACACCTCTCCCAAATCCTTGGAACATCGAGCACCTCCGTAAGTTCTACACTTAATTCCACGGAGGTGAGTCTTAAGTAACTTGAAATGTATGTTATAGAGTCATTGTACAGAGTCGGGTAGTTCCTCCGGGAGAGCAGCCGGACCTTTCCCGAAAGGTTTGAAAAGCTCATGCAACACTTGACACAGTCTCCGGACTAAAAGTGTGGCTAACTACCCTGGGTCAAATGAGAAACCAAACACACTTAGCCTGGTTCCGTACCCTAAGAGTGTACTTGTTTCCCCTGTACCCCGGACCTATAATGAAAGACATCTTCATGTGAAATAGACTCCACGTGCATTCATTTTTGCATAGGCTTGACATTTTTATTTTTCTCTTTCTTGTCTATAACAGAAACGTGCAATTCTTAAGAAGTTCTAGTTTGACCGGTTTACATACGATTCGAGTTGAATTGTTAGATTTTTTGGATTTAAATATCGTTTGTGGCCAACTCGCCTGAAAGCCGCCAAGCCATTCTAGGGCCGGAGTGCGCTATCGACTTAGCCTGGTCAAGCACCCTAAGTACGCCACTCTACCTACATCCCGGCAGGCCAAAGTAAGGTGGGTCCATGGACAATTGGATCTAAAAGAAAAGACAATTCATCCAGTCGTATTAAAAATCGTGTTCAACTTAAAATTTTCTTGAGAACCGTAAGCCGCGACGAAGTTATAGACAAGGAACGAATTTTACTATTTTTCTTGGCTTAAGTGTGCAGGAAAAATGAACCCTACGTTGATGGAGAAAAACCGGAGCTAACCAAGCTCCGACTCCCACCAGGGCGTCAACCGTCGGCGTTGACTAAAAGATGGTGAGAAGACCCCGTCACTGGAGTCTGTTGCCAACAAACCAAGTGTGGCAAAGGTCATTGCCGGAGCTGCTAAGCTCCAACACCTTGGAGTATTAACTACCGACGCTCAACGTGTTGATAGAGGCTATTGTCGGAGCTACTAAGCTCCAGCGATGGACAGTGCCGGAGCTTCTAAGCTCCGACAACTTCAGGGGACCTTCACTATCAAAAACTTCGGACCTAAATTCCACAAGTTCGAAGCAAATTCGTCTTCAACAAAACTCAACATCCTTTTGGTACATGTCCACAATCAAATTGTGCACATCTACCAGGGGGCCAAGTGAAGATAAAGATGTCGAAGACAAAAAAAAAATGAAATTCGCAAAAAATTGGGGATTTCATTTCATCTGAAGACCGGAGATTACATCTGGAGACAAGGGATTACAAAATTGAGGAAGAAGAGAAGATACAAGTAAAGGCTAAAAGAGACGGTCCTAGACCCTATGGAAGAACTCGGCGACCTTCTGGGCGACCTTCGACACGCAGGCTCGGGTAGCTTCGCCTTCTCCTTCGACGGGGCCTTCAAGCACCGGGTCCAGAGGAAATCGAGGGTTCTGGCTGGTGTAGCACGTCAACACATATTCTGTGATGTTCCTAGCCAGGGATTGCCCCTCGACCTCCAGCTGGTCCGCGATGACGTCGCCCACCTTGGAGAGCTTGCTGCCTGCGGCGCTCAACGCTTGCAACGCAAGGTCCAGCTCCGGCTCCGGATCATTCGGGTGCACGGGGCTGAAACCCATCGGCGTCAGCGCGTCGTCGTCCTTGCCCAGGAACTCCCAAATCTGCAGGGAGTCCGCCTTCCTCATGTTCTTCATCTCTTCCAGGGATCTCCGGGCCGCCGTTAGCTCCGAATTCTCGCGGGCGAGGCGCTCAACTTCTTTGGCGTTTTGCTGGATCTTCGCAGCAACCCGCTTCTCAAGTCTTCCGAGCTCCTCCTCCCGGAGGTGGATCTTGTTCCGGCGGTCGACCAGGTCCTTCTCCCTAGCCTCCACTTTCTTCTCCCGGGCGACAAGGGCACACTCGTATTCGTAGAGTTCCTGCCCCCGCACCCAGGTCTTCTCCTCTTCCTCGAGGCAGCGCTCTTCCAATTTCTTAGTGCGCTCCTCGAGGCCCTTGTCCGCCAGAGCTGTTTTCTTGGCGAGCTCTTCTTTCCGTCGCAAGACGTCATCCTGTAGCTCTAGGAGTTTTTGCTCCTCGTCCTCGAGCCGTCTTTCCCTCCCTTCAAGTGCCTCTCGGCGCTTGATGAGTGCGGTGCTGATGGCCTCGAGATGATCAAACCGAGCATTGGTCGCGTCGTTAGCAGCCTTAGCTCGGTCGTGGAACTCCTGGGATTGAGCATCGAGGGCGTGAGTCATGCTCTCCCTCTCGTCCAGCAGCTTATCCCAGAGCTCCAGGCGGATCTTCTCCCGCTTGATCTACTCCTTGTCATCCGCAAGCCTCGACTGCGCCAGCTTAGTCTCGAAGTGGAGCCGATTACGCCATCGCCTAAGGGTTTGGCGCTCCTCTTCAAGAGCCTTGCTGTCGTGGAAGAAGGCGAGTTGGACCTGACGTAGACTGGAGCAGGCGTTGTCGATGGACATCGACAGCGAGATGGGCTCCGGACCTGCTGGGATCTCTTCCGCTGGTTCCAGCGGGTCTTCACATACAAAAATTGGGTCCCACTCTACGAGAGTGGAACCCCGAGCTTCCAAAGCGCTAGGGCCTTCCTCCGGGATGACCTCAGTCGCCATCGAAGAAGGTCCTGCCGCCAAGTCTTCATTTGCCCCCTCAGGCTGGGGGCCGGCGACTTCGTTCAGGCACTCTGGCTCTGCCACAGGTACCATCGACGTCGTCGCCTCCGGAGCAGGAGCCGCTACTGGCTCTGGCCGGGACAACTCTTCTGAGGGAGGCTCAAGCTCCCTCGCCTCTTTAACCACCGGCTCTGTGACCGGCGCTCCAACAATCACCGGCTCTGCGGCCGGAGCTTCGGAAGTAACTGGATCAACTGCCGGAACTACTTCGACTTCCGGCTCGCATGCCGGGGCTTCAGCCACCTCCGGCTCAATCGCCGGGGCTTCAACACTTTCCGGCTCCGAAGCCGGGACTGCTACTTCCTTCGACTCAACAGCCGGAGCTTCTACTACTGCAGCACCAGGACCCGGAGCTTCCACTTCCGGGACGGGTGCCGCTGGCGCATCTTCATTCCCGTGGTCCGGCGCTACCACGGGAACTTCTGGAGACGAGTCGAGGTCCATGACCACAACAGCCTGCGCCGTAGCTGTCGCAGCCTCCGCTTGGGGCGGCACCGGGACTGGAGCAGAAGCCCTCGCAGCCTCAGACACTGTGGCTGAGGGTGGAGCTTCACTCCCCTTCTTGGGAACGCTGCAGATGAAGAACGAAGAAATTGAGCAAACAGATGCTACAATTAAAAAGTTAATCGAGGTAAAAAAGAAAAATTACCTTGGGAGGCTCCCACACCAGCTTGCGCGGAACCTCTTTCCCGGACGATCCGGGCTGGCCACGGTCGGCGTAGGAGCTCCGGGAGGACTCCCAGGACTTGCCACAGCCGCGGGCGTTTCCCGGGTCGGAGCTCTCCTTGATCGGGAGGAACTCCTGGACCTGGAGGCCCTCACCGCTCCAGATGCCAGAGTCGCGCGCCCGGAGCTAGCACCACAGGAGGGATCCACCACGGGGACAGTCGCACTCCGGGAGGATCCCACCGCCGGAACAGTAACGTTCCGGAAGGACCCCACCACGGGGACAGTCACCACGGCGGCGGAGGATCTTCCTTCCTGAGGAGGGGGAACCGGGGGGGGGAAGTGGCAGGCCCGATGGACCTTCCGTCAGCATGTCGCAGCTTCCTCTTCCGGCTCTCCGGCTCCTCCGCCAGCTCCTTGCCCTTGCCGATGACCTCAGCTCTTGGCTGTGGGACAGGGGCGGAGCCGTCTTCGGACAACCCGGGGATCGCCAACCGGGTGGTTGATCTTCTCTCGACGACACCAAGGTCGTCAAGCGCGGGCATCGTCCGCCGGAGCTCCCTACTGAACTCAACTTCCACGTTCAGAGGGAGGAAGGCCGGCGGCGGAGTCAAGTAATCTCCGTCAACGTCGATGCCGTGCTGGAATTTCTTGAGGTGAAACTCCAAGGTCTTCCCCACCATGCTGGACTTCAACCCGGTCTCAACCCGGTCCTCGTCCATCACGCTGTTGAGGGCCCAGGCGAGCTTCTCCCTCCTCTTCAGCGGCGCCCACCTGTTGGACAGGAAGTTGCAGAACACCGCCTGGGGAGTCAATCCTCCCTCCACACATTGGCGGATCCTGGTCAGGACAGGGTCGAAAGCTTCCGCCAGCACCGGAACTTCGCTCCATACCGACGTGTCAATGCCGGGCAGACCGTCTGGCAACTCCAACCGCTCATGCTCCTCCACCCGGACGACTATCCAATCTTTCTTCCAGTCATCCCACTTCCCGGAAGGGAATGACCGGAGGTACTTGAATGGGCACTTCTTGCGCTTCACGAAGTAGTAGAAGCCAAGATACTCATTGCTTCGGCCGGTGGTGTGGACGGTGAAGAAGGTTCGGAAGAGCTCGATGCAGGGAGGGATGCCCACCCACATCTCGCAGAAGTGGACAAAGATGGACACAAGGAGAATGGAGTGAGGGCCAAGGTGGTACAGCTGCAGACCATAGAAGTCCAGCAGCATCAAGAAGAAAGAAGAAAGATCTTATCTGCCGCCTGAGGTGCGCCACGCGTTGGGATTTAACCGTAAAGCCCCGCCAACGGCACCTCCGAAGACCCTTGAAGACCCAGTTCAAGAGTCGCGAGTATGGACCCACCTCCGACGGAATGACTTCACCCCGGTGACTTTCCCCGGAGGTAGGTCCAGGGGGCCACTGTCGGTACCCTAAAAACCATACACCCCCTGAGGTTACAAAGATCTCAAGGGAAGGACGTCTACTCAAATTGAAGACCCTCGGAGGCCCACTTGTCAGACATAACCGGACCTGCTTCTCCAACATGGTTAACCCCTAGGTTGCCACGTGTACTGCCAGACCGGAGCTACGACCCACAAGGGTGAAGCTCCGGGCTAGGTACCGAAACAGCACCTCCGGACTTAACCCCTGACCGAGAGAAGCTCCGGACCTGACACGTGCCAGGCCACCCCGGAGCTTCCCGCTTCCCACAAGCAAGCTCCGTAGCTGCCACGTGTCCAAACGTCGAAGCTGGCCGCCTCAAACCTCCGGAAGACATTGTAACGACTCCGGATCTTCAAAGGATAGCCGCGGACTTCAAGACCCGATTAATTGTCATTAATTCCATGTTAATGACACTTAATCGGACAATCTTAACACCTGTAATGGCACTGTCGGAGCCCGTTACAGGGTTATTAACAACAATTAATCGTGTATCAATACTAGTAACCGCCGGGGCCACATGTCGGGCCAGGCTAACTTGTAACGATTTGTCCTTGTACTATAAAAGGACAGACCGACGATACACGGAAAAGGAGAAGGCTCTCGAACGCTCTCAGGCACACACGCATTGACGTGAGCTTTCATACATAAACTAATACAACACCACACACCCGTGGAGTAGGGTATTACGCTCAGGCGGCCCGAACCACATAAAACACTGTGTCTCTCGTGTCCAATCGTGATTCACCTTCTTGAGTCTCCGCGCGCCCACACCGAACTACAAACTCCTTCAACACTTTAGTAGTGTCAGGAGATCTGCCGACTCCAACAGTCGACACCAACAATGTAAAGCAACTACAAAACATTGCAAATAAAAAGCAGAAGCACTACGGTCAAGTTCTGGACCTTGCCAGAGCAACCCGGACCATGAGCCGGAGCTAACAAAAGCTAGTAGAACCTAGCGCCGGATCTTACCAAAACTAGTACAACCAAGCTCCCGCCGAAGTTTACAAAACTAGCAGGACCTAGCGCCGGAGCTAACCAGAACTAGTCGGAACTAGTAAACCCAAAAGACGGAGCTAGAAAAATCAACTTCGGAGCTTAGCAAAAGCATGTCGGAGCTATAGACAAAACTTCACCGGAGCTAACCAAAATTAGTCGGACCTTAATAAAAAGGTGTTTTGGTGATATTCAAAACTTTTATCGATAAAGCAAGTGTATTCACTACAAGCCAATGTATTCAGCACACATAGGTCTTACAATCTCCCCCTTGATGAATGCATTGGCAACACCATTTAAAATCCGAACATTGGCTTATTCACATAAAAGTTTTGAAGGCAATTTCTCCCCCTTTGTAAATCAAAAGTAAAATGAGAAGAAAAATTATCCCATATTATCTCTCCCCCTTTATTATCTCTCCTTATGCACATATTCTCTTTCCCTTCATGCTTATCTCTCCCCCTTTGACAATGTATTCAGCAAGTCATGAACATATAAACAAATTATCTCTCCCCATTTAGTTGTTATGAGCATATTATAACATATACATATAAACAAAGCTCATCCAAGTCATACTATCAAGTACTTTACATTATCACGTCAATGAAATACATAAAGTAGTGTAAGCCATGCTAGAGATCAAATGTAATTTTCAATTTAAGTATGTCATGATCTCACAAACTTAACTATTTCAAGACCTGAAAGCATGACACTAGTTGCTGCATTTTATTGTTTTTCAAAGCATAAATTTAGATCATATGATATTTGCAAGAGATTATATGCGCATCTGCCTTATTCTAACCAACCAAGCCAAGCCTATGTCATTTGACAATCAGAAGCTTAAGGACATGTTTTTAGTCATACACAACTTCTTCCAAGTTCATATCTAAGTGCAATGATAAGCCATCTCAAAAGAAGAAGTGCGATGCATGCATATTCTCTTGATCTTTTCTCAATTTATATTTGTTCATAAAAACTCAACATGTGAGTTGATTACTTGGTTAATTCTTAATGATTAAAAGCACTTGTGCACATGTAACAAGTTCAAAACAGCATTAAAGTTCGACCATGACTAGTTTTAGTGTAAGTAATTATTCCAGTTACTAGACATGGCAAAAACTACAAAATGTATAACACGAGTAATGTAGTAAGAACTTTTAGCATGTAAAAGGAATCACAAAGTCATATATGTATGAAATACTATACTCATATTATTTTAATTTCAGATTCACATATAGACTTCCCAAGTTTCAAAACTCCCCCTCAATTTAAGCCATGAGGATGCATAACCCCTATTTCACTACGAATGTAACAAAAACGAGTGAAATCCAAAGGTTTTGTAAAAATGTCAGCCAATTGTTGTTCGGTATCTACATGGTGAAGCACAATGTTTCCTTTTTCAACATTATCTCGGAGAAAGTGATACCTAATGTCAATGTGCTTAGTTCTAGAATGTTGCATGGGGTTTTTGGCAATGCAAATGGGACTAGTGTTATCATAAAACAGTGGAACACTATCTAGATCAACCCCATAATCCTTGAGTGTTTGAACAATCCAATGAATTTGAGAGCAAGCACTAGCAGCAGCTACATATTCAGATTCGGCTGTGGATTGTGCAACTGAATTTTGTTTTCTAGAGGACCAAGCAACAAGAGAATTACCAAGAAAATGACAAGCACCGGAAGTACTTTTCCTATCAATCCTACAACCCCCAAAATCAGCATCTGAAAAAGCTTTCAAAGTAACAGTTGAGGAATAAGGAAGAAAAATTCCAATTTCTTGGGTTCCATGTAAGTAACTGAGAATCCTTTTGACGACTCGACGATGTGAAACACGTGGGGAAGCTTGAAACCGTGCACAAAGACATACACTGAATTGTATGTCCGGTCTTGATGTCGTGAGGTACAAAAGTGATCCAATCATGCTTCTATATTCTTTTTGATTCATGTGTTCACCATCTTCATCAAGTTCAAGTGTTGTTGCTTTTCCCATTGGTGTCCGAAGAGGCTTGCTTTTGTCCATGTTGAAGCGCCTTAGGAGGTCTTTGGTATAGTTTGTTTGATGCACAAAGGTACCCTCCTTGGTTTGCTTGATTTGCAGCCCCAAAAAGTAAGTGAGTTCACCCATCATACTCATTTCAAATTCGGAACTCATCATTGCTGAAAACTTGGACACGAGATCATGAGAAGCACAACCAAAGATAATATCATCCACATACACTTGAACGAATAATGAGTCATTGCCATGCTTAAGCACAAAAGGGGTTTTATCAATCTTGCCAATGGTAAACCCCTTTTCAAGTAAGAATGTTTTTAACCTATCATACCATGCTCTAGGGGCTTTTTTGAGACCGTATAAGGCTTTGGACAGTTTGTAAACATGATTAGGAAAATCTGGATTTTCAAAACACGGTGGTTGTTTGACATAAACCTCCTTATCTATGTAGCCATTAAGAAAAGCACTTTTAACATCCATTTGATATAGCTTAAAACCTTTAGATGCTGCAAAAGCTAACAACATTCTTATGGCTTCTAATCCAGTGACAGGAGCAAAAGATTCATCAAAATCTAGACCTTCAACTTGAGTGAAACCTTGGGCAACCAACCTAGCCTTATTCTGAGCCACAACCCCATCCTCACTTTGTTTATTTTTAAATACCCATTTAGTTCCAATTAAAGTGTGACCTTGAGGTGGAGGTACAAGTTTCCAAACATTATTTCTTTCAAAATTTTCTAACTCTTTTTGCATGGCAATAATCCAAGATTCATTAGTGAGTGCGTGTGATATATCTTTGGGTTCAAAAGAAGCAACAAAAGCAGAATGAGCATGAGAGTTTGGATCGCAAAACTTGGACCGTGTGACTCGTTCGTGCAAGCTTCCAATCATCTGTTGTGGGGGATGATCTTTGTAAAACCGTAGGGGAACAGATGTCTCACAAGCTTCTTCTTTTTCATGTTCATCACAAATCGATGAGCTTGTGGCTTGAGGATGATTTGAATCAGCATTTATGGTCGTCGGTGCTGGTTGAGAATTAACATCCGGAGCTAAACCAAAGTCTTTAGCTGCTGAATTTTCTGGCAGCAACTCCAATTCTTCCTCATCTTCAATGAAAATGCTCTCCCCCTGCGGATATGGATCTGGACCTGCAATGTTTGAGCTAGTACCTGGTCTAGATCATCAAAAGACACTTCACAAGTCTCCACAATTTTGTTAGTGTCAAGTAAAAACACACGGTAGCCTCTAGTATGAGATGGATAACCAAGAAACATGCCATCAATGGATCTAGGTTCAAATTTATCAAGATTACCATGTTTCTTAACAAAGCATTTGCAACCAAAGACCCGAAAATGTGTAACACTAGGCCTATGTCCAAACCGAAGCTCACATGGTGTTTTACCTAGCCTAGCACGCAAGAAAACATGATTTGAGACATAACAAGCGGTTGCTAACGCATCAGCCCAAAATTTCCTAGGAGTTTGATATTCATCAAGCATAGTCCTAGCCATCTCAACTAAGGTTCTGTTCTTTCTTTCTACAACACCGTTTTGTTGAGGTACATATGGTGAAGAGAATTGATGATCTATTCTATTTTCAGCACAAAAGTGATCAAAAAATTGATTTTTAAATTCAGTTCCATTATCACTTCTAATTGCTTTTAATGATCCTGGGTGATCAATTGATAATCTAAGAAATAAAGTTCTAAAGTGACTAAAAACTTCATTCTTAGATGCCATAAAGTAAACCGAAGAATATCTAGAATAATCATCAACGATAACAAGAACATACCATTTACCTACGAAGGATTGAACACGTGAAGGTCCTACGGTGTCAAGATGCAAACGTTGACAGGGTTCAGTTGTCATGATCATTGTGAGAGGAGTATGTGAACCTGCAACCATCTTAGCATGTCTACAAGAAGAGCACACAATTTCTTTGTCCCTTTTAAGCTTAGGCAGCCCACATATGCGATCAAGAGCACTAACACGCGTTAGGTGATCAAAGCCTACATGACCAAGTCTACGATGCCAAAAATATATTTCCTTTGAATCATTAGCAACTAGACACCTATGCTTAGAGGAAGACATATCAAAATCAGCTTTAAAAACTCTTCCAAACCGAGACATGTTAAAAATAAGCTCACTATTTGAACCTACAACTTTGCAGCAGTTTTTATTGAAAATAATTTCTAGATTTTCATATAGCAATTGTGCAACAGAAAGCAAGTTGTATTTCAAATTTTTGACAAGTGCCACATCCTTCAAAGTGTAGTGATCATTTACTCTAACCGAACCCTTAGCAATTATAGGAGTTGAAGAATTATCGGCAAAAGTAACATTCTCTACTCGTGACACAAAAGAGAGGGAGGAGAACCAATCTTTGTTACCGGTCATGTGGCATGAGCAACCTGAATCCACAATCCAAATGTTCTCCTTCCTCAAACGTGTAACCTACATAAAAACACAATACTTCGATGACTCAATACTGGGGTTAGTCAAAAGGCATTTAGAAATCCAGTACTGAGTCACGCGACGTGCAGCAGGAAAAACACGAGAAAGCAGAGACAAAACAGCAGGTTTATGAGTCAAAGTTTGAGTTTTTTTATTCTTAACTACTGACCTATAAGGTGTTACTTGTGTAGCACAAAAATCAGTAGCTCCGGAGGCAAAAGCACAAGGTCCGGAGGTATACTTTGAATGTTTTTGACTCAAAACAGCAGGTTGTACATTCTGTTCCATGTGTGTAGCAAATTTTGCATGAAAGTTATGAGATCTATCAACCATTCTTTCCCTTTTCTGTTGTTTAGCTAGTCTATAACAAAAATCTATGATATGACCATCTCTACCACAAAATACAATGAAATTTAACTTTGTGTTCATGTCTAGATGAGCAAGCAATATTTTTATTTGAAACTGAATGAGGCAACACTCCTAGAGTTTTGAAAACCACTCCTTTTTGTTTAGAAACTGTTTGAATCAAACCACTTCCTAATGACTTTACAATTTTAGGTGGATGTGCCTTAGCATGAGCATGAGAATCAAAACCTAAACCAGTTTTATCATTGCAAGACTTGGAAGAATTCATCAGTAAGTTTAGGTTTTTATTCCCATTACAAAACCGATCTAATGTCCTATGCATGTCATCAAGTTTATTGGACAGATCAAGGCAATTTTCACATGAAGTTTTTCCTTTTAGTTTGCATTTTGAACAAAATCTAACTTCATGAGAACGTAAAGCATTGTTCAATATAGAAATTTCATTCATAGCATCCTGTAGTTTCTTATCAATATCATCACAAGTAGAACAATGCAAATCCATTGTAGAACAACTAGCATCTTTCAAGTTTTTATCATTAAGTGCAGCAAGCTCTTTGTTGTTTTCAATTTCTAACTCAAGTTTATCAAGTGTGGAGGTGTGCGCACTTCTTAATGAGGACAATTGTTCATATATTAAATCACATGAGGAACATGCATCATCACTAGGAATCAAAGTTTTTAAACGGTTGATTTCAGATTCTAGTGATTCAATTTTAGCAGCACTATCTCTAAGCTTTTTGTCCTTTTTCTTAACAATAATAGTGGCATGAGAAATAGCATCACACATTTCTTCGCAAGTAGGACATACCTATTCATTGTCGCTGTTGTGTTCTACCTCCTCCATACTTGATCTTGACTTGCCCGCCATGAAGCACAAGTTTGCCAAATCATCTTCATCTTCATCACTTCCAATGTTCACGTCGCTTGAACTGAACTCTTGAAGCACGGTGATGAAACTGTTGATCATCTTGCGTCGTATGGTACCTTTCTTCTTCTTGTTCAAATTTCCAGAGGAGGTCTGAACCTTGCTTTGTTTTTCTTCCCGGGTGGTCGGACCTGAAAGGTTAGGGCATTCTGTACGAAAGTGTCCTTTTTTATCACATTAAAAACAGCGTTGAGGTCCGGAGCTTCCTCTCCTTCTAGTTCTCACATTTTGCAATGCTTTTGAGAATCTAGTAGAGATGAGAGCCAACTCCTCTTCTGGAAATTCTTTGATCTGCTCCACGGTTAGTGAGGACAACAAAGCAAGAGTATTGCAAGATGATGATTGGCCGGAGCTAGACATATCACGTTGTGAAACAAATGCAATAGACTTATTGGGGTTCTTACGTGAGATTATGTCAATTTCATGAGTTTTTAACTTGGAATATAGCACATCTAAAGTAAGTGAACTCATGACAGTAGATTCACGAATAGATGTGACTTTCATCTCCCAAATTGACATATCTAATGCACTTAGCAATTGCCTAGCATTTTCAGCATCTGAAAAATTAACATTGACACTACGCAAGTTGCTGGGAATCTTATTAAAGCGAGCAAAAAAGTCATCAATAGACTCACCGGGTTGCATCTTGAAGCGCATGTATATTTTCTCGAACATTTCTTGCATTACCTCTTTGATCGTGTTGGATCCTTCGTGGTAGTCACAAATTGCTTTCCACACATCGTATGCAGAACGGAGGTGTGCAACACGGTCGAAGTCGCTTTGTGTTAATCCTTGTATGATCAAGTTCTGAGCCTTGTTGTTGCTGTCGACATCTCTCAGATTTGTAGCTCTAACTTGATCGTTTGATGGCACTTCGTAAGGCTTGTATACCTTTTCCCATATTGCAAAGCCTTGTGTCTGGATGAAAGCCTCCATGCGTGCCTTCCAAACCTGAAAATCAATACCAGCAAACACGCAAGGTTTGGCGGAGTACTTCTCCATGATGATTAGTCAAAAACATGTGCAAATCACAAAGATTAGAGCACCGTGACTCTGATACCAATAGTAGGATCGAAGAGAACGTGAAAAGCTACCATAGGGGGGTGAATGGTAGATTTAAAAATCTTACGCAGCGGAAACAATTAAACCCCAACCCCTTTGGCAGAAAAATGATCTGTTAAAGAAATTGTGTGTAAGACTAATCTAAATGTGTTTCACCGTGACAAAACTGATGGATATCAGGGAGAATCAAGTCACGAAGACAACATAAAAAGAATCACTCAAATCCATCGAGAAAAACTCAAGTTATGATCAAAAGATCAAACAATGATCAGTCTGCCCTACCCGACGAAAAAACAGTTCTGGAACGCTGCAAAGAAACTTGTGTAGATCATAGACCACAAATCCTATGACCGTGAAATTTTGACATGTGATAGACAACCAAGTTGTGAAGACAACCCAAAGAGAATCACGTCAATTGGATCTGTAAAACTCGAGTTATGATAAAACCACCAATGAAAGGTAGTGCTGTCCAGAAACTCGACGAGTAATACTTGTCTGGAACAAGTCGGACAAACAAGGCACAAAAGTTCCTTCAAACTATGAATTTTATTGAATAGAACACAAGGGGAACAGCCCCAAAGTCGTGCACCACGAGCTCTGGGCTCCCTTGCTTATATAACCAGCTCGAAAGCAAACACAACCCAGATCAGGAACCTAATCCTACTCTGTTCACGAATCGTAACTTTCCATAACTGCTTAGGATTCTTCTATACGCAGATAGAAGCAATCTTAAGACTTCCAAACACCTTAGTAACGTATCCCACATTCCTAAACAACTCAAATTCGTGACCCACACGAAATCCTATCATAACCAACTCAAAACTTTCCATATTTGAGTCAAACCCGACTCAGCCGCAGCCTGAGTCCATAACCTAGTCGGTTGGACCTTTCCGACCAACTATTTACGTCCACATCTCTTCATCACGTATCGGAACCATGTATCCACGTCCATGTACTCCTTGCACACGTGCAAACATCTTCCAATGATGTCCACGATACCTTCATATGCATTATTCTTGATTCAATCATGCTGCGCAACCTCCTGATCAGCTCAACCACAATTCCTCCTGAATTTGGTTGTTGGAACCTCATCTCCTCCCTGAGACTAGTACAATGGATCCCGTCACCAGCCATGTCTTGAACTCAAGAAACACCTGCACATGAATAAACAACCAATCCATACGAGCCCAAGTCCTCGACTTGACTCAAGTTAGTTCCGAACACAACACCTTATGTGAGGACCTCACATAAGCATGTTGCAAAGCATAGCAAAACGATATCAGCCATATCATCCAAAACGCACCAAAAACTTAGTAAAAGAATACTAAGCAAACCTTCCAACAATGTAAAGCAACAACGAAACATTGCAAATAAAAAGCAGAAGCACTACGGTCAAGTTCTGGACCTAGCCAGAGCAAACCGGACCTTGAGCCAGAGCTAACAAAAGCTAGTAGAACCTAGCGCCGGAGCTTACCAAAACTAGTACAACCAAGCTCCCGCCGGAGCTTACAAAACTAGCAGGACCTAGTGCCGGAGCTAACCAGAACTAGTCAGAACTAGTAAACCCAAAAGCCAGAGCTAGAAAAATCAACTTCGGAGCTTAGCAAAAACATGTCGGAGCTATAGACAAAACTTCACCGGTGCTAACCAAAATTAGTCGGACCTTAATAAAAAGGTGTTTTGGTGATATTCAAAACTTTTATCGATAAAGCAAGCGTATTCACTACAAGCCAATGTATTCAGCACACATAGGTCTTACACCGCTCTTATGGCCCATGACAAGAAGGCTCAAGATATCTACAAGCACGTGTAGAAGGCCCGTGAAATGGCCGACAGCCGCTCAGAGAGACTGGAAGAGTTAAGGGAAACCCTCCTCAAGCGCCAGGACGAGCTCGATAATAAGGAGGTTCACCTCCAAGAAAAAGAATATAAGATTCAACATAGGGAGGATAAGCTCTCACAGAAGCCGGCACGCGATGACCAAGACTTGGCTAATCGTGTGAAAGAATTTGAGGCTTGGTGCGAACAAGAGAAGCACCAATTGTGGCAGGCAGGTCAAGATGTCACCAGAAGAGAAATCGTTGTCTCTGCCCAGGAGGACAAGATGAAGGCAAAGGAGAAGGACCTTGCTGACAGGCAAGGCCACATTCACCTCCTAGAGAAGAATGTTGGTAACCAAGAAAAGCTGCTGGCTGAGGAAATTTGGCATCATGCCAAGGAGGTCGAGCGCTTCTCAAAGGAGTGGTCTGTGGAGCTATCTTCTGCAAGACAGTCACTAGAGGAGCTCCAAAGTGCAAGAGCGATCGAGTCCCAGAAGATATGGGACTTCCTCGGAAGGGCAAATGAAGCTCTAGTACCTTTCGGATTTTGCCTGGTTTGACCAGCTGATCCGAAGCTACAGATGGACAAGGCCCTAGTGGCACTCAACTCCGCCAACGCGAAACTGGAAGCTATCAAAGATGTGGTCATCGACGAAATCGAGACTGAAGGGAAGTCACTGGCTTGGAACGTCGTAGAGTATATGCTGACTTGCTTTCAAGTTGGGACTGTACGATGTTTTTAGGTCCCGTGTTCGAGGGAGCCATCGCCGAAGAGGAGGGAGCTGCTAAGGCTAGCGTCCAAGAAGCTGCCTAAGGTTGTTTCGTTCTTTGTGAGGAACTCCAGTAGCTAGGACTTTTCTCTTTGTACCTTCACCTTGTAATTCTCCAGTTTTGAATGAATGAAATCCTTTCGAATTCCATTTTTGTGTCTTCAATGCAATGCCCTTTATCTTGTTGGCCCCCTGATAGATGTGTTCAATGTATTGAGGACATCTACCATGTGGATTTAGACAATGCCTTGAAAAGTTGATAGCTCCGAACTTGTAGCCAGTAGGATAGCTCTGAGGTCCGAGTTTTTCTTCCAAAATCTCCAAGGACCATTTGTTGCGTCGACGTCGGGCCCCCTGGGAGTTGTCGGAGCGTGTTAGCTTAGACAGCGCCCACTGTTAACGCTTGGTATGTCAATGGCGGGCCCTTCAGGGGTTGTTGGAGCTTGGTAGCTTAGATGGCACCCACTGTCAACACATAGAACATTGACGGCGGGCCCCCTGGGAGTTTTTGGAGCTTGGTAGCATTGACGGTGCCCACTGTCAATGCATAGAATGTCGACGGCGGGCCCCCTAGGGGTTGTCGGAGCTTGTTGCTCCGGCAGCATCCACCATCATCCATGATGCTTGCCGTCAATTGTTCATTTTTCCTACCCATAAGAGACAAGAAAAGTAGTAAAATTAATCCTCTTGCCCGTAGCTTCATTGTGACTTATTGTCCTTATTTGAAATTTAGGTTCCAACAAATTCATTGAAAATACAAGTTTTATGATTAACTTCCCAAAGGTCCTGACGCTTTCAAGACCCACCTTACTAAGTGTAATGTCCCACTTTTTCCTTTTATGAGGAGTTCAACCACAAGTGGTTTATCAAACATAATGGAGGGCAACAAAATTTTGCACATAAGCTTGACCTCACCAAAAAGTTTTCTTTCTACAAAGTTGGGAAGTTATTGATTGCAATGGCTAGGGCAGATTATATGGCAGCAGTATAAAAATCAAAACAATTGTTATTTGATTATGTTGCTATGCATATTAGGCCCTGCCAAAAAGATTCAAGTCCAAGGCTCCAAATTTTTCCTTGGACTCTTAAATATCTAAATAGCATCTCAGAAAAATTTCAAGATTCTTGAAGTACATCTTCCATTTGTTTGGACACGTACAAAGGATTCAATTCGCGTCGACATCAAATTTAGCTTTGCACTAAACTTTGCCCAAATCAACCCCTAAATTTTCTAAGGTCTTTTATGGTTCAAGAAACTTGATTTCAAAGTTTGGAGATTTTTAGACTTCAGATACTATTTATTTCAACAAGGATTATAGCCGTATTGGAATTCAAATTTGAAATTGAATTTGAATTTGATGCAAACTATGTCCAAATTGAATTCTGGTTGCAGAATTGAATTCCCCATATTTTTCTTAGTCTACCTGTAAACTTTGGGAATTTTTGGACAATGTTTAAGCTAGAATTTAAAGGAATGGATAAGGGAGAGAGGTGGGGCCCACAAGTCAGGCAGTGAAACCGATTCACCGCCTCTGTTTTTCACCCCCGGTCGACACCGCGACGATTGCATGCGCCAGCTCGCCGTCGGCGTCAGTCGCCTCCAGCTGCCCACCCCCCCCCCCCCCCCTGTCGACGCAGTCCTCACCCATTCACCGCACCGCGCCATTTTTCATCGCCGCCGCAATCACCCGTGCCGCTCGACGCCGCACAGCCTCGCCATCGATACAAGCACTCTCATCCTCTTCGGTCAATAACAAAAAGGTGCGCAACGACCTCGTGCAGCTTCTGGTTAAGCTTGAATCCCTATCATGCATCCTAGCTCTAGTATTCTTTAAAATCCCGAAGCACTTTTATCACGTTGAGGTTAGATCGTCAGTTTAATTCCGATTGTATGTACAAAATCTCTTCGATCCAATTAGAGGACATGATCCATGTAGTCTAAGGCACCTTCCCTCCAAATACCAGAAAGAACCATTGGCTAATTAGCAAGATCTTCAAGTTTTCCCCTTTCACCATTGTTAACGCTCGGTTCAACGTCAACTTTGGTATTGCCGGCTATGACACAAGCTCAAAACCCTCTTGAGACCTTCCCGATGCATCCACGATGCTTCCCGAGCTGTCAAATGAGAAGTTTAGCTAGGGAATCTATAGTCTCCACTTCACCAAAACCCTAACCCCCGCCGCCGCTATCGGGATTAGTTTTCCGGTCACCCATCGCCGTCGAGAGCTAGTCCATCGTGTTCCCCGTGCGAAAATATGCGGGGGTGGCGAGTCCCGAGGCCTCCCGAAGGCCGGAGGCTATCACCGGCGAAAGCGCCGCCCGCGCGCCGGTGAGAACGTCGCCGTCCGAGTAATGACTCGAGGTGGAAGAAGATCCGGTTCACGGGTCCCACCTGCCAGTGAATGCAACGCGCCCGGATCAGTCTGTGGCTAAGGATCAAGTGTGGCCGCATGGAAAAGTTTATAACCCCCTATGTGGCTTGCCCCTGATTGGATGATTTTAAATCCAGTGGGGCCTGGCGCCAAATTCAAAAGATGAATTTCCCCTTTTGGTGCAGAACCATTTCCAAAGTTTGAAAATCAATATCTTTCTGTAGGATGCTCCAAAAATATTCAAACAAATTTTGTTTGAAAGCCCTTAAGCTCTAGTTTCTATCAGTACCAATTAGGTTCTGTGAACCTCACAGTTAAATCCTGTAGAAAACAATCTTTCCAAATGCAAATAGGTGCAGAACCATTTCCAAAGTTTGAAAATCAATATCTTTCTGTAGGATGCTCAAAAAATATTTAAACAAATTTTGTATGAAAGCCCTTGAGCTCTAGTTTCTATCAGTACCAATTAGGTTCTGTGAAATCCAAAGTTAAAGTCTGTAGAAAACAATCTTTCCCAATGCAAATACAATATTTCCAGATAAGATAGCCCATGGAAAAATCCCCTAAATTAACATAAAATTTGCTCTCTTATTCTTCACTACCGGAAAAATGTTTGGGAGCCATTGCATCTGTTTAACCCTCTGTATAGTTCAATTACATTTTCAGTTACTAAATTTTTACATATGTTCAGTAGCTTTATTATGTACCAAATTTGGACTGAACCTTCCTTTAGTCATACACTAGTTCCTGTAAAAATCATGGATTTAATTGACCTACTATCCTAGTCCTAATTCAGTTACAAACTGAATATTGATTAAATGGCAAAGAATTCAATTATAAGATAATTCCAGAAATTCTTGCCAACTTAGAAATACCATAACTCCTTCACCAAAGCTTAGAAACTTATGGAACAAATTTTGTTAGAACAAAGACAACTTCCTCTATCTTGATTATCAACTGTTAGCTATGTTCAAGCTACAATTTCCTCTCTAGAATTTTTGGAAGTTAATTGCTTGCCATAATTTTGGAGACCACAATCTACTTTGATCATCTCCTGTTCTTTGCAAGAGTTTCTATCATATTCCCTAGTATCTACCATCAAAGTTCCAAAAACAAATAGGTCATTATCACATAATGGTCACCATAAATTAAATCATGGTCTTGGTAATAATTATTTTTCAAAGTCATTTATATACCTGTTATATGCATATCGTATAGTGACCGAAGTCGAGGAGGAGCCAGAAACCTTGGAAGAGCACCTTCCAAATATTAACTCAGACACTGACCTGCAACAAGGCAAGCCCCGGTTTGCATTTAAGTCGTTTATAAAATTTTACTTTATCACTATGATGTGTAGTATATGAATTGTGCATTACGTTTAGGATGATTGATACTCCACATGCATGACCAAAAATCCCAGGTACTGGTTGAAACGAGTTACACTTTGACATGTAGTAACTGCTTTGCTAATGCATAGGAAATCCAGTAGAAGTCGAGTAGTTGGAATGTACTCGCGAGAGATGTAGGACATATTTCACAGGATTGGTTAGATAGAAAATGGCATAATATAATGAAACTGAGACCGGGCAGGGAATGGATAGGAAGCAGCGAGAATTGAGTCTTGGTCGCATAGCCCTGCCTGTGTCGATTAAGGCCCATCTGTATGCGGCCCCTTCGGACCAGCTTGAATTGTACCGGCGACATAATGGACATATGGAATCTAGTAAACTGATGTAACTCGATAACTGGGGTGTCGAGGCTCACTAACTCACCATCGATAGGGGTGGGTTGAGGACAGTAAGGTGTAAATCGGTCGGCGGACACATGAGGTGTTCCGTGCGGAGACCTTCTATTTGCGGAGGTGGGATGGGTTCGGCGTTCGGGTTTCTTGTGAAAGGTGGCCATATATGCCTAGTACAGAAGTGTTATGTAGGTACATGTGTACTCGCTGATACTTCCGAACGACGTATGTGTCGTGTTGTCCGGGTGTGTTCTGATTACAATCACTGTCCCTCGCAATAATAGAGTACCACTTGTTCACTGCGCCGTGACGTAGTAAATACTAAAGAAACAAGAAAAATTATATTGTATTGAATTATAATTATTCTTTGCAACCTTGTATGATTTAGAGATAGTGCAATTAACAGTTTACAGTTTCCCCATACTTTAGCTGTAATAGCATTATGTGATCTGGGCATGTCATATCATCGGTAAAGCGTTTCTTGTTTGATTGTGGAGGCCATGATGTGCCGTGCCTGGAGAATGTCTCTTGCTACATAAAACCTGATTATAAGGATCCACTTGTAGGCGAGTCATTTATGCTTCACCTTACCTATGTTTAGTGTCCCTTTGCATATGTCTAGTGAGACGGGTTAGTCTTGCTGAGCCTTATGCTCACATTTGCAGTTAACGAGTTTTTGCAGGTTATATAATTGATGAAGGGTTTGATGATGAGGCTGCACCCCCTCCAGGGTGTACAGTCGAATGGGAACCCTGCACGCCGCCGTGATTGAGTGTTGCTAGTGCAAAGTATCCAAGGCATGGATAACTTTGCTTTTGCATAGCTAGTGCTGAGAGCGTAGCTATGATATATATATTTCTTTACTTCCGCTAGTATTTTAAAACTTCCGCTGTATTATAAACAAAAGACTTCGTCTTGTATTTTATTCGGGTTCTGTTCCTGTATACTGTTGGGTGTCGCATCGCACGACACCACCCAATGAGATCCTCGGATGTCGGGATTCCGGTCCCCACAAACATGGTATCAGAGCATCATTGGGAATAGTGTACTTGAAAAGAACATATTTTCAAAAATTAGGATTTGAGTGAGGAATTAGCTATATGCCTTTATAAGGAGTATTATTAGTATAACATATAAAGGTGGTAAACTAACTATGTGTTATTATATTCTGTAACGACGCCCCGACGTCAGATAAGAGGTAAGGTACGCCACCGAGAGCGGGTCAATCTTGGTAAGCTCAGCATACGAGGAGTGGTATGTGAAATTTCCGTGGCTTGGCACGAGAAGTTAATAGGAGTCTCTAAAGCTCTCAATGTTTCTAACAACCTATGACATGCGGTACCCCAGCGTGCTTCAAAGTTAGTGGGAGCCCCCATCGGGTGGTGTATAAACCGATAGTATGCCTCTCTAGAACTTTACATGTTCTATGGGAGCATGCGAAACATGTATGCCCGAGCGTGTATAAGCCGGATCGTACGAGAGTCTTTGCTGTACAGATGTATTTACAGCCATGTACCTCGAGACATGACCTCTCTCGAGGGCGACTCACACCAGAGTCGTATGCATTTATTTTCATATATATTATTGTGACTGCCTGTCGTGTTTCCCCATACCACCTTTGAGGTTTGAATGTGTGAAAGGGGATTGTTTGTCTTTTGCAGCATTAACTACGGTAGAAGACCGTGTAGAAGCCGTTTGCGAGAGAACGATATAGGAACCACCTATAGACGTAACCGGAATTACCGGATAGAATTTTCTTTGGTGAGATACGTAGTACCGTCAGTATCAAACATGATACTAGACCATCCCCAATGACAGAATGGATGCATAATGTTTTGGAAAGTCCAAATATCAGATGCTGGTAGGTTTGGACTCCGTAAAAAGGGACTCCGACTCGATAGGGTAGATAGAATCAAGATTCTTGATTTCTGGCAGAAGTTGGCTCGACTTCACCAGGTTGTAATCTTGGTTATCGAATAGATAACATAAGAGTATCATATATGGATGGAAAGCACGTGAAGACCTCTACAACTTTTCTGTTAACCATCAGGGCAGAAAAGTTTGAAATTCTAGTGAAATCTGGAGTATACTAAAACTGCTCTGGATGACCCAACCATTGTACCAGTTCCAGCAATATTGCCATAACTCACTGTAGGAACATCTTCTGCCTTATTTGTGACACATGTCTAGAAAGGGCAGAGGCAAGTCTACAGGTTTTATATTTAGAGTTTTTTCTAATTCAAATTTGATTTAAATCAAATTTGGAACTCAAAACAGTGGACTGCAGGACTACTGGTGCAAACCAGTCAGTTCAACTGTTTAGTTTGGATAGTTATAACTCTTAATCCAGATTAGTGAAATAGTCACTTATATACATATCTGGAAAGCTTAGGAAGTCCTCTATCAACTTTATTTTGCATTCCTGATCTAAATCTGGGTATAGCAGTGTCTAATTCCATTTGTCGCAAACTTGGTTCTGGCAGTCCAGAACTTAAAATAGTTTGCACCTATTTGTGAATTCGCACGCAATGCCTGTATAACAAACTTTTCAGGGGTTAAAACTTTTACTTCTGGATTGTTAACTTGATGTTGTACAAATTTTATTTTGTCATTAACTCTAAATATTATCATGATATCCCTGTATAAATTGTAGACATCACTACATATACAGGGGAGGTTCTGTCAAAAATTCCAGAAAATATGGGTCAACTTAAAACCTGTATAGATTCTATTTCCTAGCTCACTTGTAGCTGTATGAGTACAATCTGGAAAGATTGGAAAGTATACTACAACTTTTGTATTCAACTCCACCTTTGGTTCTGACAAATCCTGTATGAAACTGTGGTGTTTCTACAGGAAGATGGCAGCAGAGATAATCCAATTACCTAACGGTTGGATGCACGCGACATGCACTGGTCAAGGCGGGTTTCCGGATTTGTTTGTCATGCTACCGAGCCAGTGCGGATATGAGGAGGCGCGTAGCTATTGGGGAAAGGAATCCCATGACAACAGAGTGAAGAAGTGTGTCATCTATGTCGACGTACCTGCTAGTCCACCAAGCAACGGATGGGCCCCCTTTTCTATCAAAACAAGGGGTGTTCTATTGGAAGAAACTTGGAGCTTCGCCGCAAGTGTTGCTTTGGGGAGGTTTTGCAGACTTCACCATCATCAGCTTTTGGGTACTCCGTATGAGTTCTTTCCGGTCAGCGGTAGGGCTGCTGAAGGATGGGCTAACCGATTTATCGCCGATTATGATCTCCGTGGGGGAGCATCGGTGATAGCTTTAGCAGTGTATGCATCGGCATCATGTCGCGAAAATGGCAACCAGAAAGCGTGCATTAAGGAGTTGGTGGATAATCTGAGGGAAACCATGATTCGAGGGGATCGCTTTGAACGTGAAAATAAATCGCTTAGAACCTCGATCGCCCCTCTCAACCAACGTCTCCGTTTCAAAGAAGAGCAGTATGAGCTAATTACTCAAGACCTGTCAGAGGCTCGTGGAGCAACACAAGAAATGGAAATTGAGTTAGAAGCAAGCTTAGTTGATGTGCACCAGCTGGGTACTCAGTTGAGCACGATGACTGAAGCTCGAGATCGGTCCAGGGCTGAGGCTCAGGATTGGAAAGCCAGTTGCGAACAGGCCCAGCAAGAACTTGACGGCTTTAGGATGTTTATGATGCAGGCCGATATACAAGCATTGGCGGCCACAAAGGCATCAATAATGGGTGAGACAGTAGCTTCTACTTCAGCACCCATAACCGTGGTGCCTACTCCTGAGGATGATGAAGCAGAAGAAGAAGATCCCGAGGAACTTGAATACATCGAGTAGGACGTATTGAAGGGAATGTGGCAGCACTTCCGCCGACACGGGGAAGCCTATAGTTTAATAGTTGCTCGTGTTTTTCTTTTGTGCCCACGTTTGTGTCATATTAAGAGTAGTGGTGGTTATGTCTAGATAACCAGATGTGTACGGCATCTAAAGAGGACCAAGTATGGTAGAGATGTATTTCCATAGTGGGAGCCCATCAGTTTGGAGTTTACTACTGTAAACTTGGTCCAGAGATAATATATCTTGTATAAAGTTTGTACTTTAGATGTTGTATATTTTCTATCGTGGTCTACCGCATTACTATGTATATGGAAGGATGAACTTGAGGCAGTGAGACTTATGGTACGAATCATTGTATTGCAGCATGGTGCGTACACGTGCAGCCCCAGAAGTGGGAGGCTCAAGTGGAGGGCAGGGGGATGACACACCACCCCCGGTGCAGAATACGCCTCAGACGCAGCCACCTCCACCACCTCCACCTACACTTCCTAGAAGTCTCGCGGAGGTTCTCGCAGCAGTACTCAGCTCGCGTGACGAGCAAACCGAGTTGTTGCAGACTCTTGTATAGAACTTGTCCCGTCAAGGGGGACGGCACGCTGATGGGCCACGTCAGTCATATCTGAGTTCCTACTTGGATTTCTCATCGACGCATCCACCGATCTTCAGAGAGGCCGACAAGCCTTTGGAGGCGGAAAACTGGCTCCGCACCATTGGAGGGAATTTTGGTTTACTTGAGGTAACCGAACAACAAAAGGCTCTGTTTGCAGCTCAGCAACTGCAGGGTTCTGCTGGTGCGTGGTGGGCAAACTACCTCGCCGCACGCCCCGCAGGCTATGTCGTTAGCTGGGCAGAATTCCGGGAGGCATTCCGCGCCTATCATATTCCTCCCGGGATTATAAGGAGGAAGCTTCAAGAGTTCTTGGAGCTGAAGCAGGGAGGAAGGAGTGCTGACGAGTACTCCAAGGTCTTCAACCACTTGGCCCAATATGCACGGGACCAAGTGAACACAAAAGACAGAAAGCGAGAGTGCTTCTACCGGGGGCTGAACACCAAGATGAATGACAAGCTGGTCTTGTTCAACCGCGGCAGTTTCAACGACCTGGTCAACGCCGCGATCATGCAGGAGGACGCTACTCAAGAACTGTCCTTAGACAAGAAGAAGAGGAGTGCTCCACGGGGCAGCGGAGGTGGTGCTCCTCAGAAGTACCGTATGGTGTATCGATCACCATCCGGCTAGAGGTGGAAACCGCCATCACGACCACAAATGTTCAGTGGTCACCGGTTCGGCAACTCCGGGTTCCAACCGCAGCAACAGCAGGGGATGACCCCACGTGCACTTCCACCTCCACCACGTGCACCGGGATTCCGTCCTTCCATTCGTACTGGCCAAACCCCGTACTCGTGTTTCACATGTGGACGCATGGGGCACATCGCCAAGGACTGCCCGCAGAGTAGGCAAGGCAGAGGACAATCATCATACCAGGGCGCCAACCAACCCCACAACCAGCCCAAGAAGCCAGTTCCCATACTCGGCAGCGTCCACCACCTCGCCATTGAGGATGTTCCGGAAGGCGCACCCGTACTCACGGGTACGTTCTCTATCTTTGATCATCCCATAGTCATACTCTTTGACTCCGGAGCTTCACACAATGTCATTAGCAAGTCTTTTACCAGTAAAAGTCAATTGTCTATAATCTCCACAAAAACTCCATATGTGATTAGCACTCCTGCTGGGAAAACAGTAACAAATGAATTAGTTCCTGGGATACCACTTAACCTAGATGGAACCATATATCTTACTTCACTTCTGATACTAGAGCATCAGAAGTTAGATGTCATCTTGGGAATGGCATGGTTACAATACCATTGTGCTATTCTAGATCTAGTCCCTCGAAAAATATACCTAAATTCTCCACTTCGTCCCTCTCAAGTCCTCAATCTTGAGAGAACCATTATAGTGAATCCATCTACTCACAATACCGAGGTTATTGAGCTAAAAGATATTCCGGTAGTATGTGAATACCCGGACATGTTTCCCGAAGATCTTCCTAGTATGCCCCTAGAAAGAGATATAGAGTTCAAGATTGAACTTGCACCGGGAACAGTGCCAATCTCAAGACCACCCTACAAGATGGCACCCAAGGAACTTGCAGAACTTAAGGAACAGTTAACCGAACTTGATAACAAGGGTTTCATTCGTCCAAGTTCATCACCATGGGGTTGTTCTGCACTGTTCGTAGAGAAGAAAGATAAAATCTTGAGACTGTGTGTAGACTATCGTCCACTCAATGTTGTCACTATCAAAAACAAGTATCCACTACCACGCATTGATATCCTTTTCGATCAATTGGTGGGTGCTAAAATATTTTCGAAGATGGATCTTCGTTCTGGTTATCATCAGATCAGAATCCGACCAGAAGACATACCAAAGACAGCATCCTCGACGAGGTATGGACTGTATGAGTACCTTGTTATGTCCTTCGGATTGACCAACGCACCGGCTCATTTCATGTATCTCATGAACTCGGTGTTTATGCCAGAATTGGACAAGTTTGTCGTGGTCTTCATTGACGACATACTTGTGTATTCAAAATCCGAAGAAGAACATGCTCAACACTTGCGTATCGTGCTTCAACGATTACGGGACCACCAGCTATATGCTAAGTTCAGCAAGTGTGAATTCTAGATCAGCCAAGTGCCATTTTTAGGGCACATCATATCAGCAGCAGGCATTGTAGTTGATCCAAGCAAGATCGAGCAAGTCCTCAAATGGGAGTCTCCAAAGTCTGTACATGAAGTTCGAAGTTTCCTAGGTTTAGCTGGGTATTACCGAAGGTTCATTCCCAGTTTCTCCAAAATAGCTAAACCAATGACAGAACTTCTGAAGAAGGGGACAAAGTATGTATGGACTGAGGCATGTGAGGCAGGTTTTCAAGCATTAGTAAAACACCTCACAACGGCACCAGTATTAGCTCAACCGGACAGAACCAAATCTTTTGACGTGTATTGTGATGCATCAGGAATTGGTTAGGATGTGTGTTGATGCAGAATAGACGAGTGATCGCTTATGGATCACGATAACTTTGGAACCATGAACAGCACTATCCGACTCATGATCTAGAACTCGTTGTTGTGGTACTAGCATTAAAGACGTGGAGACATTATCTACTGGGTAATTTAGTACATCTCTACACTGATCACAAGAGCCTGAAATACATCTTCACCCAAAAATATTTTAATATGCGACAGCGTAGATGGTTGGAGTTAATCAAGGATTATGAGATTGAGATCCACTACCATCCAGGCAAAGCGAATGTAGTCGCAGATGCTCTGAGCCGCAAGTCCCATGTCAACAATCTTTCCATTACCCCAATGGAAGGAGAAGAAGAACCGAGTCTCCACTTGGTTCCATATGGGGCACTCTACAACCTAGCTCTCATTCCTACTATCAAGGACGATATTATGGCAGCTCAGAAGGAGGACAAAGGGATGTCGCACATTCGCCAAAGAATGGAGAAGGGGGAGATGAAATGTTTCCGATGTGACGATGAAGGTACCCTCTGGTTTAAAAACCGTATAGTGGTACCCCGAAACCTAGAACTTTGGAAGAAGATACTGGATGAAGCTCATTTATCCAAGTATTCCATTCATCCGGGAAGTAACAAAATGTACCAAGATCTGAGAAAGAAGTTCTGGTGGACTCGGATGGAGAGAGAAGTAGCAAAATACATATCCGAATGTGATACTTGTCGACGAGTTAAGGCCGACCATATGAAGGCAGCTGGACAGCTTCAACCTTTAAGCATACCGGCTTAGAAATGGGAGTATATCAGCATGGATTTCATTGTTGGATTGCCTCCCACTCTCCATAAGCACGACTCAATTTGGTTGATCGTTGACCGGTTGACCAAATCAGCTCATTTCATACCAGTCAGTGTCAAGTATGATGTAAAGCGGTATGCAGAACTTTATATCTCCAGAATATTGTATCTACATGGTGTACCCCACACTATCATTTCAGATCGTGGATCTATTTTCGTCGCTCACTTTTGGGAGCATCTCCACGATGCATTGGGTACCAAACTGATTCAAAGCTCGGCTTATCATCCTCAGACTGATGGACAAACCGAACGGGTGAATCAAGTGCTAGAGGATATGCTCCATGCCTGTGCCATCCACCATGGTAGGAATTGGGATGATCATCTACCATTGGCGGAATTTTTGTACAACAACGGTTACCAGGCTAGCATCGAGATGGCACCATATGAAGCTCTTTATGGCCGAAAGTGTCGCACACCCTTGAACTGGTGCGAATCTGGTGAACGAGTGGTTTATGGCATCGATTTGATAAATGAAGCCGAAGAGCAAGTACGTCTTATTCAAGCCAATCTCAAAACCGCCCAGTCTCGTCAGAAGAGCTATGCGGACAAACAACGTCAACCTCTTCACTTCGAGGTTGGGGATCAAGTTTATCTCCGGGTATCCCCGATGAAAGGAATTCATTGATTCGGAGTGAGAGGGAAGCTAGCTCCATGTTTTATTGGGCCGTTCGCAATAATCAAAAGATGCGGACCTGTGGCATATCAATTGGAGTTACCGCCATCACTGGCAGGGGTCCATAATGTGTTTCACATTTCTCAGTTGCGGAAATGTCTCAAAGTCCCAACGAATATACGTATTGAGGATTTGGAAACCCTCCATCCAGATCTTATGTATTCCGAGCATCCAACCCAGATCGTTGCTGAAAAAACTCGCACCACAAGTAGGCGCACATTGCGTTTCTACAAAGTCTTGTGGAGCAACCACAGTGCTGAAGAAGCCACGTGGGAAAGCGAGGAATATCTTAAAACGAACTATCCGGAATTGTTAGCGGCACATGTTTAGTAGATCTTTATCTTTTGTCCTTCCTTTGTAATCTCGGGACGAGATTCTTTTAAGGGGGGGGGGAATGTAAAGTCCCACTTTTTCCTTTTATGAGAAGTTCAACCACAAGTGGTTTATCAAACATAATGGAGGGCAACAAAATTTTCCACATAAGCTTGACCTCACCAAAAAGTTTTCTTTCTACAAAGTTGGGAAGTTATTGATTGCAATGGCTAGGGCAAATTATATGGCAGCAGTATAAAAATCAAAACCAATGTTATTTGATTATGTTGCTATGCATATTAGGCCCTGCCAAAAAGATTCAAATCCAAGGCTCCAAATTTTTCATTGGACTCTTAAATATCTAAATAACAGAAAAGTTTCAAGATTTTTGAAGTACATCTTCTATTTGTTTGGACACGTACAAAGGATTCAATTCGCGTCGATATCAAATTTAGCTTTGCACTAAACATTGCCCAAATCAACCCCTAAATTTTTCTAAGGCCTTTTATGGTTCAGGGAACTTGATTTCAAAGTTTGGAGATTTTTGGACCTCAAATACTATTTATTTCAACAAGGTTTATACCCATATTGGAATTCAAATTTGAATTTGAATTTGATGCAAACTATGTCCAAATTGAATTTTGATTGCATAATTGAATTTCCCATATTTTTCTTGGTCTACCTGTAAAGTTTGGGAATTTTTGGACAATGTTTAAGCTAGAATTTAAAGGAATGGATAAGGGAGAGAGGTGGGGCCCACAGGTCAGGCAGTGAAACCGATTCACCGCCTCTGTTTCTCACCCCCGGTCGACACCGCAACGATTGCATGCGCCAGCTCGCCATCGGCGTCTCTTGCCTCCAGCTGCCCCCCCCCCCCCCCCCCCCCCCCCCCCCCCCGTCGATGGAGTCCTCACCCATTCACCGCACCGAGCCATTTTTCATCGCCGCCGTGATCACCCGTGCCGCACGACGCCGCGCAGCCTCGCCGTCGATACAAGCACTCTCATCCTCTTCGGTCAATAACAAAAAGGTGCGCAACGACCTCGTGCAACTGCTGGTTAAGCTTGAATCCCTATCATGCATCCTAGCTCTAGTATTCTTTAAAATCTCGAAGCACTTTTATCACGTTGAGGTTAGATCATCGGTTTAATTCCGATTGTATGTACAAAATCTCTTCGATCCAATTAGAGGACATGATCCATGAAGTCTAACGCATCTTCCCTCCAAAAATCAGAAAGAACCATCGGCTAATTAGCAAGATCTTCAAGTTTTCCCCTTCCGCCGTTGTTAACGCTCGATTCACCGTTGACTTTGGTATTGCCGGCTATGACAGGAGCTCAAAACCCTCCTGAGACCTTCCCCATGCATCCACGATGCTTCCCGAGCTGTCAAACGAGAAGTTTAGCTAGGGAATCGACAGACTCCACTTCACCGAAACCCTAACCCCCGCCGCCGCCGTCGGGATTAGTTTTCCGATCACCCCTCGCCATCGGGAGCTAGTCCATCGTGTTCCCCGTGCGAAAATATGCGGGAGCGGCGAGTCCTGAGGCCTCCTGAAGGCCGGAGGCTATCGCCGGCGAAAGCGCCACCGCATGCCGGTGAGAACGCCGCCGTCCGAGCAATGACTCGAGGTGGAAGAAGACTGGGTTCGCGGGTCCCACCTGCCAGTGAACGCAACGCGTCCGGATCAGTCTGTGGCTAAGGATCCAGTGTGGCCGCATGGAAAAGTTTATAACCCCCGGTGTGGCTTGCCCCTGATTGGATGATTTTAAATCCAATGGGCCCTGGTGCCAAATTCAAAAGATGAATTTCCCCATTTGGTGCAGAACCATTTCCAAAGTTTAAAAATCAATATCTTTCTGTAGGATGCTCCAAAAATATTCAAACAAATTTTGTTTGAAAGGACTTGAGCTCTAGTTTCTATCAGTACCAATTAGGTTCTGTGAAACTCACAGTTAAATTATGTAGAAAACAATCTTTCCAAATGCAAATAGGTGCAGAACCATTTCCAAAGTTTGAAAATCAATATCTTTCTGTACTATGCTCCAAAAATATTCAAACAAATTTTTTTGAAAGCCCTTGAGCTCTAGTTTCTATCAGTACCAATTAGGGTCTGTGAAACTCACATTTAAATTCTGTAGGAAACAATATTTCCAAAAGCAAATAAAATTTTCCATATAAGATATAAACTGAAAAAATCCCCAAAATTTACATAAAATTTGCTGTCTTATTCTTGACATCCAGAAAAAGTTTGGGAGCCATTGCACGTGTATAACACTCTGTATAGTTCAATTACCTTTTTCAGTTATTGAATTTTTACATATGTTTAGTGGCTTTATTATGGCCCAAATTTGTACTGAACTTTCCTTTGGTCATACACTAGTTCTTGTAAAAATATTGGATTTAATTGACCTACTATACTAGTCCTAATTCAGTTACAAACTGAATATTGATTAAATGGCTAACAATTCAATTATAAGATAATTCCAGAAATTCTTGCCAACTTAGAAATACCATAACTCCTTCACCAAAGCTTAGAAACTTATGGAACAAATTTTGTTAGAACAAAGACAACTTCCTCTATCTTGATTATCAACTGTTAGCTATGTTCAAGCTACAGTTTCCTCTCTAGAATTTTTGGAACTTAATTGCTTGCCATAATTTTGGAGACCACAATCTACTTTGATCATCTCCTGTTCTTTGCAAGAGTTTCTATCATATTCCCTAGTATCTACCATCAAAGTTCCAAAACCAATTAGGTCATTATCACATAATGGTCACCATAAATTAAATCATGGTCTTGGTAATAATTATTTTTCAAATTCATTTAAATAACTGTTATATGCATATCGTATAGTGACCGAAGTCGAGGAGGAGCCAGAAACCTTGGAAGAGCACCTTCCAAATATTAACTCAGACTCTGACCTGCAACAAGGCAAGCCCCGGTTTGCATTTAAGTCATTCATAAAATTTTACTTTATCACTATGATGAGTAGTATATGAATTGTGCATTACGTTTAGGATGATTGATACTACACATGCATGACCAAAAATCCCAGGGATTGGTTGAAGCGAGTTACAGTTTGACCTGTAGTAACTGCTTTGCTAATGCATAGGAAATCCAGTAGAAGTCGAGTAGTTGGAATCTACTCGCGAGAGATGTAGGACATATTTCACAGGATTGGTTAGATAGAAAATGGCATAATATATTGAAACTGAGACCGGGCACGGAAAGGATAGGAAGCGGCAAGAATTGAGTCTCGGTCGCATAGCCCTGCCTTTGTCGATTAAGGCCCGTCTGTATGCGGCCCCTTCAGACAAGCTTGAATTGTACTGGCGACATAATGGACATATGGAATCCAATAAACTAATGTAACTCGATAACTGGGGTGTTGAGGCCCACTAACTCACCATCGATAGGGGTGGGTTGAGGACAGTAAGGTGTAAATCGGTCGGCGGACACATGAGGTGTTCCGTGCGGAGACCTTCTGTTTGCGGAGGTGAGATAGGTTCGGCGTTCGGGTTTCTTGTGAAAGGTGGCCATATACGCCTAGTACAGAAGTGTTATGTAGGTACAGGTGTACTCGCTGACACTTCCGAACGAGTATGTGTCGTGTTGTCCGGGTGTGTTCTGATTGCAATTACTGTCCCTCGCAGTAATAGAGTACCACTTGTTCACTGTGCCGTGACGTAGTAAATACTAAAGAAAACAGAAAAAATATATTGTATTGAATTATAATTGCTTTGCAACCTTGTATGATTTAGAGATAGTGCAATTAACAATTTACAGTTTCCCCATACTTTAGCTGTAATAGCATTATGTGCTCTCGGCATGTCATATCATCGGTAAAGCGTTTCTTGTTTGATTGTGGAGCCCATGATGTGCCGTGCCTGGATAATGTCTTTTACTACATAAAACCTGATTATAAGGATCCACTTGTAGGCGAGTCATTTATATTTCACCTTACCTATGTTTAGTGTCCCCTTTGCATATGTCTAGTGAGACGGGTTAGTCTTGCTGAGCCTTATGCTCAAGTTTGCAGTTAACAAGTTTTTGCAGGTTATACAATTAATGAAGGGTTTGATGATGAGGTTGCACCCGCTCCAGGGTGTACAGTCGAATGGGAACCCTGCACGCCGCCGTGATTGAGTGTTGCTAGTGCAAAGTATCCAAGGCATGGATAACTTTGCTTTTCCATAGCTAGTGCTGGGAGCATAGCTATGATATATATATATTTCTTTACATCCGCTAGTATTGTAAAACTTCCGCTGTATTATAAACAAAAGACTTCGTCCTGTATTTTATTTGGGTTTTGTTCCTGTATACTGTTGGGTGTCGCATCGCATGACACCACCCAACGAGATCCTTGGATGTCGAGATTCCGGTCCCCACACTAAGACCTGCCAGAATAGGTAGAGTGGAGTACTTAGGGTGCTGGACAAGACTAAGTCGATAGCGCACATCGGACCTGTGATGACTTTGGTTTTAAGGTGATTAGATCGTCTAGCAATGACCAGAATCCAATGGAAAATCATCATTAAAAATTACATATTTCAATGAAAATTTAGGACCTTATTTCAAGTGAATTGCAAAACATTACTATTGACAGGAATGTATAAAATGAAATGAGCTTTTACAAATGAAATGCACGTAGGGTCTAATTGTATTAAATGTTTCTCATTAAGATTCGCATAACAGGGGAATACAAGGACACACTTAAAGTACAGGACCAAGTTAAGTGTGCTATTCGTCTTGTAATACTCAGGGAAGGCAAGGACACACCTAAAGTACAGGACCATGTTATGTGTGCTTTTGGCCTAAGACCCTCCCGACTCTGTTCATAGACTCTAAGAGATACAACTTATACAAATACAGAATCACCCACGTGAACTAGGTGTATAACTTACAAAGGTTCTCAATGATCCAAGGGTTGAGAAATTGTATCCCATCCTCTATTGCCAAGCGGACGCATCCGGAGCGGGAAACTTTGATAACCTGGAAAGGACCTTTCCAGCTGGGGGAGAGTTTGTTCATCCCTTCTCGAGTTAGTATTCTCCGCAGCACCAGATCGACTTCCGCCAACTACCGACCGTGCATGAACCTTTGGCGATAGCGCTGGAGTGACTGACGGTAGCGTGCATTTCAGACAGCTGCTTGGCACCTTGCCTCATTGACGAGGTCTAGGTCTTCATGCCAGAGATGGCCCTACGTGGCTTCACCGAAGGTCCGGACCCGAAGAGAACTGTAACACCCTCATTTTCATGCATCATGCCCTGCATACACTCATATACATGTTTAACATTAACCCACATAAACAGGAACGAGTTTAAAATTGATTTGGAACAAAACCGCACTTAAAATGTAGGAAAGTGCGGACTAGTCCGATTTTGCTAAGGACTAGTCCGATTTCTCTCTGAATAAAAATGGACATGTCCGTTTTTGCTGCGGGATAGTCCGATTTTGGCTCTGGAAACTTTTGGACTTGTCCGATTTTGTGCAGACTAGTCTGATATTCCAAGAATCCTTGAAAAATTGCTAAGTCCTTGGACTATTCCGTACTAGTCCGGTGTTCCGGTGGACTTGTCCGATTTCCTCTCTGTTTAAAGTCGTATTTGTCCTATTTTTGGTCAGACTTGTCCGATTTTCTCTCTGTACGACTTCGGACTAGTCCGGTCCTTTCCGGACTTGTCCGATATTTCGTGACTCCGAGTTGATCTTTTGTTTTATGACTTTTTTCTTTTGTTTCATATTAAGTGGGCCTAGGGACGTCGTGCCCAACTCTTTTAGATCCCATGTGGGACTCTAAACCGGCCCCTACTCCTCTCAAACTCGAAATCCATCTAACCCTAGCCCTCACCTCTATATAAACAACCCCACCCCTTGTTTGACATCTATTTGCCACTTTTCCACCGCACCCAAACCCTAGTTCCTGGAGAGCCATCACCAAGAAGGGAGGAGAAGATCCCAATGAAGAAGAAGAAGAGGAGGAAACGAAAGAGGATCAAGATCATCATAAAGCTTTCGTTCTTCATCACCAATTCATCACAAAGTTCATCACCAACCCTAGATCACCAAGATCCAAGTGCTACCTCCAAGTTTCTTGATTCATTGGAGTCCTAAACACCTGGTATACCTTCTATTCTCTTTTCCTTACGTGAAATCAACACCCAATCTCCAAATTTATGTCAATCTAGAAAACCCTAATCTGCTGATCTCACAAAGTGCGGACTTGTCCGGTCCCTAGCGGACTAGTCCGATCTTCCTAGTTAAATTGGGTTGAATTAATTCTAAAATTTTATCTAATCACATCCAAACCTGTATAAACTTGTTAAAATCTATTAGAACTAGTTAGTGATCATTAAAAGCAATCAATTGACAAGTTCTATCTTGCATTTGCATCAATCATGCATGACATGTCATATTGAGTAATATTTGTGCACTCTTTGATTGTGTTTCTTGTCTTGTATGTTTATTGTGTGGATTAGACGGAATTGCACTAGAAAGTGCCATGGAGGATCTACAGCACCAAGAGTTTGAAGGCTTTGACCCTAATCAACAGCAAGAGCAAGGAAAGTGTCCTTGAAGCATATTGATCTTGTTTTAAAATAAATGTTTTGTTTGCAAACTGCATGCTTGTGTCAATTTGATGGGAATCCTATAGTAGGAAGTTTACTAGATTTGTTAAACCACCCTTGTCACCTGGAATTTATGGTAGAGAGTCGGGAAGGGCTTTTACCTTTTTGCTTCGCTTGATTATTTGGGATGGGAAAACAACACTACAAATTTAATCATGTATTAATGATATTCTGGTTAATGTGAACTGGTCAACAGGATATGGTAATGGGTGATCTAAGCAAGCCTGGTATGTGGATGAGTTGGATGTTATGGTGGTTTTGCTTGCTTTAGATCTAAGGACCGGTTCATGCGAGAATAAGCCATGACTACAGTGCCACCACGAGGCCATGTATGAGTGCGGCGTAGCTGATTAATTAGGGCCTTTCTAGTGCTATTTGGACCATTAGGAATGCTCGGGGAAGGGGTAGTCGGATTGGGTTTGTTGATGATTCATGGGACTACCCTGGGATCCGAATGGCTCAAGAGGGGGCCCTTGGTTGAAGATGTGCTCTGCGGGAGACATCGCCACTGATGGAACCTCAGTGGCGTCTAAATAGGCTAGTAAACCCTTTGTAAAGGCTATTTTGTGATCTCTTGGCCACACACCAATGGAAGTGTGTAATGTGACCGACGGGTCATGGGCATAAGGGAGGTTCTTAGTCACCGAAAGGTGATGAAATCACAAACACGTGGGTAAAGTGGTACAAACTCTGCAGAGTCTAATAAAACTATCATGATAGTCGTGCTCCCGGTTATGAGCACCTGGACAGCTTCCATGATTAGAGGGAACTCGGTATTGGGATGGTATTTGGGATGGTTACGGTTGGTATTATGGTCATGGTGATATTATGGTTATGAATTAAATTTAGGTATTGAATATGGATATTGGTGTATGATGACTGATATGGAATATGGACTGGTATTATGATATTACTTATGATTATGATGGGTTTACTTCACATACATATAATATATTGCTTTTCAAATGTTTTAATATACTTTTCAGCACTTAGCCATTATTATTGTCGTCATTTGAATCAGCCACATGTCATACTTTCCACACTTGTTGTGTACAACATGTACTGACTCTTGCAATTCCCCCCCCCCCCAACAGTTGCAGGTCAGGATTGGGAGTTTAATGGTGATAATGCAGAGTTCTAGACCGTGTCTACCGTCAGCTTTGCCTTTGGTGTTATTGGAGTTGCGCTATCCCTTTTGCTTAGTTTGCTTTGTTGCCTAATTAGTTTATTTCCGCTACATTAGTTGAACTTGTCATTAATATTTATTAGTGTTTGAAATTAGGATAATATGGTTTGTGTAATAAAATTTGGTTAATTAATTTTCTTCCGTGGTAATTTTCTGTATATCCTTTTGTGATTGCACTCGTGTATGTGTGTTGAACATCCTGGGCACACATTTTCGGAACAGAGCGTCACAGATTGGTATCAGAGCCACAGGTTGATCGTAGGATGCAGCCTATATAGAATGGACACTTTGGAGCACATAGGGGCACTCAGGAATCGATTTGATTTTGTTGGCTTGCTGTTTGCTATATATATATATATATTGTTTGCTTGTGTGCTTAATAGAGGATTTTGGGATGCCTTAGCATTGCCATGTCCACCTAGGCTAGTGTAGCTGGCTGTTTTGTTTCATATCCCTTGATGCATATAGTTGGGGACGTTTTCTAATTCTTACCTATTGCATTTCTCCAAATGGTGAGGACTCGCAACAACAGGGATGCTAATGATGAGGAGGAGAACAATGGAGTGTCTCAAAACAACATTGGACAAGGATCTACTCAAGTAGCTATTAATATTGAGCAGCTATTGGCTATTGAAAACCAGCTCATGCAGACCATGATACAGACTATGGGACAGCTGCAGGCTGGCAACATCAACAATCAGCCCCACATGCCTCCACCGCCACTCCCGCCTCCTCATAACCGATTGGGAGTTTATGAGGACTAGGCCACCGACCTTTGCTCAAGCTGCCGACCCTATGGATGCGGATGAGTGGCTCAATTCCATGGAGAAGAAACTTGCTATTGTCCAATGCAGTGATCGGAAGAAGGTGCTATTTGCTTCTCATCAACTCGTTGGAGCAGCTGCGGATTGGTAGGATGCTTATTGCAATGCTCATGAGAACCAAGAGAGAATTACCTGGGCGGAATTCAAGGAGAGTTTCCATTCTCATTATGTGCCTGAGGGTGTTATGATCTTGAAGAGGCAAGAATTTGAGAATTTAAGGCAAGGGAGATCAAGCGTGAGTGATTATCTCAATAAGTTCACTCAACTCTCAAGATATGCGCCTGAGGATGTTAGTCGGGACAACCGGAATCAATACTTGTTCATGAGGGGCTTGAACAACGAAATCCAAGTGCAACTACTCAACTGTGATTATGCAAATTTTCATAAGCTTGTGGACAAAGCAATCGTGGTTGAGAATAAGATCCGTGAGATGGAGCAAGACAACAAGAGGAAGGCACCATATCAAGGACAGCAACAAGGAAGTAATGTGTGCCCTCGCTTTGCGCCGCCCAATGCGCCTTACTTCAGCCCTTCTGCGCCTGCTCAGCGCCCTGGTTATGCACCGCGCCCAACTCAGTTTGTGCAACAGTGCCCTGTCATGCAAGCACCTAGGCCTTCAATGCCTTATGCACCTCGTGCTAATTTTCCTGCTGCAAGTGTTCAAAACCAAGCTCATCCCAATAATTCTGGTGGAGTTAAGAATTGTCATACTTGTGGAGAAACTGGACACTTTGCGCGTCAATGTCCTAAGTCAGGCCTTGGTCAAGGAAGCAATGCGCCGAATCAAAACCCAAGACCCAATGGAGGACAGCCACAAGGGAACCATGGACAGCAGAATTTTGCTTGTGGCAACGTGAACCATGTCTCTACGGAGGATGCTCAACAAGCGGATGACGTGGTCATTGATATATTTCTCGCCAACTCCAACCCCGCGACTATGTTGTTTGATTCTGGAGCATCGCATTCATTCATTGCATCAAAATATGTTGCCGAGTATAGTTTGCCTATATCTCATATGAAGTTTACTCTATTGGTTAGGTCTCCTGGAGGAGAGATGAGGACAAATATAGTATGTCCAAAAGTAAGCCTTAGAATAAGGGGAGTAGACTTCTCTGCCAACCTCATTATTTTGGATTCTCAAGGATTGGACATTATACTTGGTATGGACTGGTTGAGGAAGCACAATGGAGTTATTGAGTGTGCCACGAAGACGGTGAAGTTGACTAATGAAGAAGGGATCACCGTAGAATTTGAAGCATCTCAAACCGCACCGAAGCAATTGGAGCTGAATCATATGGACGGTGCCACAATTGAGGAGATTCCGGTGGTGTGTTAATTTTTGGATGTTTTTCCAGAAGAGTTGCCAGGTATGCCACCTGATCGAGACATTGAGTTTGTTATTGATTTAATACCTGGAACTCCACCTATAGCTAAGAGGCCATATAGGATGCCTCCTATGGAACTAGCGGAGCTCAAGAAACAAATTCAAGAGCAACTAGAGAAAGGTTTTATTCGCCCTAGTTCTTCACCTTGGGGAGCGCCTGTGCTGTTGTGGACAAGTAGGATGGATCCCAAAGGATGTGTGTGGATTACCGAGCTCTCAACGGGGTAAAAATCAAGAACAAGTACATCTTGCCACACATAGAAGACTTGTTTGATCAGATGAAGGGTGCGTGTGTCTTCTCTAAGATTGATTTGAGGTCAGGATATTTTCAAATGAAGATTAGACCATCGAACATACCCAAGACAGCCTTTAGGACACGATATGGATCATATGAGTACATCGTGATGTCCTTTGGTTTGACCAATGCACCTTCCTACTTTATGTACCTCATGAATAAGGTCTTCATGGAGTACTTGGATAGATTTGTTGTAGTGTTTATTGATGACATTATGATCTACTCGAAGGATGAGAAGGAACATGAGGAACACTTGAGGCTTACATTGCAGAAATTGAGGAAGCATCAATTGTATGCCAAGTTCAACAAGTGTCAGTTTTGGTTGAAAGAGGTGTCATTTTTGGGTCATATAATTTCAGGAGGAGGAGTATCGGTTGACCCTGAAAAAGTGAGAGACGTGTTGAAGTGGGAACCACCGCAAAATGTCAAGAAATAAGAAGTTTTCTTTGGATGGCTGGATATTACCGTTGGTTCATCAAGGACTTTTCCAAGATAGCCAGGCCTATGATGGAGTTGCTAATGAAGGGAAAGGCTTTCCAATGGACTCAATCTTGCCAAAACAGTTTTGAGGAATTGAAGAAGAGGTTGACAACAGCTCCAGTTTTGGTACTGCTAGATGTGAGCAAGGGTTTTGATATTTATTGCGATGCATCGAGACAAGGACTTGGATGTGTATTAATGCAAGAAGGTCAAGTGGTCGCCTATGCATCAAGACAACTGAAGAAACATGAGCAGAATTATCCTACGCACGATTTGGAACTCGCGGCCGTGGTACACGCATTGAAAATTTGGAGACACTACATCCTTGGACATAGGTGTGAAATTTATACGGATCATAAGAGTTCGAAGTATATTTTCACACAAATGGATCTATACTTGAGGCAACGAAGATGGTTGGAGCTCATCAAAGATTATGATTTGGGAATCAACTATCATCCGGGAAAAGCCAATGTAGTGGCCGATGCTTTGAGTAGGAAAGGAGTAAGTCATCAACTCATAGTTCGAGAGTTACCATTCGAGTTATGTAAGGAGTTTGAAAGGTTGAACCTCGGATTTGTAAATGAGATGGAGGTGATGGAGTTAAACCCAACCCTGGAGCAAGAAATTCGAGAAGCACAGGCCGCGGATGAAGAGATCAAGGAAATCAAGGAAAGGACCGAAGAAGGGAGAGAATTCAGATTTGATGAAGATGAACATGGTACCTTATGGCTTGGAAAGAGAATCATTGTGCCTAATGTGAAGCACGTTCGGGAGATGATATTAAAAGAGGCACATGACTCACCTTACTCAATTCACCCTGGTTGTACAAAGATGTACAAAGACTTGAAGACTAGCTATTGGTGGGATAGCATGAAGAAGGACATAGCTGAATATGTGGCATTGTGTGATGTGTGTCAACAAGTCAAGGCAGAACATCAAAGGCCAGCTGGATTATTGCAACCATTGAAAATCCCGGAATGGAAGTGGGAAGAAATTGCTATGGACTTCATAGTTGGGTTACCACGTACTCAGTCTGGTTATGACTCAATTTGGGTAATTGTGGATCGTTTAACCAAGTCAGCTCATTTTGTCCCCGTGAAGACCAAATATACGGCTGCACGATTGGCTGAAATATACATGGAGCATATTGTGTGTCGACATGGAGTCCCTAAGAAGATAGTCTCAGATAGAGGTTCTCAATTTACCCCCAGATTTTGGGAAAAATTGCATGAAGCTTTGGGAACGAGGTTGAATTTTAGTTCAGCATATCACCCTCAAACGGATGGACAAACTGAGAGGACTAACCAGATTTTAGAGGACATGCTAAGAGCTTGTGCTTTGAAGCATGGTAAAAGTTGGGACAAAAGCTTGCCATATGCAAAATTTTCATACAACAATAGTTACCAAGCAAGCTTAAAAATGTCACCGTAAGAAGACTTTATGGGAGGAAGTGTAGGACACCTTTATTCTGGAATGAGGCAGGAGAAACTCAAGTATTTGGTCTGGATGTGTTGCAAGAAGACGAAAAGCAAGTCCAAATAATTCATGAAAACTTGAGTGCTGCCCAATCAAGGCAAAAAGGCTATGCGAACAATAGGAGAAGGAAATTAGCCTTTGAAATAGGAGATTTTGTTTACCTCAAATTGTCACCAATGAGAGGTCATAAGAGGTTTAACATAAGGTGCAAGCTCGCACCTCGTTATATTGGACCATTTAAGATTTTGGACAAAAGAGGAGAAGTAGCGTATAAGTTGGAGATGCCAGCTCATCTTTTGAATGTCCATGATGTCTTTCATGTTTCCCAGCTCAAGAAGTGTTTGAGAGTACCAGAAGAACAAGTGCCAATGGAAGAATTGGAACTAGAGGAAGATTTGACTTATGCCGAACAACCGGTCAAAATCTTGGAAACTAAGGAGGGGGTCACAAGGAACAAGGTTATTAGATGGTGTAAAGTTCAATGGAAGCACCACACTGAAAAAGAAGCAACGTGGGAATTGGAGGATGATCTCAAGAAGGAATTTCCCTATCTCTTCTCTTCCGCGTTGAATCTCGAGGGCGAGATTCATTTTAAGGGGGGTAGGTTTGTAACACCCTCATTTTCATGCATCATGCCCTGCATACACTCATATACATGTTTAACATTAACCCACATAAAGAGAAACGAGTTTAAAATTGATTTGGAACATATAAAATTGATTCAGAACAAAACCGCACTTAAAATGCAGGAAAGAGCGGACTAGTCCGATTTTACTGAGGACTAGTCCGATTTCTCTCTGACTAAAAACGGACTTGTCCATTTTTGCTGCGGACTATTCTGATTTTTGCTCTGGAAACTTTCGGACTTGTCTGATTTTGTGCAGACTAGTCCGATATTCCAAGAATCCTTGAAAAATTGCTAAGTCCTTGGACTTTTCTGTACTAGTCCGGTGTTCCAGTGGACTTGTCCGATTTCCTCTTTGTTTAAAGTCGGACTTGTCCGATTTTTGGCCAGACTTGTCCGATTTTCTCTCTGGACGACTTCGGACTAGTCCGGTCCTTTCCGGACATGTCCGATATTTCGTGACCCTGAGTTGATCTTTTGTTTTATGACTTGTTTCTTGGGTTTCATGTTAAGTGGGCCTAGGGACGTCGTGCCTAACTCTTTTAGATCCCATGTGGGACTCTAAACCGGCCCCTACCCCTCTCAAACTCGAAATCCATCTAACCCTAGCCTCCACGTCTACATACACAACCCAACCCCTTGTTTGACATCTATGTGCCACTTTTCCACCTCACCCAAACCCTAGTTCGTGGAGAGCCACCACCAAGGAGGGAGGAGAAGATCCCAATAAAGAAGAAGAAGAGGAGGAAACGAAAGAGGATCAAGATCTTCATCAAGCTTTCGTTCTTCATAACCAATTCATCTCCAGGTTTATCACCAACCCTAGATCACCAAGATCCAAGTGCTACCTCCGAGTTTCTTGATTCATTGGAGTCCTAAACACCTGGTATACCTTCTATTCTCTTTTCCTTACGTGAAATCAACCCCTAATCTGCAAATTTACGTCGATCTAGAAAATCCTAATCTGCTGATCTCGCAAAGTGCGGACTTGTCCGGTCCCTAGCAGACTAGTCCGATCTTCCAGGTTAAATTAGGTTGAATTAATTCTAAAATTTGATCTAATCACATCCAAACCTGTATAAACTTGTTAAAATCTATTAGAACTAGTTAGTGATCATTAAAAGCAATCAATTGACAAGTTCTATCTTGTATTTGCATCAATCATGCATGACATTTCATATTGAGTAGTATTTGTGCACTCTTTGATTTTGTTTCTTGTCTTGTATGTTTATTGTGTGGATTAGACGGAATTGAGCCAGAAAGTTCCGCGGAGGATCTACAGCACCAAGAGTTTGAAGGCTTTGGCCCTAATCAACAGCAAGAGCAAGGCAAGTGCCCTTGAAGCATATTGATCCTGTTTTAAAATAAATGTTTTCTTTGCAAACTGCATGCTTGTGTCAATTTGATGGGAATCCTATGGTAGGAAGTTTACTAGATTTGTTAAACCACCCTTGTCACCTGTAATTTAGTAGAGAGTCGGTAAGGGCTTTTATATTTTTGCTTCGCTTGATTAATTGGGGTGGGAAAACAACACTACAAATTTAATTATGTATTAATGATATTCTGGTTAATGTGAACTGGTCAATAGGATATGGTAATGGGTGATCTAAGCAAGCCTGGTATGTGGATGGGTTGGATGTTATGGTGGTTTTGCTTGCTTTAGATCTAAGGACCGGTTCATGCAAGAATAAGCCAGGACTACAGTGCCACCATGAGGCGAAGTATGGGTGCGGCATAGCTGATTAATTAGGGCCTTGCCAGTGCTATTTCGACCATTAGGGATGCTCGGGGAAGGGGTAGTCGGATTGGGTTTGTTGATGATTGGTGGGACTATCCTGGGATCCGAATGGCTCAAGAGGGGGCCCTTGGTTGAAGATGTGCTCTGCGGGAGACATCGCCACCGGTGGAACCTCAGTGGGGTCTAAATAGGCTAGTAAACCCTTTGTAATGGCTATTTTGTGATCTCTTGTCCACACACCAATGGAAGTGTGTAATGTGACCGACGGGTCATGGGCATAAGGGAGTTTCTTAGTCACCGAAAGGTGATGAAATCACAAACACGTGGGTAAAGTGGTACAAACTCTGCAAAGTCTAATAAAACTATCATGATAGCCGTGGTCCTGGTTATGAGCACCTGGACAACTTCCATGATTAGAGGCAACTCGATATTGGGATGGTATTTGGGATGGTTATGGTTGGTATTATGGTCATGGTGATATTATGGTTATGAATTAATTTCTGGTATTGAATATGGATATTGGTGTATGATGATGGATATGGAATATGGACTGGTATTATGATATTACTTATGACCATGATGGGTTTACTTCACATACATATAATATATTGCTTTTCAAGTGTTTTGATGTACTTTTCAGCACTTAGCCATTATGATTGTTGTCATTTGAATCAGTCACATGTCATACATTCCACATTTGCTGAGTACGACATGTACTCACTCTTGCAATCCCCCCCCCCCCCCCCGCCAACAGTTGCAGGTCAGGATTGGGAGTTTAATGATGATAATGCGGAGTTCTAGGTCGTGTCTACCGTCAGCTTTGCCTGTGGTGTTATTGGAGCTGCGCTATCCCTTATGCTTAGTTTGCTTAGTTGCCTAATTAGTTTATTTCCGCTGCATTAGTTGAACTTGTCATTAATATTTATTAGAGTTTGAAATCGAGGATAATATGGTTCGTGTAATAAAATTTAGTTAATTAATTTTGTTCTATGGTAATTTTCTGTATGTCCTTTTGTGATTGCACTCGTGTATGTGTGTTGAACATCCTGGGCACACATATGCGTTAGATTGGTTCATTTACGGAACCGGGCGTCACAAGAACCCATGGTGATCTCCGGAGGAAGGACTGGTTAACCTCCATACACCAAGAAGAATGATTTCTCTCCTGTAGCCTCGCTCTGTGTAGTGTGACTTGCCCACAATGCAAATAAAAGGTCTTCTATCCAGTTGGCGCTGTGTTTCTTCAAGCGCTCATAAGTGCGCGTCTTGAGTCCCCTGAGTATTTCTGCATTTGCCCTGTCAGCTTGGCCATTGCTTGCCAGATGAGCTAATGATGTGTAGCTGACTTGAATGTCGAGTTCTTCGCAGTACTCTTGGAAAGTTGCACTTGGTAATGGGTTCTATTGTTAGTGATGATTCTCTTCGAAACTCCAAATCTACAGACAATGGAATTCAAGAATTTGATGGTTGATTGTTTGTTGATAGTCACAACTGGGGTTGATTCTGGCCACTTTGTGAACTTGTCGATGGCAACATACAAGAACAGATAAACTTCGGCGGCTTTTGGGAAAGGTCGCAAAATGTCCATCACCCACACAACGAATGGACCCACGGGAGGTATCATTTGAAGTGATTGAGCTGGTGTGTGAATCTTCTTTGCGTGAAACTGGTACGCTTCACACTTCTTTACCAGCTCGACTGCATCCTGGAGCACTGTACGCCAATAAAAACCATGCCGAAAGGCCTTACAGCCCAACGTGCAAGAAGACACGTGGTTCCCGCACTCGCCTCCATGAATCTATGCGATAAGCTCATGACCCTCTTCTCAGGAAATGCATCGCATTAGAATGTCGTTGGCACCACATCGGTAGAGATCCCATTCTATCAAAGTGTATGTTTTAGCCAATCTGACAATTTGCTCAGTGGAGACACCGTCTTTAGGAAGGATGTTGTCTTTCAATTAGCTCCGGACCTCCGTGGTCCATGCATTGGAACTGACTTGAGCTTCTGGATTTACGCGTTTGGTTTCTCGGAGCTTCCTGTAGCGCCTACGATCCTTGGTGGACGCCATGGTAATTGGGCCATCGGGACTGCCAGCTTTGGGTTGCTGGACTCGCCCCCATCGCTCAATTGCACAGGTTGAGTGGTAGGTGATGACAATCTTCTAACAAAAACCCCATTCGGAGCTTGAGGTTGAAGCCTTTGTCGAGAGGTCGTCAGCTCCAACCTTGTTGAGACGCTGGACATGGTGAAGATACATGATGTGGAAGTCCTTCTGCAACTTCTGGACTTCAAGTAGATAAGCAGCAAGCTGAGGGTTATTGCAACAGCATTCACCTTTGGCTTGCTTGATGATGAGTTGTGAGTCACCCTTCACTGAGAGCCGACAGACGCCATGTGATAGCGCCACCTTGAGTTGGAAGATGAGAGCTTCCTATTCCGCCATGTTGTTGGTTGCCTTGAAGTTGAGTTGCACCATGTACTTGACCTTCTCCCCAGTTGGCGCGAGGAGAAGGATTCCTACTCTGCCCCCCTGCTTCTATATGAAGCCATTGAAGTAGAGAGTCCAGAGAGGCTTGATGAAGACCACGACCTTAGGTTCTGGCTTTTGCTCGTCGAGGCCCCCTAGAGTTGATGAAGCAGGTGTCCGCTCTGCCATAAAGTAATCCAGCGCCTGACTCTTGATCACATGTTGGGGCATGAATTCGATGTCAAATTCTGTCAACTCCGCTGCCCACTTGGCGATATTTCTCATAGAATTGGGATTATGCAAAATAGCTCGCAGTGGATAAGAAGTTACCTCTGAAATCTTGTGGGCTTGGAAGTAGTGATGAAGCTTCCTCGAGGCAATAAGAACTGCATAAAGAAGCTTATGCACCTCAATATACCGAGTCTTGTCATCGTGTAGTACTTTGATGATGAATTACACGGGCCTCTGGACAGTTTGGACCCTCTCAAAGGGGTTTGGGTTTTTTTTATCAACCAGGACCCTCCCGAAAGGGTCCGAACCTTCTTCCTCTTGAGAAGGTACTCCCTCGAATGAAGGGGGTTGATCCACATGCATCTTTCCTTTAGGATTCGTGCCTGGGGGCTAGGACCCAGCATCGCCTTTAGATAGCTCCAGAACCTCTCGGAGGGATTTAGCTCCTGAGTTGAAGATGTTTCTGGTCTCTCCGCCTCCAGAACCATGCTGACAACTTCCATAGTTGTAGCAATGTAAAGCAGAAGAGGCTCACCAGGCTCCGGAGCTACCATGATTGGTAGTGTGGTGAGGAGTTGCTTGACCTCCTACAATGATTTCTCTGCTTCTTCAGACCAATGGAGTGGCCAGGACTTCCTCAACAACTTGAACATGTGTAGCGCCCGCTCTACCAGTCTTAAGATGAATTGGCTGAGGGAAGCTAGACATCCAGTTAGCTTTTGGACATCCTCGATACGGGCTGGAGGCGACATCTCTTTAATGGCTTTAATCTTGGACGGGTTTGCCTCAACTCCTTGGTGAGTCTACATGAAACCAAGGAGCTTATCGGAGCTAACCGCGAAGGCACACTTGTCCGGGTTGAGCTTCATGTGTGTCAAGTGCAGCTTATCGAAGATAGCTTGGAGATTTTCTATGAGTGAGTCCTGGTTCTTCACCTTGACAACGATGTCATCAACGTAAACTGCCACCAGGTCCCTATTAATTCCCCAAAGTTTTTGTGTATGGCTCGCACAAAAGTGGAGGCAGCACTTTTAAGACCAAAATGCATGGCAATGTAACAGTACAACCTATCTACTGTGATGAAGGCAGTACGCTCTTCATCTTCCATAGACATTGGAATTTGATGATATCTAGAATATGCATCTAAGAAACAAAATAAATCACATCCGGAGGTAGAACCTACTATTATATCTATCCTCGGTAGTGGAAATGGGTCTTTTGAACATGCCTTATTCAAGGTGGTGTAGTCAATGCACATCCGAAGCTTCCCGCCGGCTTCAGCACAACGAATGGGTTTGCCAGCCATCGTGGAAGATGAACCTCCCTGATGAATCTAGCATCGAGTAGCTTCTTGATTTCTTTCCTGATGAAGTTCTACCGCTCAACAAATTACTTCCGAGGCTTCTGTTGTATGGGTCGTGCGTCGGGTAGATCTTCATACGATGCTCCATCACCTCCCTAGGGATCCTAGGCATTTGTGACAGTTGCCATGTAAACACGTCGACATTAGCTCGGAGAAAAGTGACAAGCGTGAGTTACTAATTGTTACCCCGACCTCCCGATATACGGGTGGCTTGGTTGGCATCAGAACAAATTTGGACGACTTTGACGGGAATGTTGGTTTAGTCATTTGGTTGCACACGAGGTCTAGAAGATGAGCCACATTGACGTGAGCTCGTAGGTTGAACATCTTGCTCCTTGCCAGATTTTTCTTCCTGCGCTGTTGCAAGCGCACGAAGTTCCTCTAGTGCAGTAACTCTAGCAGTGCGGTACCCTCGGTTCCCGAAGACGCCTAACGGAGTTTGCATCTTCAACAAGAGATAGCAGTAGTAGACCATGGCCATGAACCTATACAGGGCTGGCCCGCCTAGGATCGCGTTGAAGGGTAGGTTGATGTGAGCCACATCAAACACTAGCTTCTCAGACCGGTAGTTGTCCCATCTTCCGAAGGTCACAGGTAAAGTAACTGATCCCAGAGGTGTGATAGCTACTGGACCTACTCCGAAGAATGGGCGTGAGGGCCGAAGGTTCGAGAGGTTGAGCTGGAGCTTCACAAAAGCCACGAAGCTAAGGAGGTTGAGCGCCGCGCCTCGATCCACTAAGACATGGTAGAGCTGGATGTTGTCGATAGTCGGAGAGACCATGATGGGCAATTTTCCATCTCCCACAATGTTCTTCGAACAATCCGAAGCATCAAAGGTGATGGTAGTATCCATCCACTTCGGATGTGGTTATGCCTTGGCAGTAGGAGTAGCAGCACCCATCTCTCGATGCATAGTCTTCAGGATGCGCTGGAGGTGATATCCCAGGACCCTCCATACATCATATGGAGAGTCTTCCAATGCTAATTGTTGGAAATGTCAGAGTCATCATCAACGGTATTGTAAACCGTCCTTAATGCCTTCTTGGCATCTTGGAAACCTAGCCCCGTATTAGATGGAGCTTTGTCAGCTTTCTGCTTCCCTTCTTGCTAGCGGAAAGGGGTTTTGTCTTGGCGCTTGCTGTTGCGTTCAGCAAGCCTCTTGACCTCGCGACAGTCTTCAAGGTTGTGGGTCATTGATTTGTGGATCGGACACCGCATCTTTTCACCGAAGCCGTCTTCAGACGATCGTCGAGGTCGTTTGTCGGGGTGTGGCCCTCAGCCACACGGAGCTGCGGCAGCGGCAGCAGTAGGTGTGCCGACAAGTTACTTCTTCTTGTCACTTGACTTCTTCTTCTTTTTTCCACTGCCCGAGGGAGTAGCTCAGCTTTGAAGGATTGCCTTGCCTCCGCAGCTGGTTTGGAGTGCATTTCATGGTCCTCCGCAGATCTGGCACATTTGTCAGCGAAACCTAAGAGGTCTATGATGCTGCAAACATTCTTGATTACCAACTCATCCAGCTTCTTCTTATCTCGTACCCCTTGTCGAAATGCGACAACGATAGAAGCGTTGGAGATAGAAGGGAAGATATTCTGTACCTAAGAGAATCGCTGGATGAAGGATCACAACAACTCACCCGACTTCTATTGTATGGCGAAGAGGTCCAGCTCGGTACCAGGCCAGGTGTAGGAGCTCCCGAAGTTGGCGGTGAACTGGCGATAGAGCTCCACCCAACTGTTGATGGAGTTAGGCGGTAATCTTATGAACCAGGACCTTGCAGTCCTAGTTAAGGCCATGGTGAAGTAGTTGGCTATCACGGCCTCATTGCCTCCAGCTGCGAGGATGGCGGTAGAGTATATCTAATGAAATTCAATGGGGTTAACTGTCTCAACGTATTTTTTCGACAAATGAGGCCAGAACTTGGGTGTCCACTCAGCCATGCGAAGGTGCATGGCTAGGCCGAACAGCCCCCCCCCCCCCCCCCCACCCCAACTTCAAGAGGAGAAGGGTTTTCTCGAGCAATGCGCCTCTTGCGAGCATGCCTGATGTTGAAATGACCGTCTTGCTTCCTGTAACAGCAATCGAGTTCGGAGCGGAGATCCTCAGTCGAGAGCCTTATCATCGTATGAGTATGGCGAGCCCCAAAGGGCAGTGACATCACTTGATGGGAGGGCACATGTCTCCTAAGCTGCAACGCCTAAGGGCACTGTCTACCAGATAGGCTCCTGTTCTTGGAAGGTGCCTGTCCTGCATGGGGCACAACTTGGTTACTTATTGCTTTGGTCGCAGCTGCAACCAAATGATCCACATCAGCACATGACTGTTCCAGCACAGCGGGAGGAGCTCCCAACGCAGGTGGATGCTGGAGGAGAGTCTGCACTGCATTCAGCGTGTTCTAAGGGTTGTTTGTCGATGCATAGACTGACGCGAACACACCATCTTGTTGAGAAGGTGGTTGTGGTGGAGGAATGACACCCGCCAGAACTACAATGTTGGTCGGCTGCTGCACGTTGGAGGGATTTCTTCCAGTAGGCTGGACAACCAGTCGCTGGATAAAGCGGCGACAGAGTTCACCATCTTGAATCATGAAAGCTTGAAAGCGCCCCTTCCTGGCGCGTCAAATGTTGAAGTGTGGACTAGGACACTTCACCCGGTACTACTAAGACTTAGTTTGCGAAGGTTCGTATTCGGTTGGGGCACGAGTCAATTCAAACAAGAGATGAACATCGAGGGTTTTACGTGGTTCGGGCCGCCTGAGCGTAATTACCTACTCCACGAATTGTTTGTGTTGATTGTATGAGTATGTATCAGCCTGTGTGTGTATGAGATTGGATGCTTTCCACCGTCCAGCGCAAACCTTTTATATGCCAAGGACTAGCCGCTATAGTTTGTGCCTGGCCCGACAAGTGGCACCAGCTGTATTAACTACCCTGTACACGATCTACAGTGTTAAGGATGGTTAATAGTGTGATAACGTTCCTTAATGACAGTGTTATCAACCTTGATATTCCTCTAACTGTGCATCATTAATACAACATTAATGATGCATTAACCAGGTCTTGTAATGGCTAATTGATAACCCTTGAATGTTCTTGCCATTGGAGATCCCATAGTTGTCCCTATTGCTAACGTAGGTTCGGACGTTGACACGTGGAAGCTTCGGAGATTCCTTCTACCGGGGGATAGGTCTGGTGCCGTTGGACATGTGGCAGTGTCAGAGCTTCCCTGAAGAGGGAGGCAGGTCAGACTCTACAGGACACGTGGCGGTACCGGAGCTACCAAAACGAGGGAGGCAGATCCGGCTCTTCTGGACACGTGGTTACACCAAAGCTACCCTGAGAAGGGAGGTAGGTCTGGTCACGTGGGATGTGAATCCCCTTCTAGCGTCTGCCACTTGGACGTAGGAACTCCTTGGCTTTGCTTGCGATATCAGGGGGTACCCGGCACGCAGGGTACCGACACTTACCCCTTGCTCGTCTCGAAGCAAAGATAGAGACTTAGGTTCTTGGTCAGGAGTTGCTACAATGCCCTATTTTGCAAAAGTACCTTGTGCAGAACAAAGTATTCTACCTTGCATTGAATAAATTGGCGATGGTAACTCACCTTTTTCTTAGTCTTTATGGGGCTTATGCCTCATCCTTTTTTTCGGTGCTTGAAGGACAAAACAGCAAAATCAGCACGCGTCACCTAATGTATGAGTTCCACTCAAATTTCCGTAGAATTTCAAATGGTTTTTGTATTTAAGTTCCTCAAATAGTGCACTCAATCACTCCTACCTGAGATGTGATATTTGTATCCTCACCAAGGCAATGCCTTTCTTATCCTACATCTAACTAAGGATTGTATGTGAAGCTTGGTAGGTATCAAGAGTAGACATATTTGCAACACAAATATTGCTCAGTCAAAAGAGTAAGCCTTAGGAGAAAACAAATCATACTTTTGATCAAGATTTGTGCAAGTGTGATGAAATATTTGTGGAGTGGGAATATGAATATGACTCCTTTGTATGCACTCTCTTTTTGTGAGGATAAAACATGGCTACTTATTCTCCTTTTATTTTCTTTTTTTTTTTCACACTCTTCTACATGAGCATGCATTTTCTTTTTCTTGTAGCCATGTCTTCTACTCCTCTTTCCAAATAATTTTGAGAATGTATTATGCATGAAAATCATAGAGTATCTTTTTGGTGGTAGAATAGTATGATAGAATTTTGCTAACCTCTAATGTAGAAGTTTAGCATGTGCTATGAAAATATTCTCAGATAGGTCTATACTAGTTTGACTAAGCTCAATGTGAAGGCAAATAACATATGCATCAGGTTTATCTAATTCAAATCATCATATGCCTTTTGTAGGAATTGCTATCAAATGAGGAACTTCCATTTTAAATTATGTCCGTGAAATCAAGTTTCACTTTCAACTAGGGTATTAGCAGCTCTTATCATTATATCATATAACACAACAACCTAGATTGGACTTAGCTTTTTCTGCCTACAATTTATAAGTTTCAGGCAAGAGTATTCTACGCCAATAAACCCAATACTTGGAGAATACTAAGTTGTATGCAAGGGACTAGAGAAAATAAAACAGAGCAACTATTCATCATTTCAACTTATGCAAAGTAAAAATATTCTTACTACACATCCTTTATTTTATTAACCTAACCTATACTACATTATTTTTATTTTTTTAGATGCAAATGTGGTGGAAGGAATGAAATAAAACAAAGGAATGCAAATGGGGTGTGATACAAGTTACCTCAAGTGGGTGTCCTTCCCCAAGCTTGTTCTTGGTCAAGGTCCGTGATAGGTGTTGAAACCCTAACGACGGATGTAGGCCATGAGGTTGGCCTAATCTTGCTGCGGCATGGCTTTGGCATTGGAGGGTTGAGTGCCGACGTTGGCTTGCCTTCTATGGGTTCCATGAGTGTGGTCGAGGAGGGTTTTGTCTATGTCGCTCATCCACATCTCAAGGTTTTCGTAGGTTGGATGTACCTTGTTATTCCTTGGCTAAGGTAATTATAACTGTCGAAGTGTTCTTGCGATACTTCCCCCGACCCTGCTATGCAAGCAGCCCACGGAGGTTCTTTACTGGTAGGGCTTAGTACTCAATGGAGGGATTACATGTATGCGAGTGGTGAGATAGTGGTTTTACGTGGTTCGGGCCGCCAGAGCGTAATACCCCACTCCACAGTGATATCGTATTGCTGATGTGTATGAGTGTGTAGCGTATGTGTGCATTAGATTGGGGATCCTTTGTAATAGTGGTGATCCGGTCCTTTTATAGACAAGGGCGGATGCCTTACAAGTCGTGTCCGGGGCCCGACAGGTGGCCCGGGGGCATTCTTATCCTAAAGATCTAATGCCTCTAGCATAAGCTTCCACTGGTCGTGGCTTGAAGACCCGCCGTCTTGCCACCCCAGATGCTAGTGGCCCATGCATAATCGTTGTTGATCGCAGGGAATGTCCCGTCCAACTATCCCTATCGTCGTAAGGTACCCACTTGGCAGAGTGGGTTATGCCTACAGCGTCTTCACTGCGATGGGATTGGGCGTAGCAGTACCTGACAGTAGGCGTGTGCCACGTCATGCGCCTGGGGAAGGTGCGTGTCTTTAATGCTTGATTTAGACAAGGCACACCGCCTTCTTAACTCCCGTAACCCACCGTCTAGGGCAAGTTGTAGGGTACGTGGTAGCTCGGGAACTAGCCTCTACGCGGAAGGCTGGGTCCTGATCCGCGAACCATGTGGCAGCCCTGAATCCCATTGCTAAGTAGAGCGGGTGATTCAGGATTGTGAGACACGTGGTAGAGCCAAAGCTCGCCTTCACGAGAGGTGGCCAACCTGGTGCATCAAGCCACATGGCAGCACCGGAGCCCTCTCCCCTGGTGGAGTGGGTGACGTCTTGCTGGACACGTGGTTTTGGGATCTCGTCTCTTTGGAGGATCTGGACTCCTCCTTGAGGTCCATGTGGATATGTCGGAGCCCATATCTAAGCTAGAGAGGGGTCCGAGCCTTCTGGACATATGGCGCCCTCAGACTCTGCCTTGGCAGGAAGGCAGGGCACTTAGGTGGCTTTAGCCTATGTGCGAGGGTACCCGGTATGCCTCAAACCGATAGTGGCCCTTGGGTCCACCCCGTAGGGAGGTGATGAGCCCAAGGGTGGAGCCCTATCCCTCCTTTCCCGTGCTGCCTTTTGATTTTTTCTTGGTCAGTCGAAGCGATGTGCACCTCTTCCATCATGGTCACGAGTCCCCCTCTTGTTGAGGGGTCGTGGTGATGGGATATTTACTTGCTGCAACTTCTTTATCGCGATGGTTTCCAATGTGGCTGTTGTGCTCTTGCTGCTCTCGCTTCCGCTTTTATGGGAACTGTCGGTTTGCCTCCTCAGGTGGGGGTCCGCTTAGGACAATCTCTCTGACAAAGGACCTGGGCCCCACTATCATGGATGCCGTGGGTTGAGCAGCAGGTTTCGGGCCCATACGATTTGCATGGTACACTCAAACATTGCCAGGGTGTTTTAAAAGGAATTGTGTGCAAAGGCGGTTCCTCCCTTACTCACACTCCAACATTTGAGCCTTTGTCTTCCTCCTTGATCACTCGCACTTTCCCCACCTTCAAAGTTCTTGACTCCTGCCTCTAGATTTGGAGCAGAATGAGATTGTCTTCTTCAATTCGAATGTGTAATTCGGGTTCATGCCTCCTGTTTCCTCCTTGTGACGCTTCTGTAGGTCCTCGGACTCCAGCTTCATTATATGTCGCCTAATTCTTTGGTGGTGGTGGTGGTGTTCTAGCACTTTTGCGAGATGTTCATCGGGGCGTACCCATCTATGCTGGTGTTCCGGCAATTCTTTATGCTGAGGCGGACTGGGAAGAGCAAGAAGAGCTTCCTCGGCGCCTACTACTTCCAACATCGGGCCAACAACCCCTTCAAGTAAATCACCCCGCTCTCCATCATGAGATGGGCCAACTAGAGGAGTGATTGGGTGATCGTACACGCTGATGCCCATGATCGCATGGTCCTGCCTACCGACTGGCCGGTGCTTAGGAAGAAGACCATGGAGGAGCGCCTGGAGTTGGAGCCGGCATATACCCTGATGATGGAGAGGATCCGATTCCTGGCGGATCAAGGTTTGTCGGAGCTGATGGTGCTGGTGGACTTCGTGCATCGATGCCTGGCTCCCCTCCAGCATCGTTGCCGTGCTGCATAGCAATACTTCGGGATGCAGGACAGCACCAGGCTGGTGAGGGGTCGCGACACAGAGATAACCCCGCAAGAGGTGTTTGATGTGATGGCCAAGGCATGTGACTGTTGATATTTCATATGTCACAGATCATCTGCAGCAAGAGATGATGTCTGCAAGCAAACGAAAACTGTCATGTAGCATTTTGATTAACAGTATTCGCTTGGGTATTATATTTATCCCAAAAGAAGTCAATGGAGTAAAGTAAATACTACTCTTATGATCAAGCTAGGGGATACTAATCAATTATAAAGACAGGGGTAAGTTGATCGTAGGGGTAGTGTGACACACACCAAAGCAATCTACTCTAAGGGTAAGGTTGTCCTAGCGAGAGTTAGGCTATGAGACGGAGCTACTCCTACTATGCTCTAATTGCTCATATACATAGCCTAATAAAGTACACATGAATAAGCTAACGATGAATACTAGGGCTTAGTGGTCCAACATATCGGGCACGGGCTTACCCTGGTCTGCCAGGCGACTCCGGCCAAGAGCCTACGTTGTAGCCGAATGTGGAGGATTACAACGAACGGATAGGGATGTCACCACCTACTGCCAACCTCTACAACTCGTGGACTACGAGGCATACAATGGTACTTTACTATCCAAGCACATGCTCAGTAAATACCTTAAGAGTTGCAATATAATATTCATCCTAAGCCAATGACTAACCTATACATTGTTGAACCAATGTTGGATCCAAGCACTAACATATCCATATTAGTATAATCATATTATTACCTATTTAGACTACAATGGTGGTGTATGATGTTTATGATAACGACATTATGTCTAGATCATAACAACATCTACACCTAGCACATACATGGACTCCACAATCAAACAAGAAACGCTTTGCCCAAGTATATGAATAAAGAGATACTAATATAACTATTATTATAATGCATAAAGTCAAAAGTACAAGAAAATATACATGAGCTATACCTTTCCCAATTTGGACTTGGGACTAGAGGCTCCTCTCTACAGCCAACCTAACCTCCACTAAGGACTTGGACAACTAATGTATACAAGAGAGTGGATGCTCAAGTGGTGTGTGGAGTAAGGGAGCCCCCTACCCCCCATTTATACCCTCCAATGGTCGGTTTGGCACCAGAAAAAGCTAGGGATTCAGTCACCATCATGATCAACAAGGTGTGAGGAGCCAACACGTGGCAGTTGACCGCGTTTGGCGCAAATACCAGGTCAGTCGACCTGGTGGTTCGGCCGAACTGCAAATGGCTCCAATCGCGCCAAAACTTCTCTTTGACACTGTTATATGGGCCCCCATCATGGATATGGGTGATTCCCTCGATTTTTAGTTAGTTTTCTACTCTGAGTGGGCCCATGAACCCTCGTGCTTGCGCCTATTTGGTGGGAGGTGTCTTTCCTTGCCTTGTGGCCATGCATTTACCTCAAATCTCCATATAATGCCTACATGCACAAATTTCTCTCTAAGTACAAGTGGAACTAGGTTATTTCTAACTATGATGGTAGATAAAAACTTTTCATGGAAGCAACGGAAACACCCCTCGGCAGAAAACCAATCTGCTAAAGAAACCGTGTGTGCAACTAATCTAAACGTGTTCAACAGTGATAAAACTAGCATAGATTATAGAGAATCAAGTCACGAAGACGTCACACCAAGAATCACAAAAATCATTCAACAGAAACTCAAGTTACGATCGAAAGAACGAACAAAGGTCAATCTGTCCTACCCGAGAAAAACAGTTTTGGAACACTGCAAAGAAACACATGTAGATCAGAAACCACAAATCCAATGAACGTGAAATTTTCCCAGATGATAGAAAATTAAGTTTTATAGACAACCCAAATAGAATCACGTCAATCGGATCATAAAACTCGAGTTGTGATAAAACCACCAAAAAAGGGTAGTGTTGTGCAGAAACTCGACGAGAAAGACTTGAAGAAAACAGGTCGGATGAACAAGGCACAAACATTCCTTTCAACTATGAATTTCATTCAATAGAACACAAGAGGAACAGCTTAAAATTCATCTACCACGATCTCTGGCATCCCTTGCATATATAACCAGCCCTTAGGCCAACCCAAACCTAACTAGGACTCTAATCCTACTCAATTCACAAATCGAAACTTTCCATAACTGCTCAAGACTCTTCTATACGCTGACAGAAGCAACCTTAAGTCTTTCAAACACCTTATTAACATATCCCACATTCCTAAGACAACTCAAATTCGTGACCCAAACGAAATCCTATTATGACCAACTCAAATCTTTCCATATTTGAGTCAAACACGACTCAACCGCAACCTGAGTCCATAACCTAGTCGGTTGGACCTTTCTGACCAATTCTTTACATCCACATCTCTTCATCACACCTCGGAACCATGTAACCATGACCATGCACTACTTGCATATGTGCAAACACCTTTCGACGACATCCACGATACCTTCATATGCATCGTTCTTGATTCAAACATGTTGCGCAACCTCCCGATCAACTCAACCACAATTCCTCGCGAACTTGGTTGTTGAACCTCATCTTCTCCCTAAGACTAGTTCAATGGATCCCGTAACCAGCCATGTCTTGAACTCAAGAAACACCTACACATGAATAAACAACCAATACTTCTGAGCACAAGTCCTCGACTTGACTCTTGGTAGTTCCGATAACCACAAGACCTTATGTGAGCACCTCACATAAGTATGTTGCAAACCTTATAAAAATGATGTCAACCACATTCAGCCAAAAAGCACCACAAACTTAGCAAATGAATACTAAGAAACCTTTCCAATAATATAAATCAAGTTAGAAACATTTCACAATAAAAGTAGGAATATTGCTATCAAGCTCCGGACCTTGCCAAAACTAACCGGACCTTGAGCTAGAGCTTACCAAAGCTAGTCGGACCTAGCGTCAGAGCTAACCAAAGCTAGTCGGACCTAGACAAAGAAGTCGGAGCTATCCAAAGCATGTTAGGCCATACGTCAGACCTTGCCCGGAGCTACCCAAAACAAGCCAGACCTATCGTCGAACCTTGTTGGAGCACGGACCTAGAGCCGGACCTTGATGATAAAGGTGTTCTGGTAGTATTCAAATCTTTTATCACCATAGCCAATTTATATAGCACACATAGGTCTCACAATGTGGAGCTTGGTAGGGATCAAGAGTAGGCATATTTGCAACACATATATTGCTAAGCAAAAAGAGTAAGCCTTAGGAGAAAACAAATCATACTTTTGACCAAGATTTGTGCAAGTGTGATTGAATATTTGTGGCGTGGATTTGGATTTTGAGATGACACGTATTTGTGTAGACTCTATTAATTGCAGGGATGAAACATGGCCACTAATTTTTTTTCATGCTTATGATGTAAGCATGCATTTTCTATCTTTTTTTCTCATGCTCTTGTACATGAGCATGGATTTTCTTTTTCTTGTAGCCATGTCTTCTACTTATCTTTTCAAATAATTTTGAGAGAGTATTATGCATGAAAATCACGGAGTATCTTTTTGTGGAATGGTATGATAGAATTTTTCTAACTGCTAGTGTAGAAGTTTTGGCATGTGCCCGTGTAATCTTGATGTTAAAAGCATGGAAGGATTCTCGCATAGGTCTATACTAGTTTGACCAAGTTCAATCTGAAGGAAATTAGCATATGCATAAGGTTTATCTAATTCAAATCATCATATAGCATTGGTAGGAATTTCTATAAAATGAGGAACTCCCATTTAAATTTTCTTTGTGAAATCAAATTTCACTTTCAACTAGGATATTAGCAGCTCTTATCACTATATCATATCCCACAACAACCTAGAATTGGGCTTAGCTTTTGCTACCCAAAATTTCTAAGTTCCAGGCAAGAATATTCTAAGCCAATAAACCCAATACTTGGATAGTACTAAGTTATATGCAAGGGACTAAAGAAAATAAAACAGAGAAACTATTCATCATTTCAACTTATGCAAAATAAAAATATTCTTACCGCATATCCCTTATTTTATTAACCTAACCTATGCTATGTTATTGTTATTTTTTTTAAAGATCCATATGTGGTGGAAAGGAAAAAATAAAATAATGGAATGCAAATAGGGTATGATACAAGTTACCTCAAGTGGGGGTCCTCCCCCAAGCTTGTTCTTGGTCAAGGTCCATAATAGGGGTTGAAACCATAATGAAGGATGTAGACCATGAGGTTAGCCTAACCATGTTGCAGCATGGCTTTGACATTGGAGGGTTGAGTGTCGATGTCGGATTGCGTTTTATAGATTTCATGAGTGTGGTCGAGGAGAGTGTTGTCGATGCCGCTTATCCACACCTCAAGGGTTCCATAGGTTGGATGTACCTTGTTATTCCTTGGCTAAGGTAATGATATCCCATGGCAACAAACGAATGACGTGCACTCAACATGCGTTGAGTGTGTTTCATCATTCTTTCGCTAAGGTGCATCATACCTTCTTGCCATAAAGGAATAACTTATACCCCTCATGCATTGGGTGTGATTCGTCATTCCTTGCCTAAGGTAATGATACCCTTTAGCCAAAAAGGAGTGACATGTACCCAACATGTGTTGAGTACGATCCGTTATTCCTTGGTTAAGGTACAACATACATATAACCACAAAGGGATGACGTGCAATCAACATGGTTTCAGTGTGATCCATTGTTCCTTGGCTATGGTATAAAGTATCTTCTGGCCACATAGGAACAACTTGCACTCAATATACATTGGATGTGATCTTGTCATTCTTTGGTTAAGGTGCATCGTACCTTTTAGCCACAAAGGAATAACTTACACCCAATGATGGTGGCATTTCCCTTGAGCTTGAATAAGTGCCTTAGAATAGTTGAGAGCATAATGCCCTCGCATATTTGTAGCAGCCCATTGGTTGCTCAAAGAGGATTTTCATGTCAAATCTCTGGCCTCGTATAGTTATGGTTGACCTCTGGGCTTAATTTCCAATAGGTAGCAACCATCCTAATTTACTCCTTGGCCAAGAGATGTTAAAATGAAATCCTCTTAGGGTTTCCAACAATTGGATCTTTGAATGCTTGCATTGTAATATTACTCATGCAAACTTCACCTCTATAATAGAGAGGGATAGTTAGCTCCCGATACTTGTACAAATGAATTTTTGGGTTAGGTAACCGAATATTCATTTGTACGTATGGGGAAGAGAAAAATCAAAGATGCATTGTATCCAATTTCAAGTGTATCTATGAACAATGTATTATTTATTGATAAGAGTGGGTCTTAATTGATAAATCAAGTTGAACATTTTCTAGAGCTCCTACTCATTGCAGTGCAAGTGATATAAATACACTATAAGGATCCTTCATCTTGTAAAATTTCTAACCATCATAGTTTTTTACAAGAGCAAATATTTATAATTTATATCATAGCAAACAAGATTCTCAATTTTATCTTCCTGAACATTTTTAATTTGTTACCTAGGAATTTGAAATTTAGTGATCCATGCATGAATGAGTTTCAAATCAAAGTTATGGACATCACTACTCCTAAGTTGCTACATACCAATTCAACCATTAAGTAATTCCATAAGCATTACCTAGGAAGAAAATGTCTAAGTCAATTTAGCAATACTTATAAAATCCAAGGTACTTGTTTAAAATTATTCCTAAGTAAGGTGATAGTCCTTTTTGAAGAATCAAAAGAGCAATGCCAACACTTACTCTCATGAGGGTGCATAAGAACGGAATGATGAGACTGTGTAAACCTTCCCTACCAATGTAAGCAAAAATCATTCAATCCTAATGCAATTCAAACGATGGAAAATTTTAAACTTGTACCTCAATTGAACAGCAGTCATTGTTGAAGGCCGTTGTGTGAGAAACTCATGACCATGGATTATTTTCTAGCCTTCATGTTCAATGTCTTCTGCCAAGTTGAGGTTGGAGTGGAATGGGCTTCATATTGTTCCTCCATTGGGCCACCATCTTGAGGATTCCTCTCCTATGATCTCAAAATGAGATCGATGGAGCGATATGCGCTTGATGGGGCCTTCCAACCTCTTTACAAATTTTGTCCTGGCTGCAGTAAAATCAAGAATAAACAAAACCACTCAAAAACGGGTTACGTTAGAATAATATTGAGGGAAATATTTTTGGTTTGAATTAGTAAGATGGATTCAAGTGCTTATGAGCAAGGTTCATATCCATATAAATTTATTTCGTAATGCAAAATTTTAGTTTTATGAATGTTGCAAATTTTACTCTCCAACTGGCAAATGTGAAGATTCAAACATGCTAAATGCAAATGCAAAGATTGATGGGAAATCCAAATATGCAATTGAGAAAGTAAATATGAGATAACTACAAATTAACCTATTGGCAAGGACTCACCGAATATTTTTTGATGTATGATGAGGGGGACTTACCACCGTCCTATTTGCTTCGATGATTTGTTGTCCAATCCCAGAGTTGAAGATGTGGAAAACTTCTCTTGGTCGACATGCAAAATCTAATTTGGCATGTGAGTTGGAGATGTTAACCATATGACAGTCCTAGCCTCTCTGTCATCTTGATGAAGACTTGTTGATGTAGTGATGAATTTTCCCTCTTGAAGATATTCTCTCATGAGCATGGTGAGGCTTGTCCTTCTTTTGGGGTGTCACTTCGACCTTCTTGATATTCCTTTGAGTTAACCAATACTTTGATCATGGATCAATGACTTCATTTGGCATGGTGACATGTGGACTCCACAATCAAACAACAAACATTTCATCTACAATGTCACTTGCCCTAGGTTGCACGGGCTTGGTCTAAGTGTAGGAGTCCCACCAAGTGATTATCGGATATCTTGGATCTCGAATGCTATTTAAGTTTATTGTCCTTGGCCAATGGCTTCATGTTGTCTTGATTTCTTGCTTGGCCATGGACAAGATACTTCAAGGTAGGCTAGTTGAACTTAAATCCCTTGAAATCCCTATAGCCTCCTTGAGTACAAGAGTGATTTTGATTCCACCCTTGACCTACTTGTTAGTGATAGCCATTGGAGTTGTGTTTGAAAGAAAGAATCCTCATGGGTCTTAGGTAAATGATTCCCCAAGTGGCCCATGTTGACATGGATTTTCACAAATCATGTGAATATCCATGGCTTGGATCATCCAAACAATTCTCCATTGGCTTGATCTTCATGATATTTCCATGGGAGGTGTAGTTCCATAACTAGCATGTGCACCTAGTTAAGTGGTGTGCATGCCAAGCTAAGGGAAGTACAACATTCTTCAATACACCCCTTGAGTGGAGACCATCTTCTCATCAGTGATGAATGAGAATAGGACTCCTTCAGCTCAACACGAGTGTGGTCATGGATTGGTGAAACCAACCCATGACATGGGTGTTGGATGAAGGGCCAACTATCCACCCTATGGTGGAGGCAAACCAAGAAGAACTCTTGGAGCCTCCCTCAAGCTTGGGGATGGATGACTTTGGCTCCTACTGGCAGCTAAAATTCTTCCGCAAAAGGCAATGGTGTTGCCCAGTGGAAATATGTTGAGGTACGCCTTGAATCATCTTGCAGTTGAGAACTTGCGTCCTCGTCGACCATCCCATGAAATGGGTTAGTCAACACTACCTTGTTTTCACACAAAAAGGAGAAAAAACGAGGGTAATCCTATCTAATAACTATTAGTACCTATAGCTTAATCACAAGTGATAGCTATCCGTTACTTCCTTTGCCTTCTTCGGCAACAGTGCTAGAAATGCTTGTTGACGTTTCTTAGGTCACAGATCATCCCCAGTAAGAGATGAGGTTCGCAAGCGCACGAAAACTATAATGTAGCATTTCACCCGAGTTTTCCCAAGGGTATCATATTTATTTCAAAGGAAGGCAATGGAGTAAAGTAAACACTACTCTTATGATCAAGCTAAGGGATACTAATAAATTATAAAGACAAGGGTTAGTTGATAGTAGGGGTAGTGTGGAACACACCTAAGCAATCTACTCTAAGGGCAAGGTTGTCCTAGCGAGGGTTAGTTACTGGAAGGAGCTACTCCTACTATGCTCTAAATACTCATATACATAGCCTAATAAAGTACAAATAAATATGCTAATAATGAATACTAGGGCTTAGTGGTCCAATATATCGGGCATGGCCTTACCCTGGTCTGCCAGGCGACTCTCGCAAAGAGCCTACATCGTAGCCGAATGTTGAGGATTACAACGGACGGATATGGCTATCACCACCTACCGCTTACCTCTACAACCCGTGGACTACGAGGCATCCAACGCTACTTAACTATCCAAGCAACACGCTTGCATGCTAAGTAAATACCTTAAGAGTTGCAACGTAATATTCATCCTAAGGCAGTGACTAACCTAAACATCGTTGAACCAATGTTGGATCCAAGCACTAACCGATTCTTATTAATATAATAGTATTACTACCTATTTAGACTATAGTGGTGGTGTATGATGTTTATGATAACATGATAACGGCATTATGTCTAGATCATAACAACATCTACACCTACCACATATATGGACTCCAAAATCAAACAAGAAACACTTTGCCCAAATATATGATCAAAGAGAGACTAATAATACTATTATTATCATGCATAAGATCACAAATGCAAGAAACGAAACATGAGTCATACCTTTCCCAATTTGGACTTGAAACTAGAGGCTTCTCTATACAACCTAACCTCCACTAAAGACTTGGAGAACTAATGTATACAAGAGATTGAATGCTCAAGTTGTCTGTGGAGTGAGGGATCCCCTAACCCCTATTTATACCCACCAAAGGTCGGTTTGGCGGAAGAAAAAGTGAGGGAATCAGTCACCATCATGATCTCCATGCTATGAGGAGGCAACACGTGGCGGCTGACCGCGTTTGGCAGGAATACCAGGTCGGGCAACCTGGTGGTTCGCCCGAACTGCAAACGGTTCCAATCACGCTGAAACTTCTCTGTGACACTGTTATATGGGACCCCATCATGAGTATGGGTGATTCCCTTGATTTTTAGTTTGTTTTCTACTCAGAGTGGGCCCATGAATCCTCGTGCTTGCTCCTGATTGGTGGGAAGTGTGATTCCTTGCCTTGTGGCCATGCATTCACCTCAAATCTGCATATAATACCTGCATGCACCAATTTCTCCAAGTACAAGCGAAACTAGGTTATTCATAACTATGATGTGTGTAAGAAATATTCATTCCATTACATAATCAAGTTATATTGACTATTGAAATTGGTATATAACTACCGTCAACAGTGACGACCTGTTGTCTCCCGATGTCTTCGTCTTTCAGCGGTCCTGTCCGCTGCTTTGCTCGGATCGAAACCTCAGGGTGAAGATCCTGAAGGATATGTCAAACCTAGACGCACTTGGTCTTACGTCGCGGCAGGTTGGCGATGTGGATCGTGGACTGGCCATCGTCAACCCTCCACAGGAGTCTGCACCTGCTCCAAGCACCAAAGTATCAAGGGTGGAAGATGCGCCCTCCGGCAGAGGGAAAGGCAAGGCGCTGGTCCCTGACACTAGAAAGGGGAAGTCGCTGGTGATTGAGGTTGCGAAGGACAAACATCCTCGATCGCTGCCAAGGGCACCACCGAGGGCGGTCCTTGCTCCAAGTCAACGTCTGATGGAGTGCTCCTCCTCAGCCTCACGTGTTAGTGGTTCTACGTGGGAGGCCCAGTTCGCCAAGCGACGATTCCGCAATCGACTGCGGCTGGCACACTGACCAGCATCTCTGCCACTGGTGCAGTCCAAGGCGCCGAAGAGGGCTCTGAGAGCACTACACCCACAGAGCCACATGCCAAGAGGCCTTGGGCCGCCAGCAATCTTGCCCCAGGATTGGCAATGGACGTCGTCGGCGGCTTGAGAAGTGGCTCCGGGAGTGGCACTATCGGAGTGGTTGGAGACACGCCGATGCAGCCCAATAGCATCATCGGTGGTTCTGGTGGAGGCCTAGTCGGATCGACTCCGTCTGCCGCTTTGTTAGCAACGCCCGGAGCTTAAGAGCCGGCATTAGTCGAGGCCTGCTAGAGCTTTTGTGGATGTCAGTAAGGCATTCTTACCAAAGCTTGCATAATTGTATCATCTAATCTCCTTGTTTGAATATAATTCGATTTTGATCTGCAGGTCCACATCAGCTGTTGTGACGCCCTTACCTCCAGCGGTAGTGACTTGGAGCGCTGCAAAATCGGTGCAGGAGGCTACAGCTGCATCAGCAGAGCAGACTGCCAAACTGGTTCAGGAGATCATTGCTTCGGCATCGGTGCCTGGTGCCGGTAGTTAAGCACCTCCGTCCGCTGTACCAGAGGTAATGTTGGAGTCAGATCAACAAGCTAAGGGCCCAACCTTCGAGGCTATCGATCCAGTAGGTGGCTCCATGAGCGATGGTGGTGCTGCAGCTTCGGGTGGTGCCACAACTTCCGCTCAGTTCCTGTGGACGAGGCCCCCGACACTGGTGGCCCTGCCTTCATCGTTGCGGAAGGAAGAGGTTCTCGAGACGATCACAGGGTGGCCCTCAGCGGCTTTGGCAGAACTAGAGTGCCTCTCTGTTGTCATCGACTCGGTGCAGTCCAGCATCAACTTGGTGCGGTCCAACCTCTGCATAGCACAGGGTGCCTTCGCTGCAGTGTGGGAGAAGCTACGTGCTGAGGGTGAGCACCTCCGAGCCTGGGAGGACCTTCTGAGATCCAAGATTGCCGAGGTGAAGGTGAAGCATTACAGGGAGGGTGAGGAGCTGATGTTGAGGCGCCTTTGGTGAAGGGCATGGACGCAATGTCCCAGAAGATTCTGGCCGACTCCAAGGAGACCAATGAGACGGCTGACACTCACCTGATTTCCCATAAGAGAGTCGAGTGGCCCTGGGTCGCCATGAGGCTGCTATTGCTGATCGGGAGGCCGCTGTTGCTGAGCAAGAGGCGGCGGACCGGGCAATGATGACTCCGGCTGTGGTAGATCGGGACAGGCCGCAATCTTGCATCGAAGACCTTGAGCTTTAGGAGAGCAACATAGCACAGGATCGAGAGCAGCACCTAGCTCAGCGCCAAGAACTCATCCTGCTAGAGCTTGACATTCAGGCTAAGGAGCAGACTTTAGAGCATCGCGCCCGGGTGCTCTATTTGCAGAGCGACGGCTCGCCCGCCGTTTAGAAGACGAGGGTAAAGCGCTGATGGAGATGGTGGCATCCCACATTTTGTTATGCTGTCGGAGTCATTATCTGGAGATACCTTTGGACTCAGTAGTCGAGGGCCCCATTGTGGAGCGTGAAGCGGTGGCAACAGCAGAAGTCAAAGATGCCACAGAACATGTTGCTGCACAATTCGCAAGAGATTGAGTTCGATGGCCTCAAGGAGGGGACATCTTTGTATCTGCTGCTCGCCCCATTGTAAATATTCTTCAATGAATTTGAATTTGTGTTTGTCTTCTTGGCTTGTCTTGTGCTTCTCAAACTGTTGCTCCGAGTCCATAGCTGCGTAGGGGCTTGTAGAACTTTTGTCGAGTTCGTTAGCTTTTGAGGAACCAACAATTGAACATTTGACATGGCCGATTTGTCATCAGTTAATGTACTGCCTATGGAACCCCCTTAGGGGCCTCTGGTAGATGTGGCCAGGTGGCTGGGCACACCTACCACTTGATCAAAGGATGTCTTGGATGCCCCCCACCGCCCGTAGAGCAAGGAAGTTTGAGTAGGTTGCCTCAGCGGGGCCCCTTTAGGGGCCCCAAGCTTTGTGTGAGTAGAATCGTCAATGGCAGGCCCCCTAAGTGTTGTTGGAGCTGGCTATTCTGGTGTGGTGCACCATTGTTGCGGAAACATCTACGATAGGCCCCTTGAGTTGTGTTGGAGCTGGCTGCTCTGGTGTCACCCACCACATCGCAGAGTCATCGATGGCAGGCCCCTTGGGTGGTGCTGGAGCTGGCTGCTCTGGCGTCGCCCACCATCATCGCAAAGTCATCGATGGTAGTGCAGAAACATCGATGGCAGGCCCCTTGAGCTGGCTGCTCTAGCGTCTCCCACCATCGTCGCAAAAACATCGATGACAGGCCCCCTGGGTGGTGCTGGAGCTGGCTGCTTCAGCGTCGCCCACCATCATCCCAGAGGCATCGATAGTAGGCCCCTTGGGTGGTGCCATAGCTGGTTGCTGCGACGTTGCCCACCATTGTCGCAGAGTCATCGACGGCAGGCCCCTTGGGTGGTGCCGGAGCTGGTTGCTTCAGCGTCGCCAACCATCATCGCAGATACATCGATGGCAGGCCCCCTGGGTTCAGCCGGAGCTAGCTGCTCCACCGTCGCCCACCATCGTCACAGAGGCCACAACGGCGGGACCCTTAGCTGGTGCTAGATTTGGCTGCTCCGGTGTTGTACACCATCAATGTGTAGCACTATGATTGTAGGCCCCTGGTATACAGGTTACCACAAGAGAACCCTATTAGCAACAAGAGCAGGACGGGAGGGTGTACTCAAGAATCAGCGCTTGTTACTATCTTCGACGTGCTGGGACATCGACGGCAGGCCCCCTAGGAGGTGCCAAAGCTGAATGCTTCGGCGTCGTCCACCACCAATGTGTAGCACTTCGACAACAGGCACCTGGTGTACAGGTTACCACAAGAGAACCCTGTTAGCATCAAGAGCGGGACAGGAGAGTGTACTCATGAATCAGCGCTTGTTACTATCTTCGACGTGTTGGGACGTCGACGGCAGGCCCCCTAGGAGGTGTCGGAGTTGGATGTCTTGCACACATGGTAAAGGATGGACTAGTTTGCTCGTCGATTTTAAGTGTTCCTCTTCCTTAGCTTTGTCATGTCTCACTATCCTATGTTGATACATGGGGCTTGGGTAATTCAATGGATCAGTGCTTCGGGGTCATTCTCCCACCGTCTTAATGGTGCAAACTTTCCGGCCCCCAGTACTCCTCTACAGGAAATGATGAATAGGGTGTCGGTTTTAATAGATGCGTCGGCCCCGACGCGTTTAACACGTCTAAGGGTGTCGGTTTAAGGTAACTGACACCCATAAGTTAGAGGTGTCGGTGTTCTTGAAGAAACCGACACACATAATAGATGCGTCAGCCGAACCGAGACATATATTAAATGCGGCCTAACCAACGCTCTTAAACGGGCCCCACACGAGACTCAAAGCAGGCCCGGCTGACTGAGCCTCTAAGAGTGTCAGCCGGGACAACACTGACACCCTTAGGTGGGCCCGGATCGCTCAGGCTCTAAGAGCGTTAGCCAAACCGACGCTCTTAAGAGGGGCCTAAACCCTTCGCGGCTCTTTTCTTCTCACGCGTCTTGACACTTCACGCTCGAGCCCGTGCCTGCCCTGCCCGTCGATGCTGCCGCCAGCCCGCCGCCTCGCTGGTGCCCCCGCCCGCCGCCCCGTCGCCGGTGCCCCTCGCCCGCGCCCGCGCGCAAGCCCGACGTCGGCGCCCCTCGCCCGCGCCCCCGCCCGCCGCCCCGTTGCTGGCGCCCCTCGCCCGCGCCCGCACCCCCGCCCATAGCCGGCGCCCCTCTCTCGCGCCCCCGCCTGCCGCCCCCACCCGCGCGCCACTCGCCGGCGCCCCTCGCCCGCGCCCACACCCCTGCCCCTTGCATGCGCCTGCGCTCGCACCGCCGTCCCCGCCCGCCGCCCCCGCCCGCGTCCCCGGTCACCGGCGCTCCTGCCCCCTGGTCCGACCCCCCTCTGGTGCCTGTAGGTCGCAGGTGCTCCTGCCCCCGGCGCCCCTTGGTCCGTCCCCCTCCGGCGCGCTCTGGTCCGGCCCCCAGAGCCCCCTGGTCCGGTCCCCCTCCGTCGCTCCCGGGAGCCCTCTGGTCGGGCCCCCCTCCGGCGCCCCGTTCACTCCTGCTCGGCGCATAAGGTAAAATCATGAAGTCATATATTTGAACTTTATGTGTGATCTTTGTTTGGTGCATTAGATTGTATATGTGATGTTCTATGTGTGAGCTTATTTCATAGGTAATGTGGATATGTAAGATTAATTAATAGTTAATTATCAAATTATTTGCAAATTTACATGTTTAACTTATATACGTGAGCATGATTACTAGTTTCTAAATATGTGAGCATATTATATTTGTGATTAGTCTTAATTCGTTAATGTGATTCATATTATATAGTTGCTAACTCGTGAATGTGATTCATATTCATTATGCTATATGATTTGAATGTGATTAAAAGTTCATATCATGCATGTGATTGCTTCTTTTTAGCATTTGCAATATGATGACTAATTATGTGTTTGTAATATAGTAAATATTTTTATAATTATGGTAGCTTTAGAGGATTGTAGTGAAAGATAATTCTAGTTGTGAAGTATGCGTTTAGACGAGCACACATGCGTACGGTGATAATGAAGACGACTAACTGACCGCGCCTGAACGGTGGATCCGGACTTAGAACTTTCAACTCTGACCAACTTTCCCCCTCTGTCTTGTTCTTTCCTTTCTCGTAAATTATTGAAAAATCAAAATGAGGAATGTAACCTATAGAATTTGATTACCCATTTCGAATCGGCACGTATCACATGCCATTGTATGGTACAGAACACAACTGGACTAATATTTATTTTCTTTGGGAGCTACCATATGCAAAAGCATTGCTTTTACCGCACAACATAGATTTGATGCACCAAGAGCGTAATGTTGCTGGAAGCATCATAAGCATGTGTTTTGATTTTACCGGTCAAACTAAAGATAATTTGAGTGCGAGGAATTACTTAGCTGATATTTGCGATCGTCCTGGGCTTGAGGTTATAACAAATGCAAACGAAAATGAAAGTAGGCCACAAGCTTCATACTGTGTTCGACCAGAAGACAGAAAGCAAATACTTAGTTGGTTGAAAACATTGAAGTTTCCAGACCGCTATGCAGAAAACATAAAACGATGTGTTAATCTCAACACTGGTAAACTAAATGGGTTGAAGAGCCATGACTATCACATTATGATGGAGAGACTTATACCGGTAATGTTTCATGGCTACTTCAAACCTGATTTTGGAAGATGTTTGCTGAACTTAGCTACTTTTATAGATATATTTGTGCTAAGGAAGTGTCGAAAAAGATGATGCGACGGTGGGAGAAAGAAATTGTTGTGCTTGTATGTAAGATGGAAAAAGTGTTCCCGCCTGGATCTATGAATGTTATGCAACATTTGCTGGTGCATTTACCTTGTGAAGCATTGGTGTCAGGTCCTGCACAATTCAGGTGGCTGTATAGCCAAGAAAGAGAATTGAATAAACTTAGAGCTATAGTGCGCAACAAAGCAAGAGTTGAGGGTTGTATTGGAGAAGCATTTGCAGCTAAAGAGATTACTAACTTCTCTAGCAAATATTATTCATGTGCCAACAACGTGAATGCAAGTGTCATACGATATCATAATGTAGAAGAGCAATCTATGAGTGAGCTTCAGATTTTCCAATGGAAGGGTAAAGCTGTTGGGGCTGCTAATTCTCATTATATTTCAGCACAAGAGAGGAATTACACCATGCTTTACATATTTTTCAACATGGAGGAGGTGTTACCATATTTTGAAATGTTTTACAAGTTGTATTGGAAATCTTCACAAAAACCTACACAAAGTCAATTGGATAAGATATGTCAGCATGGCATAAACGATGGAAAAAGCTTTGTGGACTGGTTCTGTGAACATGTAATTTTCTATCCGTTTTTTCTTTCAATATTAGTTTGCATGTTTATCATAAGATGCTAACTTTGTTTATTTATGTAGTGTATGAAAGATGTCAATATCTCCGAGGACTTGCGACAGATGTCGCATGGTCAATTGAGAGCAACAGAATTTAGCAGGTACGATATCAATGGATATCGTTTTCATACAGCGAGTTTAGAAGCAAGTCGTCCACTTGCTGCCACTACAAACAGTGGAGTAATGATAACCGCCGCAGAGGGTAGTGGAAAAGTGACAGAATACTACGGTGTTCTTAAAAAAATAATAGAGTACACATTTGGCGGTCCAAAAACACTTCAACTTGTGATTTTCGACTATGAATGGTTTGATCCATCATCGGGCACACGAGTTGATTATTTTGGAATGGTGGAGGTCAACCACAAGTCATGATACACAACCCATAACAACAATGTTGTACTTGCGAATCAAGTGGCACAAGTGTACTATTTAAGTTATCCTCATCCAAGTTTGAAAAATTGGTGGGTTGTGTATACAGTTAACCCTGAAGTGCACCCTCATCTTTATGATGAGTATATAGAGATTCAAGAAGATTACGGTATTATCTATCAGGATGAAGTCGAGGAAGTAGAAGATTTTATGATATTTTCTAAGATAGGACTCGCAGAAATTGCTAGTGATACATTAGAGTTGATGTCTGAAGAACAAGCTGGCCCTTCAATAAAATGTGTTCGGCAATCACAGAGAATTATGGAAAAGAAGAAAAGGAGTTTGGAAGAAGAGGATAGATATGATGAAGAAGAGGAAGAGACAGAAGAGAATGAAGAGGAAGAGATGGAAGAAGAGATACGTGAATATCTTAATACACGCGTGACAGAAGCAGATTCCGATGCTGATGATTTTTGATTTATATTGTACGCATTTTTAGATTTTTAATATTATTGTATACATTCTTTATTTATTATCTAATGTTGTATACTAAGCATTTCTATAAAAATGTGCGCAGATGTTTAAGATTTTGCCAAGTTTGGCGAAGAAGAAGAGTAAGAAGGGTAGTGGATCTTCAGCCTCCACTCCCTGTTCTACTTCAAGCCAGCCGGACCCATTTCAGATAATTTTTTTTACATACATGTAAATATTAAATTAATTGTCTATTGTTTCTTGCTTCTTTACATACTTCTTTATTTATATTTTCAGGGTACTTCTTACAGTGGGCTGAGGAAGAGGCAGCTTTTGAGTTGTGTGGCAGAGCCGACGTCTAGCGAGCCTGCACGAGGTCCGCCACAGGTGACAGATCGCTGCCCGGCGTACAAGGAGTTGTACGGGGAGGAACCAGAGACTGTCAGGCAGACGTTGGAGCAGGAAGGTTGCTCAGGAGGAGGCTCAGTTGGAGGCTCAGGGCGAGGCTCAGGAGTAGGCTCAGCAGGAGGCTCAAGACGAGTCTCAGGAGGAGGCTCAAATAGTTTTGGGCGGTGGACCTCTTCTGATGGTGGGAATGAGGGAGATGATGAGGAAGAAGATGAGGCTGAGGATCCTGAGCGAGATGCCAGGATTGAAAGAAGGGCCGAGTTGGAAGAGTTAGGACACCCCGATAGATGCCCTTTTAGGTAATATTTTTTATTAACTAAAAGTTCATTATATCTGTTCGATTGACTAATTTTATGTATTTTTTATGTACAGGCTGCGGAGGCACTTTTTATGTGGTGTAAGTAAAAGTATAGACGAGCGGACAATTATAAGGCCGAAGGGTACTAGGTGCTGGGTGGAGCTTGGATGGAGTGGAAAGGGGCATTGACGAGTAGTTAACACCGAGTTGGGAAACGCCATCCGATTTTGCTATCCCGGGATGATATTAGTAGATGGTCAAAGAATTGTGGCGCATAGTTGGGATCACTATGTGCTTCAAGAGTATGGCAATTCGAATACATGTCAGGATAAAGTTTGGGAGATTTTTTGAGTAAGTTTGTTTTGATTGTTTCCATTACATTAGTTTCCATTACATTACATCCTATTGTTATTTGACATTAATTGTTACTTGTATGCAGGGTAGGTTTCGTTTGGAGAAGGGTGTGAGTCAAGCATATGCTTGTTCACTTTTCTATAATGCAGCAAAGAGACGTGTCAAGGACTCCTTCTCGAAGGCACGGATCAAGGTTGTGACCGTCTACTACAAGACGGTGATGTTCCAGCCTATGGAAAACAAAGAAGCAGCCAAAATTCACCTCACTAGGGAGGAGTACTTGCAAAGTCATGTGGATTGGATTTTTGCGAATATGGAGGCTTGGGAATGGTTATGCAGGTATTGGGGTTCAGCGGAGTTCAAAAATATTTCTGATAGACACTGAAGAAACCGGAAGAGCAAGCCAGGAAAGAATTTCTTCGGGCTGGATGGTTATGTTCGGATGGAACAAAGGATGGTATGAATTCTTATATTCATACTTAGATTGCTTCAATTAATTGCATTTATTAAATTATTAATTTTGATATTGCAGACAACTGAAACTGGTATGCCTCCTATATTTTTTGAGGATTATCTTAAGGGGCACAAAGGTCCAGACCCGAATCGCCCGGAGGTGTTATGTGACGAGGCATCAACGCAGAAATGGGTACGTATGTTGATTCTTTGTTGCTTTTATCCATCAACTCAATTTATCTTGTATTACATTAATCTGTTAAGTAAATGTATCACAGCAAAAGTATGTTGAATGTTTCAAGAAGAATCATGGACCTGATTCAGACTATTTGAGAGAGTCGTTGGATGTCGCTGAAGCATACGACGCCGGCGGAGGTCTACCGCATGGGAGGTATGTGTAAAGTTAATGCTGATTTGTATGTTAATGAATATCGATTCTTCACACTTGTATTTTTTTGTAGAATTGGGTTAGGCGATGGATATGTAGAGCATGAGGCTTATGCTAGACGACGACCGTCCAATGTTGATGGTAGTCGATTTCAATCATCTACAGAGGCTGAATTACAAGAAGAACTGAGACGCACAAAGGAGGAGATGCAACAACAACAACAAGAGACACGGATGTTGCTGCAACAACAATAGCAACAGACACAGATATTGCTGCAACAGATGCATTATTTTTATGTCTCAGGTACCATGTAATTTTCTTATTTGAAAATATTATTCGATTTACAAATGTATCTACTCAATATATCACAACTAATTTACTTGATGCAGTTCATGGGTCAAGGTAGCTCTGGTTCTCAGTTTGGTCCTCGACCAATGCAGCCAGCCCAACCACAGATTGGCTCCTCACAGGTAAAACTACTTGTCTTATTGATTTCAGTTATATAATGCAATATCGTAACTATTTGTGTTCCATGGTTGCGAGAGTGTTCAATCGTATGTTCCACAACCCTACAGATTTATGTCACTGTTGGCTTCTGGATTGCAGCAAAATAATCCAGGTAAACTGTAATTTTTGCATTTGACCACTTTATTTGATTCCAAAATGATTCTAATTATAATCTCACAACTTCAAGCAGTTTCCCCACTTATGCCTTTCCCATCGGTGCAGACTCACCCATCACAAGGAGATGCAGTGGTATGTATGACATGCATACTTGTTACAATATTTTCATCATAAAATCACATATTAATTACCAAAATATTAAAAAGAAAAGGGAAATACTAGCGGAGAGATGAAGTGAAAAAGTGAACAAGTGAGAGAGCGAGATAGGCAGAGATAGATAGAGAGAGAGAGGAATACATATAGAGAAAAGAAGTGATAGACAGAGAGGGAGAGAAATATATAGAGGGAGAGAGGAAGAGATAGAGAGAAAAGAAGAGATAGATAGAGAGGGAGCTAGAGAGAAAGAGATAGAGGGAGAGAAGAGATAGAGTAGGAGAGCGAGTGAGGGCAAGAGAGTTAGAGAGAGTGAGAGGAAATATGAGAGTGTGTTGATAAGTTTTAGTTCAAACCAATATGCTTCTCATTTTTAAAGTTATGTTATTATGTAAGTAGGAGTTAACATGTTACGTCATTAAGTTTCTATTTCATTTTTATCTATTGCAGGGATCTTGTCACGGAACACCTGAAGGTGTCGATGCTTTCTTTAACATCAATGACGGAGGTGCGAGTGTAGGAGATGGGAGTGGAGGACATGCGAGTGGAGGCTCCCACGGCGACATATGAATTTCGTTTACTCATTTTTGAACTGTTGTGCTTGTATTTTGTTGTGCTTGTGTTTGAATCGTTTTAAAACTTGTGTACGGTGCTATGTTTGATATCTTATGTATGGTCATATGTTTGAAAACTGATATGCTGTATATATAATGCTGTTTTGTGTAAAATGGAGGCTCCCCATCTGGGGAGGCAGAGAAAATAAACATTTTTTTAAAAAAAAAATACGTTATGTGCGTCGGTTTTGTCTAAACCAACGCCCATATCTGGCCATTGGGGACGGCCACGCGGCACATTATATGTGTCGGCCCCTGAAACCGACGCACTTAAGTTCATTATATGCGTCGGTTTCTACTGGACCGACGCACACACCCGCGCTCGGTGGAGCAGCCACGTGTCCTCTTATGTGCGTCGATTGGGTCGAAACCGACGCATATAACTCACTTAAGTGCATCGGTCGCCTTGGCCGATGCATTTAACTTTAAGTGTGTCGGCCGCTGGAACCCGACGCACATAGGCAGTAAATGCGTCGGCCCCGACGCACTTAGTCATTAAAGGCCTCCAAAATTCGTTGTCGGCTAAGTGCGTGGGTTCACTGACACCTTTATTATAGGTGTGTCGGTTTGTGTAGGCAACCGACTAAGTACATCAGTGATATTGAAACTATATAAAAGACATTCTAAACACTGATCAGGTACAGAGATTATTTTAATTGGCTTTGGGATTTTTACAGTTGATAGTAGGTACTATCATGATCATCTGGGCCAGGAAATGAGGATGTTCAAGGAAGCATGTTGTCTCTAAAATCCAACAAGTAAATTGCTTCTCTGAAGTTTGGTACTAAATTTGGAGCTTTTACATGGCTAACAGTGGAACATCTAGTAATAGGAGGTCCCATAGATTCTAGCAAAAAAAATTTCATAATTTTTTGAGCTTTCTAAAAAAAGGCACTACAGGAATTGCGACAATACACGATGGCCAGAATACTAGATGACAGGGCCATCGTCAATTATGTTATTGACGATGGCTAAACTTAACCGTTGTAAATTAACCCGTAATTCACGACGGTTGATCTAGAACCGTCAGCAAGTACTTAAAGACGATGACTGACCATCATCAATTAAGGTCTGTCTTAAATATGGGCCGAAACCGGGCATTCGGTACCCTGCAGACCGGGTACCCTCGCACACAGGATGAAGACACCGGGACATGTCCGGCAGCACCACGTGTCTCGAAGGTGCCGAGGCCTCAGCCTCCCGCAAGATCCAGCCCCGATGCTGCCACATGGGATACGAATAATGGGATTTGGCCCCTCTGGAGATACGGCCTCCCAAAGGGCCACGTGTTGGGACAGGACCTTGCCCATCCTTGGCAGAGAGCTCCAGAGTTGCCGCGTAGCCTGGAATGCCAAACCAAGCACCCTCCCTCTGGAGAAAGCACGGAGCTGCCATGTACCCCGGGGAGCTGCTGAGCTGCCACGCGTCACAAAGGACCGGGGCTAGCCTCCCCACCAAGGACCTGCCTCGATGCTGCCACGTGTCCCACAGCTTGCCCCAAACGGTGAGGTGCGAGAGTTAAAAGATGGTGTGCTTAGTCCAGTCAAGCATCGAAGATCTGCAACCACCTCCAGTGCACGACGCGAGCCACGCCAACAGTCAGAGACCGCTATGACCAATCGCATCACAGTGAAAGCGTTACATGCCTATCCCGCTCAATCAAGTGGATAGCTTGCGGCAACAAGACAGGCTGATGGGACACCTTCTGCCACCATCAGCAACGACGCGTGGGCTACTCACAAGGGAGGTGGCAAGACGGCGAGTCTTCACTTCCACGCTCAGAGGAAGCTTATACAAAAAGATTTAGATCTTTAGGATAAGATCACCCGAGGACAACCTATTGGGCCCCGAGACTCCACTTGTAAGGCATCCGGCCTTGTCTATAAAAGGCCTGGACCGCCACCGTTACAAAGGATCAGACTCGTAATCCCCGATACACACACACGCATACACACTCACCAGCAATACAATGCACCATGGAGTAGGGTGTTACGCTCCTTGCGGCCCGAAGCACGTAAAAACCACTATTTCTAACTCCATCCGCTAGTACACTTTATTGAGGCCTAAGCCGCGTAGAAGAAAGAACCTCTGCGGGCTGCTCCTTAGCAGATCCGGGGGAAGTGTCACTCTAACACTTCATCATTTGGTGCACCAGGTAGGGGACTTTTCCCCTCAAAATAGTGGTAGAGCTTTCACCAATCATGGTGTTCATCAAGCCTTTAGGTAGCGACAAGATCAATCCGCAAGAGGTCGACCAGCGTGTCGACAAATATGTGGGGATGGAGTTCCAAAGGCCAAAACGCGCTGTGGAAACAGTCCACCAGGCTTTGAACTTCGACCTCAACAGTGACCACGAGCGTGGCATAGCACATCACATCATCTGTGGAGGATCTTAGGAACCACATCTAGAAATGCGGTCAAGACCCTGCATCGGGCAATGGCTTCAACAGCCTCTACACATGCCCTGGCGCCGCATCACAGATGGATGGAGACGCCAATCAACTTCGATGCCTCCGACTACCCTGAGAACATGGCGGGAGCCGGGAGACTACCCCTCCTTATCACCCCCACCATCGCCAATGTAAAGTTCTACCATGTCCTGGTAGATGGTGGAGCCGGCCTCAACCTCATTAGCCATGTGGCCTTCTAAGAACCCCGTGTCCATGCTCGCCCCGTCGAGACCATTATTGGGGGTAGGTCCAGAGAGTGTTATCCCGTATGGCTGCATCAACCTCCGGGTGACCCTCGGGACACCCAAGAACTTGAGGTGGAGAATATCCTATTCGACGTCGCGGAGGTTAGCCTCCCCTACCACGCCATTATCGGCAGGCCAACCCTTTACCGGTTTATGGCTGTAGCCCATTACGACTACCTCGTCCTCAAGATGCCGACATCCTTCGACATCCTCAAAACATGCAATGACCGCGCTGCTGCAGTGACGGACTTGGAGAAGCTCCGAGCGCTGGCAACACCCACAACACCATACCCGAGCGATGCTGGACCGAGTCAGCCTCCGCTAGGCCCGCGCGCGCATGGTCACACCGTTGCACCACAAGTGTAGCCCTCCGACGACGACGACGTGCCCATCAAGGCAGTATAGATTGGCTTTGATGCAGCCCAGATCACTCCTATCGCATGGAGTCTGGACAGCAAGCATGAATCGGAGCTCACCACTTTCCTGCGCGCTAATGTTGACGTCTTCGCCTGGCAGCCATCGTAGATGCTAGGTATTCCCAGAGAGGTGATCGAGCACCATCTGAAGATCTACCGCGACGCCTGGCCACAACAACAGAGGCCCCGTAAGTAGCCCATAGAGCGGCAAAACTTCATCCGCGAAGAAATCAAGAAGCTCCTCGAATCCGGATTCATACGGGAGGTTCACCATCCCAGATGGTTGGCCCATCTTGTTGTTGTCCCCAAGGATTGTGGTAAGCTTCGGATGTGCATCGACTACACCAACCTCAATAAGGCATGTCCTAAATATCCTTTCCATCTCCCTAGAATCGATCAAATCGTAGATTCAACCTCAGGATGCAATATGCTATGCTTTCTAGATGCCTACTCGGGGTTTCACCAAAACACAATGTCTAGAGAGGATGAACAACATACCACATTTATAACTGTAGATGGCCTTTACTGCTATGTCTCCATTCCTTACAATCTTATGAATGCCCTCCCACCTTTGTACGAGCTATGCATTAAACATTTGGGGACCTCATTCGGGACCCATTAGAGGTATATGTCGATGACATTGTAGTTAAGATTTAGACCGATACATAATTGCTAGAAAAACTCGCCTTGGTCTTTGACAGATTGCGGACCATACTCACGAAGCTCAATCTCGACAAGTGCGTGTCCGGATTCAAAGCTGGGAAGCTCCCCGATTTCTTGGTCTCTCAACAAAAGATTGAGGCCAATTGAGAGAAGATCAAGGCAGTGGAGCTGATGCGGCCTCCATCCCGCATTAAAGACGTGTAGAAGCTTGCAGGGTGCTTGGAAGCGCTTAGTCGGTTTATCTCTAGGCTGGCTGAACGGGACCCCCCGTTCTTCAGGCTCATGCGCCAGTCCAAACCATTCATCTGGATCGAAGAAGCGGAGAAGGAATTCTGCAAGATAAAACAATAGCTGATGACACTGCAATGGTGGCAAAGGAGCCCAAGGATCCCATGTACCTCTACATCGCTGCAACGAAAGAGGTGGTAAGCATGGTTTTGGTTGCAGAGCGGGCCAGGCACCAGCAACCCTGACGAAAGGAAGGGGCCCCTGCTGCTGATTCTGAGCCCCAGGGCTTGGAGCTTGCGGGGGATCCCAACGACAGAGGAGCCTCTGGGTCCCAGCCCCATGAGAATGTCTGGATCCCCCAAGGGGGCCCTGGAGAGCAAGGATCCTTTGGGTCCCAATCCCCAGAGGATGTTCGGGTCCCCCAAGGGGGCCCCGGAGAGCAAGGGGCCTCTGGGTCCCAGCCTCTAGAGGATGTCCGGGTCCCCCATGGGGGCCCTGGAGAGCAAGGAGCCTCTGGGTCCCAGCCTCCAAAGGATGTCCGGATCCCCCTAGGAGGCCCCGAAGAGCAAGGAGCCTCTGGGTCCCAGCCTCCAAAGGAAGCGTCGGGCCCTTGAGACATGGAGTCTTTGGACCCGGAGCAGAGGGAAGAAGGTGCTAGACCATCCAACGCCCAGTCTACTTCATCAACGAAGTCCTACATGAAGCGAAAACAAGGTACCTTGAGGTGCACAAGCTGCTCTAGGCGGTACTAATTGAGTGGAGGAAGCTTCGCCATTACTTTCAGGTGCACATAGTCTTAGTGGTGACTTCGTTCCCACTAGGGGCAGTGTTGCATAGCTGCAACGCAACAGGCAATATCGCCAAATGGACCGTCGAACTGGCGGAGTTTGAGCTCGACTTCATACCACAACAAGCAATCAAGAGCCAAGCTCTGGCAGACTTCGTTACTGAGTGGACTCATTCGGCAAGCAATCCAGGGGGCCGGGAAATCAGCGAGTCAGAGCCCAGAGCACCGCCGCTTAGCGGGCCTCACTGTACACTCTTCTTCGACGGATCCTCGCAAAAGCAAGGGGCATGAGCCGGTGTACTGCTCACCTCTCCAACATGGGAGCAGTCCAATTACACGGTTGTTGGTACCCTCCGTACCGGATACAACTTGGGATTGCAAAGATCAAAAGGAAACTCCAGCTACCAGATTTGAAGACCACCAAAGGCCCCACATGTCAGACATAACCGGACCTGCTTCATTGACATGGTTAGTCCCAGGGCCGCAACGTGTATCATAAGACCGGAGCTATCACCCACACATGGGAAGCTCTGGTCGGTATACCAATATGGCACCTTTGGACCTGACCCTAGGTAGAGGGAAGCTCCAGTACTAACACGTGTCCAGTAGCACCGGACCTACTCGTCCACGATGGTAAGCTCCAGTGCTGCCATGTGGCGATCGCCGGACCTTCAACTTCAACAATCAGACTGGTGGACCCCCCCAAAGGCTTCACACCTTCAAGGAGTAAGCAAAGACTTCAAGTCCCGATTAAGTGTCATTAATAACATATTAATGACACACGATCGGATGGCCCTTAATACTGGTAACAGCACTGTTAAGGCCCGTTACCAAGCTATTAAGGGTAATTAACCCCATTTATTGTGTATCAAGCATGTGCAACCACCGGGGCCACCTGTTGGGCCAAGCTAACATTGTAACGACCAGTCCTTGTACTATAAAAGGACTGGTCGACGATACACAAGGGATGATTCCAGACCACTGTTGACCACCCTGAGCTAGACGAACTTCTTCTTCTGGTGCTTCTTCTAGACTCACAAGCTCAATACATCACCAACACACCCCGTGGAGTAGGGTATTATGCTCAGGCGCCACGAATCACGTAAATCTCTGTTTACACATGTCTTTAACCTTCTTGAATCTCTGCGCGCCCTTCACCGAACTACAACTCTTCGATCTACCAAAGGTAGTGTCAGGAGATCTGCCAGATCAAAACACCGACAATTGGCGCGCCAGGTAGGGGCGCTCGAGATTTCGAGTATGGTGAACTCAGCTGCTGGATCATCCAACGGCAACCCTACTGTTCAACCCACTGGAGGTAATTCCTCCAACATGCAGCAACCAGCAGGTGCCGTGGCTCCAGCAAGAGTCATGCTTCCACCACCACCGCCTGCACCAACACGTCAAGCTGAGCAGCATGACGGTGCATCGGCGTCGGTCACTACATCGGCAAATAACAACAACCCTGAACATGCGCTTCATGCAGCGCATGCTCTCCTCCAACATCCACCACCTCCATGTGCATCCCAGGGTGCAATGAAGCCGTGGAGAGCTGATGTGGAACATCTGGTTGCAGCAGCAGCTGACCGCATCAGCAACCAAGGTCCTCCTCCTTCGGGTCGGGCCCCATCGCAGCGTCGGACCGTGTCTGGCAGACTTGGTCCGCATGCTTCTTAGAATAGGAGGCGTGTTGTCTCACAGCAAGTTACGTCGCTACCCTCCGGGGCGCGACGTACTCATACGGTAACCAGGCTATCAACTCATGACCTCCGGGCGGAGCTTGATCGCCGTTACCGTCAACAGGACGGCTATGTCCATATCGAGCGTGCTCGCGAAAGGCGAGAGCCTCAAGACACCCCTGCTCCCGAAGGAGTAGGAGGAGGCTGTTCTGCTCTGGCCATGCACCTACGTATGGTCCGATGGCCACAAAAGTTCCAGCCTCACCTGCCGGAGAAATTTGATGGGACAGTTAATCTCGCCGAGTTTCTCCAAATTTACACCACCGCAATCCTTGCGGCCGGAGGTAACGACGCCGTAATGGCCAACTACTTCCCAATGGCTTTGACTAGGACCACCGGGTCCTGGTTCATGAGCCTTCCTCACAACTCTATCAATAAATGAGAGGAATTGTGCCAACAGTTCACTGCCAATTTTGGGAGTTCAAACACCCGACCAGGCACCGAACTGGACCATTTTGCAGTTGTGCAGAAGGGGGGAGAATCCCTGCGCTCATTTATTCAGAGGTTCTCCCAGGTACGAAACATCATTCCTTCTATCTCTAGCACTTTTGTTTTTGTGGCATTTAGAAAGGGCGTACGGGATAAGAAGATGCTAGAGAAGCTGGCGGTCAAGGAGATCACTAGCGTCATGGAGCTCTTCAGCTTGGCAGACAAGTGTGCCAAAGCTGCGGAGGGCCGTGAAATGCACTCCAAACCACCTCTAGAGGATGGTAAAAAATTCTCCAAAAGCGAAGCCACTACCTCCGGGAGTGGCAAAAAGAAGAAAAAGCCCAACAGCAAGAAGAAGGCGTCGGCCGGCACATCCACTGCTGCAGCTGCAGCAGCTCCAGGTGGCTGGGGGCCACGCCCTGAGAAATGACCTCGGCCGTCCTCTGAAGATGGTGGCAACTCAAAAATGTGTGTCCTATCCACAAGTCGAACAACCACAACATGGAGGACTGGCGGGGGGTACAAAACCTTGTCGAGCGCTATCACAAGCGCTGGGAAGAAGTTTCTTTCCGTTAGAGGGAAGGAAAGCAGAAAGTCGACGAAGCTCTGGCTGAAGAGGAGTTGGGCTTCTAGGACCCTAAAAAGGTCCTGAAGGCTGTGTACACCTCCGTCGACGACGACTCTGACGTCTTCGACAATGAGCGTCGGAATACCATGAACACCATCTTTGGTGGTTTATGGGACATCTCCTCCCGCCGTGTCCTCAAGACCATGTGACAGGACATGGCCTCGGTAGCTCCTACAGCCAGGGCGTAGCCGCATCGAAAGTGGATGGACACCACCATCACTTTTGATGCTTCATACTGCCCTCGGAACATGATCGGAGCTGGTCAGCTACCTTTGATGGTATCACCTACCATCAATAACATTCAACTCCACCATGTAATGGTGGACGGAGGTTCGGGGCTGAACCTCATAAGCTTCAAAGCTTTTGTCAAGCTCCAGCTCCGACCTTCGGACCTTCCCCCCGCCCCCCCCCCCCCCCGGCCTTTCTCCGGAATAGGTCCAGGGGCCATAACGCCACTCGGTGCCATTACTCTCCCCGTGACCTTCGGGACTCGGGAGAATTATCACACTGAGAAGTTGATCTTTGACGTCCCTCAGGCCCACTTGCCCTTCAACGCCATTCTGGGCAGGCCTGCCTTGTACAAATTTATGGCTGTTGCTCATTATGTCTACCTGGTGTTGAAGATGCCGACACCAGCTGGCGTTCTCTAGATCCGCGGAGACCGTACTGCCGGAGTGACTGATTTGGAGGAACTTCATGCACTTGCTACAGCATAGGAGGAAGAATCCAGGTAGGAGCAAGCTCCGAAACCCCCGAGCATTCTTCAACGAGGCTCAACCTCTGCACCTCGCGTGCAACCAAGCGGCGACACCGACATCCCCGTCAAAGTTGTCCAAATCGGTTCCGATGCCGCTCAGGCCACCCGTATATCGGGAGGTCTGAATGACAAATAGGAACACGCGCTCATCACTTTCCTCCAGGCTAACATCGACGTGTTTGCCTGGCAACCGTCACAAATGCCTGGGATCCCTAGGGAAGTGATCGAGCATAATCTGAAGATCTATCCCGACGCTCGGCCCGTACATCAGAAGCCACAGAAGCAATCCGTAGAGCGACATAACATCATACGACAAGAAGTGAAGTAGTTGCTCGATGTTGGATTCGTCCGAGAAGTCTTCCATCCAAAATGGCTGGCAAACTCAGTTGTTGTACCCAAGGCCGTCGGGAAGCTTCGGATGTGTATCGACTACACAACACTAAATAAGGCATGCCCAAAAGATCCATTCCCACTACCTAGAATAGATCAGATAGTGGATTCCACCTCTGGGTGTGAATTACTGTGTTTCTTAGACGCATATTCTGGGTACCATCAAATCAGAATGTCTAGGGAAGATGAAGAACATACTTCTTTTATCACGGTAGATGGATTGTACTGTTATACTGCCATGCCATTTGGTCTCAAGAATGTAGCTTCAACATTTGTACGAGCTATGTACAAAACTTTTGGAGAGCTCATCAGAGACATAGTGGAAGTGTATGTTGATGACATCATCGTCAAGATCAAGGACAAGGAGTCACTCCTTGACACCTTGCAAGCTGTCTTCGACAAGCTGCGGGTCACCCGCGCGAAGCTGAACCTAGACAAGTGCGTCTTCGGGGTTAGCTCCGGAAAGCTTCTCGGTTTCCTAGTAAACCACCGGGGCATAGAGGCAAATCCGGCGAAGATTAAAGCTATAGAGGAGATGCGGCCACCAGCCCGCATCAAAGATGTCCAGAAACTAACCGGATGTCTAGCCGCCCTCAGCCGGTTCATCTCAAGACTGACAGAACGGGCGTTACCCTTCCTCAAGCTATTGAGGAAGTCCGGACCATTTCAATGGTCTGAAGAAGCAGAAAAGGCGTTCCAGGAGCTAAAGCAGCTCCTCACCACTCTACCAACCCTGGTAGCTCCGAACCCTGGTGAGCCCTTACTGCTTTACATTTCACCAACCGACGAGGTTGTCAGCATGGTCCTGGTCGCAGAGAGACCAGAACCATCTTAAGCTCAGGAATCCAGACCCCTCAGGGAGGGTCCGGAGGTTCCTGAAGGAGAGTCTGGGTCCCAGCCCCCAGACTTGGATCAATAGGGAGTTATCCCAGAAGACTTGGACCCCTTCGGGAGGGTCCGGGTCACTCTAGTAGAAGCTCTGGGCTCCTCTAGCAGGGACCCGGAAGTCCCTGAAGCAGATCCGGACCCCTCTGGGAGGGTCCACGGCAATGTGGAGGAAGCTCCGGGCCCCTTCGGGAGGGTCTGAACAGTCCAACGCTCAGTGTACTTCATCAGCGAAGTACTACATGATGCCAAGACTCGATACTTAGAGGTGCACAAGCTGCTTTACGCAGTTATAATCGCTTCCAGGAAGCTTCGCCATTACTTCCAAGCTCACAAGATCTCAGTGGTGACCTCTTACCCACTGCGTGCGATCTTGCATAATCCCAACTCTATTGGGAACATTGCATAATGGGCAGCGTAATTGGCCGAATTCGATCTTGAAATCGTCCCAAGGCAAGCGATCAAGAGTCAAGCATTGGCAGATTTCGTGGCAGAATGGACCCCCTCTCCATCAAACCCTGGGGGCCCTAGTGAGCAGAAGTCGGAACTCAAGGCTCCGGTCTTCACCGAACCTCACTGGACCCTCTACTTCGACGGCTCCATGCAAAAGCAAGGGGCCGGAGCTGTAGTCCTTCTCCTCGCTCCAATAGGGGAGAAGGTAAAAGACATGGTCCATCTTGACTTCAAGGCAACCAACAACATGGCGGACTATGAAGCACTCATTTATGGACTAAAGGTGACACTATCATATGGTTTCAAGTAGCTGTTGGTCAAGGGAGATTCACAGCTCATCATTAAACAGGTGAAGGGTGAATGCTCCTGTAACAATCCCCAACTGGCTGCTTATCTCCTTGAAGTACAGAGGATTCAGAAGGACTTCGAAGTCCTGGATCTCCACCATGTCCAGCGTGTCCACAACGCTGAAGTTGACGAACTCTCGACGAAAGCGTCAACCGGAGCTCTGGCTCCTGACGGAACCTTCGTCTGGAGGTTGTCAAAACCCACAGCTCAGCCTGCCGAACTGAGCAAAGGGGGCGAGACCAGCATCCCAAAGCTGGCGGTCCCGATGGCCCTGTTACCATGGAAGCCATCAAGGGTCGTAGGTGCTGTCGGAAGCTCCGAGCAACCAAGCACACATGACTCAAATGCTCAAGCAAGCTCCAATGCATGGATCTTGGAGATCCGGAGCTACTTGAAAGACAATATCCTTCCTGACGATGATGTATCTGCTGACCGGATAGTCAGATTGGCTAAAAGATACATGCTAGTAGAAGGGGATCTCTACCGGCGTGGTGCCAACGGTGTCCTAATGCGTTGCATCACAACGGAAGAAGGTTGCGAGCTCCTCGCAGAAATCCATGGAGGCGAGCGTGGGAACCACGCATCTTCCCACACGCTAGTCGGTAAAGCCTTCTGGCATGGCTTCTACTAGCCTACAACGCTCCAAGATGCAACTGAGCTCGTGAAGAATTTCAAAGCATGTCAGTTCCATGCAAAGCAAATTCACACACCGGCTCAGCCTCTTCAAATGATACCTCCTACATGGCCTTTCGCTGTGTGGGGGATGTACATTTTGGGACCTTTCCCGAGAGCCATCAGAGGTTACAAGTTCCTGTATGTTGCCATCGACGAGTTCACCAAATGGCCGGAAGCAACTCCAGTTGTGACAATAAACAAGCAATCAGCTATCAATTTCTTGCAGTCCATAGTATGCAGATTTGGAGTCCCAAACAAAATCATAACAGATAATGGGACCCAATTCACAAGCTCTGCTTTCGAAGGATACTGCAAAGACCTTGGCATACAAGTCAGCTACGCCTCCGTAGCTCACCCAGCAAGCAATGGCCAAGCCGAGAGAGCAAATGCAGAAATCCTGAAAGGACTCAAGACGCGCACATATGAGCGCCTGAAAAAACATGTCGCCAAATGGATTGAAGAACTTCTGCCCACTCTATGGGCCAACAGGACAACTCCAAACCGGTCAACCGAAGAGACACCCTTCTTCCTGGTGTACGGAGCTGAAGCAATCCTTCCTCCGGAAATCACCTTGGGGTCGCTCCGAGTCCGGACCTCCGATGAGGCCACGCAGGACCAGCTTCGGCGTGAAGACCTTGACCTCCTTGAAGAGGGAAGGTGCCGAGCAACTGTTCAGAATGCCCGATACCGCCAAGCTCTTCGGCGCTATCACCAACGGCATGTTCACAGCCGACAGCTCGAGGAAGGCGATGTGGTGCTATGGAGAATACAATCCAGAGAAGGGTTAAATAAACTCTCCCCCAACTGGGAGGGACACTTCTGAGTGATCAAAGTATCCCGTCCCGGATGCGTTCGCTTGGCAACTAGGGATGGGACACCTCTCCCAAATCCTAGGAACATTGAGTACCTCCGTAAGTTCTACGCTTAGTATCATGGAGGTGAGTCTGTAATTACATGTGGTGTAAGTTATAGAGTCATTGTACAGAGTCGGGTAGCTCCTTCGGGAGGGCAGCCGGACCTACCCTGCTAGGTCCGCAACGTCCATGCAACACTTGTCACAGTCTTAGAAATAAAAGTGTAGCTAGCTACCTTGGGTCAAACGAGAAACGAAACACACTTAGCCTGGTTCCATACCCTAAGAGTGTACTTGTTTCCCCTGTACCCCAGACCTATAATGAAAGACATCATTGTGTGAAAACAGACTCCACGTGCATTTAATTTGTACAGGCTCAATATTTTTTATTTTTCTCTTTCTTGTCTATAACAAAGTTGTGCAGTTCTTAAGAAACTTTAGCTCAACCAGTTCAGGTACAATTCGAGATGTATTGTCTATCCTTCCGGGTTCAAACATTGTTGATGGCCTACTTGTATGAATGCCGCCAAGCCAATCTAGGGCCGGAGTGTGCTATCGACTTAGCCTGGTCATGCACCCTAAGTACGCCACTCTACCAACACCCAGGCAGGCCGAAGTAAGGCGAGTCCAGAAACAATCGGACCTGAAGGAAGCAAGACGGTGCCTTTGATTGTACTTAGGATTGTGTTCGACCTAAAACTTTCTCGGGAACAGTAAGCTACAATGAAGTTATAGATAGGAAACAAATTTTACTGTTTTTCTTGACTTCAGTGTGCAGGAAAAATAAAAAGCCCCGACATCCTCCAGGCGGCTTGCACTCTATGTTCAAACATTAACATCGAGCATCTCTGAAGCTACTCGACTCTGGTAAAGCTAGGGGGAAGTCGTCAACGTGAAGATGGTGGAAAGACTCTAAAGTGGAGTCTAACGTTGACACAACACGTGTTGACGGAGGTCACTGCTGGAGCTGCCAAAGCTCTGACAATCCAAAGGATTAACCATCGATGCTCCGGAGCTACTAAGCTCTAGCAATGGTTAATGCCGGAGCCACTAAGCTCCGACAGCCTTAGGGGGCCTACACTATCGAAGACATTGGACCTACATTCTACAAGTTTTAAGCTTGCAGGTCTTCAACAACTGTTACATCCCCTTGGTAGATGTTCACAATTAAATTGTGTACAACTACCAAGGGGCCAAGCGAGACAAAGGTGTTGAGGACAAAAAATGAAATTTGAATTCACAAAAAATTTGGATTACATTCATCTGGAGACAAGAGATTACAAAATTGGAGAAGAAGAAGAGAGAATACAAGCGGGAGCTACAGAGAGACGGTCCTAGACCCTATGGAAAAACTGGGCGACCTTCTGGGCCACCTCTGACACGTTTGCTCGGGCGGCTTCACCCTCTCCTTCGATGGGGCCTTCAAGCACCGGGTCCAGAGGGAATTGAGGGTCCCGGGTGGTGTAACACGTCAGCACAAACTCTGCGACGTTCTTCGCCAGGGACTGACGCTCCATTTCCAATTGGTTCGCGATGACATCGCCCGCCTTGGAGAGCTTGTTTCCCGCTGAACTCAGTGCCCCCAACGCCTTGTCCAGCTCCGGCTCCGGATCATCCGAACGCACAGGACTGAAGCCCATTGGCGTCAGCGCGTCATTGGCCTTGCCAAGGAAGTCCCAAACTTGTTGGGACTCCACATCCCTTGCACCACGCATCTTCGCCAAGGATATTTTGGCCGCCGCCAGCTCCGAGCTCTCCCGAGCAAGACGCTCCACCTCTTTGGCATTCTGCTGGATCGTTTCAGCAACCTGCCTTTTGAGCTTGCTGAGCTCTTCCTCCCGGAGGTGGATCTCATTTTGGCGGTTGACCAGATCTTTCTCTCAGCCCCGCACCTTCTTCTCCCAGGCGGCGATGGCATTCTCTTGCTTGTAGAGTTCTTGCCCTCACTCCCAGGCCTTCTTCTCCTCCTCCTTGCAACGCTCATCCAATTTCGAGGCTCTTGTCGGACAGAGCTGACTTTTGGACAAGCTCCCCCTCCCTCTTCACGAGGTCGTCTCGCAGCTCCAGGATTTTCTGCTCTTCATCTTCGATCCGTCTTTCCCGCGCTTCAAGAGCCTCCCGGCGCTTGACGAGACTATCGTGGATGGCGTTGAGCCTTTCCTGGTGATCATCCGCCACACTATTTGTAGCCTTGGCCTGCTCATAGATGGCCCGGGACTGGTTGTCGAGGGTCCACGTCATGCTTTCCCTTTCATCCAACAACTTTCCCCAGTACTCCAGGTGGACCTTCTCCCTTTGAACCCACTCCTTATCATCAGCCAGCCTCGACTATGCCAGCTTGGTCTCGAAATGGAGTCGGTTGTGCCACCACCTAAGGGTTTGGAGCTCCTCTTTGAGGGCCTTGCTGTCGTGGTAGAAGCCCAACTGGACTTGGCGAAGACTGGAGCAGGCGTTGTTTACAGACAACGATAGAGGGATTGGGTCCGAACATGCTGGGGTCCTCTCCGCTGGCTCCAGTGGATCTTTAGCAACAAAAATAGGTTCCCACTCTACGAGAGCGGTCCCCTGAGCTTCCACGGCACTGGGGCCATCCTCCGGGATAGCCTCGGCCGCCGTCGAGGAAGTACCTACAACCGAAGTTCCAACCTCCGGAATTGGTTCCAAAGGCCCAGCCGCCAGGTCATCAACAACATGCTCCTCCGGCGGGGGGCCAATAGCTTCATCACGGCACTATGGCTGAGCAGCGGGCACCTTCGGGATCACCGCTTCTGGAGCGGATGTTGAAGGTTTGGTCGGAGCAGAAGCTACTTCTGGCTTTGGCGCAGGCGCCTCCTCTGCCGCTGGTTCAGGTGCTGGTGCTTCGACCATCATGGGCTCAGGTGCTGGTGCTTCAACCACCAAAGGCTCAGGCGCTGACACCTCCGCAGCAATTGGCTCGGACGCTGGAACCTCTTCAACGGCCGGCTCCACAGCCGGAACTTCTGCAGCAACCGGCTCTGCCACCGGAGCTTCCTGAATAACCGGCTCAAGTGCCGGAGCTTCATCAACTCCCGGCTCTACCGCCGGGACCTCATCAACCACCGGCTCAACTACCGGGGCTTCAACAACATCCGGCTCTAGGGCCGGAATCGCAGCTTCCTATGGCTCTGCGGCCGAAGCGTCCGACATCACAACATCCAAGCCCGGAGCTTCAACCTCCGAGGCTGGCACTGCTGGTACATCTTCAGTCCCGTGGTCCGGCGCTACCACGGGAGCTTCTGGGGATGAGTCGTCCAAAACCACGACAGCCGGCGCCGGGGCCGCCACAGCCTCAGCCACCTCTTGGGGCGGCGCTGGAATCGGAGCTGGAGCTTCAGCCTGCACAGCCTCGACCGCTGCTGCAGGGACCGGAGCTTCAGCCTTTTTTCTTGGGCACGCTGTGGATGAAGGACGAAGAGACATAAAATACAGTTAACAATAAAACAACTGACTGAGGTAAAAAAATCAAAAATTACCTCGGAAGGCTTCCGCACAAGTTACCGCGGAACCTCTTCTCCGGACACTCTGGACTGGCCCCGGTCGACATTGGCGTGGTAGTCTCGGAGGGCCCCCAGGAGCTTGCTGCTGCTGTCGTCGTTGCTCTGGTCGAGGCCCCCCTCGACCGGGAAGGACCTCCGGACCCGGAACCCTCTACAACCGGTCAACCTGAGAATGGTGTGTGATGGTATTGGCAGAAGCGCCCACCGCTTCGGCTGTCTAAGACAGAATTCAAAGCACAGTGCAGGAAAACAGGGAAAGGGCTCCACATTTGGGCTCTCCATCATGCCCCAAGGTGGACCCAAGGGCCACTGTCGGTACCCTGCAGACCGGGTACCCTCACACACAGGATGAAGACACCGGGGCATGTCCGACGGTTCCACGTGTCCCGATGGTGCCGAGGCCTCAGCCTCCCGCAAGATTCATCCCCTTGCTGCCACGTGGTACCCGAAGAATGGGATTTGGCCCCCCGGGAGAGACGGCCCTGCAAAGAACAATGTGTTGGGATGGGACCTCGCCCAACCTTGGCAGAGAGCTCCAAAGCTGCCGCGTAGCCCTGAGCGTCAGACCAAGCACCCTCCCTTCAAGGAAAGCATGAAGCTGCCACGTACCCTTGGGAGCCCCAGAGCTGCCATGCGTCACGAAGGACCGGGGCTAGCCTCCCCACCAAGGACCAGCCCCGATGTTGCCACGTGTCCTGCAGCTTGCCCCAGACGGTGAGGTGCGGAGTTAAAAGATGGTGCGCTCCACTCCAGTCAAGCATTGGAGATCTGCAACCACCCCCGACGCATGACATGAGGCACGCCAACGGCCGGAGACCGCTATGACCAATCGCATCACAATTAAGGCGCTGCACGCCTATCCCGCTTAGCCCACTGGGTAGCTTGCATCAAAAAGATAGGCTGTTGAGACACCTTCTAGCACCGTCAGCAACAACACGTGGGCTACTGACAAGGGAGGCGGCAAGACGGCGAGTCCTCACTGCCACGCTTAGAGGAAGCTTACACAAGAAGCCTTAGATCCTTAGGATAAGATCGCCTCGGGACCAACTGTCGGGCCCGGGTACCCCACTTGTAAGGCATCCGACCTTGTATATAAAAGGACCGGACCGCCACCGTTACAAAGGACCAGACTCAGAATCCCCAATACACACACACGCATACACACTCACCAGCAATACAATCAACCGCGGAGTAGGGTGTTATGATCCTTACGGCCCGAACAATGTAAAAACCACTGTCTCTAGCTCCATCCGCTAGTACACTTGATTGAGGCCTAAGCCCTGCCGAACAAAGAACCTCTGCGGTCTGCTCCTTAGCAGATCCGGAGGAGGTGTCGCTCTAACACTTTGACATGGGCCCACCCAAGCCATAATCGACGATGGTCCAATTCTGCCACCGTCAATAGTTTCTTATTGATGACGGTTGACCTACATCGTCGTCGATAACAATTTTTTAGGTATACCCTGCGCCATCTCATTTCCCGCCTGTCACTCCGCCCGCCCGTCACTACGCTGCCCGTGGGCTCGCCTCCACCACCACCCGTCTACACCATCGCCGCGTGCCTGCCTCCACCGTCGCCGCACCTCCATGGCCACCGCGCCATGCCTCCATTGCCGCTGCACTGTGCCTCCACTACCACCGCACCGCGCTACGCCTCCACCACCGTCGCGCCGCTGACAGAAGACCGTCACTGCCACCGTTCTCGCCTCCCAGGTACGCTACCTCTCTCCCCGTCACCCCCTCCCCATGTAGCTCCCTCCCGTCGCCCCTACCTTGTGGCCCCATCCCCTGCTCCGCCTCTCGCCGCCGCCGCCTCCCCGGCGTTGCCTCTCATTGCCGCTACCTCCCCTTGTGTCGCCCCTCCCGTTGCACCTACCTCTCCTCCTCAGCACCCCCTTCCAGGCGCTCACCACCCCACTGTGATGTCCCCACCCTCTCCGCACCATGTGGCTGCTCCCCCCACCCCACCAGGCCTACCCCCTGACGCCCCCCCCCCCCCGCCCCCACCGTGTTGCTTTTCATCAGTGCGCCACAGACGCAACACTCAGCTCTAGAAGTGTGAAAGTGCATCTAGGCTAATACCCGTGGGTTTTGATGATTAATGACAACACTTAAGGGACTAATGAGCTTTGCAAGTGTAAGCGCAGTTGATTGAAAGTCAGACAGTGTTGAATGCACTCAAAAAGGACAAAGAGGAGAAAAAGGCAAAAACTCGAAGGATATATGGTAGATCTTTAAATTCTTTGTGTCGAGTTTAGCCTGATAGATTGAGTGTGTTCATTTGGTCAAAGTGTTGTGAATTTACTAAGAGCTCATAGCCCAACATTGATCAGATTGAGAGATTAGTTGAGGCAGCCCTAAGGACCAGACTGGACTTGTCCGGGCTGCAAGGCCGGACTAGTTCGGCCACATCAGACTGATCTGATGTTAGGCGGACCAAAGTGTTCTTTGTGAGTTAGGACTTGTCCGTTATAGGATGTACTAGTCTGTGGTCAGTGTGTATGTGTCCCTCTCAGACTATGTTCTGAAGGACCGGACTAGTCCGCTCGGACAGACTAGTCTGCTCGAGTGTGGAAAAAAAGTTATTGATTGAGACCGGACTATTCTGTTCCATGATGGACTAGTACATTGTGGAATTGGAGATGGCTGCTGGAACTAAGTCATGGATGGTTGGACTTGTCTGCCCTCAGGGCCCAGAGTAGTCCGGTGTGCCAGACTGGTCTATACTCAACTGCAACAAACTATTCTGTGTGAGATCGGTCTAGTCCATTAGTGAACGGACTAGTCTGTGAGTTGGTGATTGTTTGAATTCAAAAGGTGGCGGTGGTCTTTGTGGTTGGTCAAGGAAGATATCACTTGTACCCATAGGACGGAGTAGTCCGGGGTCAAAGGCCGGACTAGTTCGCACTTCTCCTGGTGGCAACGACTAATTATTGGGACCCCTATAAAAAGTGATTCACCGGCCTCCAAAGGCCCTCTCTCGAACCCTAGCGTTGCCATAGCCTTCCTAGAGCCATCCTAGCCCTCTCTCAACCATTCTTGGAGTCCTAATACTGAATCTTGAGGATTTGTGAGGTTTGGAAAAGGAGAGAGAAGGGTTTGCTTGATCTTGAGCTCTTGATTGATTCTCTCGGTTTGACTGATTGATTTGAGTTTGTGTGGGTGTTGATCTTTGATTTTTCTGAGTTGTAAACTTATGGGAGCATCAGGTTGTGAGGTGCCCCACAGATTTGGTGACTACCCTTGTGATTTAGTGGAAGAAAAGTCCGTCTTCATGGTGGCTAAGTGAGGAAAGGGTTGAATGGAACCCTACCTTTCGTTGGAATATTCAACGTGGATGTAGGCTCCTTTGTGGGGTTGAACCATGGGATAAATCATGATGCTTGTGTCTTTGATTTGACTTCCTTGTTCTTCGCAAATCAAGTTAGGGTTGACGTGTTCTTCGCTTTAGTTTTGTGATCCGCATCTATATAGCTGTTATTACTTTGTGCATACAATCTTTTAGATTGCTAGGCTCATATACTTTACATTTCATCGAGTTAAGTCTTTAAGATCGCTTAAAAAATCTCACCTTTGATCAAATTTCTAGTTCTGACCAGACTAGTCCACCCCCAGGCCGAACTAGTCTGCACTCTGTAATTTGATTAGCTTTTATTGAGTTCAATTTCAGGTTATCCACCTATGTACCCACTCTAGGCTACTTTCAATTGGTATCACAGCCTAACTCTCCCAAAAGCTTAACCGCTTGGAGAGGAGATGGGGGAAAACAGTGAGAAGGGGATGCTAATTGTCGACACCACCGGCACTGACGAGAACAACCACACTGGAGGACAAGGACCCAATCCCTTGAATGACAAGACTGGCAACACCTCCAAGGACAAGGCAAAGCATCCTCCCTTCGATGGGGAAACCGATGATGAATATGAAGAAGTGAAGTGCGTTGCGGACCTTCTTCGAAAAGCAAGAGATGAGGCCAAGAGGAGGAGAAGGCTTGATAAGGAGAAGAATCTCATGAAGGCCGAGGAGGGTTACACGCGATATACTTTTAACTATGAGCACCTCAATTCTCATTCAAACTACCTTTCTATTCCTATGGGCAAAGCTCCACACTTTGATGGGACTAACGACACCATGTGGAAGCAAAACATGAAGTTTCATCTTATTTCTCTCAATCCTAGACTTTGGCATGTTGTATGCACAGGTGTAGATATCCCCGTGGATAATTAAGAGCTGACCCCAGAACAAGAACAACTCATTCACCGCAATGCTCAAGCAGCGGCTGTGCTCAACTCAGCCTTGAACCAAGAAGAAATCAACAACGTGGATGGGTTGGAGCAAGCCAAGCAAATTTGGGACACTCTCAAGATTGCTTATGAAGGCTACTGGTCCGTGAGGGAAGCCAAGACTGAGATGATCGAAGGGGAGCTTGGAAGATTCGCCATGGAAGAAGCAATACCCCTCAAGAGATGTAGAATCGACTCAAGACATTCAATAGGAGTCGAGCGTACGGATGCAAGAAGTGGACCGAGCATGAAGTGGTCAAGAGGATGATACGAGCCTTCATGCTTTACAATGTGACGCTTTGTACTATCATCCACGAGAGTCCCAACTTTCAAAAGATGACTCCGGGTGAGGTGCTTGGCAAGATCATCAACCACGAGACGATGGAGATGGAAGCACGCCATGTCAATGACCTTGCTAAGATCACATACTACAAGAAGAAAGGCATTGCTCTCAAAGCCTCAACCATGTCCAAAAGCAAAGAGGTGCAAGTTTCAAGCAATGATGAAGAAAGTGAAGAAGAGGAAATCACTGAATTAAATGAAGAGGAAATGGCCTTCTTTATCAAAAAGATTCAAGAGAATGATGAGGAAGAGAAGAGGGTCAAACTACGAGAGCATGGGCAAGGACAAGAGCAAGTCAAGACCAAGGAGAGCATGCTACACCTGTGGAGAGAATGGGCACTTCATTGTGAACTGCCCATACAAAAAGGAAGATGACAAGAAAAAGAAGAACAAGGATGTGAAGCCTCAAGAGAGGAAGATGTTCAAGAAGAAGAAAGCACATGGGCATGCGCATGTTTGCAAGGAGTGGGACTCCAATGATGAGTCCTCCTCCGATGATGAAGCGGGAGTGCCAACCGTCGCCATCAAGAAGCCAATAATGAAGAAGACACTTCTACCAAATAAGGGAGAGTGGAAAAGCTCAAGCCACACTTGTCTTATGTCCAAGGAAGGAAAAGGAAAGGTTAAATCTAAACTCTCCTTGCATTCCATTAAAGATGATGATTTTGATAGCGATAGTGAGAATGAATATATGTTTGAAGGCTTGAGTAACGGTGCTATTGTTAAAATGAGATAGCTCTCCGATGAAATTTTAGACAAGGAAGAACATCTCGAGGAACAAAATGAATTGCTTGTCAATGAGAGGCAAAATAATCTTAACCTTGAAAGGCTCCTTTAGCCTTAGGAGGAAAAGAACAAGGCACTTGAACTGGAACTTGAACTTTCAAAATGCAAGGAGGCTTCGTCAAGCCTCAAGAGTTTGAATGTTGTTCCCCAAGATGAACTTGTGAGTTTGAACAAAGCTCACAAGAGTCTTGAGGCACAATTCGCAACTCTCAAGTCAAGTGTCCCTTTTTCTTCCTCAACAAGCTCAGACTTGCCTAAAATGGACTCGAACACTAAAACTTGCAAATGTGCTAACCTTGTGCTTGATCTAAAGAATGAGCTTAATTTGACAAAGAGCAAGAGCACACCTAAGGGTGGCATCTTTGACAAGGAGAAGATCAAGTATGCACGTAGTGCATACTCGATCACAAGATCTCCCTTGATCAGAGATGGTCTTGGCTATTAATGAGGATATCCGTAGCATCCACCCACCTCACAATGAAATTGCATCTGATATAGTGGGTCCAATTACAAGGAACAAATCAAAGCAATGGGAGAAGGAAATGCACTCTCAGGTGAACGCTAACCTTGTGTTGAATAATTGAATTACTTTGGATGAGCCTATGTTTTGAGTACTTGTTTTAATGTTCTCAGGAATGGAGTGCACGAACTGGCATGGGACAATGACGGTTTTTACCCTCCAAATATATGAATAAAAGAGCCTGGACGTACATAGAGAGGATAGACAATTCAACTACCATGCAGATCAGTTGTGAATGTGCAAAACCAATAAATTCTTGAGTTAAGAAGGCAGCAACCAGGTTGCAATTCACACATGTACAAACGCACAGAAGAATGCCAACCATCCAAAGAGTTCCATCAGGCCAGGCTATTAATAAAAGGAGTGCAATTATTTCCTGCTGCATGATCTTATTTATTTTATCCCACCCAAAGACTCGGCTACATATATATATATATATATATATATATATATATATATATATATATATATATATATATATATATATATATATATATATATGTTCATGTAATAGATGACGAGGGGACCTTATGGCTGCAAATTCAGAAATACCAACTCTTTGAATTTTTCATTCCATGTGAGTCTTGAGAGACTTGCAAACTTGTTCTTTCGATTCCCGAGGGAGTTGCAGAACGCCGAACTGCTGTTCATCCTGTTTGTGCCTTCACATCTTTACAGTGCAATTGCGTGGGCTGGCATCGTCGGTACATGGAAGGGTGATTGTCTTGGTAGTTCGTCGCGTGTACAGACTCGCAGTGCACTGCCTCCTCACCAGGTCACGCAGCAATAGTTATCAAGTTCACAGATCCTTCGAGAAGATCGGGCCACAACTAATTGTCACACGTGATCTACAGGCGTGTGCACATCATCTGGTATCAAATCCTCAGTTTACTCGTTAGGATCATTTATATTTTGGTAGGATAGATTTTTTATATACCTACAGCCCACAAATAAGCATTCTCTTGCGCTGAATTGTAGTTTGCATCATCGAGTTTTCAATCCATTGAGACATGTTTAGGTGCTGATTTTTCCTGGTCTGATTTCTTCTGGTCTGAATTTTCGTTTTGTCCTTTCTCATGTTTTATCCTAACTTTTACTTTTGATCTATTCTTCTTTTTCTCTCTGAAACATACAAAAAAAAATTTCCCACCCATCCCTCCCTTGAATGCTTCCAAATCACTCTAACAATGGGCACCGACATTTTGTTTGTCATAGCTGCGCCACCGCCACCCTTAATTGAAAGTTACAAGTTGTTTGTCAAGAGGTTAAAAAAGAAAAAGAAAAGAAGAATAGTTAAAGAAAATAATTCTGTTAAAAAAATAGGTGTATCAGTTTTTGCAAGAAAAAAAAAGGCCGGGCTTGAGCAGCAGTTTGATTGGTGCCAATTGTTGCTTTCCTTCCATTTTTTTTCATTGCTCCTACCCTTCCCACCTGTTTTTCTTTGTGATCAGCAACTTAGACTCGTGTTTCTCTTTTGGATTATTATTCGATTCTTGCATCATTACTTTTCAGTGGATTACACTTATATTTTACCCCACCAAACTCCACCGAAAGCATCACGAGCTGTGCACCTCGCCTCTGGTACTATCACTCTTCCAATGCTGATTGCTACCCCGGTTCTTGACCTTTCAGGAAGAGAAAGAACTTGTTCAGTAAGTGGTGAGGGAGTGACTCCACATATATTCCACATATATATATATATTTCTATGATTTTTGCTTCTCTACTAATATGGCAGGCGAGAATCAATCTTTTTCTGCCACCGTTTCTGCTGAAGACTTCCAGGAGGTGCGTGCACAAATGTGTCAACTGATGCAAGAGATGCGAGCACTTCAACTATCACTACAGCAACAACAATGTGAGGAACCTCCGCCAAATAATAATGAGCATATCGAGGATGATGATCCTTCTGCATTGGAGGCGGAAGCTGCATGTCTTCAAGCGGAAGCCGCACGTCATGCTGCTGTAGGTGGTGGCGGTGGTGGGGTTGGTCGCGGCCATGGTGGTGGCAGAGGACTTGATGCTGGCTTTGGTAATATTGATGGTGTTAATAGGTGGCCGCAATATTTTGGTCGTGCACGGCGTTTTCCTATTGGAGGTGCTGCAGATTTCGATATTTATGATCATTCCGATTATAGGGATGTACAGAGAGCAGGCCCTCATGGTCATCCTGGTGGTTATGGAGCTCATGGTGGTGCTAATTTTGGCCGCTTTAGAAATTATGGTGACAACCAGTTTGGCGAACATGGTGGATACCGTGATCGATGCCGCCATAATCATGAACACCGCCAAGATGAAAATGGCTTGGTTAAAGTTAAAGTGTCCATTCCCCGTTTCAGCGGGAAGGAGAATGCCGATGCTTATTTTGAATGGGAGACCAAGGTGGACCAGATATTTGATTTGTATAATTACCCAACTACGAAGAAGGCAAATCTTGTTGCCATTGAGTTTTAAAGGCTATGCTATAACTTGGTGGAATCAAAATCGTACAGAATACCAACGATTTGGACCTCACCATATCACATGGGAATAAATGAAGAGGGAAATGTGACGTCGTTTTGTTCCTGCGTATTATTCCCGTGACTTATATCTGTGGCTCAAACGACTTTTGCAAGGTACTCGAAGTTTTGATGAATATTTTCAAGAAATGGAAATGTGCCTACTCCGTACAGGAATTACTGAGGAGGAGGAATCCACAATGGCATCCAGGTTGATGAAGAGAAGGTTAAAGCGATAAAGGATTGGCCTACTCCTAAAAATGTGAGCCAAGTTTGAAGTTTCCATGGTCTTGCAGGGTTCTACCGGCACTTTGTTAAAAAATTCAGCACAATCGCTGCACCCCTTAACAATTTGTCAAAGAAGAACGTTCCATTCAAGTGGGGAGATGAACAGGACCAAGCTTTCAAAGAGTTGAAAAGAAAGCTTTGTGAATCACTGCTGCTACAACTACCAAACTTTGGTAAGACTTTTGAAATCGGATGTGACGCAAGTGCTATTGGCATTGGAGGTGTGCTACTTCAAGAAGGGAAACGTGTGGCCAACTTTTCTGAAAAACTAAATGGTCCACATCTGAACTACTCTGTCTATGACAAAGAGCTTTATGCTTCAGTTCGAGATTTGGAAGTATGGCAACATTACTTATTACCTAAAGAATTTGTAATCCATTCTGATCATGAAGCATTGAAATATCTCAAAAGCCAAGGTAAACTATATCGTCATCATGCAAAATGGATTGAGTTCATTGAACCATTTCCCTATGTTGTTAAACATAAGCGTGGTAAAGATAACATTATTGAACATGCTTTGTCAAGAAGGTGTGGTTTGGTTACCCAACTACATACAAAAATGCTTGAATTAGAATCAATTAAAACACTTTATGCTAATGACTCTGCTTTTAAAAAGCCTTTCTCTAAATGCATTGTTGGCAAAGGATGGGACAAACATTATGTGCATGATGGATTCTTATTTCAGACTAACAAACTATGTAACAGTTTGTTCTATTCACAATGTTCTTTTACAGGAAGCACATGCGGGTGGATTAGCTGGTCATTTTGGTGTAAAAGAGACATTGGACATGCTTTCTGATAATTTCTTTTGCCCACATATGAGACGTGCACTACTACAAAAAGCATTTTCACAGGCGGTCTGTAAAAAAAATGCGACTGTGATGATGAATGATACAATAACCGCCTGTGATGACTGAACATCATAGGCAGATTTTAAGAAAGAACCGCCTAGGTAAGTACATTCTTTGCCCACACGGTTATCAATTAAGAACTGCCTATGATGTATCAAACATCACAGGCGGTTCTTAAAGAATGACCGCCTGGGTAAATACATGATTTTCATAGGCGCTCATTCTTTAATAACCGTATAAACTGGTTCAATCATCACAAGCGGTTTTTATTGAAGAACCGCCTGGGGAAAGTCATTGTTTTCACAGGCTGCATGTTAATTAAGAACCACATGTGATGCTAATAAGCTAATCCTTTCACAGCAAGCTCTTGTATATGCAAGTAACACCTATGGCTCATCATTTGGATTGTTGAAAGCATCAATTTGAAGCCTGACGATCTTTGGAAGGATTTTACCCATCCATTTGAAGGATTTCTTCCCCTCCTATCCATTTGAAAACTTAGGGAGATTTTCCTTACTCAGTTTTAATGCCTAAATATATTGACTAAAAATCAGTACCTACTTTCTTAGTGCTTCACACAAGCGAGGAAGCGAACAACTTCAATCATAAATCTTGCTTCTACACTTTCATAGGGATTTAACCTTAATCTTTAATTGAAACATAGATTTATCAAATAGGTGAAGCTTCCTCGTCACATATGTTAATGGCAGTTATAAGTGAAGGACGTGCCGATGCTAACAAAATCTAAATCGGACTCAAAGTAAAGAGATCTACTTACGAGTGGCAATGTCCAGGTAAGACAGCGTGAAGCTATGATGGCAACCTTCAACAACATGAAAAGTGATGTTAAGGTTATTCTTGCATCAACCAAGGCATGTTGTGAGGGTATAACACTTGTTGGGGCAAGCATAACCGTTATGCTCCAACAAGAGTTATGCCCTCACAACATGCCTTGGTTGATGCAAGCATAACCTTGGCATCACTTTTCATGTTGTTGAAGGCTGCCATCATAGCTTCATGTTGTCTAACCTAGACATTGTCACTCATATGCAGCATCTCTTTGTCTTCAGTCCCTTGATATTTCGTTAGCTTCGACACACCCTTCACTTGTAACTGCCATTAACATGTTTGATGAGGAAGCTTCAGTTATTGATAAATCTATGCTTGAAATATTAAGGTCAAATTCCTATGAAAAGGGTAAAAACAAGATTTGTGATTGAAGTTGTTCGCTTCATCGCTTGTGTGAAGCACTAAGAGAGATGGTACTGATTTGTAGTCAATATATTCAACCATTAGAACTAATAAAGTAGCATCTTTGTAAGCTTTTAAAATAGAGAGAAGAGAAAGAAATCTTTCACGGCTTGATTGGGTGTACTCAATCTAATTGGATTGATGTGATGAATGAACTAATTTTCTCCTCAATCCACCTCAAACCACTTATATTGAAGTGGATCTACTCCTATCCAAACAAGCCCTCAAATGGTTGGAAAGTATCGTTAGACTTCAATTGAAGCTTTTAACAATCCAAAAGATGAGTCCCAGGTGTTCCTTGCATCTACAAGAGCTTGCTGTGAAGGGATTAGCTTGACAGGAGCTTCAAGAATTGTGCTTCTAGATGTTGTTTGGAACCAAACAGTTGGAAGGCAAGCCTAATCATCATAGGTCAGAAGAAATTTATATACACATACAACTTGATAACTTGTGGAACAGGTGAAGGTGATAAATATAATAATGTTCGAAACAGAAGCTGAAATTAATAATGTTCAAAACATGCTATCTAAAGCTGAAATGGAGCATTGTCCTAAGTTCATTTTAGAGGATACAAATATATACAATATATATCATACATTTTTTTCAACATTGACATCTTCTCACATATAGGGTTTCAAATATTTTTTAATGCTTCTCTCTACGCGCTTGATGTTTTCTGGTTCGATGAAAAGGTACATCTCTTCATACTGATTATATTCCTCTTCATTATCTCCCACATTCTCAACCCCAACAATATTTTGCTTTCCAGAAACAACTACGTGCATCTTCTCATTTTCTGGATCTTGAACATAAAAAACTTGTGCAACACTATCGGCAAGAACCCGCAGGTCATCTTTATAACCCACTTTATTCAAGTCTACAAGTGTCAGCCTGTAATTGTCCACCTTCACACCATCAGTATGTTTGACCCATAGGCACTTAAATACGAGCATTACTATTCTTTCGCCATAATCGAGTTGCCATATTTCATCTATGAACCCGAAGTATGTTGTCTTTTGCCCTTGTGAATCATAGGCCTCAATACGAACGCCACTATTTTGTGCAACACTCTTACTGTATTTTTATTTAGTGTAAAATGTGTAACCATTGATGTCATTTGCTCGCCATGATGTCGCCAAAGCAGATGGGCTAGAAGCTAACTTCTTCATTGTTGCCTCTTCTATAGTGTTTCCGTATGGTATATTTTTGTCCATTAACCATTCAGTGAAACATCTTCTGTGCTCTTTCATGATTCAGTCCTCTGTCAGGTATTGATTTTTTCACGAAGCTCAATTTGGTGTTCCTCGATGTACGACTCAGCTATTGCGAGCTTTTGTAGTACACCAAAATGTGCACAGTGTACATTCTTGTAATATTGAACGATAAAAGTTTTCTTACCCACTTTGCCTCTCCCACGTAGTCTACCCTCATGTACTGGTATAGGCACACCTATCGATTTTCCATCTAAGATGTAATCAGCGCAACCCTCAATCACTTCTTCAGTGGTGTATCCTTCCATAATTTAACCCTCTGGGTGAGCACGGTTCTGCACATAACCTTTTAATACTCCTAAATATCTCTCCGACGAAAACATATGATGTATATATAGTGGCCCCAATGCTTTTATCTAATCAACAAGATGTATTATTAGGTGTACTTGCATATCAAAAAAGGATGGTGGGAAACACATCTCGAGCTTGCACATAGTCTCGACGATGTATGTTTTAAGATAGTCTAAATCTTCATGTGCTATCACCTTTTGCGATACTGCATTGAAGAAGTAACACAAACGTGTGATGACAACTTTTATATCCTCACGTTTGATGACTCTTATTGCAATGGCAAGAAACACTGTCATCATCATTTGACAATTATGAGAATTATAACCGAGTAAAGACAATTATTTCATCAAGACTAGTTTGCGGATATTGGATGAGAAACTCGTGGGCACTTTGATCCCACGCAAGCATTCGTAAATAGCTTTTTTCTCTTCTAGCGTCAAGTTGTAGCTGGCTGGGGGAAGGTAATGCTCCCCGTTCGCCTTTTCTACTGGATGAAGCTCTGGTCTCAAATCAAGATTTACTAGGTCCATACGTGAATTTAATCCATCCTTTGTTTTCCTCAGCATGTCTAGCAAGGTCCCATTGATGCTGTCAAGTACATTCTTTGTAACGTGCATCAAATCAATACTATGACAAAATTCTAGATTCTTCCATTACGGAAGATATTTGAAAAAATTGATTTTATCTTGAAAGCCATGTCAGTTGTATCATTTGAAGATGTACTTTTCTTTCTCTTGATTCCTTTATATTTTTTGCCCTTACCGAAAGCAATATGAATGTTCTTGACCATTTCGAACACAAGTTTTCCTCTGTAAGGTTTTGGTGCAATATCTTTTTCGATTTTGTTATCAAATTGTTCTTTCATCTTCCTATACTTGTGTGTATCTTCGAAGAACCGTCGGTGTCTCATGTACACCGTCTTTTTTGATGAAGTGAGGTATAGAAATCCAGTTCTATCGACGCACCTTACACAACCTTTCTTCCTTTTCATTTGTCCCGATAATGTAAACAGTCCGATGTAATCATGCACGGTAACAAATATCATTGCTCTTAGCGTGAAATACTCCTGCTTGTACTCATCCCATGTACGTACCCCTTCATTCCACAATTTCGCCATATCTTTCATTAAAGGTTCCAAGAACACATCAATTTCGATGCTGGGTTTTTTCTTACCCTGGATAAGAAGAGATAACAAGATATATTTCTTTTTGTGACACAACCATGTCGGTTGGTTGTACATCGTTAAGACCACGGGCCATGTGCTGTGTATGCTCCTTTTTTCACCAAACGGATTCATTCCGTCTATACCCAAGGCAAATCTCACATTTTTGATTTCCTTTGCAATTTCTGGATACTGAATATCAAAATTTTTCCACTGCATTGCATCACCAGGGTGTCAAATATGTTTTTTATTCTTCTTTCGTTGCTCGGAATGCCAACGCATAAGTTCAGCCTCTCTAGGGTTTGAGAACAAATGCTTCAAGCGATCAATTACCGGAAGGTACCACATCACCAAGGCAGGAATTTTTCTCTTATTCTTCCCGTCTGCATCGCTAGAAGTATCGTCATCGTCACCTTTAGGACCAATAATAAACTTCTTATTCTTCTGAGACTTTTTCATGTTGGTAACATACTGGTGTTTGTAGTCCTTCTTATATCTACTGACACCACAAATGGGGCATCTAGTTGCGAGTTCATGCTCTTTGCGTACAGAATACAATGGTTCACACAAGTGTGTATTTTTGTCACACCTAGTGCCATTAGGCAAAGAAGTTTCTTCGCTTTATAAGTGCTCCTGGGCAGTTTATTTGGATTTGGAAGAATTTCTGCCATAAGATTCAAAAGATCAGAGAAACTACAATCGGACCATCCGTGTGTGGCTTTCAACTTTAGTAGTTCTAAGACTGCACGCAATGTAGTAAACTCTTTATAACAACTGTTTGATTCATCATATAAAAGCTCCGTCGCCGCATTCTGTAATGTCTCCATTTTACATAAACATTTACTTGCTCCCATAGAAGTCAATACATATGGTTCAATGTGACGCAACATCTCCTCGCAATCAAACTCATCATCATCATCACCATCATGACTGTCACTACCATCATCGATATGAACATTATCGTCATCTGAACCTCTCTCATCAACTTTATCCACATCATGTGTATCTAACTCACCATGCTCAGTCCATATTATGTATTTTTTTAAACCTCTTTTCACCAAATGAGATTGGATTACTATAGTATCTGTCCAAGCAATTTTATTTTCGCAGTCGATACATGGACATAATATGTCATCTATCTTTTGCAACTTCGCATGTCTCTTGGATGCTTCAATAAAATATGCAACATTATGAATGTACATAGGATCGGGTCATGGCATGTTATACATCCATGCTCAACGGTCCATGCTTCAATAATAGAATTTTTGTAAGATTTACAAAATTTGGCCACAAGTATTCCCTAAAGGTATTCTATAAAATGAATTTACAGAGACATAAAAAGACTGTATCATATGAGTGAATACTAGTATCATGTAGGTCTGTTCATAAGGGTTCCAAGAAAATTTGTTTCATATTTTTCTTGGCTTCCTAGTGGCCACAAAGTTCACAAGTCGTCTAATTGACCCTAGTCGCCTAAGAGGCAATTAGGTCGGCTAGGACGATTAGTCTTCAATTAGGGCAACTAATTGACCCTAGCCGATGGCTAATCGATGTCCAGTCGTCCTCAGATGTCCGGTCGACCTCAAGGTTGTTACGGTAATACCAAGTCGATACAGAGTTGTAGAGAGAGGTGGCACGTAGGAGAGAGGCGTCAACGTCAAATAAGACTATAAGATCGGCATTATAAGCAAGGATCTTTGGCGGCGCTTGTACCTTGCGAGGTAATGGAGATCGGCAGCAGCGGTGACAGATAGGAGGCATCAGCGGCGGCAGGCAGGAGGCATCAGCGACGAACAGCAAGCGTTGCGGGCGGGAGGCGGCAGCGTCGAGCGGAGTCTGGAGGAGACGGGCGACATATTGAGGCGGACGGAGTTGAAGGTGTCGGGCGTAGCAAGCGGGGGTGAAGGATTGAAGTCGTGGGGCAAATAGGCCCAGTCGCATGGGCTAGGTCTTGGTGGGATCGGTCCGTTATATCTTGACGTCGGATCCCATCCAACGATGGTAACTAAATGGGCGAGTTATAAAACCATCTCCCTAGAAAGCTTACCAAAACATACAAAACTAGCAGCTTATCAGCTAGTTATGAAAATATACAAAGAAAAAGTAAGTAAACTACATGCATAAGGACACTAAGAACTGATATGGAAAAATAAAGGTAGCATTGCATAGTATGAGAATTTACTAGGTACCTTGTACTCTATGGCGCGGGGCGTCAGTACGGTGGGGCGGTGATGCGAGGATGGGTAGAGGCGTGCCTCTGCCGGGCTGGGTGGAGACATGGCGGCTGGGCGACGGCGCGGTAGTGTGGCGATGTAGGGGCTGGGTGGCGGCTCAGCGGTGGAAAATTTTGGCAGCCTTGCGGCGTTGATGGAATACCTCCAGGGTTACGTTGTCTGTGGTGCCCGAGGGGTCTTTATATAGACGTCCATTTTCACAGGCGGTTTTTAACTGCTTCTCAGGCACTTGGTGCTTAATAACCGCCTAAGAAAAAAATTATCTCAGGCAGTTATTACTTAGCAACCGCCCGAGATAATTGCCCGAGCCTCTTCAGTTTCCTTTTCCCTTGCTTCTTTTTTATTTAGATTCCAATTTAAATACTCAAACATGTATATACTATGCAAATTGTGTCCAAATTCAATGATTCGTTCTTCTATAATTTTCAGAAATTAACATCTACCACCTGAACAAAATATTTTAAAACTTGTATAGCTGACATTGTAATGTTTTGGTAAATATCAAATGAATTTATAGTCACATATTATTCACATTTGTGTATCTCCTAAAAAAGGATCCTTTAATGAAATTTGTTTGTATGAACATATTCATATTATTTATACATGTATGAATTTTGTTAATTTTTTAAAAGCATTCCAACATGTCAAAATTAAAATTATCATCATTCTAACTAAATGCTCATATACATATGAGACATTCATCAAATTTTGAACACACGTTAATTCAAAAATTTAAAAAAATCTGAAAAAATTCATAGAGGTTGGTATGATGACTAGAAATGTCCATTGTAAAAAGAAATGAAAAAATCATTATATTCATCAAGATAGAAAAATGAAAAATAGCAATTGTTATATGTTTTTTATGTTCTAACCAGCTTCAAAGGATTTATGAAGTGAAATTTAATGGTAACCTTTACTAATCAATAATATTACAAGAAAGTGGAATTTGGGCTTTTTAAAGGCCCCACATTTAATCAAGAATATTAATTAAGAAGAAGTAAAGATCTTCTCAGGCGTTTGGTACTTAATAACTGCCCAAGAAAATGTTATCTCAGACGGGTATTAGTTAGCAACCGCCTGAGATAATTGCCCGAGCCTGTTCTTCAGTTTCCTTTTCCCTTGCTTCTTTTTTTTATTTTGATTCCAATATAAATACTCAAACATGTATAGATTCTGCAAATTGAGTCCAAATTCGATGATTCTTTCGTCTATAATTTTCAAAAATTAACATCTACCACCTGAACTAAATATTTTAAAACTTGTATAGCTGACATTGTAATGTTTTGGTAAATATCAAATTAATTTATACTCACATATTATTCACATTTGTGTATCTCCTAAAAAAAAGGATCCTTCACTGAAATTTGTTTGAATGAACATATTTGTATTATTTACACACGTATGAATTTTGTTAGTTTTTGTAAAGCATTCCAACATGTCAAAATTCAAATTATCCATCATTCTAACTAAATGCTCATATACATAATTTTCATCAAATTTTGAACACAAATTGATTCAAAAAAATTAAAAAAAAACTGAAAAAATTTATAGAGGTTGTTATGATGACTAAAAATGTCCATTGCAAAAATAAATGAAAAAATCATTATATTCATCAAGATAGAAAAATGAAAAATAGAAATTGTTATATGGTTTTTATGTTCTGACCAATTTCAAAGGATTTATGAAGTGAAATTTAATGGTACCTTTAGTAATCAATAATATTACAAGAAAGTGGAATTTGGGCTTTTTAAAGGTCCCACATTTCATCAAGAATATTAATTAAGAAGAATTAAAGATCTTCTCAGGCGGTTGGTACTTAATAACCGCCTGAGCAAATGTTATCTCACACAGGTATTAGTTACCAACTGCCTGAGATAATTGCCTGAGCCTGTTCTTCAGTTTCCATTTCCCTTGCTTCTTTTTTATTTAGATTCCAATATAAATACTCAAACATGTATAGATTTTGCAAATTGAGTCCAAATTCAATGATTCTTTCTTCTATAATTTTCAAAAGTTAACATCTACCACCCGAACCAAATATTTTAAAACTTGTATAGCTGACGTTGTAATGTTTTGGTAAATATCAAATTAATTTATACTCACATATTATTCACATTTGTGTATCTCCTAAAAAAAGGATCCATCACTGAAATTTGTTTGTATGAACATATTTGTATTATTTATACATGTATGAATTTTGTTAATTTTTTTAAAGCATTCCAACATGTCAAAATTCAAATTATCCATCATTCTAACTGAATGCTCATATACAAATGAGACATTCATCAAATTTTGAACATACATTGATTCAAGAAAATTTAAAAAAAACTTGAAAAAATTCATAGAGGTTGGTATGATGACTGAAAATGTCCATTGAAAAATAAATGAAAAAAATCATTATATTCATCAAGATAGAAAAATGAAAAACGGCAATGGTTATATGTTTTTTATGTTCTGACCATCTTCAGAGGATTTATGAAGTGAAATTTAATGGTAACCTTTACTAATCAATAATATTACAAGAAACTGAAATTTGGGCTTTTATAAGGCCCCACATTTAATAAAGAATATTAATGTAGAAGAAGTAAAGATCTTCTCAAGCGGTTGGTACTTAATAACGGTCTGAGAAAAAGAATATTAATATATGAAAAGAATATTAATTAAGCTTACGTAAAGATCTTCTCAGGCGGTTGCTACTGAATAACCGCCTGAGAAGATGGTTATCTTAGGCGGGTTTTACTTACCAACCGCCTGATATATATAAATCTTCGCAGGCGATTGGTAAGTAAAACCCGCTTGAGATAAGCATCTTCTCAGGCGGTCGGTACTTAAAATCCGCCTAAGAAAATAGGCGTCTATATATATCCCTCGGCTGCGTTGGAAAAACCTAACCCGGGCGAAATCACGTAGACGTCGTCAGGCTGCCAAAATTTCGTTTGCCGCCAAGTCTTCACCGCTCTCGTCACCGAGCTTCGCCGTTGTCCGTTTGCTTCGCCCTCATCACTTCCAGGTACGCCGAGCGAAGCCATTGCCGTCACCACCAAGCTTCACGATAAACCCTAAACTCTTCGACCTTTCTTCCTCCGTACTTGTGCCGCCTCCCTCCTTGCCCTCGCCGGCGGTCGAGTCAAATGATGCCTTGCATATATTTCCTTGGTTAGGGTTCGGGAATTCGAAAAGGGTAGGCATCCTGATGGTGGTGGTGGTGGACCACAACGTTAACACACAACACCTATGACGTGTTCATTTGGTTCCATGTACTGGACACAGTTTGTCGATCGTGTTTTGGTGCCACATCGCAGTCATAGTATTAGCTAGGGCTCAGACATGATAACCTTTTTGATTAATGACTAGGCCTTCTGTAGCAAGTCCTCTACATCTTTTCTATTGAACTACAGGTCATAATCCTCATGAAACTTGAGAAAAAACTCGAAGTTCCAACCTCTATCAAATCTGAACACCTAGCGAACAGTTTTGTATACAGTCACGATTTCGACCATAACTCTTGGTAGAATGGTCAAATAGATTTGTGTAATACATTTCCTGAAACATTGCGACCAGTATAACAAGTTTGTAATGTAACTTGCTGTCAAGTTGTGATATTATCTGTTTGAAAATTAAGGATTAAACCAGCCACAAATAAAGTAAATTTTGTCAAATTCACTTCTGAAATCTGGTAGCAGTGTCCAACTTTAAAAATCCATATCTCTTCAACCTGAAGGACTATGGAGGCAAATTAATACTTTTTGGAAATATCTTGAAGTATTCTGTAAGTTTTCTCTTGACCTTCAAGCCAATAGACCATTGTAAGGTGATGAAAATCTTCTCTAACCAAATCAGCCGCTGTTCTGAAACTGCATGAACAAGCATATGAACTTTTGCCATAATTATCTGTAGAAAGCTCTTCTAGTCTATTGTGATACATTTTTTGAAAGGGGAAGAGCTATTATGCAACTTTTCTATTCATTGTTACCTCAAATTCTGTTTAGAACTAATTAGAAAATGGAGTTGAAGTTAGTACCTGTGTACAGTGCTATCTGAAACAGCCGGAACATTTCTGAACTTTGAACAGCCATAATTCTTAAATTAGAAAAGCAAACTATGCATATCTATACATGTATGGAAGTCTTAAGGAGTCTCCTATCAATTTCCTATTCAAATCTAAGGCTAAAACACGCAATAACCAGGTCTAAATCAAAGTACCGTTTAACGTGTCATAACAGTCCAGAATCTGGACAGTTATGTTTTCAGTTGCTGTTTGGATCGTAATTTCTAGTAGGTCATCAAAAGACTTCATAATTTACATTTATGGAATCCTGAGAATGTGTGTAACAAGTTAGCAATATAATTTTTCTGCAAATACCAATGTTCTCTATTTGAAAATTATGGACAAAATTAGCAACATACAAAGCAAGCTCTGCCAAATTTTAGTTAAAAATCTGGGAACTTGGTCGAATTTTAAAATTCCATATCTCCTCATCCAGAAGAGCTATGGGGGCAAGTAAATACTCTTTAGAAATCTTTGGAAGTCCTCATAGGGTAGAGTATAGCCGCCCTGCACTTCATCTCACTGGGTTGTGCTCCTTCGAGATCGGTGTCACTATCCTTTTGCCAAACAAAGCAATGTGCTCGCATACGGCTGTTGAACATCACTTGTGCTTAGAACACAGATACAAGTAACTGCCTATTTAGAATATGAAGATAAAATTGCCATTGCTGGTGAGCGACTTCAACATGCTTGTCACCCTCGCAATGTATAGGAACTTTTTGGTCAGTCGCCTTAAATCATAGAATGTCTTATCAAATCCTAGAATGCTTCCATATTTTTCTACATGCAACACTTCATCTAGAGTTAATATGCCATTCACTATATTTTTTGTCTTATTAGTTGTAGCATTGAAAGCCCTAAGAAGACTAATGCTGGTAGTAAAAATAAAGAAGACAACATGGAGTTTACTGACTCCAGCAGTTCAGGCTCCTTTCACAGTCCATCGGATCCTTTTTCGAATATAAAAACTAAAAAGACTTCAGAGGATCTAGACCTGGAATATGATCCTGCCGACGAGGTATGGATCACAAATCTTAACTTCAGCAGTCCAAGTTAATGTAGGTTGTGAAGTATATGAAGTCTTATAATTCTTTTCTACATAGATTAATCGCGAAGACAACGAGATGACTTCAGCTCCTAAAACCATAGAAGGTTCTCCAATTGATAAATCCTCAAGTTCACTCAAGCGGAAACAAGGGAAACAAGGTCCCAATAAGGGTCCATTGGACCGCATCATGTACATAACAAGGGTCGGTCCAGGTGGGCTACCCCAAGAACCACTAGATTCAGTTACCAAGTACCGTAATGCATGCGGTTTTCTTGTTAGAGAGTTCATGCCGATGACATTTGTGAATTGGAGGAAATTACCCGAGGAGACCAAGAACGAGTTGTGGAAAGGATAAAGAAACAATTCAAGTTCTCAAAAGTCATGAAAGAAGTTGTAAAGAAAGCAACATTGGTCTCTTGTGGCAAGAAGTTTCATGGCTGGAAGAGTCAAATGAATGCATATGTTAAGGCGGATAAGGTCCCTAGCCCGAGGAAGATGGGAAAAATCAAACAAGCTCAGTGGCAAGAATTTGTTCGTCAAAAGACCACACCTGATGCTAAAGCCCTAAGTGCAACTAGGTCAGAGCTCACCAAAAAGAACAAATACCATCATTGCTTGGGGTCTGCCGGATATACCCCCAAAGTCCAGGAATTGAATAAGATATTAGACGAAATTACCAGTAATGGCAATCCTCTCCCGTTAGAAGGCTGTGATGAGAGAACTCAACGGTGGGTCTTTGCTCGGTCAGGTTTGACTAGCGTGGGCAAACTTGAAAAGCCCGACTCTGTGAATGAAGTAGAGGAAAAAATGAAAGAAGTAATTGAAAAGCAACAGAAGGGTCTCTTCAAGCCGAAGAGGGAGAATGACCAACTGACCGCTATTCTAAGAAACCCTGAACACGGTGGACGGGTTTGAGTAATCTCTTCTCAAATGTCTTGGCTAGATGGTTTCCTTAAAGATAAAGACACATATAGAAGACGTGAAAAGTTTAAGAAAACACTTGTTGAAACGATTACTCAAAAGGTCAAAGAAAATGTGCAAGAAATAATGAAACAACTTAGACAATCGGGACAATTAGTGGCACCGAGTACAATGATGGTTCCCGTGCCAAAGAGCAATTGGTATCTCCAACTGACTACCCTAGCAGTGTTGGTTCTGTGCCAGGCTCAGGGTCAACCCATAAGTTCGCTGTCGATGATATTGCTAACGACAAATCTTTTCATCTTCTTGTCCCAATCGGCAGAGCAGGGAACAAAACCAAACAAGTTGCCACTGCTATGGCAAAGCCTGATTGTGACTTCAATGGGAATCCACTTCCGTTGTATTATGTTGTGGTGCAAGTTCTTCAGATCATTGATAATGATTATGAAGATTATGAAATAGACCACATCACACATGAGGGGATCGCGACACTAAGGCAGCCTATCAACCAATTAATCCATTGGAACTGACGCGATATCGTGTTGCACGATGAGCCAATTTCTAGCCCGGTCACACCTCGAAATACCGCAATTCCATCTTCCAAGGAGAAAGTCCAGGAAGATCCACTCCTAGTCCAGGAAGATCCACTCCCCCTATGTCTCAGTAAGGATGATAGTAACCTTGCTAGTAAGGATATCCAAGAGCAACAAGTTGGACAACACCTTCAAGCAGTACTAGAGCAAGTTGTTGCTAGTAAAGAGCAACCAGTTGAGCAACACCTTGAAGTAGTACTAGAGCCAATGGCTGGGATTTAAGAGCAATTAGTTGAACAACAGGTTAAACAACAAGCCAGTGTCCAACTTCCAATGACTACTCCTCGATCATCAGTGCCTATCAAAGTTAGCTCATACTAAATTAAGAAACCTTCATCAGAAGTGTAAAAGTATTTGGAAACTGTGAAGAAAAATATTATAAAATCGAGTGCATCTCGTTCTTCTCATGAGCCAGCATTAGAAGATATCGAGCAGTGGGAAGAAGACAGTGTCATGTATAATCGGTGGACGGCTTTAGATAAACCAGGAGTTCCAATATACAAGCTTGAGGATGTCCTTCCTGAATTTAAGAATGAGAAGCCGTTCATGACATCCGTACAACTTAGCAAACAACCTGCCCCACTTAAAAGAATGTATGAGTGGTACATCCTTGCCAGCACAAAATATGATATTTCTTACGTCACATTTCGTATTCCAAAAGATGCATTCTGGAGCACTAGAGCAGATAGACGAGTAATTTTATTTGAAGAACTGCATCCCCTTTTCCATCAGGGCATGCTCGAAATCAACCTGCTACTCGTCTGGTGCTTGTAAGTGCCTCTAATATTTTGCATTTCCTTTTCTTACTACACGCATACACATTTCATGAGATTATAACAATTCTGGACTTCTTCGATAGGATGCAATACATGGATAATGAAAATATGAAACGCGAGACAAGTATCCTTGACCCTACACATATTGCAAAGACGTTATTCGACGTCAAGGTGGATTGAGACTCAGCAAAGTTCAAGCACATGAAAAAAAAAGAAATTGAAAAAGAAATTGCAAAAAATAAGAAGGATAGAAGGACAGAAGTTGCAGCTTATATAGGACATGCAATGTTTAACCTTGTCAGAGATGGCAAGGACCTCGTAAAGGCTTCGTACCACTTCGAGTAAGTTTGACACATGACATGGAAATAGCAATTATTGGTAATTGTTAACACGTGTGTTTGTATGTTTGTAGTGATCACTACATAATGATCTTCATCAAGCCAACGCAGGATTTGGCAACAGTCTTGGACTCGGCCGATTACCCACCAGATCGTTACAAAGATTTCCTTTCCATTTTGAAACTGTACGTTTATTCAATAATTTTAATGTACACACATTTAGAATGTGTTGACAAATTTTATATGACATTTCTTGTATTATAGCGCTTGGCGGTTTTATGCGAGACAGCTCGACAGTGAGAGACCTTCTAATACAAATTCATTGGACATTAAAACGTATTATGCTTGTCTGAAGCAGTCTGTTGGGAGTGTCTTATGCGGGTATTATGTATGCGAGCATCTTCGGACTGCCAGCAAATATAGAGTGAATCATGAGGATGTAAGTTATCCTTAATGTTGATATCTTATTTTCTTACTTTTGAGTTTCATTTTCATTGTAACTAGCATAGTTTAATACTTATATTCTCTGCTGTTCAATATTACCAGAAACATTATTTTCATATTTTGATTCCAACATCAAAATTCAATTGCTCATAGTACAACTACTCCAAAAATACCAAATAAATTCCTGTATGCTCTCACTTTGATCTATACTTTGAGATTGTTCAAACCAACATATTCTAAACATTGTTATGTGTTTCATTGCAGCACACGAAGAATGTGAACGAAGAATGGTTGGTTTGTAGAAGTATTCCTGGTGGAGGAGCCGACAAGATTGCTGCTGAACTGTGTAAATTCGTGCATCGTGAAATTTTGCACAAAAAGAGGGGAGTTCTTTGATGAGAATGGTGCAATAGCTGATGTGCCAGAACTTTGCGACTATGCCAATAGAAACAGTTTTTAGTGAAAACTTGTATACTATGAGATGAATTGTATGTGTAACTTGTACATATGTATATTGTTTTAGTGAAATTGACTTCTGTGAGATGACTTCTGTTATGATATTGTTGACTTATGTGATTATTGAATGTAGGCCTAGAGGGGGGGGGGGTGAATAGGCCTTTTTGAATTTTTCTCGGTTCCTGTAACACTCAACAACACAGTCAATACCAGAGATATCGGACTAGTCCGGTAAAGTGCGGACTAGTCCGGTTTTCACGTGCTAAGTTGATCAAGTTCAGTCAATTTGATTAATTCGTTAATGTAGGCAGCGGAAATATAGACTTAAATGACAGTTTAATTGTTGTATGTCAACTTCTATAACAATTAAGGCTCTTGTTTAACAAATTAACTCAAATTGAACAAAATGTATCAAACCCTAGATTAAGTTGATCAATTAAGATGAAGAACACAAAAGTACAAGACACAAGATTTATCCCGTGGTTCGGCTACCACGAAGGCAACCTACATCCACGTTGAGGAGCCCACAAAAGGACCGGGTCTTCTCCAACCCTTCCCTCGTCAGATCGCCATGAAGGCCAATCCTCTTTCACTAATCAGAAAGGGGTAAATAACCAAGTTGAAGGGGCGTTCTCACACGTTGAGAGCTCCTTGATTACAACTTACAAAGCCACCAATAACACACTCGAAAATTACAAATTGAAACGCAAGAGTGTGTTAGAGAATCAAACCAAGAGCTCAAAGATGTGTGCCAAGTGTCTCTCCAGTGATCTAGAAGTGATCTTCAATAGATTGATCGATTTTGCACTTAATTTCGTGGAGAGAGGTGGTTTTTGAGTATCTTGGGAGGTGTGACGGCGCTAGGGTTCGAGAGAGTTTGAAAGTGGGCCGTGCACCTCTATTTATATGGGGTTTCTAAAAGTGACCGTTAGGGTTTAGAAAGATCGGACTAGTCCGTGGTGGTCACCGGACTAGTCCGGTGTGCTGTGGGTAGCAAACCCTAAGTGTCCAGTAATATCGGACTAGTCCGTTTGAAAATGGACTTGTCCGATTTCGCTACTGGAAATCTTTGGACTAGTCCGATTGACATTGGACTTGTTCGGACATATGAAACCCTAAGTGTTTAGAGTGACAAGTCCGCACTTGGAGGACTTGTCCGATTTAGATCAGTGTGTATATTGGACTAGTTCGTGTAGACACCGGACTTGTCCGAAGTGGATCAGAATGAATATCGGACTAGTCCGGACTACAACGGACTTGTCCGATTTTGTGTGACTTGTGCATTGTGTTGAGGACTAGTCCGCATTGGGGAGGACTAGTCCGAAGTGAATCAGAAAGATATCGGACTAGTCTGGTGGGGACCGGACTTGTCTGATCTAGTGCAGAATGTGATATCGGACTAGTCCGGCTATTTTTGGACTAGTCCGGTCCTGTATAACTTTGTGCATTGTGTGTGTGTGCTTGAAAGTGATTGAGCTCTTGGATGTGTTTCCTTAACACACTCCATACATAATAAACTACTATTTTCTTCTCCTTGAGCTCAAATTTACTTTGCTTCTCATTTCCCTTCTTTTTGGCATTTTGCTCATTTTTCATCATTTGCCTGCATTCATCTCAACAAAAGGATTAGGATCCCAATTGCTTGTCATAAATCATCCAAAACCCACAAGGGAGTCCTAGATGCACTTTCAATCTCCCCCTTTATGGTGATTAATGACAACCAATTGAGATTTCACAAAATAAGGCAAAATTTGAGATTTTCATAAAGTATGCACATATGACTCAAAAATGCATCAAGCAACAAGAGAATTATTCATATGTGCATTCTTTATGGTGGGATGCATACTAAGTGCATGAATACATTGAGAATGACAGAATTTACATTAATCAACTGATACAAAGTGCATATGACATTCCAGGAGCAAAAATGCAGTTTTCATCACATACTCGCAAATAAATTGAGCAATTCATCACAGGACCAAACTTAATAGGAAAACAGAGTTAAACTATTACAATCACAAATAAAAGATAAAGAGAACTCTCTCCTCGCACCCTACCATAGCTAAAGCTAAGACTCCCCCTCAATCTCTCCCCCTTTGGCATCAAGACACCAAAAAGAAGGAGAGGAGGGTTCTAGGGTCTTCACTCTTCACTGTCGGTCCTCTCATCATCGTCTTCATCTTCTTCGCTTTCCGCTTGACGAGGAGGAGAGGGAGGACGAGGAGCAGAGCTGCTCGAGCCCCCAATGCCAAAGTAGGCAAGCTCGGAGGGGTTCAGAGGCCCGAGCTCGGTGATGTCAAGATCAGAATCTTCAGAAATTACTGGAGATCCAATGGGGTTGATCTCCAGCTTTTCACTCAGTTGCTTCACTTTGGCTTTGATGTATCTCATATCCTCCTTCCTCTTCTGATTGAGTTTATGAAGCTTTACTTCAGTCTTCTTGCAGGAGGAGAATATGGCGGTCAGGTACTTGAGGATCCCACTTGCTGATCCTCTCTGAGGGGCTTCCCTGGAGGTAGGGATAGCCCTGGCAGCATCTCCTTCTCTTGCCGGTGCCTTAGGACTTGAGGCCGGCGAGGGAGCAGCCTGGACACTCATAGGCTGAGGCTTCTGAGGCCTCAGAGGAGTGTGCTCCACATCCTTCACGAACTCAATACCTGTGACTTTCTCAATCATAAACATCAGGTAGGGAGCATAGCCACAGGACCTATTCGGGGTGCTTGAGATGTTGACCATGTCATTCCATATGTAATATGCAACATCAAACTGCCTCTTCTTGCTTATGACCATCATTAGAGTCCGGAGGTAGCCCTGTACACTCCCTGCATCCCCATCCTTGGGGGCAATGGTCTTCCGAAGAACTCTGTTCAGGACCACAAAGAAGGGCTTCATGTTCTTTGTGGAGGGAGGAACATACTTGGAGTTGGGCTCATACATGAACTTCATTCCGTCCCTCTCAATGACCCCTATGTTGTGGATGATCAGCCTGTCATTATCAGAGGTGTCCAGATCAAGCAGATTATTGAAGTCCTCTTGAGTGATACTATACATGGATCCGTGGGTCATCCAAGTCACACTCTCTTCATCTTCACTCGAGAAGTGGCACGTTGCATAGAACTGTGCAATCACCTCATCATTTCAGTTATGTCTGAAGGCAAAGAGATCCTTCAGGCCATGCCTCTCAGCTGCTGCAATAACTTCATCAAACGCCGAGCACTTCTTCTTCTCTAGGTAGGCCCAGTCAATCCACTGACTGCGCACCACCGGAGTCTTCATTGGCAGGTAAACCAGCCTGTAGAAATCTGCATGGAAGTTTGTCCAAAACGTTCCATCAGCTGCCTGCTTTGGCCTTGCATAGCAATCAGTGCTTCTGAGCTTGACTGCCACATCACTGCCTTTCCCATTGAATTTCTCTTCATTGGGGTCCTGGACCCCTTCCCTGGGAGCATGGAGCTTCAAGGGACCAACTGGCCCCGTTGCTACTCCCTTGCCCTTTCCTTTTGCTTGACGAAGGCCGCTTGTAGACGGAGCAGCCTTCGAGGCGGCCTTCTTGACACAAACCTTCCTCCGAACTTGGGGAGGGGAAGTAGCAGGCTCGGAAGGTCTTTCTTGGCGTTTCTTGTCAAGTCCCGCCGAGGACCGAGGTGCCACCTCGTGGTCCAACTCGGCCTCAAAGTCGGAGATCTCGTTGTTGGAGCTCGACATGATCTGAGAATGATTGAGCAAGAATAATGACAAGTTATACAAGGCATTGGTAAGGCAAGATAGCAATGGATGACTTTAAGGAATGAAGGAATTAGGTTTCAGGTTCAGAAATATCGGACTTGTCCGGTGCTCAGGCACGGACTAGTCCGGGGTACCGGACTTGTCCGTGTATGGACCGGACTAGTCCGGTGTTCATCCTCAAAAACCTAACAGATTGGTCAAGGGATGATTTCTAATGCAAATCTAGTCTAGCATACACGTAGTACATCAAATAAGCATGTATCTAGTGAAGGATGCTAGGCTATACGATCAACAATGGAGAAAAACAAGATTTCTAGGGTTTTGAAGAAATTTACAGAAGGAATCGATGGAGGCTCGAAGTGTTGGGGGTTGGAGGTCGGACTAGTCCGATAGCTTCAATTCCCAAGAGGTCAAGATCGATCTCCGCCCAAATGTGGACTTTTTCGACGGGGGGAGGAGAAAATCGCCTTGGGAGCTCGAGCGCAAGAGGGAGGAGGCGTGAGCAAAAGTGGGGATGAGGATATTAGGGTTTGGTGGCGGCTAGGGTTATGGACACGAAAAATCGGACAAGTCCGGACATGACCAGACTAGTCCGAAGTCATCTAGAGACCTATATCGGACTAGTCCGTGGTATATCGGACTAGTCCGGCCTAACCGGCACTCTGCGGACTAGAATCAAGAATATTTAGCTCATTTCGGAGTTCGCAAAAACGCTTTTCATCAAGTGGCTTGGTGAATATGTCGGCCAGTTGTTTTTGGGTGTTGACATGTGAGATGGTTATGTCTCCTTTCATGGAATGGTCTCTCAAGAAATGATGTCTTATGTCTATGTGTTTAGTCCTAGAGTGCTCAACTGGATTGTGGCCTATTTTAATGGCACTCTCATTATCACAAAGAAGAGGAATATGGTTCATATTGTAACCGTAATCCCTTAGAGTTTGTCGCATCCAAAGGAGTTGTGCACAACAACTCCCGGCTGCAACATACTCCGCTTCGGCTGTGGATAATGCAATGGAATTTTGTTTCTTAGATGACCAAGAAACTAAAGATCTTCCTAGGAATTGGCATGTGCCAGTGGTGCTTTTTCTATCAACTTTGCACCCGGCATAATCTGCATCGGAGTAACCAATGAGATTGAATTTGGAGCCTTTTGGGTACCAAAGACCAAGGTTGGGTGTATGAACTAAATATCTCAAGATTCTTTTACGGCTGTCAAATGACATTCCTTGGGGTTGGCTTGAAATTTTGCACACAAACATACACTTAACATAATGTCTGGCCTAGATGCACATAAGTAGAGTAAAGATCTAATCATGGAGCGATATACCTTTTGGTCGACGCTTGGTCCATCTTCATTGAGCTCCAAGTGGCCATTCGTAGCCATGGGTGTCTTTATGGGCTTTGCCTTGTCCATGCCAAACTTCTTGAGTATGTCCTGCGTGTACTTGGTTTGGCTTATGAATGTTCCTTCCCTTTGTTGCCGCACTTGGAATCCCAAGAAGTACTTCAATTCTCCCATCATTGACATTTCAAACCTGTGTAGTTTATATACGTGGTCGGGGAACTCTTCGTCTTCAAACCCGGGTGGTTGCTCCACGTACACCTCTTCCTTGATCAGTCCGTTGAGGAAGGCACTTTTTACGTCCATTTGATACAACTTGAAATCATGGTGAGTAGCATATGCAAGTAGTATTCTAATTGATTCAAGCCTAGCTACTGGAGCAAAAGTCTCATCGAAATCCAAACCTTCGACTTGTGAGTAACCTTTGGCCACAAGTCGTGCCTTGTTTCTTGTCACCACTCCGTGTTCGTCTTGCTTGTTGCGGAAGACCCACTTGGTGCCCACTATATTTGCATTGGGTCTTGCCACAAGTTCCCAAACCTCGTTTCTCATGAAGTTGTTCAACTCTTCTTGCATTGCCACCACCCAGTCCGGATCCTTCAATGCATCCTCAGTCCTGCGTGTTTCCAAAAAGGAGACAAACGAGTAATGCTCACAAAAATTAGCTATACGAGATCTAGTGGTTACTCCCTTTTGGATGTCACCGATGATGTTGTCGATTGGGTGATCCCTTTGAATGCATTGGTGTACTCTTGGGTGTGGTACTTGGAGAGTTGTGTGTTGGTCATCATTTTCTTCTCCCCCTGAGTGGTTGCCCTCGTTGATTTGTTGATCATCTTCATATTCTTGTGATTGATCTTGTATAGAAGCTCCCCCTTGATTGTTGATCTCCTCTCGTGGTTCACTTTCCTCTTGTATTTGTGACGATGACTCTTGTGGTCGAACTTCGCCCAGAGCCATTCTCTTCAATGCTTGATAAGGAGCTTCTTCTTTACCTAATTCACATTGATCAACTTGCTCCTTTTGGGAGCCATTAGTTTCATCGAACACTACGTCATGTGCCACTTCAACAAGTCCGGAGGCCTTGTCGAAAACATGATAGGCGTAAGTGTTCGAATCATAACCAAGCAAGAAACCTTCATCGGACTTTGAAGCGAACTTTGAAGTCCTGGGCTTCTTGTTCAAAATATAACATGGAGAATCGAAAACTCTAAAATATGAAATGTTTGGTTTGTTACCGGTGAGTAGCTCATAAGGAGTCTTCTTGAGTAGTCGATGAAGGTAGAGTCGATTTGTGGCGTGGCAAGCGGTGTTAATTGCTTCCGCCCAAAATCGATCCGAAATCTTGTATTCATCGAGCATTGTTCTTGCCACCTCTATGAGCGTTCGGTTCTTCCTTTCGGCAACTCTGTTTTGTTGTGGAGAGTATGGTGCTAAAAATTCGTGCTTGATTCCCTCCTCATCAAGGTACTCCTCCACTTGTATGTTCTTGAATTCCGTGCCGTTGTCGCTCCGAATACTCTTGATCGATAGTGAGAACTCGTTTTGCACTCTCTTGAAGAATTTCTTGAGTGTCCCTTGTGTTTCTGACTTGTCATGCAGAAATAGCACCCAGGTGAAGCGGGAAAAATCATCAATGACTAAACCGTATTTGTTACTGCCGATGCTTATGTAAGCAATTGGACCAAACAAGTCCATATGAAGTAGTTCGAGCGGTCTTGTCGTAGTCATGATGTTCTTTGCGGGATGATGTGCTCCAACTTGCTTCCCGGCTTGGCACGCGCTACAAGGCCTGTCTTTCTCAAAAACAACATCTTTCAAACCTCGGATGTGATCGCCCTTGAGGAGTTTTTGAAGATTCCTCATTCCAACATGTGCTAGCCATCTATGCCACAGCCAACCCATGTTGGTTTTTGCAATCAAGCATGTGTCGAGTTAGGATTTATCCTTGTTGAAGTCAACAAGGTAAAGCTTTCCCTTCAACATACCCTTCAATGCAACGGAACCATCACTCCTCCTTGAGACGGTCACACCCTCGTTAGTGAACAGGAAATTATAACCTTTGTCACATAATTGAGATATGGACAGCAGGTTATAATCTAAAGATTCAACATGTAAAACATGAGAAAGAGTGTGTCCAGAGGATATTGCTATTTTACCGGTACCGAGGACCCTTCCTTGACTATTATCTCCGAAGTAGATGCCTTCGTTTGGGTCCTCGTTTTCTTCATATTCCACGAACATCCTCCTTTCTCCGGTCATGTGGTTGGTGCATCCACTGTCTAGCACCCATTTGGATCCACCGGAGGAGTAGGCCTGCAGAAACAAATTATGTCTTGGTTTTAGGTACCCAAGCTAGCTTGGGTCCTTGGAGGTTAGTTACAATACATTTGGGCACCCACACATGGGATTTTGTGTTCCCATGGCGTGGCCCAGCATAATAAGAATAAACTTTACCAAGATTGTTTCTCATTAATACATAAGAGGCATCAAAGGTTTTGAACAAAAGTTGTTGTTGTTTGTTGATCGGACTAGTCTGGGTGATCGAACTTGTCCGTATGACCGGACTTGTCCGGACCACAACCGGACTAGTCCGGTGTTCATGAGAGTTCAGGTTTTTAACTTTCGAGTTACCAGATTGTGAGGGTCCTCCCTTCACAAAGGTAATCTTTCCCTTGTTATTCTTATGACTTCCAACATTTTGTTTTCCATCATAAGAGTAACCAATGCCATACTTGACATTTGGAGGTCTTTGGACCAAGTATGCACTACGTGCATAGTTGATCCTCTCCTTGTCAAATATTCCACATTGGATAGGATTTTTATCCTTTGTGTAGGTAGACTTTTCCTTCAAACTGGTGTTGATTTTACTACATTTGTGCATATGAACAAGATTAGTTGAAGTGGGTTGAGAAGGTAGACTTGAAGAGGAGGAAGATTCACTTAGCTTGAGTGACTCAACTTGCACTTCAAGGATCTTGTAAACCTTGATCAGGTCATCAAGTTGAACCTTGATTGCAACGTTTGAGTTGGTTAACTCCAAGCAAGTTTTCTTGCTTGAAGCTAGCTCAAGCTCTAGTGAGCTGTTTTTCTCCTTTTCAAGAACTAGAAGATTGTCAAGTTTGACATACTTCTCCTTTTGGGAGATAATCATGTCCTTGACGATCAATTAGTTGTTCCTTCTCAACAAGTTGGTCAAGTAAAAATTTCATTTTAGCAGCAGTTTTTCTGTCTAATCCCATTAACATATCTTCATCATCACTATCTAGTTCATCATTACTTGAGTAAGAATGCATGGAAGGAGTTTTGATGTTTACCTTGCGTTTACCTTCCTTTGCCATGAGGCAAGTGCCATGTCCCTTCTTTGTACCGAGCGTGGGGAAGAGTGTGGGTTTCTTGGACGTGCTTTCAATGGCTATGCTTGCCATCTCTTCTTCATCGGATGATGAAGACTCATCGTTTGAGTCCCACTCCTTTCCAATGTGTGCTTGTTCAGCTTGTTTCTTCTTATTGAAGAATTTCTTCTGTTGAGGCTTGACTTCTTTATTCTTCTTCTTGTTGTCCTCATACGGGCAATCGACTATGAAGTGGTTATACTCACCACAGTTATAGCATGCCCGCCTCATCTTCGGCTTTGTCCTCTCTTTGTACTTGCCTTCACTTGATTTTGTTCCCTGTCTTTTCTTCAATATTCTTTTGAACTTTTTCATGAACAAAATCATATCCTCTTCATCCAGCTCACTGCTTTCATCATCGCTGTCCTCCTCAAGTTGTGCTTCTCTTGCTTCCTTGGATAGTGGCTTGAGTGTGGACTTTAAGGCAACTCCCTTCTTCTTGGCCGATGTGAGGTCGGCTATTTCTTTGACGTGCTTGGCTTGTTTCTCCATCATTTCAAAGTTGATGATTTTGCCAAGCAGCTCATCTGGAGTCATCCTCTTGTACCCGGGACTCTCTCTGATCATAGAGCATAGTGTGACATTGCGAGGCATAAAGGCTCTAAGGATGAGCTTTACAACCTCGTGGTCATTCCACTTCTTGCTCCCATATGATCGAACCTTGTTTACATGTGTCTTCAATCGGTTGTACATGTCCTGGGGAGACTCGTCTTCCTCAATTGTGAACCTTCCATGTTCGCCTTCGATCATTTCAATTTTCGCCTCCCGCACATGTCGGTCACCTTCATGAGCTGTTTGTAGCGTGTCCCATATTTCCTTGGCAATCTCCAGTCTGTCCACCTTTGTGAATTCATCTCGACTTAGAGAGGAGGTGATTACGGCTGCGGCTTGAGCGTTTCTGTGGATGGCTTGCTCTTGACTTGGGGTGAGCTCTTCGTCGTCATCTGGGATGTCTATTCCTGTGCACACAATATGCCATAAACTTGGGTTAAGGGAAATCAAGTGCATCTTCATATTTTGCCTCCACATGGAGTAATCACTCCCATCGAAGTGTGGGGCTTTTCCAAGAGGAATAGATAGATAATGGCTGTTATTTGAATTCAAACGATCATAGTTAAAAGGATATCGGGAGTAGTCGGTGTGACTACTCCCCTTCTTCTTTTCTTCAACTTTGGCTTTCCCTTTGGAAAGTGCTTTCTTCCTGAGGAGTGCTTTCAGCTCCAGCGTCTCCTCGTCATTGTCATCGAAGTCTTGAATTGCTTCGAGATACTTTTCCAGCTTTTGGTTCTTATCGTTGTTCACTTCTTTCTGGTTGTTGATTTTCTGAACTTCCTTCATGTCTGACATGATCTCTTCGAGTGGTTGCACTCTTTCTTGAAGAACCTGCTCTGATACCAATTGAATGTAGGCCTAGAGGGGGGGTGAATAGGCCTTTTTGAATTTTTCTCGGTTCCTGTAACACTTAACAACAGAGTCAATACCAGAGATATCGGACTAGTCCGGTAAAGTGCGGACTAGTCCGGTTTTCACGGGCTAAGTTGATCAAGTTCAGTCAATTTGATTGATTCGTTAATGTAGGCAGCGGAAATATAGACTTAAATGATAGTTTAATAGTTGTATGTCAACTTCTATAACAATTAAGGCTCTTGTTTAACAAATTAACTCAAATTGAACAAAATGTATCAAACCCTAGATTAAGTTGATCAATTAAGATGAAGAACACAAAAGGACAAGACACAAGATTTATCCCGTGGTTCGGCTACCACGAAGGCAACCTACATCCACGTTGAGGAGCCCACAAAAGGACCGGGTCTTCTCCAACCCCTCGCTCGTCGGATCGCCACGAAGGCCAATCCTCTTCCACTAATCACAAAGGGGTAAATAACCAAGTTGAAGGGGCGTTCTCACACGTTGAGAGCTCCCTTGATTACAACTTACAAAGCCACCAATAACACACTCGAAAATTACAAATTGAAACGCAAAAGTGTGTTAGAGAATCAAACGAAGAGCTCAAAAATGTGTGCCAAGTGTCTCTCCAATGATCTAGATGTGATCTTCAATAGATTGATCGATTTTGCACTTAATTTCGTGGAGAGAGGTGGTTTTTGAGTCTCTTGGGAGGTGTGACGGCGCTAGGGTTCGAGAGAGTTTGAAAGTGGGCCGTGCACCTCTATTTATATGGGGTTTCTAAAAGTGACCGTTAGGGTTTAGAAAGATCGGACTAGTCCGTGGTGGTCACCGGACTAGTCCGGTGTGCTGTGAGTAGCAAACCCTAAGTGTCCAGGAATATCGGACTAGTCCGTTTGAAATCGGACTTGTCCGATTTCGCTACTGGAAATCTTCGGACTAGTCCGATTGACATCGGACTTGTCCGGACACATGAAACCCTAAGTGTTTAGAGTGACAAGTCCGCACTTGGTGGACTTGTCCGATTTAGATCAGTGTGTATATCGGACTAGTCCGTGTAGACAACGGACTTGTCCGAAGTGGATCAGAATGAATATCGGACTAGTCCGGACTACAACGGACTTGTCCGATTTTGTGTGACTTGTGCATTGTGTTGAGGACTAGTCCGCATTGGGGAGGACTAGTCCGAAGTGAATCAGAAAGATATCGGACTAGTCCAGGTGGGACCGGACTTGTGCGATCTAGTGCAGAATGTGGTATCGGGCTAGTCCGGCTATTTTCAGACTAGTCCGGTCCTGTATAACTTTGTGCATTGTGTGTGTGCTTGAAAGTGATTGAGCTCTTGGATGTGTCTCCTTAACACACTCCATACATAATAAACTACTATTTTCTTCTCCTTGAGCTCAAATTTACTTTGCTTCTCATTTCCCTTCTTTTTGGCATTTTGCTCATTTTTCATCATTTGCCTGCATTCATCTCAACAAAAGGATTAGGATCTCAATTGCTTGTCATAAATCATCCAAAACCCACAAGGGAGTCCTAGATGCACATTCAATTATATTGAATTGACTTGGAAATTCGAAATAACAACAGCTAGTACTGCATAGGTTATACCTTATCACAGGCGGTTATTTACCAACGGCTAGACCTGCCTGTGAAAAACAATTATCACAGGCGGCTAGATATAGGTAAAGAACCATCTGCGATAACCTAATTATCACAGGCGGTTACCCTTATGGTAGAAACCTACTGTGATAAACTATCTTTACAGGCGGCTTGAAGTAGGTCAAGATCTGCCTGTGATAACACGATTATCACAGGCGGTTATATATGCTGCACGACCCACCTGTGATAACATATCTTCACAGGCGGCAAGCCTAAGTAAAGAACCGCCTATGATAATCTGTCTTCGCACGCGGTTTCACTTCTCCGCCTGTAAAATTGTGGATTATCACATGCTCATTGGTTCAGGCGGTTTTAGAAACTACGTGTGTTAATAGGTTTGGAGCCGCTTGCGATGAGGCTTATTGTAGTAGTGGCGATGTCCAGCGACATGTAGAGCGGTGCCTTACTTGCTTGAAAGCTAAGTCTCACCTTAATCTGCATGGTCTATATATTCCATTAACAATTCCGAATGTACCTTGGGAGGATATATCCATGGATTTTATTCTAGGATTACCTCAATATTTGAGGGGGCGGGATTCCATTTTAGTTGTTGTTGATCGATTCTGAAAGATGGCACATTTTATTCCATGTCATAAGAGCGATGATGCTTCACACATTGCTGAATTGTTTTTTAGGGAGATAGTTCATTTACATGGGGTGCCAAAGACTATTGTTTCGGATAAAGATACAAAAATTTTAAGCTATTTTTGGAAGACTCTATGGGGAAAACTTGGCACCAAGTTGTTATTTTGTACTACTTGTCATCCACAAACTGATGGGCAAAATGAGGCTGTTAACCGTACTCTTTCTACAATGTTGCGAGTTGTGCTGAAAAAGAATCTGAAAATGTGGGAAGAATGCCTTCCACATGTCGAATTTTCTTACAACAAGGCAGTACATTCAACAACAAATTTCTGTCCCTTTGAAATTGTTTATGGTTTTAAACCTCATACATCCATGGATCTTTTGCCTTTTCCATTACAGGAACAAGTTAATATGGATGCTGCAAAACGCTCAAAATTTATTAAGAAGCTACATTATGACACAAGAAAGAACATCCAGAAGAAATCTGCACAGTATGCCAAGCAAGCGAACAAGGGTAAGAAAAAAGTTATATTCCAGCCCGGTGATCTTGCATGGTTGCATCTACGCAAGGATCGGTTTCCCCAACAGCGCAAGAGTAAGTTATCCCTTCGGGGTGATGGTCCATTCCATGTTCTCGAGAAGATAAATGATAACGCTTATAAAATTGAGATTCCCCCGAATATTCCAATGTGAGTACAACTTTCAATGTCAAAGATTTGCTTCCATTTGTCGGTAAGTCTAAGTCAAGGACGACTCCTTCTCAAGAGGGGGAGACTAATGAGGACATCCCTAGCATTCACCCACCTCACAATGAAATTGCATCTGATATAGTGGGTCCAATTGCAAGGAACAAATCCAAGCAATGGGAGAAGGAAATGCACTCTCATGTGAATGCTAACCTTGTTTTGATTAATCGAATTACTTTGGATGAGCATATGCTTTTGACTACTTGTTTTAATGTTCTCAGGAATGATGGAGTGCATGAACTGGCATGGGATGATGATGGTTTTTACCCTCCAAATGAATGAACAAAAGAGCCTCTAGATAGAGAGGATGGACCATTCAACTACCATGCAGATCAATCGGATGTGCAAATCAAATAAATTCGTGATTTAAGAAGGTAGCAAGGAGTCTGGACGTGCATAGAGAGGATGGACCATTCAGCTACCATGCAGATCAGTTGTGGATGTGCAAAACCAATAAATTCTTGAGTTAAGAAGGCAGCAACCAGGTTGCAATTCACACACGTACAAACGCACAGAAGAATGCCAACCATCCAGAGAGTTCCATTAGGCCAGGCTATTAATAAAAGGAGTGCAATTAATTCCTGCTGCATGATCTTATTTAATTTATCCCACCCAAAGACTACACTAGTGCTATATATATATCCATGTAATAGATGACGAGGGGACCTTCTGGCTGCCAATTCAGAAATACCAACTCTTCGAATTTTTCTTTCCATGTGAGTCATGAGAGACTTGCAAACTTGTTCTTTCGATTCTTGAGGGAGTTGCAGAACGTCGAACTGTTGTTCAACCAGTTTGTGCCTTCATCTTTATGTTGCGATTGCGTGGGCTGGCATTGTCGGTACGTGGAAGGGTGATTGTCTCAGTAGTTCGTTGCGTGTACAGACTCACGGTGCACTGCCTCCATACCAGGTCACGCAGCGATAGTTATCAAGTTCACGGATCCTTCTAGTAGACCAGGCCACAACTAAATGTCACACGTGATCTACAGGTGTGTGCACATCAACTATTCAAGAGGAGGAAAGCAGAATGCTAGAATTCTCAAGAATAACTAGATGCAAATTGAATTTGTCAAAGAGAGTTCATTTCAAGGCAAGAATGAATATCATGCATGTACATCTAATGAGATAGTGAAACTTGACAAAGATGCTCAAAATGCTAAAAATGTCAATTTAACCATGCTTCATGATTTTGATGCATCTTATTTGATATTGAGAAACAAATTTGGTTATAATTATGCTAAATATGTTAGGCCACATCGCAAAAGCCCAAATCATTGCGTGTGGGTGCCCATATTCCTTGTGACTCACCTCAAAGGACCAAACAAGCTTGGGTACCTAAAACCAAATCCTAAACTTGTATTGTAGGCTTACTCCTCTGGCGGATCAAAATGACTGCTAGATAGTGGTTGCACAAATCACATGTCTGGAGCAAGAAGAATGTTTTTGGAGTATGAAGAAAATGAAGACCCTAGTCAAGGTATCTAATTTGATGACAATAGTCTACGTAAGGTACTAGGTATGGGTAAAATCTCTATTTCTCCACAACATACCATTTCACAAGTCATGCACGTTGAGTCATTAGATTATAATCTCTTATCCATTTTGCAATTATGTGAAAAGGGATATAATTGCTTGTTTTATAATGAGGGCGTGGTTGTAACTAGAAGAATTGATAACTCGATTGCCTTCAAGGGCGTGCTCAAGTAAAAGCTTTATCTCATGAATTTCACCGTCGATAAAACTCAACTTCACACATGCTTGATTGCAAAGACCAACATGGGGTGGTTGTGGCACCGCAGGGTAGCCCATGTTGGTATGAGGAATCTTCACAAACTTCTAAAAGGAAATCACGTCCGAGGTCTTAAGAATGTTATTTTTGAGAAAGATAGGCCTTGTAGCGCCTGTCAAGTCGAGAAACAAGTCGGAGCAGCTCATCTCACCAAGAGTGTGATGATGACAACAAGACCATTGGAGATGTTGGACATGGACCTTTTTGGTCCCATTGCTTACATAAGAATTAGCGGTAATAAATATGGCTTAGTTATTGTTGATGACTTTTCCCGCTTCGCTTGGGTGTTTTTCTTGCGTGACAAAGGTGAAACACAAGGTGTCCTCAAGAGTTTTTTGAGGAGAGCTCAAAATGAGTTCTCCCTGAGAATCAAGAAGATAAGAAGCGATAATGGCATCGAATTCAAGAACACTCAAGTTGAAGAGTACTTGGGCGAGGAGGGTGTCAAGCATGAGTTTTTGGCACCCTACTCACCCAAACAAAATGGAGTGCTAGAAAGGAAGAACCGAACTATAATAGATATGTCAAGGTCCATGCTTGATGATTACAATACTTCCGATAGGTTTTGGGCAGAAGCGGTATGTACCACTTGCCATGCCACAAAACGTCGCTACCTCCATCGGCTATTGAAGAAGACTCCATATGAACTTCTAACTGGTAACAAACCAAACATCTCCTACTTTAGAGTCTTTGGTAGTAAATGTTATATTCCCAAAAAGAAGCCTAGAATTTCGAAGTTCGCTTCGAAATCTGATAAAGGTTTCTTTCTTGGTTATGAATCAAACACCTACGCCTATTGTATTTTCAACAAAACCTCTGATTGTGTTGAAATCACACGTGGTGTGGTGTTTGATGAGACTAATGGCTCCCAAGTGGAGCAAGTTGATGAATGTGTGGTAGATGGAGAAGAGGCACCATGTGTTGCATTGAGAAGGACGACACTTGTTGATGTAAGACCTCAAGATCATCAAGGCCCAAGTGACCCAACTCCAACACTAGAGGTGCCCCAAGCACAAGATCAAGACCATGATTCCCAAAGTCAACAACCTAATCAAGATCACCTTGATCAAGGAATGGAAGATCAATATCATGGAAGTGGTTGAGGTGGAGACAATGAAGATGAAGGGGATGAAGAAGTTGACTCAATACCAAGTGTACCACACCTAAGAGTTCATCAATGTGTTAAACGGGAACATCCCTTTGACAACGTACTTGGAGAAATCTCCAAGGGGGTAATGACTCGATCTCGTATGGCTAACTTTTGTGCTCACTGTTCTTTTGTGTCCTACTTAGATCCATTTAAGGTTGAAGATGCCCTACAAGATCCGGATTGGGTAATAGCCATGCAAGAGGAGATCAAAAACTTCAAGAGGAACAAAGTATGGGAGCTAGTGAGAAGACCTAATGCCAATGTTGTAGGAACCAAGTGGGTCTTCCGCAACAAGCAAGATGAGCATGGCATGGTAACGAGAAACAAAGCTAGACTCGTAGCCAAAGGATACTCTCAAGTCAAAGGTTTGGATTTCAATGAGACTTTTTCTCCTGTAGCTAGGCTTGAATCTATTCGCATATTATTGGCCGATGCTACTCACAGCAATTTCAAGTTGTTTCAAATGGACGTGAAAAGCGCCTTCCTCAATGGACCAATCAGGAGAAAATGTATGTGGAGCAACCGCCTGGCTTCAAGGACGATAAGTATCCCAACCATGTCTTTAAGCTTCACAAAGCTCTCTATGGCTTCAAACAAGCTCCTAGAGCTTGGTATGAGTGCCTTAGGGACTTTCTCATTGATAATGGTTTTAAGATAGGAAAGGTCGATTACTCACTCCTTATCAAGAACATGGATGATGATTTATTTGTATGCCAAATTTATGTTGATGACATAATATTTGGTTCTACTAATAAATCTTTTTGTGAAGAGTTTAGCAAAATCATGACGGGGAGATTTGAGATGTCAATGATGGGACAATTGAAGTTCTTTTTAGGTTTCCAAGTGAAACAACTCAAGGAAGGCACCTTCATATGTCAAAACAAGTATAATCAAGACATCCTCAAAAAGTTTGACATGGAGAGGGCCAAGCCCATCAAGACGCCAATCGAGATGAATGGATATCTCGATCTCAACCAAGACAGCCCTAGCATCGACCAAAAGGTATACTGCTCCATGATTGGATCACTCCTTTACCTTTGTGCATCTAGGCCCAATATTATGTTAACTGTATGCATGTGTGCAAGGTTTCAAGCCACTCCTAAGGAGTGTCACATGACAGCCGTAAAGAGAATCTTTTGCTATTTAGTTCATACACCTAACCTAGGGTTGTGGTGTCCCAAAGGGTCCATGTTTAACCTCATCGGGTACTCCGATGCAGATTATGCCGGATGTAAAGTGGATAGGAAAAGTACCTCTAGGACTTGCCATTTCTTGGGTAGGTCCCTAGTGTTATGGTCATCTAAGTAACAAAATTCCATTGCCCTATCCACAACCGAAGCGGAGTATGTCGCAATCGGAAGTGGTTGTGCACAACTTCTTTGGATGCGACAAACTTTAAGGGACTATGGTCTCAATATGAACCATATTCCACTCCTATGCGATAATGAGAGTGCCATCAAGATTGCCCATAACCCCGTTGAACACTCTAGAACAAAAGAAATTGACATCCGGCACCATTTCATGAGAGACCATTCTATGAAGGGGGTCATTGTCATTTCACATGTGAGAATTGAAAAACAACTAGCCGACATCTTCACGAAGCTACTAGATGAAAAATGCTTTTGCGAACTTAGAAATGAACTAAATATCCTTGATTCTCGAAATGTGGCTTGAGATGTTTCATATCTAATTGTTAGTATTACTTTCCTCTTCAAAATTATGCGTGCTTTCAAAAACATGCCTTCCTCAATTTTCTACCAAATTATTTTCAATTATTGTCTCCATGAATCATGGTCATTTTATGAATGTTTGTGTGATTTACTAGCCATATTCATGAGAATATTTGTGAAAACTTAGTCCATATGGATCATTCTCGCAAATTTCTCAATATATGTAAGAATTTGCTATCTAGGACTGGACTAGTCCACCCATTGGGCCGGACAAGTCCGACATCCATGACATGTCTGGACAGACACTGCCTGGTCCACAACGGACTTGTTCGGATGGCAACCGGACTTGTCCGGATATCCAACCTAGTCCGGACCCGGTCTGGCACCCGGACTTGTCCGGTAACCAAAATGGACTAGTCCGGACTTCTGGAGACTTAACCCACAGTGTCGGGCCCTACCCCTCCACTTCATTTCAAAATCTCAAAAGTGCGCCTCTTTCCCCAAAACCGCCCCCTTTGGCAATTTTTGGTTCCAACCCTCAAAATCTTCGACGAACCTGCGTGGAAGTTTCTTTGGAGTGTCGGGAAAGCGAATCCCGGACTACTCTGTCCTTCCATCCGCGGATTGGTCCAATCTTCAGATCTCAAGGTGTGTTCTTGACCTAACTTAAATTTTTTCGATTTCATCGATTCTAGGTCGTGTCTCCTGTAAACTAGAGTCCTCTTAGCTTATTTGTAACCTTGTGATTCTTTCGATGCAATATTTTGCCTTGGTATCGAAATTTGTGGAAAAATCGCATATTTAGGATATAAGAATGGGTGGTCTGGACTCGTCTGGACTGATGGTAGACAAGTCCGTTCCTAGTCAGACTAGTCTGTGCAGGGACCGTACAAGTCTGGCCTAACCCAGTGTTAACTCCTAATTTGATGAATTTTTTCCACTCTTCCACCGCAATATCTTGCTTGATATCACCTCATACTCTTCTGATATCTTTATTTCAGCATGCCTTTGCAAAACAACTCTCCTCTTTCCGATCCGGAAAGAGAAGCGGCTTTTCAAGGGTTCTATCGATGAAAAGAAGAAGAGGATGCACCCGTTGTTGTAGAACTTGAGCGTTGAAGTGAAGCAAAAATGAAGAAGAGGCAAGAACGAGAGTCAGCACAAGCACAAGCAGTTGTAGAGGAAGCTAGCCGAAGGAAAAGGATAGTCACCATGGGTGAAAAGCCAAAGGCCCACGTGGTTGATAAGGGAAAAGCACTCATGGGTGAGAGCAGCCAGGCTAAGGGAAAAAGAAAAGAGCCTGCCATGAAAGTGACTCTCAAAAAGGTTGCTCCTAGAAAGAAAGCTTTGGCTAGGAGAGGTTTAGTCATTCGTGACCAAACCGCGGTGCCTCGTGGTCCTCCACAAGGCCCCTTTGTCCTTTGGTCATGACTCCTCCTGTGCATGATCCTAACCGACAACCGGAGCTTGGAAGCAATGTGTTCAAACAACAAGGATCAGATAAGGCAAGAAGAATTAGGTTAAAGGATCCGTACAAGTAAGAGAAAGCAACAACACCTCTTTGCTTCTGGTGTGATTTCCATTGCGATTACTATCGCCTAGTCTACCTATCCAAGAAAACTCCAGTGACGGATGCTCAATGAGTAGATTGGGCCTATATGGAAAAGAAGGATCATCAATCCTTCAATGCAATCATCCGAGCTGTCTAGCACCATGGACTCAAAGAGTTGCTTGAGTTTAGGTACAACTGGAACACAGAAGTGGTGGCTCAATTCTACTCCACTTGCTACTTCTCCACCTTTGGATATAGGAAGATAATTTGGTTGACTAATGGAGTCAAATATTTTGTGCTCTATGATGAGTTCGCTAGAATACTTGGACTTGAATAGTTCTTGAACAATGAGCTGACCATTCACAACCTCAAGACTCTAGATTTGGGGGAAATGGAATTCATGTAGGAGGTTGGCTCCACCAAGATTCTTCGTCCCTTCTTTAGCGTGCTCAATTGGATCTTGAGAAAAACTCTAGCACCTAAGGATGGAGACGCATGTATGATCCAAGGAAACTTGAGGCACTTGATGATGTTGATAGTTGAAGATGAGAAGTTCAATGTCTTTGACTATATCTATAATGACATCTTCAACATATCTCACACTCCCAACCGCTCATGTGGATATGCCCCTCTCATCATGTGCTTAATTGAGAAGGTGTCTGGCTTGGAGTTTGTGAAGGATGTCAACCATAGAGCTCTCCACCCTCAGATTCTTTCTGCCGCGCCAAAGATTGGGGGAGCCTCGAGGAGAGGTACCTCTTTTGTGCCTTCTTCTCCTCCATCGGCTCCGGCCACCTCCTCCTCCTCTGGCGATCTTGCGTGTTCTACATTGAACTTTCTCAAGTCAATCTTCACCTCATGTTAGAAAGCGGAGGTGAATGCTAACAAGATTGCAATGTAGAACGACAACTACGTTTGCAAGCTTTTCGAAAAGGCGAAGATTCCTATGTCCCTGGAGGCCTCCGAGGATGAAGACATCACGTCATTTCAAGAACTCTCGGAAGTGGAGGCTGCCCTCTTAGGTGGTGGGGGTGTTCCCTCTAGCGCCTCTCCTGCCGTTGAGGAGGTCGATGATCAAGATGATGAGGACGAACACGACAGTCAAAGTGATGATGAGAAGACGGAGAGTGATCAAATACGTGGAGAGGCGAGCGAGAGCGACGATGAGTAGTTTCAGGATCTCTCTCTTGTCCCTTACTTTTTTTCCTTTTTGGTGTCTTGATGTCAAAGGGGAGATATTGATGGGGAGTATTATAGATCCGTGGATGCTATGTTATTTTACAAATCTGGGTTGTAGTGTTAATTTTTGCTACTCGTTCTCATTTTGGTTTGTAATGACATTTTTACTATGATATCACTCAATGTTATGTGAATCTTATTGTCTATTTTGTCATGTTGATTCAATTGAAGATCACTCTAGTCAAATATGTGTGATGATTCTAAATTAAAATTTGAGACGTACACTTCACTCCACCTTTCACATCTTAACACTTGCATAACACGTAGGCACCGCACCATAACACACAAATGTATAAGTCTCCCATAGGCTCCATTCTTGTGCATTTAATTTATTGCAAATCTTCCATGCACACATTTAGGGGGAGCTCCTTATACACGTGTGTGTTATGAAAATCAACCCAAATATATCTTTTATCAAAAACCTCAATGTGTTGTTATCAAATCACCAAAGAGGGAGAGATTGAAAGTGCATCTAGGCTAATCCCCATGGGTTTTGATGATTAATTACAACACTTAAGGGACTAATGAGCTTCGCATGTGTAAGCGCAGATGATTGAAAGTTGGACGGCGTTGAATGCACTTAAAAAGGAAAAAGAGGAGAAAAAGGCAAAAAACTCAAATTATAGATTTTAGGTCTTTAAATTCTTTGTGTCGAGTTTAGCCTTATAGATTGAGTGTGTTCATTTGGTCAAAGTGTTGAGAATCTCCTAAGAGCTCATAGTCCAAGCTAGATCAGATTGAGAGATGAGTTTAGGCAGCCCTAAGGACAAGACCGGACTTTCCCGGGCTGGAAGGTCAGACTAGTGTGGCCACATCAACCTGATTCGATGTTAGGCGGACCAAAGTGTTCTGTTTGCGTTCAAACTTGTCCATTATAGGCCGGTCTATTCTGTGGTGAGTGTGTTTGTGTCCTTCTTGGACTACGTCCTGAAGGACACGACTAGTCCGCTCGGACAGACTAGTCCGCTCCAGTCAAGAAAAGTAGTTCCTTACTGAGATCAGACTAGTCCGTTCCTTGACAGGCTAGTCTGCTATGGACTTGGAGATGGCTGCTGGGACTATGTGCTGGACGGTCGAACTTGTCCGCCCTCAGGGGTCGGACTAGTCCAGTGTGCGAGAATAGTTCATTCTCAACCAGAACAAACTGTTTTGTGTGAGATTGGACTACTCCATCGGTGAACGGTCTAGTCCGTGAGTTGGTGACCATTTGAATTGAAAAGGTGGCAGGTGCTTTGTGGTTGGTCAAGGATGACATCACTGGTCCCCACAGGCCAGACTAGTCCGGGGTCAAAGGCCGGACTAGTCCGCACTTTTCCTGGTGGCAACGACTAATTGTTGGGACCCCTATAAAAAGGGATCCCCCATTCTCCAAAGACCCTCTATCAAACCCTAGCGCCACCATATTCTTCGTAGAGACATCTTAGCCCTCTCTCAACCATTCTTGCAGTCCAAAGAGTGAATCTCGAGGATTTGTGAGTTTTGGAAAAAGAGAGAGAAGGGTTTTCTTGATCTTGAGCTCTTGGTTGATTCTCTCGGTTTGACTGATTGATTTGAGTTTGTGTGGGTGTTGATCTTTGATTTTTTTTCGAGTTGTAAACTTGTGGGAGCCTCAGGTTGTGAGTTGCCCCACAGATTTGGTGATTACCCTTGTGATTTAGTGGAAGAAATGCCGACCTTCATGGTGGCTAAGTGAGGAAAGGGTTGAGTGGAACCCTGCCTTTCGTGGGCATCCTCAACGTAGATGTAGGATCCTTTGTGGGGTTTAACCACAGGATAAATTCCGTTTCTTGTGTCTTTGATTTGACTTCCTTGTTCTTCGCTAGATCAAGTTAGGGTTCCACGCGCTCTTTGCTTCAATTTTGTGATCCGCCTCTATCTAGTTATTATTGCTTCGTGCATACCATCTACTAGATTGCTAGGCTCGTATACTTTACATTTCATCAAGTTAAGTCTTTTAGATCGCTTAAAAAATCTCACCTTTGATCAAATATTTGTTGCCCTGACCGGACTAGTCTGCCCCCAGGCCGGACTAGTCCACACTCTATAATTTGATTATCTTTTATTGAGTTAAATTTGAGATTATCCACCTATTCAAACCCCTCTAGGTACCTTTCAAGGTGGCCAAATGGGCCGGGTTTGATGGGCCAGCCCGAGGCCCGATAATGTCCAGTATCGACGACGGTTGCCGTTAAACCGTCACCTATAAGTGTACTATAGACGACTGTCGGGGCAACCATCATTGATAAGCTCCCTCCACTGCAATGTGGATGGTGTCCCTTTGATAAGGACATCAGAACAGTGGATACACATGTTTAACTACAAGGACCAATCACAAGAGCACGAGCGTGGCTACTAAATCAACATGTGAACTCTTTCCAAAATGCCTACCCATGTGAATTTGAGAATGGATTGCTATGTAATGATTTAATTGTTATTAGAAACCATGGAGGAGACCAACAAGTGAGGAGAGAAGGCCTTGGGAATGTGGAGAACCAGATGGGACGTCCACAAGTTTAAGGAACCAGTTTACAACTCGGACTCGAGTTCAACTCGGAGTCCAGAAGCAGTCCACCATAAAATGGATGCTCAGGATGCATATGGACTTTGTTTTAACATTTTATATATGCACGGAAATAGGAGAAGATTAACATTCCAATGGCTCTAGTCCCACGTCAAAACTCCTTCAGAGTCATCAGGAATCGTCGAAACAAGTTGAGTCCAGATTTTTGCCTGGTGTTGCGCCAACGTATTGGGCCATTGGGCCTTTTATCAAGTCTACATCTGTTATTTCGTGTCTTAGGGTTAGGTCAAGACTCCAACACTCTTTGGACGTCCTTCCACCTATATATACTTTATAGTAGCCGTCATGAACAATTGAGTTTTGCTTAGATTAATAATATTGCCGTTCTACGGTTTGTGAAATCCCAACTTCACGATTTCAGATCGTGTCTTCTACGTTCTTGCTTGTGTTCTCGGTTGCACTTGCAGAGATTAGCCTTATTGGTGAGGTCAATTGTGTGTAGCACAGTTGATAACCAATGGAGTGGTGGTGTAGTGATTGCAGGGGTTTTTCGTGTTCTACTCGAGAGCCTAGGATCATCAACGTCGAGATATCCATCAATTGACTTATCCGTTACCTTTTGAAAGATCGGGCCTAAACCTCCTTATCAATTGGTATCAGATTTCTAGGTTGCCCGTTAGGTAATTCATCTATCCATTACATTAGTTTAGTTTTTTCATACCTAGAGTCCACAAAAAAACTTGCAGTTTAGTAAATTTGTTCATTACTTTGTCCAAACCACATTGAACCTTTGCAAATTTTGTTTTCAGTTTGGGTTTATTGAGTTTGTGTCCTTGGTTGAGTCATATTGCTGGTTTAGAAAGTGTTTTTTGGACTTAGTTTGAGTTTTGCATTGTGTTGATTCATCCTTTCGAATCACATCATCGTGTCCAAATTAGATTATCTCTATCCAGTTCAGTATTTTCATCATATCTCACTCATACAAACTTGGATTTCACTGTTCTTGTACTTTCTGCATAGCTTAAGAAGTTCTTTATATCGTTCGTATTCAGCAGTTTCCCAGAACATAGAGTTATCAAGGTCGAAATTGCATTCGATCCGAATCTGTTATTGACCTAGAAATTCCGAACAGTCTATATTTCGGGGGCAATATCTACTATTGTTCCGATCCAAAATAGGTCTTCCATATACTGGAATTAAAGAGGAGCGATAGATCTATAATCTTGATGTTAAAAGTTTTTAGATTTGGGGCTTCTAAAGGTGCCTAATCGTCCTTAGAAGATCGAGCAGTAAATCTATAATAGACCTTTCAGATATCTTTGATTGCTTTACATTGTATTCTTCTTTTGCAGCACATTCTAAAAAAACAAAAACGACAAAATAAAAAGTGAAGTGCAAAAAAATAAGATATAAAAGCCGCACAAAAAAAGAAAAGAAAAACAAAGAAAAATAAAAACGGAAGTGCTTGCATCCTTGTGTCCTATAGTTTTGTTTCATGTCCTGCCAGCTTGAACTACTAGGAACATATTTAGGCCAGTAATTGTGACAAGTACTTTGGACACTTATTCAAATTTACTATCTGATAGCATTGTTGCTAATCCTTGCTACATATAAAGTGCCATCTAACTTCCACATCCTCTTGAGAAGGACAGATACCTTTTGCAATCATCCCACGCTTCATTGGTTCATCACACCATCCACACTACCTGCTGTGTTGGTAAGAACACTTGTATGAGCATGGTAAGACGCTTGTGCGAGAGAGATTGTCCTTCCACCTCTCAAATTGCCGCTAACGTTTGTAGTTGATAGGGATAATATCTTCCTGTTGTTTTTTTTGTACTACTAACAATGGCAGAAAATAATGGTGATGGAATTTCAATTGCTGAGTTGCGTAACATGATGAACGATATGGCAGAAGTGTTTACGAAAAAAACTGCATCAACAGCGGAGCATTGGCACACTTGACTCACCAACATGATGACCTTGGTTTTCGGATGGGTAATATTGAGGCTCGACTGCCTCTCGCTGGACATGAAGACGATGCTTGTGATGATATGGACGATCATAATCATCAACCACAACTTCCACTCTATCGTCGAGGTATGGGAGGTAATAATCAGCATAACAATTATAACCGTCCTTGTGATGACCCTTTTGCTAAGGTAAAATTTACTATCCCCTCCTTTTCTAGTTCTTATGATTTCGAGGTTTATGTTGATTGGGATATGACAGTAGAGCAAAAATTTAATGCCCATCTTGTTCCTGAACAACGTAGAGTTCGTCAAGCCACTAGTGAGTTTAAGGATTTTGCTATCATATGGTGGAATGAACTTGTTAAAACTAGAACTGATCCTCCAACATGGGATAGATTAAAGGAAGCTATGCGTGTTTGTTTGTTCCTCCTTCTCTTCAGTGGGACCTTCGAAAAAAATTACAGCATTTGGACTAAGGTAACATGTCTTTAGAAGAATACTATCAAGAGCTACAGAAGGGTATGTTGCGCCTTGGGTTAGTAGAGGACATGGATGATAAAATATCTCACGTTTATATGGGATTGAGACGCGAGATTCAGGACATTGTTGATTACAAAGAATATGATACTGTTAACTGATTATTTCAGCTTGCTATGTTGGCAAAAAAAGAATTGTAGGGCCGCCAAAAGCAGCAACAACGCATGAGGACCACCTTCACGCAACGTTCGACATCTACACCATCCAAAACAGCACCATCTTTGAATTTCCGTGCAGCCACTACACCATCCAATGGCGGCCAAAGAACTACACCTGCTGCTCCTCCTTCTCGCGTGCCGGAGGGCAGCAAGTCAACATCATTCCAGCCTTCATCTTCCACTCCTACGAGTCGTACTTCTGACATTAAGTGTCAACGCTACCAAGGACTTGGTCACATGATGAGAGATTGCCCGAGCAAATGAGAATACATAGCACGCGATAATGGCAGGTATGATATTACTTCGTATCTTGAAGATGAATATTCTCTTTCTACTAACTTTGCAGGTCATACTAATGACTAACAATCCAATGGAAAGGTATTTGGTACAGCAGCGACGAAGAACTTTAAGAGCATTATTGTGCAGCGTGCCTTGAGCACCAAATTGGAGGCCGACGACAAGATACAATGACACAACCTGTTTCACATGTTTCTCATCATCAAGGACTATCCTGTACACACTATAATTGATGGAGGCAGCAGCAATCACTTGGTGAACACGAAGGTAGTCAAGAAACTTGGTTTGACAACAAGAGCACACCCTCATCTATACCACATTAAATGGTTCAACAACAGCTGTAAGGTTCGGGTAACACAAACAACAAGAGTAAATTTTTCAATTGGTTTTTACAATGATTTTGATATTGTGCCTATGTATGATGAGGACATAACAATAGTGGATACACATGTTGAACTACAAGGACCAATCACAAGAGCACGAGCGCGGCTACTAAATCAACAGGTGAACTCTTTCCGAAATGCCTACCCATCTGAATTTGAGAATGGATTGCTATGTAATGATTTAATTGTTCTTAGGAACCATGGAGGACACCAACAATAGAGGAGAGAAGGCCTTGGAAACGTGGAGAACCAGCTGGGATGTCCACAAGTTGATGGAACCAGTTTACAACTCGGACTCTGGTTCAACTCAGAGTCCAAAAGCAACCCACCTTAGAACGGACGCCCAGGATGAACGGACTCCGTTTTTGACGTTCTACATATGCACGGAAAGAGGAGAAGATAAAATTTACACTGGCTCTAGTCCCATGTCAAAACTTTTCTGGAGTTATCCGGAGTCATCAAAACAAGTTGAGTCCAGATTTCTATCCAATGTTGCGCCACCGTATTGGGCCATTGGGCCTTGTATCAAGTCTACATCCCTTATTTTCGTGTTTTAGGGTTAGGTCACGACTCCAACAACACCCTTTGTACATCATCCCACCTATATATACTTCATAGTAGCTGTCTAAACAACTGAGTTTTGCTTAGATTAATAATATCCTTGTTCTACAGTTTGTGAAACCCCAACATCACGATTTCAGATTGTGTCTTCTACGTTCTTGCTTGTGTCAATTGTGTGCAGCATGGTAGATGATGAGTACATCACTCCTATGGATATACACAACGCTCTATTGAACATACAAGATGTAATCAATAGAATTCGCACACAACAATTAATTTTGGAGGTGAGCTCGTTTTTATATGTTTCTTTATATATATTTTAGAATAGATTGCTACCTAATAATTTAATTGTGATTAGGATACCTGGAGTGATTCAAGGAGTAAATGGAGGAAGTCTTAGGGGCGTGGAGGACCAGAGGATACGTTCAAAGAAGATGGAAACCGACCCCAACTCAACATCGTGTCCAACTCGGAGTCCAGGAGCAGTACGCACTAAAACAGACACCCAGAACGCAAACAAACTCCGTTTCAGACGTTCTATATATGAACAGAAAGGGGAGAGGATAACCTTTCCAATGGCGATGGTGCCATGTCAAAATTCCTTCGAAGTCGAAGGGAATCTTCGAAACAAAATTGAGTTCAGAATCTGTCATGATGTTGCGCCATCGTATTGGGCCATTGGGCCTTGTATAAAGTCTAATTCCATTGTTTTCGTGTCTTAGGATTAGGTCACCTCTCCAACACCCCTTGGACGTCCTTCAACCTATATATACTCTATAGTAGCCGCTATGAACAATTGGGTTTTGCTTAGAATAACAATTTCGCTGTTCTACAGTTTGTGAGACCCCAACTTCTCAATTTCAGATCGTGTCTTCTACGTTCTTGCTTGTGTTCTCGGTTCATTTGTAGGGATTAGTCTTCTTGGTGAGTTCAAGCGTGTGCCGCACGGTTGATAACCAACGGAGCAGTAGTGTAGTGATTGCAGGGGTATTCAAACTGCTTGAGTACCGCGGATCATCAACGTCGAGTTCTCCACCCCCAATCGATTTACCTTTCAGAAGATCGGGCCTAAACTTACTTATAAATTGGTATAAGATTTCCAGGTTGTCCGTTAGGTAATTCATCTATCCATTAAAATAATTTTGTTTTTCATACCTAGAGGCCACAAAGAAGCCACAAAAAAATTGCAGTTTAGTAGATTTGTTCATTACTTTGTCCAAACCACCATTGAGCCAATGCAACTTTGTTATTCAGTTTGGTTTTGTTGAGTTTGTGTCCGTGGTTGATTCATATTTCTGGTTTAGAATGTGTTTTTGGTCTTAGTTTGAGTTTTGCATTGTGTTGATTCAACCTTTTGAATCACGTCATCACGTCCATATTAGATTATCTCTGTCCAGTTCAGTATTTTCGTAATATCTCGCTCATACGAACATAGAATTGGATTTATTGTAAAGGCTTAAGAAGTTCTCTACAACTTTTGTATTCATAGGTTTTCCAGAAAACGGAATTACCATGGTCAAAAGTGCATTAGATCTGAATCTGTTCCCGACCTAGAATTTCTGAATAGTCTGGTTTTTGGGGCAATACCTCCTATTTTTCCTGTCCAAAATATTTCTTCCATATATTCAAATTAAAGAGGAGAGATATATCTACAATCTTGCTGTTGTAAGTTTTTCTATTTCGAGCCTCTAAATATGCCTTTTTGTACTTGGAAGATTGAGCAGAAAATCTACAACAGACACACGAGATATCTTTTATTGCTTTTTATTGTGTTCTTCTTTTGCAGCACATTCTGAAAAAAAAAGAATAAAAAAGGCAAGTGCAAAACAAGATACAAAAGCCGTACAAAAAAGGAGAAAAACAACAAAAAAAAAAACAGAAGTGCTTGCATTCTTTGTGTCATCTAGTTTTGTCCCATGTCTTGTTAGCCTGAACTACTAAGAACACATTTAGGCCAGCAACTTTATCAAGTACTTTGGACACTTATTAACTTTACTATATGATTTCATTGTTGCTAATCCTTGCTACATATAAAGTGCCATCCAAGCTACACTTTACTCTTGAGCAGAATCGATACACCTTTGCAATCATCCCACGCTTCATTTGTTTCTTCATACCGGCCACCGTTTGCCACCTGTAGTGTCGGTAAGAACACTCGTAAGAGCGTGGTAAGATGCTTGAGAGTGTGTGATTTCACTTCCACATTGTCATTATCCTTTGTATTTGATAGGGATCACATATTTTTTTTTGTTGTCTTCTGTTCACTACTAACAATATCTGGTAAAATCAAGAATCATGCATTATATGCTGAGATGGTTGACATGATGAAGACGGTGATGGTGTTGCTCGCTAAGAATAAAACATCAACCAAGGTTTCACATGATATTCATACCATTTTTACAACTTCTTCCACGGAAAGTAATTACATTCTCCCATCTCTTCCTTCTTATGATGGTTTTGGTTACGATGAATATATTGCTTGGGAAACAGAGTTGGATAAAATTTTTGGACAATGCCATATGTGTGAGAGGAGAAAGATTAAAAATGTTGCAAGTGCATTAGTAGGTTGTGCATTAACTCGGTGGAACAATTTAAATGATTTAGAAAAACCTCGAACACGGAAGGATATGAAAATTTGTATGCGAGAAACTTTTATGAATGTATCTAATTGTAAAGATGAAGTGCATCAATTTGTGGAGAAATTTCTTGTTGTACCTCCTTTTGTGGCTAACGTTTTGCAGGACAATATAGAAAATAATATAGATGATGCAAAAGAAAACAAGGCTTTCGACAACACTTGTGAAATTTTAGATGGATCAACTAATAATGCACTCGAAATCACTGCTGAAAATGGTAAGGCAAAACATTCTGCAAATACAAACGGTGATAAGTTTTTGGATGTTCTGAATTTTTCCACCAATCATGCTATTTTCGAGGAGCAACTATTAGAATCGTTTATTTATACACCATTGTCACATGTTGATTTTCTTGCTGATCGTTGCACTAAGAAAGAGTTGTGTGCTGATAATTATATTGTACCTATGCTAGAACAATCAAATGAATTTGATACTTTATCACTCACTTGTGCTGAAATTAAGAATTTGATTCCAATTACATGTGAAAGAGATGAGCTGAAATTGTTGTCTTCTCTAAATACTTTGGATTATATTGAATTTGACACTCTCTGTGATCTAGATATTGTAGAGAGGAGAATATTTTCCCAATCTGAATTGTCTTTGTTAAGTAGAAATATTTTTCATGCTATAGGCAAATATGAACATAGTGGTATGTTTATAGTGCATAAAGTTTACATATGTTCAAATGCGAAAGCTCCTTTTGTGCTGCAACAACATGGTCAACTAAATGAATGTACTAACGCTAATAATTTATTGTCATGTTTTTCTAGTATTTTTTCCTTGCAGCAGGGACAAAAAAAGCATTATTCACTGCGGTTGTGCATTATGGACAACACTCATTCTACCCCCAAAGCAAGACTTTTTGCTGGACATACGAGCAAGCCGAGGACGGCTTGTCATCAAGAAGTGGAGAATGATACAATGTTTATTTGTTTGGGATCCTGGCTCAAGTGAATGTGCTCTCTTATTTTATGGAGAACATGAAGATGTTGCACTATATCATCCACCACCTTGGCCTCCTCCTTTCATCCATATAAGAAGATTTGATGGCGTTGCACATTTGGACCAACACATGAGAGAAGATAAACTTGAGTCGAGGAAGACTCCAATTCAAGAAGGGGAGGATGATGAGGACATCACTCCTATGGATATACACAACACTCTATTGAACATACAATATGCAATCAATAGAATTCGCACACAACAATTAATTACAGAGGTGAGGTCATTTTTATATGTTTCTTTATATATTTTTTAGAATAGATTGCTACCTGATAATTTAATTGTGATTAGGATACATGGAGTGACTCAAGGAACAATTGGAGGAAGGTTTAGGGGCGTGGGGGACCAGAGGATACGTTCAAAGAAGATGGAAACCGACCCCAACTCAAAATCATGTCCAACTCAGATTCCATGAGCAGTACGCACTAAAACAGACACCCAGAACGCATACGAACTCCATTTCAGACGTTCTACATATGCACCGAAAGAGGGGGAGGATAACCTTTCCAATGGAGATGGTTTCATGCCAAAATTCCATCAGAGTCGACAGAAATCGTCAAAACAAAATCGAGTTTTGAACCTGTCATGATGTTGCGCCATCGTATTGGGCCATTGGGCCTTGTATCAAGTCTAAGTCCATTATTTTCGTTTCATAGGGTTAGGTCACGACCCCAACACCCCCTTGGACGTCCTTCCACATATATATATACTCCATAATAGCCGCCATGAACAATTGGGTTTTGCTTAGAATAATAATTTCACCGTTCTACGGTTTGTGAGACCCTAACTTCTCAAATTCAGATCGTGTCATCTACGTTCTTGCTTGTGTTCTCGGTTCACTTGTAGGGATTAGCCTTCTTGGTGAGGTCAAACGTGTGCTGCACGGTTGATAACCAACGAAGCAGTGGTGTAGTGATTGCAGGAGTATTCGAACTGCTCGAGTGCCGCGGATCATCAACGTCGAGTTCTTCACCCCCAATCGACTTACCTTTCGGAAGATCGGGCCTAAACCTACTCATAAGTTGGTAACCAACATAGCGGTGGTGTAGTGATTGCAGTGGTTTTTTTGTGTTCTACTCGAGAGCCTCAGATCATAAACATCGAGATCTCCATCAATCGACCTATCAATTACCTTTCGGAAGATCGGGCCTAAACCTCCTTATCGCCGTTATTGACGACAACTAAATCCGACCGTCGTCAATTAGCTTATAGACGACGATAACCGTCGTATAAGCTTATAGATGACTAATAGTCGTAAACGTCTAGATACCATCGTAGATAAGCATAGACCGTCATCTATAGCTTATAGACGACAGTTTGTCTCTATAGACGACGGTTTCTAACCATCATCTATTATCGTGATTCCTATAGTGAGGAATTAATTTTACGCATTTGGGATAAATCTGGAAATGTTGTACATTTCCGAATTTTTTATGGACATTGGGAATTTGAACATTGTTTGGTTTAGTAATTGAAGTACCATGAAATTGAAACTTTATTGGAGATCAAGGATATTTGAAAGAGTGCTCTGAAAAAAATTGGGAATTTTCCAATTCACGAATCAATGATAATTAATTTCCCTAAGAAATATCTTAAAGGAATTAATTCTGAAAATTATGGGTCTTTCATGTCTAATAAATTGCACTGCTACAAAGTGGAGATCAAGTTGAGTCTATAAGAATTTATTTGGATTTATCTGAGCAAATCTACTATGAGTAATTGATTTTTGAAATTTGCTAGTAATATGGAATTATTTGGAAAATAAAAAAGTTTGAATTAATCTACCCGGGTCTACCCATTTAAAATGGGCCAATCTGAACTGGGCCACACATGGGGCCACTTAGGAAACCGCATGGCCACAAAAGATCACGCAGCCGCAAATGATCCCATAGAGGAAAATAGACACCGACACGTGGGGCCCACCCCACCTTCTTCTTCCACCCGACAGGGGCGGCACTCCTTGCCCTGCTGCATCGTCTTCCTCCCGAGATGAGCTTGGCCGTCTGGGCCTAAAAGGAGATGCTCTACATGATGGATGCCTCTGTTTAGCTCGCCGACGGCCGGAGAAGATGGCTCCATGGCAGCTCCTCTCTACAGCCTAACCTCCACTAAGTAACTAGGAGAGAACAAGTGTAATACAAGAGAGAATTCTTGAGTCGTCTGTGCAGGAAGTAAGGCCTTCCCCCCTATCTATACATGGAATAGAGGCGGTTCCCGCCACCAAAAGTGCGCGAATCAGTCATCACTGCCTTGAGGGCACCACAAGAGAGCCTCAAGCGTCGATTGACCTCATCTGGCGCCAAGACCTAGTCACTCGAGCAAGGGTGTCGGCCAACCTTGTCCTGGCACCCTTCGACTGTGTGTTCACCTAGTGGCAGACAGGTGGCTCAGCCTCAACCCCTCGTGAATCATAATCGGATTCCCTCGGATATGCCTAGGAAATGGTCCATGGATCTATGTGATGCCACATGTCATCTGCATAAAAACTACTCCATGCACTATTTCTCCAAGTACAAGTGGAAATATGTCAAATCTAATGTTGATGTGTGTAAGAAATATTTATTGCTTAGCATATTTTAGTTATATTGATAGTCAAAATTGGTTTATAATGAGAGTCAACAGGGTCGCTGAGCCCTTTAAAAGCCCGAGACCGCCGGATTTGGTCATGTGTTCCCTCTGCGTGCCCCGGCTCAGGGGAAGCGAGTTCGTTCATCGGTGGTTAATGGGCAATCCCCAAGAGAAGGGCTTTGATGGCGTCCATCTTGTTGTCGGGTAGCCTGTATATGTACCCGAGGAAGGTTTTGCCAAACCTCTGTCGGTGTGCTCATAGACCTCTTGGGGGTTCATACTACCGAGGATATCTTCTAGCTTGACCTCATTCCATGCAGGGCCCGGACTCCGACCCCTGTCGTGGTCGTAGCAGCCCACTTGAGGGAGATGACATTGCGGGGGCCTAAGATAAAGTTGAGCATCTTTCTTCTGGGAGATGTATCGAGCACCGAGGGTTAGGTGAAGGTCATATAAAGAATGGAGAAAATGGTACATGCAGGAATTTTATATAGAATTGAGTGAATCCAAGGGAGGAATCCCGAAAAATACATTCTGAGCCAATCAGATGCCATCATGTGAAACCACACGGATGAAATGGTCCACCTTCAAGAGTATCTGAGGGAATCCAACAGCTTAGCACCTAGAACTGGTCAGAGAGTCCACCAGGCAGCCACCTGGAGAAAGCACATCGCGAACAGTGGATATCACATGTGGGCCGAACCATGGCTTCAATTGACCTGGTCCCCGTGCCATACAGGATCAGCTTCCATGTGTCGACTCCCTGTGGTGGTCTGAAGTTGGAGTTGACTGATTCGTGTGCAAAAGATGGCAGTAATTGACCTCAACACTTGTATAAATAGGACCCCTCACTTCAACACACAGCACTTGAGCATTCACTCCATTGGATACACTAGTTCTCTTTGTCCTTAGTGGAGGTTACGATGTAGAGAAGAGCCTCAAGTCCCAAGTCAAAATTGGGAAAGGTATGGGATAAATACAATACACTTGGAATAGTCTTGTGTGAAATGCTACAATGGTATCTTCCGTGCACTTGCGGATCTCATCTCTCACAGGAGATGATCTTTTGTGTTAAAATATACCAAAAAGCATTTCTGGCACCGTTGCCGGGGAAGGCAAAGGAAGTAAAGGATAGCTATCACTTATGATTATAGGTACTAGTAGTTGTTAGACTGGATTACCCTTGCATTGTTTTCTCTATTGCGTGAAAATAGGGTATTGTTTGGCTAACCCATTTCATGAGAAGGCAAACAAGGACGCAAGTGTTCGATGCAGAAGCTACTCAAGGTGTCCCTTGTCAGTTTTTCCCGTTGGGCAATACCATTGCCCATCACGGGAGAATTCTCCAGCTCTCAGTAGGAGCCAAAGACATCTATCTCCAAAGATTGGGGGAGGCTGCAAGACTACATCTTGATTTACCTTCACCATTGGCGTGGATAGTTTGCTCATCATTCAACACTCCTACAAAGGATTGACTTCATCAACCCGTGATCACATTCATGCTGAAGTTGGAGGTTACCTCTTCTCATTCATCATGAGAAAGATGAATATTTGATTGAGAAGATGGTCACCATTCAAAATGTAGATTAATGAATGCTTTAATTTCGTTAGTATGGTATGCAAAACATTGACAAGGTGGACATGCTAGCCACATAATTGGGGATCTGTTATTGAAATATCAAGAAGGTCAAGCCAATAGAGAAGTGTTTTGTGTGTAGGAGCTGAATACATTGGCAAATATGTTATAACTGAAGGTCTACATGTCAAGTTTTGAACTTACCTTAGAAACCCACTTTGGATTGTCCGAATTTGGGGGAACTAGTCGTACACGTGAGCTGCACTTGTTTTTGTTTGGATTGTCCATACTTTGCAGCACGTGAGCTGCATGTGCGTCAATGATTTGGAGTGTCCGAACTTTTCCTCTTATAATACATAGCGGCTGTTTGGGCTGTCCTAACATTTTACGTGCTGAAGTAATCGTGTGGGTTCTATATTTCTAACTTGCAATGCTTCAAACTTGTTTTTGGCTGATGGAAGTTTTCTTAGTACTTTATTTATGAAGTATTTTATGCATTTTGGCTGATCATGGTGATCACATAAGGTGTTGGTTTTCGGACTAATGTGAGTCAAGTCGAGGACTTGTGCTCGCAGAAGTTGCTTGTTTGTTCATGTGCAGGTGTTGCTTGAGGTCAAGACATGGCTGGTGATGGTGATCCATTGAACTAGTCTTAGGGAGAAGATGAGGTTCAACAACCAAGTTCGGGAGGAATTGTGGTTGAGTTGATATGGAGGTCACGCAACATGTTTGGATCAGGAACAATGCCTATGAAGGTATCATGGTCATTGTTGGAAAGTGTTTGCGCGTTTGCAAGGGCTGCGTGGATGTGGTAACATTGTTCCAAAGCATGGAGAATAGTTATGGGCATGAAGATGTGGCCGGCAAGGTCCAACCGACTGAAATATGCCCCAGGTCGCGGCTAAGGTGGTTATGGTTCATTTATGGAAGGATTCAAGTTTGTTTTGGTTAGTTTTCATGTTGGTCACGAAGTTGAGTTGTTTTAGGAATGTGTGGTACATTCTTAAGGTGTTTGGAAATCTTAACATTGGTTCTACCTGCGTATGGAAGAGTCTTGAGTGGGTATGGAAAGTTTCGAATGAATCCAAGTAGGAGTGGGAGTCCTAGTTGGATTGGAGTTGCCTTAGGGATGGTTATATAAGCAAGCGAGGCCATACCTCATGGGTGCATGAATCGCAGCTGTTCATGTTGTTATTTTTGGTGAATAAAATTCATAGTCTAGAGGAGCTTTTGTGCCTTGTTCGTCTGACTTGCTTTTGTCAAGTCTTTCTCGTCGAGTTTCTGAGCTGTCTGACATTACTTCGGTGTTTTGATCATATCTCAAGTTTGACAGATCCAATTGACGTGGTTCTTTTTGTTTTGTCTTATATATATCATCTGTCAAAATTTCATGGTCATTGGACTTGTGTTTATTGAGTTACACGAGTTTCTTTGCACCCAGCGTAGCAGATCTGTTTTCTCTTTGTTAGAACAGAGTGGCCTTTGCTCAGGGTTTCGATCATAACTTGAATTTTACTCGATGTTTCCTCGTGATTCTTCATTTTTGTGTCTTCGTGACTTGATTATCTACAATATAAACTTCTTTTGTCATGGTTGAACACGTTTAGATTAGTCACATACACTAGTTTATACAACAGATTGATTTCTACCAAGGTGTTTTTGTAGCTTTCTCTAAAAAAGTTTTAATATACCATTCACCCCCTCTGGTATATTTCCGCGTGCTCTTCGATCCTACAATTGGTATTAGAGCCACGATGCTCTAATATCTTTGATTTGCACGTGTTTTTTCTAAATCTTGTGTGTTCAATACTATTGATTTTCAGGTTTGGAAGGTTCGTATGGAGGCTTGCATACAGGCTCAAGGCTTCGCCATATGGGAAAAGGTTTACAAGCCCTTCTACATGCCACCAAACAATCAAGTGACGACTGCCAACTTGAAGGATGTCAACAACAACAAGGCGTGCAACCAGATTATACAAGGATTGACTAAAAGCGACTTCGATTGTGTTGCACACCTCCGATGTGCGCATGATGTGTGGAAAGCACTATGCGACTACCACGAAGGATCTAATATGATCAAGGGGGTATGTCAAGAAATTTTCAAAAAAGAGTACATGCGCTTCGAGATGGAACCCAGTGAGTCAATTGATGATTTATTTGCTCACATTAATAAAATTCCAGGCAACTTGCGTAGTGTCGATGTTAATTTTTCAGATTGTAATAATGCTAGGCAATTTTTACGTGCATTAGACATGTGAATTTGGGAGATGAAAGTTACATCTATTCTATAATCCACTATCATGAGTACACTTGCTTTAGATGTGAACTCATGAAATGGACATAATTTCACGTAAAAACCCCAACAAGTCTCTTGCATTCGTTTGACAACGTGACATGCCTTACTTTAGCAAATCTTCAGCATGTGGTACACTTGCTTTGCTGTCTACTCTAACCCTTGAACAGATCGAAGAGTTTATAGAGGAGGAGCTAGCACTTCTCTCTACTCGATTCTCAAAAGCATTAGAAAATGTGATAACTGGAAGAAGAGGAAGTGGTTGTTCTCAATGATGCTTTGAATATGGTAAGAGAGGACATTTTTTATAGATTGCCCTAACCTTTCATGTCCTACTACCCGTGATGAAAAGCAAAAAAAGTTCAAGTCCTCTTCTGGCAACAACAACAAGAAAAAGAAGATTTTCACAGAACAACAAGTGACGGAACACATTCTTTCCGCACTTCTAGATAAGAACTCAAGTGATGTGGACTCCAGGAGTGATGAAGATGAAGACAACTTGGTAGATAAGTGTTTCATGGCGGGCAACTCAAGATCAAGTATGGAGGAAGCAAAACATAACAGAAACGACAAAGAGGTATGTACCACTTGTGAAGAAATGTGTGATGCTATTCTCGTGCCACTGTTGTACTTAATAAAAAAGGACAAAAAACTTTGGGACAATGCTGTTAAAATTGAATCACTAGAATCTGAAATTAATCGGCTAAAATCTTTGATTCTAAGTAATGATTCTTGTTCCTTGTGTCAACTGATATATGGACAATTGTCCTCTCTAAGAAGTGCGCACATCTCCACACTTGATAAACTTGAAATTGAATTAGAAAAGAAGAAAAAGCTTGCTGCACTTAATGATAAAAACATAAAAGATGCTAGTTGTTCTACAATTGACTTGCATTGTTCAAGCTGGGATGATCTTAATAAGAAATTACATGATGCTATGAATGAGATTTCTGTTTTGAACAATGCTTTACATTCTCATGAAATTAAGTATTGTTATAATTGCAAACTAAAAGGAAAAACTTCATGTAAAAAATGTCTAGACTTGTCTAGGAAACTGGATGACATGCATAGGACACTAGAGAAGTTTGTAGCGAAAATAAAAATCTAAATTGGCTGCTGAATTCTTCTAACACTTGCAATAATGAATCTGGTTTAGGTTTTCATTATCATACTCATTCTAAGGCACGTCCACCGACGTTTGTAAAGTCAATAGGAAGTGTTCTAATTCAAACATTTCCAAAGCAAAAAAGAGGTAGTTTTAGGTCTGCAGGAATGTTGTCTCATTCGATTGCTAACACACACGTTGCTTGCTCTTCTAGACATGAACATAAGGTTAAATTTCATTGTACATACTATTGTAGAGATGGTCATGTCATATATTTTTGTTATAGACTAGCTAAACAAGAATAGAAGCAAATAATGCAAGCTAGATCTCATTACACTCATGCAAAATCTGATGCACGTGCTAAACTAAATGTTAAACACTTGCAACCTGCTGCAATGAGTCAGAGAAATGCTAAAGTTTCTCCCAAACCCAATGTTTTTTGTGCTACACATAAGACACCTTGTAGGTCAGTAGTTGGGTGCAAGGATCCTCAAGCTTTGGCTCATAAATCTGCTATTTTATATCACCCTCCGCATGTTATTCTGGTTGGACATCGCATGACTCAGTACTGGATTCCTAGATGCCTTTTGACTAATCCCAGTATTGAGTCTTGCACCTATTGTGCGTCTATGTAGGTTACATGCTACAGAAAGGAGAACTTTTGTCTTGTGGCTTCAGGTTGCTCACGCCACATGACAGGTAACAAAGAATAATTCTCCTCCCTCTCTTTTGTGTCATGTGTAAAGAATGTTACTTTTGCCAATAATTCTTCAACTTCTATAGTTGCTAAGGGTTCAGTTAGAGTAAATAATCACTACGCTTCGAAAGATGTGGCACTTGTTAAACACTTGAAAGACAACTTTCTCTTTGTTTCACAATTGCTAGATGAAAATCTTAATGTTTGTTTCACAAAAAATTGTAGCAAGGTAGTAAATTCAAACAGTGAGCTTATGTTTAACATGTCTCGGTTTGGAAGAGTTTCTAAAGCAAATTTTGACATGCCATCCTCTAAGCATAGGTGTTTAGTTGCTAATGAATCAAAAGACTTATATTTTTGTCATTGTAGTCTTGGTCACATTAGCTTTGATCACCTCACACGTGTTAGTGCTCTTGATCGCATACGTGGGCTGCCTATGCTTAAAAGGGGCAACGAAATTGTGTGCTCTTCCTGTAGACGTGCTAAGTTGATTGTAGGTTCACATGCTCCACTCACAATGATCATGACAACCGCACCAGCTCAACTTTTACACCTTGAAACCGTAGGTACTTCACGTGTTCAATCTTTTGGAGGTAAATGGTATGTGCTTGTGATATTTAATAACTATTCTAGATAATCTTGGGTTTACTTTAAGGCATCTAAGGATGAAGTTTTTAGTCACATTAGAAGTTTAGTTCTTAGACTTTCACTTGACCACCAAGGATCTTTAAAAGCAATCAAAAGTTATAATGGAACAAAGTTTAAAAACCAATCATTTGATCAATTTGTGCTGAAAAAGGAATAGATCATCAATTTTCTTGACCGTATGTACCTTAGAAAAATGGTGATGTAGAAATAAAGAACAGAACCTTATTAAGATGGCTAGGAAATTTTGGGCACATGCCATTGCAACCGCTTGTTATTGAAGGATCGAAGAGCACGTGAGAAGCTACCAGAGGGGGGCGGGGTGAATGGTAGATTTAAAAAATCTTACACAGCAGAAATAATTAAATCCCAACCCCTTCGGCAGAAAAAACAATATGTTAAAGAAATCGCATGTGAGACTAATCTAAACATGTTTCTATGAGACCTATGTGTGCTGAATACATTGGCTTGTGTTGAATACATTGGCTTTGAAGATTAAAGTTTTGAATACTACCAAAACACCTTTATCATCAAGGTCCGACTAGCTTTGGTTAGCCTTGGCGCTAGGTCCTGCTAGCTTTGGTAAGCTCCAGTTCACTGTCCGATTAGCATTAGCAAGGTCTGGTGCTTGATCGCAGTGTTTCTGCTTTTATCTTGCAATGTTTCGAACTTGCTTTACACTTATGGAAAGGTTGCTTAATATTTTTACTAAGTTTTTGGTGTGTTTTGGTGGTTAAGGCTGATATGATTTTGCTATGGTTTGCAACATGCTTATGTGAGGTGCTCACGTAAGATGTTGTAGTTTCAGAACTAACAAGAGTTGAGTCGAGGACTTGTACTCGGAAGTATTGGTTGTTTATTAATGTGTAGCTGTTTCTTGAGTTCAAGACATGGCTGGTGACGGGATCCATTGAACTAGTCTTAGGGAGAAGATGAGGTTCAACAACCAAGTTCCGAAGGAATTGTGGTTGAGTTGATCGGGAGGTTGCGCATCATGTTTGAATCAAGAACAATGCATATGAAGGTATCGTGGACGTTGTTGGAAGATGTTTGCACGTATGCAAGGAATGCATGGACGTGACTACATGGTTCTGACACGTGATGAAGAGATGTGGACATAAAGAATTGGTCGGAAAGGTCCAACCGACTAGGTTACGGACTCAGGCTGCGGCTGGGTCGGGTTTGACTCAAATATGTAAAGATTTGAGTTAGTTATGATAGGATTTTGTGTGGGTCACGAATTTGAGTTTTTTTAGTAATGTGGGATACGTTCATAAGGTGTTTGGAAGTCTTAAGATTGCTTCTATCTGCGTATAGAAGAGTCCTAAGCAAATATAGAAAGTTTCGATTCTTGATTTGAGTAGGATTAGAGTCCTAGTTGAGTTTGGGTTGGCCTAAGGGCAGGTTATATAAGCAAGGAAGGCCAGAGATCGTGATGCACGACTTTGGAGCTGTTCCTCTCGTGTTCTATTGAATAAAATTCGTAGTTGAAAGGAAATTTTGTGCCTTGTTCGCCTGACTTGTTCCAGACAAGTTTTTCTCGTCGAGTTTTCTACACAACACTACCTTTCTTCGGTGGTTTTATCATAACTCAAGTTTTACAGATCAATTTGACGTGATTTATTTTGGGTTGTCTTCAAAACTTTATTATTAATCATCTATCAAAATTTCACGGTCATTGGATTTGTGGTTTTTGATCTACACAAGTTTTTTTGCAGCGTTCCAGAACTGTTTTTCTCGTGTAGGACAGATTGACCTTTGTTCGATCTTTCAATCGTATCTTGAGTTTATCTAGACGGATTTGAGTGATTATTGTTGTATCTTCTTCGCGACTTGATTCTCTCTGATATCTATCACTTTTTTCACAGTGAAACATGTTTAGATTAGTCTCACAAATGATTTTTTAACAGATCGTTTTTCTGCCGAAGGGTTTGTGATTTAATTGTTTCTACCGCGTATGATTTTTTTAATCTACCATTCACCCTCCCACTGGTAGCTTCTCACGTGATCTTCGATCCTACAATTGGTATCAGAGCCACGGTGCTCTGATCTTTGTGATTTGCACATATTTTGACTAATCATCATGGAGAAATACTCCGCAAAACCTTGTGTCTTTAGTGGTATTGATTTTCAGGTTTGGAAGGCACGCATGTAAGCCTTTATTCAGGCTCAAGGCTTCGCAATATGGGAGAAGGTATACAAGCCTTATGAAGTGTCCTCAAAGGATCAAGTTACAGCTACAAAATCTGAGACATGTCGACAACAACAACAAGGCTCGAAACTTGATCGTACAAGAATTAACTCAAAGCGACTTCGACCGTGTTGCACACCTTTGATCTGCATACGATGTGTGGAAAGCACTTTGTGACTACCACAAAGGATCCAACACGATCAAGAAGGTAAGGCAAGACATGTTCAATAAAGAATACATGCGCTTTGAGATGCAACCCGGTGAGTCTATTGATGATCTTTTTGCTCGCTTTAATAAAATTCTCAGCAACTTGCGTAGTGTCAATGTTAACTTTTTAGATGCTGAAAATGCTAGGAAATTGTTAAGTGCATTAGATATGTCAATTTGGGAGATGAAAGTCACATCTATTTGTGAATCTACTATCATGAGTACACTTACTTTAGATGAGCTATATTCCAAGTTAAAAACTCATGAAATTGACATGATATCACGTAAGAACCCCAACAAGTCTATTGCTTTTGTTTCTCAATGTGACATGCCTAGCTCTGGTCAATATTCATCTTGTGTTTCACTTGCTTTGTTGTCCTCTCTAACCCTTGAACAGGTTGAGGAATGTCCAGAGGAGGAGCTAGTACTTCTCTGTACTAGGTTCTCAAAAGCATTGCAAAATGTTAGAACTAGAAGGAGAGGAAGCTCCAGACCTCAGCGCTGTTTTGAACGTGGTAAGACAGGACACTTTTGTACAGAATGCCCTAATCTTTCAGGTCCTTCTACCCATGAGGAAAAGTAGAACAAGGTCAAGACCACCTCTGGAAACTTCAACAAGAAAAAGAAGGGTACTATAGGACGCAAGACGATAAACAACTTCATAACTGCACTTCAAGAACTTGGCTCAAGCAATGTGGACATTGGAAGTGACAAAGATGAAGATGATTTGGCAAACTTGTGCTTCATGGTGGGCAAATCAAGATCAAGTATGGAGGATGCTAAACACAATAGCGACAATAAAGAGGTATGTCCTACTTGCAAAGAAATGTGTGATGATATTTCTCTTGCCACTACTATAGTTAAGAAAAAGGACAAAAAGCTTAGGGATAGTGCTGCAAAAATTGAATCACTAGAATCTGAATTCAACCGTTTAAAAACTTTGATTCCTAGTGATGATGCATGTCCCTTATGTGATTTAATATATGAACAATTTTCCTCATTAAGAAGTGCGCACACCTCCACACTTGATAAACTTGAGTTAGAAATTGAAAAGAACATAGAGCTTGTTGTACTTAATTATAAAATCTTGAAAAATGCTAGTTGTTCTACAATTGATTTGCATTGTTCCATTTATGATGATCTTGATAAGAAACTACAATATGCTATGAATGAAATTTCTATGTTGAACAATGCTTTACGTTCTCATGAAGTTAAATATTGTTCCAATTGCAAATTAAAAGGAAAAAATTCATGTGAAAATTGCCTTGATCTGTCCAATAAACTTGATGACATGCATAGGACATTAGATTGGTTTTGTAATGGGAATAAGAACCTAAACTTGCTGCTGAATTCTTCCAAGTCTTACAATGATAGAACTGGTTTAGGTTTTGATTCTCATGCTCATGCTAAGGCACATCCACCTAAAATTGTAAATTCAATTGGAAGGGGTTTGATTCAAACAGTTCCTAAACAAAAAGAAGCGGTTTCAAATCTGCAGGAGTGTTGTCTCATTCGGTTTCAAATAAAAATGTTGCTTGCTCATCTAGACATGAACACAAAGTTAAATTTCATTGTACCTACTGTGGTAGAGATGGTTATGTCATAGATTTTCGTTATAGACAAGTTAACCAACAGAAAAAGGAAAGAATGATTGGTAGATCTCATAACTTTCATGCAAAATTTGCTGCACATGCTAAACCGAATGATAGGAATATGCAATCTGCTGTAATGAGTCAAAAACATACAAAGTTTGCTCCCAAACCTACTGTTCTTCATGCTACACGTGCAACACCTCATAATTCAGTAGTTGGGTACAAAAATCCTCAAGCTTTGGCTCATAAACCTGCTGTTTTATCTCAGCTTTCGCGTTTTATTCTTGCTGGACGTCGTGTGACTCAATACTAGATTACTAAATGTCTTCTGACTAACCCCAGTATTGAGTCATCGACGTATTGTGCTTCTATATAGGTTACACGCTTGAGGAAGGAGAACATTTGGATTGTGGATTCAGGTTGCTCACGCTACATGACCGGTAACAAAGAATGGTTCTCCTCCCTCTCTTTTGTGTCACGTGTAGAGAATGTTACTTTTGCCGATAATTCTTCAACTCCTATTATGGCTAAGGGTTCGGTTAGAGTAAACGATCACTACACTTTGAAGGCTGTGGCACTTGTAAGAAATTTGAAATACAACTTGCTTTCCGTTTCGCAATTGCTAGATGAAAATATGGAAATTATTTTGAATAAAAACTGCTGCAAAGTTGTAGGTTCAAATAGTGAGCTTATTTTTAACATATCTCGGTTTGGAAGAGTTTTTAAAGCTGATTTTGATATGTCTTTCTCCAAGCATAGGTGTCTAGTTGCTAATGATTCAAAGGATATATATTTTTGGCATCGTAGACTTGGTCACGTAGGCTTTGATCATCTACCGCGTGTTAGTGTTCTTGATCGCATACATGGGCTGCCTAAGCTTAAAGGGGACAAAGAAATTGTGTGCTCTTCTTGTAGACATGCTAAGATGGTTGCGGGTTCACATACTCCTATCACAATGATCATGGCAACTGAACCGGGTCAACTATTGCACCTTGACACCGTAGGACCTTCACGTGTACAATCCTTCAGAGGTAAATGGTATGTTCTTGTCATTGTTGATGATTATTGTAGATACTCTTGGGTTTATTTATGGCATCTAAGAATAAAGCTTTTAGTCACTTTAGAACTTCATTTCTTAGATTATCAATTGATCACCCAGTATCTTTATAAGCATTTAGATGTGATAATGGAACCGAATTTAAAAATCATTCTTTTGATCACTTTTGTGCTGAAAATGGAATATATCATAAATTTTCTTCACCATATGTACCTCAACAAAACGGTGTTGTAGAAAGAAAGAACGGAACCTTAGTTGAGATGGCTAGGACTATGCTTGATGAATCAAACTCCTAGGAAATTTTGGGCTGATGCGATTGCAACTGCTTGTTATGTCTCAAATCGTGTTTTCTTGCGCACTAAGCTAGGTAAAACACCATATGAGCTCCGGTTTGGACATAGGCCTAGTGTTACACACTTTTGGGTTTTTGGTTGCCAATTCTTTGTTAAGAAACATGGTAATCTTGATAAATTTGAACCTAGATCTGTTAATGGCATGTTTCTTGGTTATCCATCTCATACTAGAGGCTACTGTGTGCTTTTACTTGACACTAACAAAATTGTGGAGACTTGTGACGTGTCTTTTGATGAATCTAACACAGGTACTAGCTCAAACATAGCAGGTCCAGATCCATATCCGCAGGGGGAGAGCATTTTCGTTGAAGATGAGGAAGAAGTGGTGTTGCTGCCCGAAAATTCAGCAGGTAATGACATTGTTTCAACTCATGATTTTGATTCACAGCCAGCATCGACGACCACCATTGCTGGTCCTGATCCTCCTCAAGTCACAAGCTCATCGATTTGTGATGAACATCAAGAAGAAGCTTGTGAAGTTTCTACTCCCCTCTGGGTTCTCAAAAGTAATCCTCCACAACAAATTATTGGAAGCTTGCACGAATGAGTCACACGGTCCAGGTTTTGCGATCCAAACTCTCATGCTCATTCTGCGTTTGTTGCTTCTTTCGAACCCAAAGATATATTACACACACTCACTAATGAATCTTGGATTATTGCCATGCAGGAAGAGTTATAAAATTTTGAAAGAAATAATGTTTGGAAACTTGTACCTCCACCTCAATGTCACACTTTAATTGGAACTAAATGGGTGTTTAAAAATAAACAAAGTGAGGATGGGGTTGTGGTTAAGAATAAGGCTAGGTTGGTTGCTCAAGGTTTCACTCAAGTTGAAGGTCTAGATTTTGATGAAAATTTTGCTCTTGTTGCTAGATTATAAGCCATAAGAATTTTGTTAGCTTTTGCTGCATCTAAAGGTTTTAAGCTATATAAAATGGATGTTAAAAGTGATTTTCTTAATGGCTACATAGATGAGGAGGTTTATGTCAAACAACCACCGGGTTTTGAAAATCCAGATTTTCCTAATCATGTTTACAAACTGTCAAAAGCCTTGTACAGTCTCAAACAAGCCCCTAGAGCATGGTATGATAGGTTAAAAACATTCTTACTGAAAAAGGGGTTTACCATTGGCAAGGTTGATAAAACTCTTTTTGTGCTTAAGCATGGCAATGATTCATTATTTGTTGGATGATATTATCTTCGGTTGTGTCTAAGTTTTTAGCTATGATGAGTTCATAATTTTATATGGGTATGATGGGAGAACTCACGTACTTTTTGGGGCTGCAAATCAAGCAAACCAAGGAGGGTACCTTTATGCATTAAACGAAGTATACAAAAGACCTCCTAAGGCGCTTCAACATGGACAAAAGGAAGCCTCTTCGGACAGCAATGGGAACAGCAACAACACTTGAACTTGATGAAGATGGTGAACCCGTGGATCAAAAGGAATATAGAAGCATGATCAGATCACTTTTGTACCTCACGGCATCAAGACTGAATATATAATTTAGTGTATGTCTTTGTTAACAGTTTCAAGCCTCCCCACGTGCTTCACATCGTTAAGCCGTCAAAAGGATTCTCAGGTACTTACATGCAACTCAAGAATTTGGCATTTTTCCATCCTTCTTCCTCAACCATTTCTTTGAAAGCTTTTTCGGATGCTGATTTTGGGGGTTATAGGATTGATAGGAAAAGTACTTCTGGTGCTTATCATTTTCTTGGTAATTCACTTCTTGCTTGGTGCTCTAAAAAATAATACTCAGTTGCACAATCCACAGCTGAATCTGAATATGTAGCTGCTGCTCATGCTTGCTCACAAATTCTTTGGATTGTTCAAACACTTAAGGACTATGGGGTCGATCTACATAGTGTTCCACTATTTTGTGATAACACTAGTGCCATCTGCATTGCTAAAAACCCTGTGCAACATTCTAGAACTAAGAACATTGACATTAGGTATCACTTTCTCCGTAAAGTGTTGAAAAAGGAAACATTCAACTTCACTGTAGAAACTGAACAACAATTGACTGGCATTTTTACAAAACCGTTGGATTTCACTCGTTTTTGTTTCATTCGTAGTGAAATAGGGGTTATGCATCCTCATGGCTTACATTGAGGGAGAGTTTTGAAACTTGGAAAGTCTATGTGTGAATCTGAACTTAAAATAATATGAGCATAGTATTGCATACATATATGACTTTGAGATTCCTTTTTCATGCTGAAAGTTCTTAATACATTACTCATGTTATACATTTTATAGTTTTTGCCATGAATAGTAATTGGAATAATTACTTTCACTAAATCTGGTCATGATCGAACTTTCTTGCTGTTTTTGAACTTGTTGCATGATCACAAGTGCTTTTAATTGTAATGCATTAATCAAGTAAGAAACTCACATGTTGAGTTTTTATGTTCAAATAAAAAGGAGAAAAGTTCAAGAGAATATGCATGCATCGCACTTCTTCTTTTGAGGTGGCTTGTCATTGCACTTAGATATGAACTTGGAAGAAGTTGTGTATGACTAAAACCATGTCCTTAAGCTTCGGATTGTCAAATGACATAGGCTTGGCTTGGTTGGTTAGAATAAGGCAGATGCGCATATAATCTCTTGCAAATATCATATGATCTAAATTTGTGCTTTGAAAAATAATAGAATGCAGCAACAAGTGTCATGCTTTTCGATTTTGAAATAGTTAAGTTTGTGAGATCATGACTTCCTAAATTGGAAATTACATTTGATTCTAGCATGGCTTACACTACTTTATGTATTTCATTAATGTGATAGTGTATGTTACTTGATAGTATAACTTCGATGAGCTTTGTTTTATATGTATATGTTATAATATGCTCATAACAATTAAAATATCTCTTTTGAACCTTGCTGCATACGTTGTCAAAGGGGGAGAGATAATAGACAATATGTGAATTTTTAAAGATAAGTATGCAAGGGGGAGAAATTGGTTACACATTGCACATATTCACAATTGTTTTTGGCACGATTCTTCTGAGGGGGGAATTTCTTTTTCTCATTTTATTTCAGTTTTACAAAGGGAGAGAAATTGTTTTCAAAACTTTTAATGTGAATAAGCCAATGTTCGGATCTCAAGTGGTGTTGCCAATGCATTCATCAAGGGGGAGATTGTGAGGCCTATGTGTGCTGAATACATTGGCTTGTGCTGAATATATTGGCTTTGATGATAATAGTTTTGAATACTACCAAAACACCTTTATCATCAGGGTTTGACTAGCTTTGGTTAGCTCCGGCGCTAGGTCCTGCTATCTTTGCTAAGCTCTGGTTCAAGGTTCGGTTAGCTTTGGCAAGGTCCGGTGCTTGATCGCAGTGTTTCTGCTTTTATCTTGCAATGTTTCGAACTTTCTTTACACTTATGGAAAGGTTGCTTAGTATTCTTTTACTAAGTTTTTGGTGTGTTTTGGTGTTTAAGGCTGATATCATTTTGCTATGGTTTGCAACATGCTTATGTGAGGTGCTCACGTAAGATGTTGTAGTTTCGGAACTAACGAGAGTCAAGTCGAGGACTTGTGCTCGGAAGTATTGGTTGTTTATTCATGTGCAGGTGTTGCTTGAGTTCAAGACATGGCTGGTGAAGGGATCCATTGAACTAGTCTTAGGGAGAAGATGAGGTTCAACAACCATGTTCAGGAGGAATTGTTGTTGAGTTTATCGGGAGGTCGCGGAACCTGTTTGAATCAAGAACAATGCATATGAAGGTATCATGGACATCATTGGAAGATGTTTGCACATATGAAAGGAGTGCATGGACGTGGCTACATGGTTCTGAGACGTGATAAAGAGATGTGGACGTAAAGAATTGGTCAGAAAGGTCCAACCGACTAGGTTATGGACTCAGGCTGCGGCTGAGTCGGGTTTGACTCAAATATGGAAAGATTTGAGTTGGTTATGATATGATTTCGTGTGGGTCACGAATTTGAGTTGTTTTATGAATTTGGGATACGTTCCTAAGGTGTTTGGAAGTCTTAATATTGCTTCTATCTGCGTATAGAAAAGTCCTAAGTAGTTATGAAAAGTTTTGATTCTTGATTTGAGTAGGATTAGAGTCCTAGTTGAGTTTGGATTGGCCTAAGGGCTGATTATATAATAAAGGAAGGCCAGAGCTCCTGATGCACAACTTTGGGGCAGTTCCTCTTGTGTTCTATTGAATAAAATTCGTAGTTGAAAGGAACTTTTGTGCCTTGTTCGTCCGACTTGTTCCAACCAAGTTTTTCTTGTCGTGTTTTTTGCACAGCACTACCTTTCTTCGGTGGTTTTATCATAACTCGAGATACAGATCCAATTGATGTGATTCTTTTTGGGTTGTCTTCACAACTTGATTATCTATCATTGTCAAAATTTCACGGTCATTGGAATTGTGGTTTTTGATCTACACGAGTTTCTTTGCAGCATTCCAGAACTGTTTTTCTCGGGTAGGACAGATTGACCTTTGTTCGATCTTTCAATCGTAACTTGAGTTTCCCTCGACCGATTTGAGTGATTATTGTTGTGTCTTCTTTGTGACTTGATTCTCTCTGATATCTATCACTTTTTTCACGGTGAAACACGTTTAGACTTGTCTCACACACGATATCTTTAACAGATCATTTTTCTGTCTAAGGGGTTGGGATTTAATTGTTTCCGCTGCGTAAGATTTTTTTTAATCTACCATTCACCCCCCATCTGGTAGCTTTTCACGTGCTCTTCGATCCTACAGTTTCACCATGACAGAAGTGATAGATATCAGAGAGAATCGAGTCATGAAGATGACACAACAAGAATCACTCAAATCTGTCGAAAGAAACTAAAGTTACGATTGTAAGATCGAACAAAGGTCAATCTGTCCTACCCGAGAAAAACTGTTCTAGAATGCTGCAAAGAAACTCATGTAGATCAGAAACCACAAATCCAATGAACGTGAAATTTTGAGAGATGAGATATATCAAGTTGAAGACAATCCAAAAAGAATCTAGTCAATTGGATCTGTAAAACTCGAGTTATGATAAAACCACCGAAGAAAGGTAGTGCCGTGCAGAAACTCGATGAGAAAAACTTGTCTGGAACAAGTCGGACGAACAAGGCACAAAAGTTCCTTTCAACTACGAATTTTATTCAATAGAGCACAAGAGGAACAGCACCAATGTCGTCTCCCACAAGCTCTGGCCTCCCTTGCTTATATAACCAGCCCTTAGGCTAACCCAATCTCAACTAGGACTCTAATCCTCAGATCACGAATTAAAACTTTCCATAACTGCTTAGGACTCTTCTATACGTAGATAGAAGCAATAGTAAGACTTCCAAACACCATAGGAACGTACCCCACATTCCTAAAACAACTCAAATTCGTGACCCACACAAAATCCTGTCATAACCAACTCAAATCTTTCCATATTCGAGTCAAACCTAACTCAGTTGCAGCCTGAGTCCATAACCTAGTCGGTTGGACCTTTTTGACCAATTTTTACGTCCACATCTCTTCATCATGCCTTGGAACCATGCATCGACGTCCATGCACTCCTTGCACGTGTGCAAACATCTTCCAATAACGCCCATGATACCTTCATATGCATTGTTCTTGATTCAAACATGCTGTGCGACCTCTCGATTAACTCAACCACAGTTCCACCCGAACTTGGTTGTTGAACCTCATCTTCTCCCTAAGACTAGTTCAATGGATCCCGTCACCAGTCATGTCTTGAACTCAAGCAACACCTGCACATGAACAAACAACTAATACTTCTGAGTACAAGTCATCGACTTGACTCTCGTTAGTCATGAAACTACAACATCTTACATGAGCACTTCACATAAGCATGTTGCAAACCATAGCAAAATTGATATCAGCCATATCAACCAAAACACAACAAAAACATAGCAAATGAATACTAAGCATTCTTTCCAATAATGTAAAGCAAGTTTGAAACATTTCACAGTAAAAGTAGGAACATTGCGATCAAGCTCCAAATCTTGCCAAAACTAACCGGAGCTTGAGCTGGAGCTTACCCAAGCTAGTACAACCTAGCGCTGAAGCTTACCAAAGCTAGTACAACCTAGCAAAAACATATCAAAGCTTAACAAAAGACATGCCGGATCTATCAAAGACATGTCGGAGCTAAAGTCGGACCTTGCTAAAAAGATATTACGACAGCATTCAAAACTTTTATTGTCAAAGCCAATGTATTCAGTACAAGCCAATGTATTCACAACACATAGGTCTCACAATATCCCCCTTGATGAATGCATTGGAAACACCATTTAAAATTTGAACATTGGATTATTTGCATTAAAAATTTTGAAAACAATTTCTCCCCCTTCGTAAAAAAGAAATGAAATGAGAAGAAAAACAAATTCTCCCCGTGAGAAGACTCGTGGCAAAAACAATTGTGAATATGTGCAACAATCAATTTCTCCCCTTGCATACTTATCTTTAAAAATTCACATATTATCTCTCCCCATTTGACAATGTATTCAACAAGGTTTATAAGACAAATTTTAATTGTTATGAGTGTATTATAACATATACATATAAAACAAAGCTCATCCAAACCATACTATGAAGTAACTTACACTATCACATCAATGAAATACATAAAGTAGTGTAAGTCATGCTAGAGATCAAATGTAATTTTCAATTTAGCAAATCATGGTCTCACAAACTTAACTATTTCAATACCTGAAAGCATGACACTTGTTGCTGCATTTTGTTATTTTTCAAAGCACAAATTTAGATCATATGATATTTGCAAGAGATTATGTGCACATCTGCCTTATTCTAACCAACCAAGTCAAGCCTATGTCATTTGACAATCAGAAGCTTAAGGACATGGTTTTAATCATAAACAACTTCTTCCAGGTTCATATCTAAGTGCAATGATAAGCCATCTCAAAAGAAGAAGTGCGATGCATGCATATTCTCTTGATCTTTTCTCAATTTGTATTTGTTCATAAAAACTCAACATGTGAGTTGATTACTTGATTAATTATTTATGATTAAAAGCACTTGTGAGCATGCAAAAAGTTCAAAATAGCAAGAATGTTTGACCATGACCAGATTTAGTGTAAGTAATTATTCCAATTACTGGAATTGGCAAAAACTACAAAATGTATAACACGAGTAATGTAGTAAGAACTTTCAACATGTAAAAAGAATCACAAGGTCATATATGTATGAAATACTATGCTCATATTATTTTAAGTTCAGATTCGCACATAGACTTTCCAAGTTTCAAAACTTCCCCTCAATGTAAGTCATGAGGATGCATAACACCTATTTCACCACAAATGAAACAAAAACAAGTGAAATCCAAAGGTTTTGTAAATATGTCAACCGATTGTTGTTCGGTATCTACATGGTGAAGCACAATGTTTCCTTTCTCAACATTATCATGAAGAATGTGATACCTAATGTCAATGTGCTTAGTTCTAGAATTTAGCACGGGGTTTTTAGCAATGCTAGTGTTATCACAAAACAGTGGAACAATATCTAGATCAACCCCATAGTCCTTAAGTGTTTGAACAATCCAAAAAATTTGTGAGCAAGCACTAGCAGCGGCTACATATTCAGATTCAGCTGTGGATTATGCAACTGAGTTTTGTTTTCTAGAGAACCAAGCAACAAGTGAATTACCAAGAAAATGACAAGTACCCGATGTACTTTTCGTATCAATCCTACAACCCCAAAATCAGCATCAGAAAAAACTTTCAATGTAATAGTTGAGGAAGAAGGAAGAAAAATGCCAAATTCTTGAGTTCCATGTAAGTACCTGAGAATCCTTTTGAGGGCTTAACGATGTGAAGACATGGGGAGGCTTGAAACCATGCACGAAGACATACGCTGAATTGTATGTCCGGTCTTGATGCCTTGAGGTACAAAAGTGATCCGATCATGCTTCTATATTCTTTTTGATCCACGGGTTCACCATCTTCATCAAGTTCATGTGTTGTTGTTGTTCCCATTGGTGTCCGAAAAGGCTTGCTTTTGTCCATGTTGAAACGCCTTAGGAGGTCTCTTTTATATACTTCGTTTGATGCACAAAGGTACCCTTGTTGGTTTGCTTGATTTGCAGCCCCAAAAAGTACTTGAGTTCTCCCATCATACTCATCTCAATTTCTAAACTCATCATAGCTGAAAATTTGGACACAAGATCATGAGAAGCACAACCAAAGATAATATCATCCACATACACTTGAATGAATAATGAGTCATTGCCATGCTTAAGCACAAAAAGAGTTTTATAAACCTTGCCCATTGTAAACCCCTTTTCGAGTAAGAATGTTTTTAACCTATCATACTATGCTCTAGGGGCTTGTTTGAGACCGTACAAGGCTTTGGATAGTTTGTAACATGATTAGGAAAATCTGGATTTTCAAAACCCGGTGGTTGTTTGACATGAACCTCCTCATCTATGTAGCCATTAAGAAAATCACTTTTGACATCTATTTGATATAGCGTAAAACCTATAGATGCAGTAAAAGCTAACAAAATTATTATGGTTTCTAATCTAGCAATAGGAGCAAAAGTTTCATCAAAATCTAGACCTTCAACTTGGGTGAAATCTTGAGCAACCAACCTAGCCTTATTCCTAACCACAACCCCATCCTCACTTTGTTTATTTTAAACACCCATTTAGTTCCAATTAACGTATGACCCTGAGGTGGAGGTACAAGTTTCTAAATATTATTTCTTTCAAAATTTTCTAACTCTTCTTGCATGGCAATAATCCAAGATTCATTAGTGAGTGCGTGTGATATATCTTTGGGTTCAAAAGAAGCAACAAAAGCAGAATGAGCATGAGAGTTTGGATCGTAAAACCTGGACCGTGTGACTCATTTGTGCAAGCTTCCAATAATTTGTTGTGGAGAATGACTTTTTAGAACCCGGAGGGCAGTGGACACTTCACAAGCTTCTTCTTCTTCATGTTCATCACAAATCGATGAGCTTGTGACTTGAGGAGGATCTGGACCAGCAATTGTGGTCGTCGGTGCTGGCTGTGAATCAAAATCATGAGTTCGAACAATATCATTAGCTGCTGAATTTTCGGGCAGCAGCACTTCTTCCTCATCTTCAACGAAAATGCTCTCCCCCTACGGATATGGATCCGGACCTGCAATCCTTGAGCTAGTACCTGTGCTAGCTTCATTAAAAGACACCCCACAAGTCTCCACAATTTTGTTAGTGTCAAGTAAAAGCACACGGTAGCCTCTAGTATGAGATGGATAACCAAGAAACATGCCATCAATGGATATAGGTTCAAATTTATCAAGATTACCATGTTTCTTAACAAAGCATTTGTAACCAAAGAACCGAAAGTGTGTGAAACTAGGCCTATGTCCAAACCAGAGCTCATATGGTGTTTTACTTAGCTTAGCGCGCAAGAAAACACGATTTGAGACATAACAGACGGTTGCAATCGCATCAGCCCAAAATTTCTTAGGAGTTTGATATTCATCAAGCATAGTCCTAGCCATCTAAACTAAGGTTCTGTTCTTTCTTTCTAAAACACCGTTTTGTTGAGGTACATATGGTGAAAAAAAATTGATGATCTATTCCATTTTTAGCACAAAAGTGATCAAAAGATAAATTTTTAAATTCAGTTCCGTTATCACATTTAATTGCTTTTAAAGATCCTGGGTGATCAGTTGATAATCTAAGAAAGAAAGTTCTAAAGTGACTAAAATCTTCATTCTTAGATGTCATAATGTAATCCCAAGAGTATCTAGATTAATCATCAACAATCACAAGAACATACCATTTACCTCTGAAGGATTGAACACGTGTAGGTCCTACGGTGTCAAGGTGCAAAAGTTGACACGGTTCAGTTGTCATGATCATTGTGAGAGGAGTATGTGAACCTGCAAGCATCTTAGCATATCTACAAGAAGAGCACACAATTTCTTTGTCCCCTTTAAGCTTAGGCAACCCACGTATGCGATCAAGAGCACTAACACGCGTTAGATGATCAAAGACTACATGACCAAGTCTACGATGCCAAAAATATAATTCCTTTGAATCATTAGCAACTAGACACCTATTCTTAGTGGAAGACATATCAAAATCAGCTTTAAACACTCTTCCAAACCGAGACATGTTAAAAATAATCTCACTATTTGAACCTACAACTTTGCAGTAGTTTTTATTGAAAATAATTTCTAGATTTTCATCTAGCAATTGTGAAACAAAAAGCAAGTTGCATTTCAAATTTTTGACATGTGCCACATCCTTCAAAGTGTAGTGATCATTTACTCGAACCGAACCCTTAGCAATTATAGGAGTAGAAGAGCTATCGGCAAAAGTAACATTCTCTACTCGTGACACAAAAGAGAGGGAGGAGACCCTATCTTTGTTACCGGTCATGTGGCGTGAGCAACCTGAATCCACAATCCAAATGTTCTTCTTCCTCAACCGTGTAACATACATAGAAGCACAACACATCGATGACTCAATACTGGGGTTAGTCTAAAGGCATTTCGGAATCCAGTACTGAGTCACATGACGTGCAGCAGGAATAAGACGCGGAAGCTAAGATAAAACAGCATGTTTATGGGCCAAAGTTTGAGGATTTTTGTACCCAACTACTGTCCTACGAGATGTTACATGTGTAGCACAAAAAATAGTAGGTTTGGGAGCAACCTTTGCATGTTTTTGACTCATTACAGCAGATTGCATGTTCCTATCATTCGGTTTAGCAAGTGCTGTAAATTTTGAATGAACGTTATGAGATCTAGCAATCATTCTTTCTTTTTTCTGTTGTTTAGCTAGTCTATAAAAAAAATCTAGGACATGTCCATCTCTACCACAGTAGGTACAATGAAATTTAACTTTGTGTTCTTGTATAGATGAGCAAGCAACATTTTTATTTGAAACCGAATGAGACAACACTCCTGCAGATTTGAAAACCACTTCTTTTTGTTTAGGAACTTTTCGAATCAAACCACTTCCTAATGAATTTACAATTTTAGGTGGATGTGCCTTAGCATGAGCATGAGAATAAAAACCTAAACCAGTTTTATCATTGCAAGACTTGGAAGAATTCAGCAGCAAGTTTAGGTTCTTATTCCCATTACAAAACTGATCTAATGTCTTATGTATGTCATCAAGTTTATTGGACAGGTCAAGGCAATTTTCACATGAATTTTTTCCTTTTAATTTGCAACTAGAACAATATTTAACTTCACGAGAACGTAAAGCATTGTTCAATATAGAAATTTCATTCATAGCATCTTGTAGTTCCTTATCATGATCATCACAAGTAGAACAATGCAAATCAATTATAGAACAACTAGCATTCTTCAAGTTTTTATCATTATGTGCAGCAAGCTTTTTGTTCTTTTCAATTTCTAACTCAAGTTTATCAAGTGTGGAGGTGTGGGCACTTCTTAATGAGGACGATTGTTCATATATTAATTCACATGAGGAACAACAATCATCACTAGGAACCAAAGATTTCAAATGATTAATTTCAGATTCTAGTGACTCAATTTTAAAAGCATTGTCCCTAAGCTTTTTATCCTTTTTCTTAACTATAACAGTGGCACGAGAAATAGCATCACACATTTCTTTGCAAGTGGGACATACCTCTTCATTGTCGCTGTTGTGTTCAACATCCTCCATACTTGATCTTGACTTGCTCGCCATGAAGCACAAGTTTGCCAAATCATCTTCATATTCATCACTTCCAATGTCCACATCGCTTGGGCCAAATACTTGAAGTGCAGAGATAAAACTGCTCACCAATTGACGTCCTGTAAAACCCTTCTTTTTCATCGTATATTTTGAAAAGGAGTGCTTCGTCCTTGTTTGCTTTTCATCCCGGGAAAAAGGACCTGAAAGGTTAGGGCAATCTGAAAAAATGTCCCGTCTTACCACATTCGAAACGTCGTTGAGATCCGGAGCTTCCTCTCCTTCTATTTCTCACATTTTGCATTGCTTTTGAGAACCTAGTAGAAGAAGTACTAGCTCCTCCTCTGGAAACTCCTCAATCTGTTCAAGGATTAGAGAGGACAACAAAGCAAGTGTACCACAAGATGAAGATTGGCCGGAGCTAGGCATATCACGTTAAGAAACAAAAGCAATAGACTTGTTGGGGTTCTTACATGATATTATGCCAATTTTATGAGTTTTTAACTTGGAATATAACACATCTAAAGTAAGTGTACTCATGACAGTAGACTCACGAATAGATGTGACTTTCATCTCCCAAATTGACATATCTAATGCACTTAACAATTTCCTAGCATTTTTAGCTTATGAAAAATTAACATTGACACAATGCAAGTTGCTGAGAATTTTATTAAAGCGAGCAAAAAGGTCATCAATAGACTCATCGGGTTGCATCCCAAAGCGCATGTATTCTTTCTTGAAAATGTCTTGCCTTACCTCCTTGATCGTGTTGGATCCTTTGTGGTAGTCACAAAGTGCTTTCCACACATCGTATGTGGATCGGAGGTGTCCAACACTGTCGAAGTCGCTTTGAGTTAATCCTTGTATGATCAAGTTCGGAGCCTTGTTATTGTTGTCGACATCTCTCAGATTTGTAGCTGTAACTTGATCGTTTGACAGCATTCATAAGGATTGTATACCTTTTCGCATATTGCAAAGCCTTGAGCCTGGACGAAGGCTTCCATATCTGCCTTCCAAACCTGAAAATCAATACCACTAAACACACAAGGTTTGGCGGAGTATTTCTCCATGACGATTAGTCAAAAACACATGCAAATCACAAAGATTAGAGCACCGTGGCTCTGATACCAATTGTAGGATCAAAGAGCATGTGAAAATCTACCATAGGGGGGGGGAATGGTAGATGAAAAAAACTTACGCAGCGGAAACAATTAAATCCCAACCCCTCCGGCAGAAAAATGATCTGTTAAGGAAATCATGTGTGAGACTAATCTAAATGTATTTCACCATGACAAAAGTGATAGATATCATAGAGAATCAAGTCACGAAGATGACACAATAGGAATCACTCAAATCCGTCGAGAGAAACTCAAGTTACAATTGAAAGATCGAACAAAGGTCAATTTGTCCTACCCGAGAAAAAATAGTTCTGAACGCTGCAAAGAAACTCGTGTAGATTAGAAACCACAAATCCAATGACTGTGAAATTTTGACAGATGATAGATAATCAAGTTTTGAAGGCAACCCAAAATGAATCACATCAATTGGATCTGTAAAACTCAATTTATGATAAAACGACCGAAGAAAGTTAGTGGTGTGCAGAAACTCGACGAGAAAAACTTGTCTGGAACAAGTCGGACAAACAAGGCATAAAAGTTCCTTTCAACTACGAATTTTATTCAATAGAACACAATAGGAACAGCCCCAAAGTCGTCTCCCACGAGCTTTGGCCTCCCTTGCCTATATAACCAGCCCTTAGGCCAACCCAATCTCAACTAGGACTATAATCCTACTCAGATCACGTATCGAAACTTTTCATAACTACGTAGGACTCTTCTATACGCAGATAGAAGCAATCTTAAGACTTCCAAACACCTTAGGAATGTATACCATATTCCTAAAACAACTCAAATTTGTGACCCACATGAAGTCCTATCATAACCAACTCAAATCTTTCCATATTTGAGTCAAACCTGACTCAGTCGCAGCCTGAGTCCAAAACCTAGTCGGTTGGACCTTTCTGACCAATTTTTACGTCCACATCTCTTCATCACGCCTTGGAACCATGCAACCACATCCATGCACTCCTTGCACACGTGCAAACATCTTCCAACAACGTCCACGATACCTTCATATGCATTGTTCTTGATTCAAACATGATGAGCGACCCCCCGATCAACTGAATCACAATTCCGCCCGAACTTGGTTGTTGAACCTCATCTTCTCCCTAAGACTAGTTCAATGGATCCCGTCACTAGCCATGTCTTGAACTCAAGCAACACCTTCACATGAAAAAACAACTAATACTTCCGAGTACAAGTCCTCGACTTTACTCTCGTTAGTACTGAAACTACAACATCTTACTTGAGCACTTCACATAAGCATGTTGCAAACCATAGCAAAATGATATCAGCCATATCAACCAAAAAACACAAAAAACGTAGCAAATGAATACTAAGCAATCTTTCCAATAATGTAAAGCAAGTTCGAAACATTTCACAGTAAAAGCAGGAACATTGCGATCAAGCTCCAAATCTTGCCAAAACTAACCGGAGCTTGAGCCGGATCTTACCCAAGCTAGTACAAACTAGTGCCAGAGCTTACCAAAGCTAGTACAACCCAGCAAAAACATATCCGAGCTTAACAAATACATGCCAGATCTATCAAAGACATGTCGAAGCTAATGTCAGACCTTAATAAAAAGATATTACGACAACATTCAAAACTTTTATTGTTAAAGCCAATGTATTCACCACACATAGGTCTCACAGTTATGTTTCAAATCGTGTTTTCTTACGAGCTAAGCTAGGAAAAACACCATATGAACTTCGGTTGGGACATAGGCCTAGTGTCACCCACTTTAGGATCTCTGGATGCAAAAGTTTTGTTGACAAACAAGGTAATGTTAATAAATTTGAATCTATATCTATTGATGGCATGTTTCTTAGTTATCCATCTCAAACTAGAGGCTATCGTATGCTTTTACTTTACACTAACGAAATTGTGATGACTTGTGAGGTTTCTTTTGATTAAGCTACCCTAGGTACTAGCTCAAATATTGCAGGTCAAGATGCATATCCACAGGGGAGAGTATTTTCGTTGAAGATGAGGAAGAAGTAGAACTGCTGCTCAGACAGCACCACAACCAGCACCAACATCAAATATTGTTGGTCCAGATCATCTTCAAGCTTCAAGCTCTTCGATTTGTGATGAAAATGAAGAACAATAAGCTTTTGAAGTGTCCACTCCCCCCCGTGTACTCAAAAGTCACCCTCCAGAAGAGACAATTAGAAGCTTGCACGAATGAGTCACACGGTCCAAGTTTTTCAATCAAAATTCTCACGCTCATTCTTCTTTTGTTTCTTCTTTTGAAACCAAACATATACCACGCGCAGTCACAAATGAATCTTGGATCATTACCATGCAAGAAGAGTTAGAAAATTTTGAATGAAGTAATGTTTGTAAACTTGTTCCTCCACCTAATGGTCACACATTAATAGGAACCAAATGGGTGTTTACAAACAAAGAAAGTGAGGATGGGGTTGTGGTTAGGAATAAAGCTAGGCTGGTTTCTCAAGGTTTCACACAAGTTGAAGGTCTAGATTTTGATGGAACTTTTGGTCCAGTTGCTAGGTTAGAAGCCATTAGAATTTTTTTATCATTTGCTACATCTAAAGATTTTAAGTTATATAGAATGAATGTGGAAAGTGATTTTCTTAATGGCTACATAGATGAGGAGGTTTATGTTAAGCCACCACCAGGTTTTGAAAATCCAGATTTTCCTAATCATGTTTAGAAATTGTTGAAAGCTTTGTATGGTCTCAAACAAGCCCCTAGAGCATGGTATGATAGGTCAAAATCATTCTTACCTGAAAAAGGTTTTCCATGGGCAAAGTCGATAAAACTCTTTTTGAGCTTAAGCATGGTGATGAATAACTATTCGTTCAAGTGTATGTGGGATATTATCTCTGGTTGTGATTCTCATGATCTTGTGTCCATGTTTTAAGCTATGATGAGTTCATAATCTGAGATAAGTATGATGGGAGAACTCACGTACTTTTTGGGGCTACAAATCAAGCAAACTAAGGAGAGAACCTTTGTGCATCAAATGAAGTATACAAAAGATCTCCTGAGGAATTTCAAGATGGAAAATAGCAAGCCTCTCCAGACACAATTGAGAACGACAACAACGCTTGAACTTGATGAAGATGGTGAACCCGTTGACCAAAAAGAATATCGAAGCATTATCGGGTAACTTTTGTACCTCACAACATCAAGACCGGACATATAATTCAGCGTATGTCATTGTGAAAATTTCAAGCTTCCCCACGCACTTCACACCGTTAAGCCGTCAAAAGGATTCATAGGTATTTACATGGTACTAAAGAATTTGGCATTTTTCTTCCTTCTTCCTCAACCTTTACTTTGAGAGTTTTTCAGATACTGATTTCGGGGGTTGTAGGATTGTTAGGAAAAGTACATCGGGTGCTTGTCATTTTCTTGGTAATTCACCTCTAGAAAACAAAGTACAGTTGCACAATCCACGACCGAATCTGAATATGTAGCTGATGCTAGCACTTGCTCACTAATTCTTTGGATTGTTCAAACACTTAAGGACTATGGGGTTGATTTAGATAGTGAGCTGTTTCTTGACAACACTAGTGCCATTTGCATTGCTAAAAAACCTGTGCAACACTATAGAAACAAGCGCAGTGACATTAGGTATCACTTTCTTTGTGATAATGCTGAAAAAGGAAACATTGTGCTTCACCATGTAGATACTGAAAGACAATTGGCTAACATTTTTACAAAACCTTTGGACTTCACTTGATTTTCATTCATTCGTTGTGAAATAGGGGTTATGCAGCCTCATTAGCTTAAATTGAGGGGGAGTTTTGCAACTTGGAAAGTCTATTTGTGAATTTGAAATTATAAGATAATATGAGCATAAGTGTTTCATACATATATGACTTTGTGATTTGTTTTACATGCTGAATGTTCTTACTATGTTACTCTTGTTATACATTTTTGCCATGACTAGTAATTGGAATAACCACTTACACTAAATCTAGTAATGACTGGACTTTCTTGCTGTTTTGCACTTCCTGTGTGCTCACAAGTGCTTTTAATCATGAAAAATTAATCAATCAATAGCCCAAATGTTGAGCTTTTAGGATCAAATGAAGATAAGAAAAGATCAAGAGAATATGATGCATCACACTTCTTTTGAGATTGTTATAATTGCACTTAGATATGAACTTGGAAGGAGTTGTGTATGACTAAAACTATGTCCTTAAGCTTCCGATTGTCAATAACATGGGCTTGGCTTGGTTGGTTTGAATAAGGCGGATGCTGTATATAATCTTTTGCAAAGTTCATATGATTTAAATATGTACTTTAAAAGATAAAAATCAGCGACATGTGTTGTCCTTTCAAGTTATGAAATAGTTGAGTTTGTGAGATCATGACATGCCTAAATTGAAACTACACTTGATCTCTAGCATGTCTTACACTACTTTATGTATCTCATTGATGAGATAGTGTAAGTTACTTGATAGTATGACCTGGATGAGCTATGTCTTATATGAATATGTCATATTATGCTCCTAAAAATTTAAAATTTCTCTTTTGAACCTTGTTGAACACTTTGTTATAGGGAGAGAAATATGTCACACATTGCACATTCACAACTGTTTTGCACGATTCTTGTTAGGGGGGTGAATATCCTTAGGGGGGAATTTTTGGGCTTCTTCTCATTCGATTTTTTATTTTCAAAAAGGGGAGAAATTTTCTTTTGTCAAATCTTATCATGAAACATGAATGAGCCAATGTTCCGTTCTGTAGTGGTGTCGCCAATGCATTCATCAGGGGGAGATTGTGAGATCAAGGTGTTAAATACATTGGCAAATATGTTAAAAGTTAAGGTTTACATGTATGTTTTGAACTTACCTGAGGAACCCACTTCACATTATCCGAACATGCGGGAGCTAGTCGTACAGTGAGATCACATGTTTTTGTTTGGATTCTCCGAGCTTTGCAGCACGTGAGCTGCATCTGAGTCAATTCTTTAGAGTGTCCAAAATTTTCCTTTTATAATACATAGTGGCTGTTTGTACTTTCCGAACTTTCTACATGATTAAATAATCGTGTGGTTGCTATATTTTTAACTTGCAATGTTTCAAACTTGTTTTTTGGCTAATGGAAGTTTGCTTATTATTTTATTGACAAAGTTTTTGGTGCATTTTGCCTGATCATGGTGGATATCATTTAGCTAGGTTTTGCAATGCATATGTGAGGTGATCACATAAGGGCCTGTGATTTTCGTACTAATGTGAGTCAAGTCGAGGACTTGTGATCAGGTTGCTTGTTTGTTCATGTGTAGGTATTGCTTCAGGTGAAGACATGGTTGGTGATGGTGATCCATTTAACTAGTCTTAGGGAGAATATGAGGTTTAACAACCAAGTTCAGGAGAAATTGTGGTTGAGTTGATCAGGAGGTCACGCAGGATGTTTGAGTCAAGAACAATGCATATGAAGGTATCATGGACGTCGTTAGAAAGTATTTGCATGTGTGAAAGGGGGCATGGAAGTGGCAACATTGTTCCAATGTGTGGATAAGAGTTATGGACGTGAAGATGTGGCCGAGAAGGTCTAACCAGCTGAATTATGCCTCATACTGCAGCTGAGGTGGTTATGGCTCGTTTGTGGAAGGTTTCGAGTTTGTTTTGGTTTGTTTTTGTGTTGGTCACGAAGTTTAGTTGTTTTAGGGATGTGTGGGATGTTCCTAAGGTGTTTGGAAGTCTTAAGATTGCTTCTATTTGCGTATGGAAGAGTATTGAGCAGTTATGGAAAGTTTTGGTTGAATCCAAGTAGGAGTAGGAGTTCTAGCTAGATTGGAGTTGGCTTAGGGATGGTTATATAAGAAAAAAACTCCAGAGCTCATGGGTGCACGACTTGTGGCTGTTCCTTTTGTGTTTTTGGTGAATATAATCCATAGTTTAGAAGAGATTTTGTGCCTTGTTCATCCGACTTGTTTTCATCAAGTCTTCCTCATTGAATTTGAGCCGCCAGAGTTTCTTTGGTGTTTTGATCATATTACGCATCCAATTGACGTGATTTATTTTGTGTTCTCTTCACAACTCAATTATATAACATCTTTGAAAACTTCACAGTCATTGGATCTGTGGTTATTGAGTAACACGAGTTTTTTTGCAGTGTAACAGATCTATTTTCTCTCTGTTAGAATATAATGACTTTTGCTCAGTGTTTTAGTCATAACATGAATTTTAGTTGATGTTTTCTCATGATTCTTGTTGTCGTGTCTCTGTTACTTGATTATCTACGATATATACTTATTTTGTTTGGTTGAACATGTTTAGATTAGTCACACGCAATGGTTTCTACAACAGATTGATTTCTGCCAAGGGATTTTTGTAGCTTCCACTGAAAAAGTTTTGATCCACCATTCACCCCCCTCTGGTAGCTTTTCACGTGCTCTTAGATCCTACATTTAGATGATTTAAGCTATGGATAATCACATGATCTGTGGAAATCTATGTCAACATGGGATACTTGGAGATTTATTTCCATAAGACCTGTGAGGAGCCTTCATTTCTAAAAAACAACTCTATAGGCCACCATCAACATGGAGGTCAAGAGTAAAAATAAATACAATCATGGAGGCTTTGGGAATTTGAATTACAACGGATTCAACTTCAACTAGGCTACCTTAATTTATCTTTTCCATGGCCAAGGAGACATCAATGACAACATACTCATGAAGCAACTGGCCAAGGACATGACACTTTGAAAAGCATTCAAGATCCAAGGGTTCCAAAATAACTTGTTGGACGCTACACTTTGATCAAGCCCGTGCAACTTTGGAAAAGCGACATTGTGGATGAAGCGTTTCTTATTTGATTACGGAGTACACATGGTTTCATGCACAAGGAAGTCTTTGATCCAAAGTAGAAGTATGGGTTAGCTTTAGAGAACATACAAGAAGTCAAGGTGACACCCCCACAAGTGGACAACCTCATTATATTTTTGACTAAACTTCATCATTTCATCCACAACAACATTCTAAGAAGACTGAGAAGTTGGGGCCATCCAAATTGCCCAAGCCACCAATATGAGAATAGTGGAAGAAGGACAAGTAACACTAAGTTAATGATAAAATATCGTCAAGAAGGAAAAGTCGTCACAACATCAACAAGTCCCCATCAGGGCGATGAAGAGATCGGGGCCATCGCGTGCCCCCACTTGACGAAATGACCAAATGTGGTTTGCCATGTCAATAAAAAAATTCATCCACACCATCATCTCCGGATATGGACGACGCACCACAACACTAAACAAGACGGAGGTAAGTTATCTTATATTTGATTTCCCGATTGCATATTTGAATTTATCAACAAACCTTGCATTTGAATTTAGCATGTTTGAACTTTCACACTTGCGTGTTGGAAAGTAAGATTTCCAACCAACATAAAACTAAAATTTTTAATTAAGGAAGAAATATATTTGAATATAAACTTTGGGCATAACCTGTTGAATTTAATTTTCTGATTCAAACAAAAAAGATTTCTCTTGATCCTCATTGCATTTGCAAGTTATTTCATGTTGGGCAAGACAATTTGACCAGGGGTTCAATTTGCTTTTGGCTAACATAACCCATTTCTGAGATGTTTTGTTTGTTCTTGATTTTATATAGCTAGGAAGAAATGTTTAATGTGGTTGTTTGGCAATAAGAAGAGAAGCCTCATCAGGCTCAAGATGCCATCGAGAGGATTTAAGCGCATATCCCTCCACCTATCTCGTTCGAGTTTATGGTGGTGAAATGCTCAAGATGATAGCTCGATGGAGGACCAAGATGAAGCATCAGTCATCTTCAACTCCAACCTCAAATTGGCAATAAACATCGAACACGAAAGCTACACCAAAATCCATGGTCGTGAATTTCTCACACAATGACCTTCAACCCCGAACCATTCTTCAAATGAAGTAATAGTTTGAAATCTTCTGTCATTTGGATTGCATGATGATCGAATGATCTTCTTGATTGGCAAGGAAGGCTTAAAACTCCTCATCATTCAATTCTTATGCATCCTCACTAGAGTAAGTGTTGGCATGGCCTTTTGATTTTTCAAAAGGAATGTCGTGTTACTTAGAAGAAATTTAAGCAAGTACCAAGAATCTCACAAGCATTCACTACAAGGATTCCACCCTGTTGCAACGATTGTACTGCAACAAACACTAAATTGTTGCAGTAAGCTTGGTCTGTTGCCACGATCCGCTAGTTCGTGGCATTAGCATCTATCGCCACAGAACACGATCATTGCATTAGGATCTGTTGCCAAGATTCACTAGTTTGTGGCATTAGAATCTATCGACACGAATCTATTGACACGATTCACAAGTTCGTGGCATTAGCATCTATCGCCACGGCACACGATCGTTGCATTAGGATCGGTTGCCACGATTCACTAGTTCGTGGCACTAGAATCTATCGCCACAAATCTGTTGCCACAATTCACAAGTTCGTGGCATTAGCATCTATCTCCACGGAACATGATCGTTGCATTAGGATCTGTTGCAATGATTCACTAGTTTGTGGCATTAGGATCTATCGCCACGAATCTGTTGCCACGATTCACTAGTTCGTGGCATTAGCATCTGTCGCCTCAGAACACGATCATTGCACTAGGATCTTTTGCCACGATTCACTAGTTCATGGCATTAGTATCTATCTCCACGAATCTGTTGCCACAATTCACAAGTTCGTGGCATTAGCATCTATCGCCACGGAACACGATCGTTGCATTAGGATCTGTTGCCACGATTCACTAGTTCGTGGCATTATGATCTATCGCCACAAATTTATTGCCACAATTCACTAGTTCTTGGCGTTAGCGTCTATCACCACAAATCCCGATCATTGCATTAGGATATGATGCTACGATTCAATAGTTCGTGGTGTTAGTATCTATCTCCATGGAACCCGATCATTGCATTAGAATTTGTTGCCACGATTCACTAATTCGTGGCATTAGAATCTATCACCATAGAACCCGATTGTTGCATTAGGATCTGTTGCTACGATTCAATAGTTCGTGGCGTTAGCATCTATCAACACAGGACCCCATCGTTGCATTAGGATCTGTTGCTATGATTCAATAGTTCGTGGCATTAGCATCTATCGCCACAGAACCCGATCGTTGCATTAATATCTGTTGCTATGATTCAATAGTTCGTGGCGTTAGCATCTATCACCATGGAACCCGATCGTTGCATTAGGATCTGTTGCTATGATTCAATAGTTCGTGGAGTTAGCATCTATCGCCACAGAACCCGATCGTTGTATTAGAATCTGTTGCCACGATTTCTAGTTTGTGGCATTAGCATCTATCGACACGGAACGCGATCGTTGCATTAGAATACATTGCCACGATTCACTAGTTCGTGGCATTAGCATCTATCGCCACGGAACCCAATCGTTGCATTAGGATCTGTTGCCACGATTCAATAGTTCGTGGCGTTAGCATCTATCGCCACGAGACACAAACGTTGCATTAGGAACTTATGCCACGATTCACAAGTTTGTGGTGATAGGATCTATCGCCACGAAACATAATCGTTGTATTAGGATCCGTTGCCACGAAATACCGGTTGGTGGCGTTAAGATCTATCGCCACGGAACACAAACTGCATTACATAGTTCACGTACAGCTAGCTCACATAGTACCTATATGAAATAATCATCATCTTCGCTGTCCTCCCTCAATATTGGAGGTACAATACCATCATTGATATATGTATCATCATCGTCGTCGTCATCTTCATTTGAAAGAGCGGAAGCATCACCGGTTGCTCCGCCAATGTCATTCCTATCCCATGTGGTCATATCCTCATTTATATCAGTAAGTCGTCGATCATCAAATGATGTCTCAGCCTCCATCGTCTCAGTGACATTATTTTCACTGTCTCAAGGGGGCATGGCAAAAAGGTTTCTTGGCATCGTTTTAACAACTGTAGCCCATTTAGGTTGCTTCACACTTCTAATGTAAAAACTTGTTCTGCATGGGTGGCTAGAATATAAGGCTCATACTTAAAATGAGAAATAGTAGTGTCCACATCTATGATTCCGTATTGATCCATTTTGTAGCCTCTGCTTTGGCTCTGACCGGAACGAGGTCGATCAAACCATTCACGTTCAAATAACATAACCTCTTGATTTTTTTCGAAATCAACAGAAATCATTTTCTTGATTACTTCATACCACTCATGATCACCATCCCGAACAACAACACCACTGTATTGCGTCCATAAATCTTTTTCCACCTCTGCTGTTCGAAAGAAGAAGCCATTTATGAATGATCGACTAAAAAAACGTGCCCGACAATCAGGTCCTCTAGATAACGCATACAAATAATCGGTTACTTTGCCTTTGTTGTGTAATGTTGTAATCTGTACACAGTAATTAGTATAAAAGGGGTCATCGATAAACCAACTTCAGAATAGATATTTCTTCAATATTTCATCAAAGTAAAAACTTGCATCTACTTACTCGTTCCTCAAACCAATAAACGAACTCATCTCTATGGCGTCCTTCAACATCACGAGAATGAATCTTTTTCAGCTCTTCAAAATACTCACTAAAAAGGGTACAATATTAAATTAGCCATCTACAATAAGTATGATCCATTAATATAGTATAGAACACCTCTGAGTGTTATACGTACTTGATCCATGGAGCGGCATCTTCAACATTAGAAATAATATAATGCCTGATGTTATGTAGTTCCACCATATTAAGTTCGCCCTATTTAAACCCTTTTTTAGAATTATCAACTTCTGTAAATATATTAGACTCGAGAGAAGGTTCATTCCTAGCTACAACTTCATGACGTTCTGGCCTATTAAGCTTGGTGCTGATGTTATCCAAAAACTAGCTACAAAAAGTCATACACTCTTCCATAATATATCCCTCAGCTATAGAACCCTCCGGGTGAGCTCTGTTATGTACATACCCCTTCAATGTACCAAGGTACCTCTCAATTGGATACATCCATCTGTAAGAAACAGGTCCACCCAAGCGAGCTTCTTCGCCAAGATGGATTGGAAGATGTACCATGATATCAAAGAAACAGGTCCAACTCCAAATCTATCCTCGGTAGTAGCTTCCAACTACCCATATCACATCACATTACTACCTGCCTCTCTACCGTGCCATTTGATTTGGCAGAGCATGTTATTGTTTTACTCTACTCCTTTAGCATTGAATTAGGAGCATTTTGAGAGACTACATTCTGTCCTTTAGATATATTGATGATGGGTGTACCATGGTCATTTGCATTCTTTCCTAGGCTCTACTAATTGTTTTAGCATGCCTTGCGATTCTACTTTCTTATTAGTACTTAGCCTTTATAGTTAACAGTTCATCAGCCTATGTGATGATGGCGTGATTTTTTTGTGCCTCCACGCTGTGCTCTCTCGCCGCCGGCCACTCCGGCCGGCACCGGCGCCCACCCCATGCCGTGCTACTGGTCACTTTAGTGTACTCCCTGACGCGTCTCCCTCGCCCATCGCCACGTCCCATCCATCGTGTGCCATGATTACCTCGCCGCCCGCAAGTCCCTGGCCATTACTCGCCCTGCCACCAATCCTCCTTGAGAGTTTCGGCGAGACTGAACCCTCGCTTTGCTAAGTGTCGCAAGCTGGCACTATGCAGTACTGCACCTGCAGTAGCTGCCACTGACAAGTAGACCCGATGTATCATGGGCCCACATGATAGTGGCAGCTAATGCAGGTGCAGTATTGCGGAGGATTTCAATCCCGCAAGCTGCTTGCCTTATATGTCTTGCATTCGCCACCTGCTACCGCTAGCGTTCATTACTTGCCCTGCAACTAATAATTATCTTCGAGACGCGCTCCAGCTGATGTCAGTTAGACCGAATCAGCGAACCCTATCTTTGTCTAGTCTAGCGTTGCTAGCTGCATGCCCCCTCATAGTCTGGCCTGCTTTGCTCATGGACTGAAAATCCTCTGCAGTACTACGAGTGCGTACCGCCGCTAACATGTGTACCTGATGGATCATTTTAGGGTATGAACAACAACAAAGAAGTCAATAATGTAACCCTTCCCCCCCCCCCCATCAAAATAGATGTTGTTAGGACAGTCCTAACTACTTTAGTATTTCATTTTTAATTCATTTGTGGGCGACAATTAATATAAACTAGGTGGGAGTACTATAGAACAAAATGGTGCTGGCACGACGCGGTCCTCCCATGCTCGTATTTGCCGCACTCGTCCTGAAGATGGTATGAACGTCAGACTTTTCTTCTTTTGACACTATTTGTACATGATACTAAACTTGTTCAGTCGGTAATTTGCTTTAATCGTTTACTGTTTGAATCAATGTAACAGAAGGAAGGAAGCTAGGAAGAAGTGTGGCTAAAGGACTTAAGGTTGCCAGAATGCACTATGCATCCCAAGTTAGTAGAACGCAGTATGTGAAGCTACCAATTCAGTTCTCCGCTAGGTTGGGTGCTGCGGTTGGTATTAATCAGCGGCACTTTGTCGATGATGTGGTTATGTTTACAAAAAGACATGCATCCCTCACCGGAGCAAGGAAGTGGGCAGAGGTTGGCCATAGAAACAAGAGAGATATAGTACGAGACATTCTGGTTAGTGTTGTCACAACCCCACATAAGAATTTTTTTTTTCTTGCAATATCCATCCTGTACGTTTACAACAACTTGTTATACAATGTACAGGATTTCTGGGACATGGAGGACACATCGGAGAGCGCAAGAAAATTTTTTAAAATTGCTGGTGAGCACTACAAGGGGTGTCGCTTGACTTTGCATGCCACCTATAAGAGTTATTCTACCGATGAAGAACGTATACGAAACCAGCCTGCTGACGTAATGATGCCCGAGTGGTTGCACCTAATAGAATATTTTGGGTCTAAGCAATTCAAGGTCAGCTAACTTTTTAATAGCTTCGCATCATACAATAAATATTTCATTTACTTTCATTTGTGGAATTAATTCTTAAAATTATTGCAGTCAATAAGCAGGACCAATTCTCAAAATCGAAGAAGACAAAAGGCGTGTCACTTCCTTGGCTCCAAATCCTACGCCCAACTTAGTTACGAGAAGGTATGAAAAATAAATCATGATTTTACATTGCGCTACAAACAATATGTATACCAAAATGTTGAAGTTTAATTGTATTTTATGTAGCGAGACCCAGAGACCGGAGAAGAACCCGATGACATACAACTGTGGGAGGCAAGCCATTTGTTGGAGAACGGTAACTGGACAAACAAGCTGGCAGAAGCTGTACATGTGAGGAACACTTCAAACAATCCCCAATTAAATAAATATTTGCAAATTACCTGTGACTTTTCTTTTCGTATATAGATTCAGGCACGTGCCCAAGTGGACGACATGGAAGCTAAGCAGGGACGCTCAATTCCAAATGAGGAGAGAAACCACATCTTCAAGCGTTGTTATAGATCCTCAATTGGTTGTGCAGGATCACAGGTTCGGGGGTGTGGTTATATGGCTAACCCAACTAGTCCCGAATGTAAACGTATGCGTATCCAGATGTCTGAACACCTCAGCGACCAAGTTCGAAACTTAGAAGATAGAAATGCAGGCCTCAATGAAACAGTGTAGGAGTTGGAAGGAAGAAATGATAGCTTAACCACCCAGATGGACTGCATAAATTAAGGGTTAATCATTCAAGTCCAGAACTTACAAGTTCAGATAGCAGCTGATCGTGAACAGACAGCTAAGGAAATGCAGGACATGCACGCCTCAATGATGACTGAAATGCACAAAATGATGGCAACCACTCCACAGAAGGTCCGACAAATTAGGAACCACCAAAAGCCACCTGCTCCAACAATTAGTCTTGGTCAGCTTAGGAAAACTCTTAGCATGCAAACAAGTCGCTTAAGTAATCCTTGAGTGTTGTTATGCGTGTTGTAATATCAATTGCTGGATGTTTATTGTTAAACTCGTGATTGTGTTGCCACTAATTTTCAATATTGGTGCATTCGGGTTCTACTGCCGCTAACTATAAAACGTGGCATTACAAATTTCTTGTCACGAATGATAAATTGTTGCAATAGGAAGCTATTGCCAATACGGATGATAAAACGCGGCAATAGAATGACAAAACGTTGCAGTATAAACATTTGGCAACGACTCAAAAAACGTTGCATTAAAACACTATTGCCACATATAAGAAATCGTTGCAATACCAAACTATTCGCCACGGATGCGAAATCGTTGCGGTACCATACTAGTTCCAACAGATCTGAAATCGTTGCAATACGGTACTATTCGCCATGTTTGTGGACTCGTTGCAATACCCAACTATTGGCCATGGATACGAAATCATTGCAGTACCAGACTAGTTCCCAAGGATCTGAAATCGTTGCAATACGGTACTATTCGCCATGTTTGTTGACTCGTCGCATTATGATACTATTTGCCACGGCTGTGACATCGTTGCAGTACCATACTATTTCCCACGAATGTGAAATCGTTGCAATATCGTGATATTCGTTGCAATATGGTAAATCGTTGCTACATCGTAACTCATTGCAGTATGTTACCATTTGCCAGGGCTGTGAAAATCGTTGCAATACTGTAGTATTTGCCACGAACGCGAAATTGTTGCAATCACATACTATTACCACAAATGTGAAATCGTTGCAATACAATGCTATTCGTTGCAATACGGTAAACCGTTGCAATACCATACTATTTGCCACGAATGTGAAATCGTTACAATATCGTGCTATTGCCACGCCTGCAAAATCGTTGCAATACAATGGTATTCGTTGCAATACGTTAAACCGTCGCAATACGCTAAACCATTGCAATAACATACTATTTGCCACGAATGTGAAATCGTGACAATACCGTACTATTGCCACGCCTGTGAAATCATTGCAACCACATACAATTACCACGAATCTGAAATCATTGCAATACCATGCTATTTGTTGCAATACATTAAATCATCGCAATACGCTAAATCATTGTAACAACATACTCTTTGCCACGAATATGAAATCGTTGCAGTACCGTACTATTTGCCACGATGGTGAACCCGTTGCAATACCGTACAATTTGTTGCGATACGTTAAATCGTTGCAATACATGAAAATGTTGCAATAGCGTCCTACTTGCCACTGATGTAGAATCATTGCAATACCATATCTATCGCCACGGATGTCAGGGCATCGCAAATAACCTATCGCTACGGGAATTATTATGACAATTCATAAAAACTATAACAACACTCTTTTTCGTTGCAACAGCGACCTATTGCGACGAAAAAAAACCTATTGCGACGAATTTTTTCGTTGCGATAAACCGGAATACTTGCATGATTGTTTAATTGACTTAGTCATTCTATGTCGAGGTTTAGTAAACAAATCTTATGAAGTAACTTAATTGGTAAATTGGCATGTAGCAACCTAGGAATAATGATGACCATGATTTTGATTTGAATCTCATGCATATATGGGGTTACTAAATTTCAAATTCCTAGGGATGACATTAAATCTATTCGGGGTGATAAATTAAGAGTCTTGTTTGCCATAATCCAAAAGACAAAAATTTGCTCTTGGAAAAAGTCATGATGGTAAGTAATTTTCAAGATGAAGGAATTCATAGGGTGTACAACCATCACTTTCATTGTTATGAGTAGGAGCATTAGAAAATGTGCAAATTGATTAATTTATAAGGCTCCACTCTTATTTCATTGAATTGTACATTGTTTATGGATGCACACAAATTTGGACCCGGTTGCTCTTTGTTCTTTTTCTTCACCAGATGTACAAATGAAATTCGATTACCTAACCTGAAGTTTCATCTGTACAAGTACCGGGAGCTAACCATCCCTCTCAATCCAATAGGGGAAACTTGTAGGAGTAATTTTTCTATGCACACATACAAGAAGTTGATTGTTGAAGGAAGACCTGGAGGTTCCATTTCAACATTTCCTGGCCAATGAGTAAATGAGCATGGTTGAAACCTATCAGAATTTAATCCCAAGGGCCAATCATAGCTATACGAGGAGAGACTTGACTTGGAAACCCTGCATGAGCGACTATTGGGCTGCTATGAATAAGTAGGATCACTACAATTCCAACTCTTCCAAGCACCCATTCAAGCTCAAGGGAACTGCCTGCATCTTTGGGTGCATGTTGTTCCTTTGCGACTACAAGTTATTACAACCTTAGCCAAGGAATAACCAATCACACCCTATGCATGGCGGAGGACCTTGATGTGTGGATAAGTGGAATCTACGACATTTTCTTCAACCACGCTCAAGGCACCCATAGAGAACAACACATCATCGCTGCTCAACCCTCCAATGTCGAATCCACGCTGCAACAAGGTTAGGCCGACCTCATGTCCTACCTCTGCCGTTAAGGTTTCAATCCCTATTGCGGATCTTGACCAAGAACAAGCTTGCGGGAGGACCCCAACATGAGATAACTTGTATGACATAACACTTTCCATTGCATTTTTCCTTTTTCCACATCATCACATCTACAAAGAATAACAACTAAAATAAAACACTTAGGATATGATTAAATAAAATAAAATATGTGTCGTATGAATGTTTGATTCCTTCATAAGTTGAAATGATGAATAGTTGCTCTGTTCTATTCTCCTTTAGTACTTAATATTCTCCAACTATTGAGTTTATTGGCTTTTAATATGTTACCTTGAACATAAAAATTGTGGGTAGCATAAAGCATGCTCCAATTCTAGGTTCTTGTGAGATATGATATAGAACATAGGGCTGCTAGTTTCCTAATCAAAGTGAAACTATATCTCTGGAGAAACTCAAGAATTGATTTAAAATGAAGCTCCTCATTTGATTTGAATTTCCTTCCAAAGCCATATTGTTGGCATTCGGATTTCCAACGAGCACCAAGCGTGTCGCGCGTTCTGCCTCGAGGTGGCCTAGCAACTAGGATAGGTGATGTATACTGGTTGGGGCGAGGTGCCCTACGTCTAGCTTGGAGGTCGCTACTTCTCATTATCGATGGCGGGGGATTTACATGAGTTAGTAGATGTCCTAGTGCTCTAGCGCAGGTGATGACTCCTCATGTGGGAGGCGGGCTGTTACAGATTCATTCCTATCCATTCATGCCTTGGGGTAGGGTTGCACTGAGACGCTCGTCAGCGCCGTGCCTGTTCTGTCTCATTGCGTCACATCTCATGTCAGCCCTCCAGTGCCCAGGGTGGCATGCTGTCTCAACAAGATGGGATAGGACATGCAGAGAGTTGGCAACTGTAGTGGCTCAGTCTTCCACGCAGAGACCCTTGGGGCATGCTCCGGTCCCAGTGTTGCGGCCTGGCGGAGTGGGGCCTTAGGTTCCCTGCTTTGCCGAGAGGCAAGGGCCCCGCCCTTTAGTCCACCTAGATCGTACGACATGTGAGACCTAGGTTATAGGGCCCAGGCTTGCTCCTTTTGGAGAATCCGCCAACCCAGACGTGGGCTTTGGAAACTCGGGTTCCAGTACCCCGACAGTAGCCCCCAAGTCTCTAGCCGATCAGCCTGCTCGGTCTAAGGCTGGAGACAAACTGACTTCGTGGTTGTGATTGTCAAACGCATGCTTCACATTGGCGATACTGCTTCATCATAGGGGATGGCTTGGGACACCCGCTTTGGTGTCAGACGTCTCGAGCCCGCTTGAGCCGGCTTTGGGGTAAACCTGATTAAACCCGTTCACCCCCAGTTGTGAGCAGACACGAAACTCGGCTCTCAGTTTTTATGGACAATTGCAGTTGGGGCTCGGTGCCCACGTTCAATGGATCGTGCTCGACGTGTTTCTTTGGGTCCAAACCTACTAGAGGGTTTAGGGGACAGAAAGTCGATCCTCAATTTTAGGGAGCACTTGCCAGGTTGGATGAGGACACGGGCGCAGGGCGCAGGAGGCACCTATGTCATATGATTTCTTTTGAGTTCCTGTGATTGGATCATCTCGTGATAGCTCGGTCCCATCCAGCTGATTTAGATCGATCGGAATTTTTTTGCGAGCTGCCCACGACACGGGCGTTACAAGAGATAATGTCTCCGAGGGATGTCTTAGTCGAGCGGTCTTTGATCGTCGGGCAGCTAATGACCAGCCGAGGCCAGTTGTTGTTGCTAGGAGTACCATTCCATTGGTCCTTCAAGAAGCCATTCGTACCTCCTAAGAAAAATGTTATGACCCCATCTGTCGGGTTCCCAAATCTTCATGAGCTTTCTATTTGGGTGGTACGAGTGTGAACCGGTCATCCCCAAATGTGAGGATGAGCGGAACCCAACACCCTATTTCAACAGGTAGTTGAGGTTAGGGCTTGGCGTCCTCATCTCATGTCGTCCAAATAGATACGTTCACGCGGATCCCAGACCTTTCGAGGGCTCGGGTGGCTCGATGCCAACCCTTCGAGGGGGGGGGGATGCCAGGGGTTTCCTTTTCTCCAGAGACATTTCCCTTGGCACATCTCTCAAACGCCCATCTCGTGCTCTTGTTTGCCTCAAACAGTCTCAAAACCTCTTGTAGGTCAACTTTCAAACTCAGGGCTCAGCTGGGCCCCACTCCTGAATTGGACTTCCGCGGTTTCCCATTGCAACACAGCGGGTCGCAGCCTCGGAGTGGCAGTGGGTCATCTTGAACCTTCGATCTCCATGCACCGCCCATGTGTGACGTGCCTTTACGGGCACGCATGGTCTCTGAGGAGGCAAAGATGCGGAGCCAATCTTAGGCGTCCTTAGTCTTTGTTGGCCTTCATAGCGGTGCAGCCTATGAAGAGGCGGGAATGCGCGCATGAGTTAATTCTCGATTGCCACATCCCTTTTAATCGTGCATTAGTTACAAGGTGGTTTAATGCGCCGTCGCCGTTGCCACCACCACTTCGGCTCCCCCGGTGGGGTACAAATAGCCCCACTCCCCCTCCCCCCAACGGAGCTACTTTCTTCGAACTACATCCAACTTCATCTTCGACCAATTGCGAATAGAGAGCAAAGAAGAAGAACTCCCCCTTTTCATCCTGTCCTCCTCCAGCCGAACAGGTTCTCGAGCGGTGAATGAGCAACGGCCGGGAATTCATTGCCGGCCGCCTGAGTCCGCTGCCCCGGTTGAGATGACTTTGATCGGAGGTTAGGAGAGGTGTGAGACCTATGTGCTGAATATATTAGCAAATAGGCTAAAATCGAGGATTTGTATGTAAAATTTTGAATATACTTGACACATTCACTTTGGATTGTCCGAACTTGTGAGTCATTGCTTCGAAGTGTCCAAACTTTTCCTTTCATAATGCGTAGTGGCTGTTTTGGACTGTTCGATCTTTCTTTTGCTGAACTAGTCATGCAGCTGCTATGTTTTAAACTTGCAACATTGCAAACTTGCTTTTTGGCTTACGAGAAGTTTGCTTAGTATTCTTTTACTATGTTTTTGATTTATTTTGGCTGATCATTATGGATATTATCTTGCTATGGTTTGCAACATGCTTATGTGAGGTGTTCACATAAGGTTTTGTGGTTTTCGAACTAATGTGAGTCATGTCGAGGAGTTTTTCTCGAAGAGATTGCTTGTTTGTTCATGTGCAGGTGTTTCATGATGACAATACATGGCTGTTGATTATGATCCATTTAACTAGTCTTAGGGAGACGATGAGGTTCAACAATCATGTTCATGAGGAATTGTGGTTGAGTTGATTGGGAGGTCACGCAACATGTTTAGGTATAGAACAATGCATATGAAGGTATCGTGGACATTTCTGGAAAGAGTTTGCACATGTGCAAGGGGTGCATGAATGTGGCAACATGTTTCCAAGTAATGATAAAGATATATGGACGTGAAGATATGGCCGAAAGGGTCCAACCGGCTGAATTATGCCACAGGCTGCGGCTGAGGCAGTTATGGTGCGTTTATGAACAGTATGGAGTCTGTTTTGGTTAGATTTCTCGTTGAGCACGAAGTTGAGTTGTTTTAGGAATGTTTTGGATGTTCTTAAGGTGTTCGTAAGTCTTAACATTGTTTCTATCTCCGTATGGAAGAGTGTTGAGCAGTTATGGAATGTTTTGGTTGAAACTTAGTAGGATTAGAGAGTCCTATTTGGATTGGAGTTGCCTTAGGGCTGATTATATAAGAAAGGGAGGCCAAGGCTCATGGTGGATGACTTGGGCTGTTCCTATTGTGTCTTTGGTGAATAAAATTCGTAGTTTTAGTGGATCTCTTCTGCCTTGTCTATCTGACATGTTTTTGTCAAGTCTATCTCTTTGAGTTTCTGCACAACAATACGTAGCTTCGATGTTTTAATTATAACTTGAGTTTTACAGATCCAATTTGCATAATTCTTTTTGAGTTTTCTTCACAACTCAACTATATACCATTTAAAAAATTTCACGGTCATTGGTTTTGTGGTTTATGAGATAACGAGTTTCTTTGCAGCATAGCAGATCTGTGTTCTCTCTCTTAGAACAAATTGACCTTTGCTTAGGGTTTCAGTCATAACTAGAGTTTTACTCGAGGTTTTATCTTAATTCTTGTTTTCGTGTCTTTGTGAATTGACTGTTTATAGTCTATACTACTTTTTTCACGGTTGAACATGTTTAGATTAGTCGCACACACTAGTTTCTCCAACAGATTGATTTCTGTGCAGGGATTTTGGTAGCTTCCACTCAAAAAGATTAAATCTACTATTCACCCCCTTGGTAGCTTTTCATGTGCTCTTCGATCCTATAGGAGTAGTTTCTTGGAAGTTCAAAACACGCCAACATCTGTCGGGTTCTCATCGTTGAGATGTTTGGAGAGGAGCTCGTAAAGAGGGTCGACTCGATTTGGACACAGGCTGTCCTCGAGCCTGTACCAATACTTCCCTCGCATCATGGAGGAAGGTCAGGGGGCAAGTTGGGTTCCTTTTCATCTCAACGCACCTCAATAGGCCTAGACTGGGTAAAATAATTTAGAGGGAGGGTTGGCTTGAACCGGACACAAGGTGTCACCACGTCTATACTAATCCTTCCCTTGCATCCTAGCGGGAGATCAGAATGTATGTTGGGCACCACCGCATCCTGGCCATCACCAGTGGGCTTCGCCAGCTATTCCCCCTCCAAAGGGTAATGGAAGAGGGCCACAGTCCTCCCCTGGGAGACCAATGGCCTTTCTTTCTCAGAGGCGTCGTGCCCCTGATGGAGATGGGGACGTCGACAACCTGGGCTTTCCTGTATTCCCTAGATTTGGAAGAAATGGCAGACAGAAAGTAGAGCTTGGTCACCGGTGAAGAAGTTACACATCGGGGGTGAACACGAAATCGTCCAAATGGCCAACCTTGGTGACCGACAAGGCTTGGGGGCGTCTTATGCATCGGGGACGAACACAAAGCCAACTAGTCGGACGACCTGGAGGGCCGACGTGACTCGGGGGTGTCGAAGTCGCCTTTCGTCAAGAAGTAGCACCTAAATAGGAACGGCATTTGTACATGATACATGTTGCATCTTGTGAAAGGATGGTTCAACTTGTAATGTGGGACCCTTTTTAATGAAAAACATTTTCCCCCTTTGTTCAGCCTTCATCTGATCGACCCTGCACCAGATTCGTGGCCGTTGAGTTTCTGTCACTCGCAGGCTAGTGGGTGGTAAGGCTCGGACTACTTCGAGTGGGGAAGGATGCTTTAAGACCCAAGGATCCCGAGTCTCCGACCTGACTTTCGGGTTTGAGACCGAAGTCGATTTAAGTGCCTGAGATCAAGGTCAGAGCCCTTACAGTTGATAAGTTTGAACTTCCTTTATTTCGATGAAGAGGTGGGATGTACCTAGCTCATTGTTAACGGGTGTTATATACCAATTTCACCCATCAATATAACTCAATTTCGTGAAGAAAATACTATTTATTGCACACATCACCTTTCTATTTAACCTATTTCAACTTGTCCTTGGAGAAATAGTGCATGCAGGCATTTTATGCGGGAAATGAGGTAAAAGAAGGGGAGCAATCCTAAAAAATATCACACAGTGAATCAAGCACTGACATGTGGCACAACATGGATCAAATGGCCCACAAATAGCACTATCCGAGGCCATCCAATGGTGTATCACCAATATTAGTAAAGGGGACCTACCTGACAGGGACCTGTAGAAAACACAACCCCAACGGAACCCTGACCAGGTCGGCCGACCTGCCTAGTCGGCCGACTAGGTCTTCACGTCAAACTCAGTCAATTGACACGTGTTGTCTACTCCTGGCTTCCTAGAGATGATGATGACTAATTTGCGCAAAATCGGTGGCGAGAACTGACCCTTCACCACCTATAAATATGACCCCCTACCCTCACTTCACACACAAACCACTTGAGCATTCTTTCTATTGTATCCACTATTCTCCATAGGTTTAGAGGAGGTTAGGCTGTAGAGAGCAGAGTCTCTAGTCCTTAGTCAAAGATAGGAAGGAGTAGGAGGAGTCTCTCTCTTCTCAATTCCACATTGGGAAAGGTATGACTCTCATATTCATATTTGTATTTGTTACTTTGTTTCTTAATAAAGATGCAATATTTAGTCTCTTTTTATTCATATACTTGGATGAAGCGTTTCTTGTTTGATTGTGGAGTCCATGTATGTGGTAGGAATAGTCTTTATGATCATGCCTTAATATCATTATATTATCACCATAAACACTATAAACCCCCACTATAGTCCAATTACTTATGACATGACCATGTTAATATGAATAACTTTGCTATGTTCCAACATTGGTTCAACAAATGTTTAGGTTAGTCATTGCCTTAGGATCGCTTGTGCCATTGCTCCTAAGGTATTTACATAATACGCTAACATTATTCTAGGATAGTTAAGTAGCATCGGATGTTTCATAGATCCACGGATTGAAGATGCAGGCAGTAGGTGATGACAACCCTATGTGTCCTTGTAATCCTCCATGTTCGGCTATGCCACAGGCAGCCGAAGTATGTATGGCACCGTTGTCGAAGGTAGACAAAGTATTGCATGATTGAGTTAATAGGATAGGACCCTGAGTAGGTTTTAGTAGGATAACCCTTTTTGTTTTATCATTTTATGTGAAAATAGGGTAGTACATGCCTAGTTTCCTCTTGCTGAAAAACTTTGTTGAAGATCCCGAACCCCTTACGAGAGATTGACCTCGTGTCGTTACTCCTCAGAAGCTTCGTGCGGCAAAGCAAGCCAGCACAACTGCACCGACAACTGAAACGCAAATGTCCTAGAAGACCCTTCGTGATTTTTCGGCTCCCTCTGCTAACAATGTGCTTGTTGGGCCCACTGTTAACACGGTAGACGTGAATTTTGAAATCAAGAGTGGCCTGATCACTATGGTGCAAGACAACCCATTTTGTGGGAAGGATAACGAGGATGCAAGTGCTCACCTGCAACAGTTCCTTTAGATCTGCAACACTTTTAAGATCAAGGTTGTACCTCTTGGTGATGTCCGTCTTAGGTTGTTTCCGTTCTCCCTTCTTGGGGGGGGGGGGGGGGGCGAAACAGTGGTTCTACGCAAACCAAATTGCTGTAAACACATAGGGCAATGTGTTCTATGGCATTTATGATAGGAACATGAGTCCTAATCTTCTGAGAGGTACAGTAAACTTAATTTGCTGGAGATCTTGACGTTGATGATCCAAGGCTCCAAGCAAATGGAACTCCACAATCACTAACCCACTGCTCTGTTGGTTTTCACCTGTTTCACACGAATGACCTCGCCATGAAAGCTTATCTCTGCAAGAGCAATCAATAACACAAGCAAGAACATAGAAGTTGCAATAAAAACTGAGTTGATCATGAAGTGGGGTCTCACAACCGGTGAACGGTGACTCTGTTCAATGACTGAATTTATCTAAGCAAAACCCAACCCTAATTGTGGTTACGGCTGCTGTATAAATAGGAGTAGGGGCGTGCATGAACCCTGGACGCAACCCTAATGGGCTTCCACACGATACAAGGGCCAGCAGCCCAATGGACGGTGACGCCGCACCCGGACAGACTCTAGACGCCCAATTGTTTTGCCGATTCCCATCAACTCAGAAGGAATTTTGTGGTGGGGCCGGTTCCATTGGAAGCTTTATGAAATCCTGGTTTGAACCATATATAGAACATCCAAATCCGACTCCGTATGTGTTCGTGATGTCAATTTTGGTGAAGGCAGCTCCTGGACCCCGAGGTGGAGTCGAAGTCGAGTTGGGCTTGGACTCCTCCTTGGTGTGGACGTCCTATCTCCTCCTTGACTCCAAGGCTTCTCCAAGCCCTTGCTGGTCCTGTCCATTGTTCCTAATCAATAAAACATGCATGGAGACAACACCAAGTATTAACTCAAGCCGATGAAAGATGTGATTGATACAAATTCAGGAGTGTTTGGAAAAACTGGTGCTGGAACTTCAGAGGTCGAAACGAGGGCCTTCCTGATTTTATTTTTATTTTTTTGAAACGCCATGAACGGCGTAGCTGGTGTATCTTATGTGGACTTTTTTGTGGCCTTTCCGAAGAAAAAACACCTCAATCAGAGTTGCGAGTGAAAAGTTATGCCAGTTTTAAGGAGGATACCCCGAATTAGGTTTTGGTGCTGGTGGAAACTGAAACAGAAACGAATCAGTGGATGTAATTTTTTTTGTAGATTTATTTTTTGTAGATGGCAGCGGATAGAAGAAACAAAACTGAACCAAAACAAGTCTAAACCAGCAACCAGGCTCAACCTATGACATGAACTCAGAACTACAGACTCCAAAACTAAATTATGCAAAAGGCTGAGCGAGAGGTTGTAAGTCAGGGAAATTAATTTTTTTGTTGTTTTGTGGAATATAGGTCTGAAACAAAATTAATCTAAATGGAAAAAAGTATACCTCACGCTCAACCTGATATATGATACCACTTGATCGGAAGATGAGTCCCGACCATCCAGGGGTATGGTAAACTTGATTGGGTGGAGATCTCGACGTTGATGATCCAAGGCTCCGAGCGAACAGAACCCCACAATCACTACACCACTGCTCCGTTGGTTATCACCCATGTCACAAGAATGACCTCGCCACGAAGGCTTATCCCTGCTAGTGCAATCAAGAACACAAGAAAGAACAAAGAAGTTGCAATCAAAACTGAGTTGATCACGAAGTGAGGCCTCACAATAGGTGAACGGTGATACTATTCAATGACAGGTTGTATCTAAGCAAAACCCAACCCTAATGGTGGTGACAGCTCCTGTATAAATAAGAGTTAGGGGCGTGCAAGACCCCTGGACGCAACCCTAATGGGCTTCCACACGACACACGGGCCAGCACCCGGACAGATTCTAGACCCCACTTGTTTGACCGATTCTCGTCAACTCAGAAGGAATATTGAGGTGGGGCCGGTTACATTGGAAGCTTTTAAATCCTGGTTCCAACCATATATGGAACATCCAAATCCGACTTCGTATGTGTCCGGGACTTCAATTTCGGTGAAGGCACCTCCTGGACCCCGAGGTGGAGTCAAAGTCGAGTTGGACTTGGACTCCTCCTTGGTGTGGATTTCCTATCTCCTCCTTCTTGACTCCTTAGACTTCTCCAAGATCTTGCTGGTCCTCTCCATTTTTTCTTATTAATAAAACATGCATGGAGAGAAGTGTATGTTCTGAAAAACAATTGACAAGGTTAGAACGTACTTGGAGATCCAACTGTCGCGCACGTGCTCTAGTGCTCGGTCCTTGTATTGTATGCAAAGGAGAAATGTCCTCATCATCCTACCCCTCTTGAATTGGAGTCGTCCTCGACTCAAGCTCATGTTCCTCATGCAAGTATGGTTTCAAATCTGAAATATTAAATGTGGGACTAATCCCAAACTCGGGAGGCAACTCAACTTTATATGCATTGTCATTTATCTTCTGAAGAACCTAAAAAGGTCCATCAGCACATGGCATGAGTTCGAATTTTCTCAAATCCGGGTACCTATCTTTTCTCAAATGAACCCACACAAAATCACCGGGTTCCAATTTTACCTCCTTCCTAAGTTTACTAGAAGCAATGCGATACTTTTCATTAATTTTTTAAATTTGTAAGTTAGTAGCTTCATGCAACTTAAGAATAAATTCAGAACGTTGTGTAGCATCTAAGTTCACAATTTCAGTATGTGGTAAAGGTAGCAAATCAATCTGAGATGGAGGATTGAAACCATAGACTACCATAAATGGAATTAACATGCTTATGGAGTGAATAGACCTATTATAAGCAAACTCAATATGTGGCAAACACTCCTCCCACAACCTTAAATTATCTTTCAAAACCGTCCGCAACATACTAGATAAGGTACGATTAACTACCTCCGTTTGTCCATTAGTTTGTGGATGACAAGTAGTAGAAAATAGCAACTTTGTTCCCATTTTATACCATAAAGTTCTTCAAAAGTGGCTCAAAAACTTAGCATCCCTATCAGAAACAATAGTATTGGGAACACCACGCAAACGCACAACCTCATTAAAGAACAACAGCAACCTGTGAAGCATTATCGGTATTGTGGCAGGGTATAAAATGTGCCATTTTAGAGAACGATCAACAACAACAAAGACACTATCCCTCCCCCTCTTTGTTCTAGGCAATCCTAAAACAATGTCCATGGAAATATACTCCCAAGGTGCACTAGGAACAGGAAGAGGCATATAAAGACCACGTGGGCTAAGTCGAGACTTAGCTTTGTTGCATTTCGTGCAACGTGAAATGTATCCTGCCACATCACGCCTCATTTGTGGCCAAAAAAAGTGAGCGGCCAGCACATCCTCTATCTTTTTAACACCAAAATATCCCATCAAACCTTCTCCATGCACTTTCTGCAATAACAAAAGACAAACGGAGCTAGCTGGAACACACAACTTGTAAGCACGGTAGAGAAGACCTTCACGCAGAAGGAATTTTTGCCACGTTCTTCCCACTCTACGATTGTCAAAGGCATATTTGAAGTCCGAATAAGTAGCATATAATCACTTTATTGATTCCAAACCAAAGATTTTATGAGAAAGTTGGGACAACATGGTATAATGTCTAGATAAAGCATCAGCAATCACATTGTCTTTCCCTTTCTTATGTTTAATGATGTAAGGAAATGAATCTATAAACTCAATCCATTTAGCATGATGTTTGGTTATATTATCTTGTCCTTTAAGATACTTCAAAGACTCATGATTTGAATGTATGACAAATTCTTTAGACCATAGGTAATGTTGCCAAGTTTGCAACACACGCACTAAAGCATAAAGTTATTTGTCATATGTAGAATAATTCAGAGAAGGCCCATGCAATTTTTCCTAAAGAAAGCCACAGGTTTACCTCCTTGAATTAGCACTCCTCCAATGCCAATGCCGCTCGCATCACATTCAAGCTCGAAGGTCCTCTCAAAATCAAGAAGTTGCAGCAATGGTGCTTGTGTGAGCTTTGACTTGAGAGCGTCAAAAGCATGTTGTTGTGCTGGTCCCCATCAAAATGACACTCCATGCTTTGTCAACTTCTGGAGAGGTGGCGCAATGGTGCTCAAATCCAACACAAAACGCTGGTAGAAACCTGCGAGACCAAGAAAACTCTAAACCTGCGTGACCGTAGTTGGAAGTGGCCAACTCGTGAATGCAACAATCTTTGCCTCATCCACCTCTATGTCATGCGAAGTAACAACATAACCAAGAAAAGAAAAATGATCAGTACAAAAGGTGCACTTCTCAAGGTTACCAAATAAACGTGCATCTCACAAGACATTAAAAATAGCACGCAAATGTTCAAGATTCTCATCATATGAGCTACTGTAAATAAGGATATCATCAAAGTAAACAACCACAAATTTACCAATGAAATCATGTAAAATCTCGTTCATCAATATCATGAAGGTGTTGGGTGCATTAGTTAAACCAAATGGCATGACTAACCATTCATAAAGTCCGAATTTAGTTTTAAAAGCTGTTTTCTGTTCATCACCTAAAGCCATACGAAACTGATGATACAACTATGCAAATAGATCTTGGAGAAAATATCAGAACCACTCAACTCATCAAGCATGTCATCCAATCTAGGAATAGGATAGAGATAACGAATGATATTGTTATTGATGGCTCTACAATCAACACACCTGCGCCAAGTGCCATCTTTCTTAGGAACCAAAAGAACAAATAGAACAAGGACTAATGCTCTCATGAATGTACCCGTGGTCCAGAAGATCTTGGGCTTGTCGATGAATTGCTTGTCGATGAATTGCCTTAGTCTCATCGGGGTTGGTCATGTAGGTGGCATGATTTGGCAAGCTCGCCCCTTGAATCAAATCAATCTTCTGCTCAATGCCTCCCACAGGTGGTAATCCAGGGGGTATCTCTGATGGAAAAATATCCATATACTCTTGCAAAAGGTTAGCAATAGCAGGTGGCAAAGCAATGGTTGCATCCTCAATGGAATATAAAGCATGTTTGCATAGTAAAGCATAGCTAGTTCTATTAGAGGCATATAAGTCATCAAGATCAGATTTAGTTGCAAGCAAAACAGGATTTTTCAACTTAATAGGTTGCTGAATTTCAGAATTGAAAACACCCTTTTGCTTAGCATTATTCTTTTTCTCATGCTCAAATTGCACAATTTCAGGGCGACTCATAGGAAGCAACACAATTTTCTTGCCCTTATGCATGAGAGTATACTTATTAGATCGACCATGGTGAATAGCATCAGTATCACACTTCCAAGGACATCCCAACAAAAGAGAGCAAGCATCCATAGGTACCCCATCAAAATCAGAAAAATCATGATAAGAAGAAATGTAAAAATGTATCCTTGTTGTTTGTGTTACCTTTACCTTACCATTGTTGTTAAACCATTGAATGTGATAAGGGTGGGGATGCTCCCATGTGGTCAAGCCAAGCTTCTTGACCACCTCAACATTCACCAAATTGTGGCAGCTACCACCATAAATTATGGTATGTACACGGCAGTCCTTGACGATAAGAAACATGTTGAAAAGGTTGTGATGTTGGCTGTGGGGACCAGGTCCACACATTCCAGGAATCACAGAGGGTGGTGCTGTGCGATGCGGCACCAAACAACACATACGAAAAGAATACGACAAAGTACAAAGTTTTATTTATATAAACGGCGGAAGTCTTTTACCATACTTAATATAGAGCGAAAGATAATATTTATTGCTAAACTCTCAGCTTACCTATGCAAAAGTGCAGCCGTCCAGCCCGCGGATGCTACACACAAGCCACACACAATTTACTGCGGCGTGCAGGGCTCATGTTCAGCGGTATACCCCGATGGGGCATCGCCTCATCCTCGAGCCTTTCCTCGTAAGTCTCGCCTGCAAACAACTTAATATAGCAACCGTGAGCACGAAGTCTCAGCAAGACTTAACTATCTCACCTAAACATGAAACTCTACATGCAGGGATACTTAACATAGGGATGGATATAGCAGTAAATGACTCGCATATAAATTGATCAGCATTTTTTAAGTTAATAGCAGCAGCTTAAATGCTCAATAACAATAACTCTAATGAGCCAAATCTATAGCAAACGTAGTGGCAAAACAATTATATTTCAATACATCGTATTCTCCTGACTTCTTCAGTATTTACTGCGTCACAGCACAGTGAACAAGTGGTACTCAAATAACCACAAGGGATGGTGATTGCAATCAGGACACACCCGAATAACACGTCACGTACACCCATGCCTAAGGAGTGTGCCGTGCTCCTCACCACGTCGAACCTTTCACAAGAGAACTCAAACGCCGAACTGGTCCCACCATCATGGGCATAAGGTTCCCGCACGGAGTGTGTTTGTGCCCGCCGACGAATTTACACCTTACTACCCTCAGTCCACCCCTATCGACAATGGGCTATGCCTCAACATCCATGTTATCAAGTTACATCGGTTTCCTGGGTTCCATATGCCGAGTATGCATCTGGTACTATTCAAACTTGTCCAGCAGGGTCACACACGGATCGGTCCTCAATCAACACAAGCAGGGCTACGGACGTGAGACCACGTCTCGCTGCATCCTACCCGCTGCTTGGTCTCAATTTCACATTTCTAAACCATTCTTTGATTCAATTTATCCCGTGTGATAAAATCCTATCTTGCGAGTAGATTCCAACTACTCGACTTCTACCGGATTCCTACAAACATTAGCATGGCATTGTCTACTCATCAAGCTCTAGACCTACCCAGTACTCAATGGGATTTCTGGGTCGTGAAAGTGGAGTAACTAGCACCTTAGCCCTAATGCACAAAAATCATCCTAGACATAGGTGATACAAATACAAAGTTTCAAATAGCGCTTAAATGCAAACTAGGAATTGTCTGGCTGTGAGTCAGAAGGGAAGTTAGCTTCTGGATGTAGAGTCTCCAAGGGCTCCGGGTCCTCCTCAATCTCTGTCACTATATGATATGCAATATATAAAGTACATGTGTGATATAGCAACTATAGAAGAGATCTTATCAATACTGATCATGTATGTAAATGATTTTAATTGGCTTTGGGATTTTTACAGTAGACACTAGGATCTATGAGGAAGATATGGACCAAAAAATGGAGATGTTCAAGGAAGCTTGTTGTCTCTAAAATTCAAACAAGAAAAAGGCTTCTCTGAATTATGGTTGTAATTCTGGAGCTTTGTCATGGCTAAAAGTAGATGATCATGGTAGAGGGGGTCTCACTGGTTCTGGGAAAATTTGTTTCATATTTTATTGAGTTTCCTACGGGGAGAAACTGATTTTTCAAGTTTGGGGAGAAAGCTAAAAATGGTTCCGTACTTTTCCCAATTTTCATCTACAAAAAGATTTGGAACACTGATCGACCCAGCAAATGAAGTCCAATGTACATGAAATTTTTACTGGAGATCAAGAGTACTATTAAGAGCGTTCTGAACAAAATTGGAAAATTTCCAATTAACAGAACAGAAGTAATTTATTTCCCAAGCAATTAGCTCAAAAGAATTAATTATGAATATTTTGGGACTTTCTTGTTCAAGCAATTGCACAACTGCAAAGTTGGGATCAATATGAGTCTACCAGAATTTATTTGGAGATTTTTGAGCACATATGCAAGGAGTAATTGATTTTCAAACTTGGGATGAAATGTGGAATTATTTTCCAATTCGAAAATTTAAATAAATCCGCCCAGACCTACTTATTTGAATTGATCCAATCAGTGCTGGGCCGCACAGAGGGCCACAGGATTAACCCACGCAGCCGCACCCGATCCGTTGCTGCAGCTGATCCGCGCGGTGGAAACATCGCTGACAGGTGGGGCCCGCCATCTTCGTCTACCTCGCGCTAGGGTGCGGTGCTCCTCGCCGGAGCAGCGGTGGGGCACGCCGGAATTGTTGCATCGACCTCCTCCCAGCCCAATCTTGACCGCCTAACCCTAAAATTGACTGTGCAAGATGATGGTGGGGTCCAATTGTGGCGACGACGGCCGGAGATGGCGACGCGACGACGGCGATGGAGCTAGGGTTTCGGTGATGGCCGGAATTGCTCGGGAACGGCGCAAGAAGCTCGGGGAAAGGCTGGGAATGTTCCTGGGAGCATGAGGAAAATGACCATGGGGAGAAAAGGGGATGAAATCGCTGGCAAAGTCGACTTCGACGGTGGACTGATGCTTTTTCCATGGCGGTGGGGAAAAACACAAGAACTCGGTCATTATGCGATAGCTCCTCTTGATTCTTGGTAGAGACGTGTGTTGGGAGGTATAGAATATAATACTTCATGGGACTGAAGAATCGTTGCACGTAGAAACAGAATTAAATCGATGACCTAGGAATCTCAAAATGAACTAGCGTCGGTAAAACTCAAACTATTCGCTCGATACTGAAGGAAAAGAGGCACGGCTTTTACCTTGAGAAAGAGCTTGTGATGGCAATCCCTTTTTCTGTTGGAGTCGAGGCGTGACACCGCTTGTTGAGGGCTGGCGACGGTGGAGCAGAGACGACATTCATCCCAACACCGGTGGCGTCCGCGGAACTTCAAACTACGACCAACACAATGAGCAAAACGATGAGCCAATTGGCGTACATGATAGAGAACAGCCTTGGCACCATCTTTGCTGTGTGCATCGAAGGGAAATGAGGCAAGTCTACGGTGCTCACCCGGGATGGAAGGCAAGGCGGCGGTGCTGTGTGACGGCGGGACAGAAAGCAGAGTAATGTGTGTCGATACTCCTCCACTAAGGCCAGGAACCGAAGATATAGATGAGGAAGAGTAGGGAACATGGTATGAAGCAAGCAGGGAGGCAGCTCCGTGGTGTTCATGCTGTGTGGTGTCTCCACGGTGAAGACAGAGGTGCTGCACCGTAATTGAGTCACTGGACATTGGGCCCCACCCTTTCCATCCTAATCCTTTCTGTACAAAGAAATATTCTACCAACTGATATCCAAAATTAATGAAACTTTGTGGATAGGCTCAAATAATTATCTGGAATTTGATTCTGGAATCAAAACTTCTAATTGATCATGCTTCAATTGAAATTCAAATTTGAATTTGAATTTGAATGGAATTCAATGGAGCCACTTAACTAATTAGCAAATGAGCTTCAAAAATTTTGAAGCTTGGCAGATAGGCTATTTGGAATATTTGGAATTTATTAGTGAACTCGGATTTTTAATTTGGCAAAGTTTGAACAGGAGCTAACTTTGAATTTTTGAATTCCTTCAATTAAGGTTTACATTTGTTTGATTTCTCATTTTCCAATTTGATTTATTTTTCCCATCCAAATTTCAATATCTCCCATCTGACTCTGCACATTGATTTTAGGGCTTTTACAATGGCCGTGGTCATCCTCTGCAGCCGTGGCACTCAAAGCTCACTGCACAATCAAAGTCATATAGTTGTTGGTCGCAGATGTACCAGGAACCTCCTCAGCACCGTCATCAGAACCTGCAATGTTAGCTGCAATAATATTTACGTCATCAATATCAGAAGCACTAACATACCCACCATTAGCAGTGGCAATGATTGCCCATGTGCTGGGCCAATCTCGTTGCATATGGCAAGTCCTTGGTAGCGGTGGCACTTGAGATGTCGGAGGTGCGACTGGTGGAAGTGTTGGGTGCAGCAGCTTTTGTTGCAACACTTGAAGGCGTTTGGGACTTGTTGTTATCTTGTCCCCGTGATGTATAAGGTGCGGTGCTGCATACAACATTGGTGGAGGGTGGTGTAGAAGCACATAGGCTCGAGGAGGGTGCTGCTTTGGATGGTATCAGAAGCTGTCATGGCATGAAGGTGTTGTTCCACCGATGCTGTTGGCGGTGCTGCACTTTTTTTTCTGCTAACATAGCAAGTTGAAATAAACATTGAATAAAATGATATTCCTTGTAGTCAACTATGTCCTAGATCTCACATCGCAAACCCCCATAAAACCTAATAGTTTGGTCTTCCTAATCCTCAACTACCCCACAACAAAGCATACTTTTCTGCAACTCTTGGTAGTACTCTTGGACAGTCATGTCACCCTGATCAAAGCATTCCAATTTTTTAAGAAGATCACATCTATATGAAGGAGGAACAAACCTAGTGCGCATCTCTTCTTTTAACGCATCCCATGTCTATGGGGCATTACGTGTATTGACAAGTTCATTCCACCAAATGATAGCAAAATCTTTAAACTCACTAGTGGCTTGTCTAACTCTATGTCGCTTGGGAACAAGATGAGAGCTAAATTTTTGTTCCATTGTCATCTCCCTATCCAAGTAAGTCTCAACAGCAAAAGATCCATAAAACGGTGGAATAGAAAACTTAATCTAAGCGTAAGGATCATTATCTTGTTCAAGAGCATGAGGATGAGGTATACCTCCTATACCTTGACCATTTCGTCGAGGGCGACGGCACTGCTGTGCATCAACCTCATTGTTTCTGAAGTCATCCTCTGTGTCGTAGTGAGCATGTGCGTCAGCATCAAGGATGATAGAGGGTGTAGCATTTTGGGGAAGACGAGTCTCCATCACGTCCAACTGTGTGGTCAGACCACCAACACTTGTATGAAGCCTCTGGAAGGTGGCTGTTGCAGTGGTCTGGTAGTTGTTGAAAGCTTGAGTCATCGCCTGCATCGTGTCCCTTAGTTACATGTGGGACACACACTCATCGTCACCTGGAGGTGTAGAACCAGAGGTCATATCCATAGGTTTCTCTCCTTTCATCGTGAAGAACCCTATTACTATGCTCTCTGGAGTGGAAGTGGAAAAATCGATCAATAAGATGTGTCTTACCCCGCTCTTACAAGTTTCTTACCAGCGCTCCAGGTGGCCAACGGTGACCGGTGTGAAAGCAAGCAGAGAGTGGGTGTGATTGTAGAGGTTACCTGTTATGCTCGAGAGAAGGTGGAGCTTGGGAAGGCTCAAATGCAGTATATGTATGTGGCACACAAGTTAGTAACGGATAGCAATGATGAATAAGTGTACAAAAAATTTCACCTAGTCGCTGGCCTAAAAATGCCTTATAACAGTTGTGGCAACAAGAAAGGAACAGGATGAATGATGATGAACAACTAGGACAATATCAGCAAGTATTCAACATTCACACAGAAAACAGCACAAGTAGAGAACCCCTTGAGTCTCCCGTTTTTGTCTTTTAGCATTAGTAGAAATAAAAAAATGAGGTCCTTCCTGAAATTTTCTAATTTTTTTGAAATCATCGTGAATGGCATAGCGTGTGTATCATATGTGGATTATTTTCGAGACCTTTCTGAAAAAAAGCACCCCAATCAGAGTTCTGAGCGAAAAGTTATGCCCGTTTTAAGTAGGATACCCAGAATTAGGTTTTGGTGGTGGTGGAAACTGAAACTGAAACAAATCGGTGGAGGTAATTGTTTTGTAGATTGGTTTTTTGTAGCTGGCAGTGGATAGAAGAAACGAAAATGAACCAAAACAAATCCAAACCAGCAACCAGACTCAACCTATGACATGAACTCAGAACTACGGACTCCAAAACTAAATTGTGCAAAAGGCTAAGCAAGGGTTGTAGGTCAGGGAAATTAAATTTTTTGTTTTTGTTTTTTTGGAATATAGGACTGAAACAAAATGAATCTAAAGGACAAAAAAGTATACCTCACGGTCAACCTGATATCTGATACCACTTGATCAGAAGATGAATCCCAATCTTCTGAGATGTACGGTAAACTTGATTGGGTAGAGATCTCGACGTTGATGATCCAAGGCTCCGGGCGACTAGAATCCCGCAATCACTACTCCACTGCTCCGCTGATTATCACCCGTGTCACATGAATGACCTCGCCACGAAGGCTTATCCTTGCAAGCGCAGTCAAGAACACAAGCAAGAACAGAGAAGTTGCAATCAAAACTGAGTTGATCACGAAGTGGGGTCTCACAACCGGTGAACGGTGACACTGTCCATTGATAGGTTGTATCTAAGCAAAACCCATCCTAATGGTGGTGATGGCTGCATTATAAATAGGAGTTAGGGGCGTGCAAAACCCCTAGACGCAACCCTAATGAGCTTCCACATGACACATGGGCCAGCACCCGGACATATTCTACACGCCCACTTGTTTCGCTGATTCCAGTCAACTCAGAAGGAATGTTGAGGTGGGGCCGGTTCCATTGGAAGATTTTAAATCCTGGTTCCAACCATATATAGAACGTCCAAATCCTACTCCGTATCTGTCCGAACTTCAATTTTGGTGAAGGCAGCTCCTGGACCCGGAGGTGGAGTCGAAGTTGAGTTGGGATTGGACTCCTCCTTGGTGTGGATGTCCTATCTCCTCCTTCTTGACTCCTTGGACTTCTCCAAGCTCTTGCTGGTCCTCTCCATTGTTCCTAATCAATAAAACATCCATATAGACAAGTGTAGGTTCTGAAAAAACAATTGACAAGGTTAGAACGTACATGGAGATCCAACTGTTGTGCGCGTGCTCTAGTGATCAGTCCTTGTATTGTATGCAAAGGAGAGATGTACTCATCAATTCCTCGCCAAGTTCTTCTCGTTGGACAAGACTAATGCCCTAAGTGGAAAAAAATTTAGCTTCCAGGAAGATGCCATGGAGTCTATTCCTGAGGCTTGGGAAAGGCATCAGGAGTACATCCTAGTCTGTCCCCACCATGGGATGGACGACTAGCTGATTATCCAAAACTTCTAGAACGGGTTATCACTTCTTCTCATTGACAGTGCCCAAAGACAAAAACTTAATTGAGAAGATGGCGTCAAACATGGGTTGGAGCGACGAGCGCCTCCATACCCGTCAAGGAGGCATGCACACCTTGAAGGATAGGTAGACATGATCGCTGCCAAATTGGACCTCCTCATGAAGAAGGTTGATGACAAGCCGGTGGTGATGTATGTGGCAATGCCTATGCCCTAGACTCTCACATCACATGTGAAGTCTGTGGCAACACGAGCCATTTGGTCAATGACTTCCCAGAAACCTGTGAGGATGACTTATATGTAGCCAACAATGGGAACAACAATGGCTATCACCCAGGAGGTCAATGGTGGGGCAAACCACACCCATTCTTTCAAGGAGGGTACAACAACAATTGCAACAATGGAAATCAACCCAACTTGAGAGAGCTTGCCATTAGCCAATTGAAGATCAATGATGCATTATCCAAGAAGCTTTCGGCTAATGACAGGACCCTAGAGGATATCAATGCCAAGATGGAAGGACTATCCTCAACATTCAAGAATCAACTGAGCTTCAACAAGATGTTGGAAACTCAGTTGGCTCAACTTGCTGCAACTGGTGGAAAAAGTGAATGCGGTGGCTACGAGAGGTGGCAAGACCACTCGTGACCCACCGTATCCCACACAAGAGAAGAGGACAACTAAAAAAAGAGAAATAGGATGTCCCAACTGGGATAAGTTAACCACTTAGTAATAGAATGGCCAAGCACTTTGAAGACACCAACTTACTACCATCCCTCACAGGCAAAGGAAGCCAACAGTGGATGAGCAGTTCAACCGCTTTGTTGAGGTTATCTAGAAAATCTACATCAATGTGCCCTTGATCAATACGATGCAAGTACACACTTATGATCGCTATATCAAGGACATGTTGAATAACAAGCAGCCATTGACCACCACTAAGGTTGTCAAGGTTATGAAAGACTGCATTGCAGCCATCCTCAATATAGGCTTCTAGAGAAGAAGAAGGACCCGGATGTCCTACAATATCTTGCTCAATTGGGACTCACTACTTTGACAGGGCACTTTGTGACCTTCGAGCATATGTGAGTGTGATACCCAAGGTGGTCTTCAACCAGCTGAACTTCACAGAGCTTACTCCAACACCAATGCAACTCCAACTAGCTGACTCATTAGTCCATTATCCCGCAGGTATCGCTAAAGACGTTCCGGTGGAGATCCAAAATTTATTTATACCCATGGATTTAATGGTGCTCGACATGGAGGTCGAGAAAGATACACCACTCATTCTTGGGCAACCATTCCTTAGGATCGCGAAGGCTCGCATAGATGTGGGAGCCAGAGAAATCCACTTCCATATAAATGGCAAGGAGAAGTTTAACTTTCACCTCCATGATTCGTATCAAGTATGGGCCAAATGTTAAACACATTCAAAACGTCTAAGTCACACCTCCAAAGGTGGACCCACTTAGTGCATTCATGAGGGAATTAATCTATTCGGAAAACTTGTCTTTTCGTCCACGCCGACATCCCAAGAAGATAGAGAAGTCTGGGCCTCCCAAAGGCCCAAGTCCACAAAACCGCCAACAAAGGAATGGCGGAAGAAGCATGACCAGCCATTTGAGAAAATCCCTCCATACCAAGATGTCAAGAAATGAAGAAGGAGGAATGTCCATCTCATCGGACGGTGGTGAGACCTAGCCAATAGGTTAAATTGGTAGTTATCTTTTCATTGATTTTTCTTTTCTATTCATTTGTTTTTTCCCACTTAGTTTTATTTTCCCGCTGCATATTTGAGTTTTCTTAGCAAGTTGAGAATCGTATACTCTCAACTATTATTTTTTTCTTTATTTTTCACAAAAAGAAAATTGTTGGGTTTTTGAAAAAAGGATTTTTATTTGGAAAACAATTTTCCTGAGCTGCAAATGTTGCATTTCACAAACATGCTTATTTTATAGACGTTGGGGAGCCATCTACCAAAAGGGGGAACATGGGGACTTACATTTCAGTTCGGTCGAGCCCCCTCTTCGACCGACTAGGGAAAGGGCCATTTTGGCTCTATCTCCTCAAATGGCTTCATTTTATTCCCTTGTGACCGTTGGGGAGTGTACACTATAAATGGTGGTCGTGAGGACCAATCCTCTTCACATTTCACCTCATTTCACACCTCCCCAAAGTCACTCTTTGCTCACATTGTTTTTCTTGATCTTCATTGCAGAACTCATGCTCAAATCCAACCCAAAATGATTTGCTTTAATTTGCATTTGCAATTTGCTCTCAAGTTCTTCAAGGGAAAATTCGTCGGGGGTTTTGCTTTCACTAACAACACCTCTTTCGAGTTTTTGCTTTGTTGTTTTCTTGCTTGTTGTCGCAATGAAAGGAATCAAGAGGTTGTTTGGGAAGAAGAAAGAGGCTGCAAGCTCAAGCCATGGTGGATACTCAAGTGCACGCCCCTCTTCCGTTGCTACACCAAGTTCACGGAGGAGGAGTGTATGTGAGGACACTCCCATGGGTGAAAGGAGCAACCCGCGTCAACTTCTCCATGACGACGACTTCGACATATAATGTGATGTTGAAGATCAAGCATGCAAGCTCATCCAAGATCATGAGTTTTCTCATATGAAATATTATCATCCAAATTTGATTTCCAAAATAGGTATGGATTCTGAATTCTTTTCCATTTGGCGTGCACTAGGATGGGACAATTTTGCTCATATAGAGGAGAGAGGTTCATGCCTTCTGTCCATGCAATTCCTTTGTACCCTCAAAATAGGATTCAATGGTATTTCTTTTAGATTATTTCAAAAAGAATACAACATCCTATGGAAAGAATTAAGTGTAATCCTAGGCTTCCATAAACATTGTTTGCTAGATTTAGACATTTTGCCTATGTTTAACAAACAAAGTTTTTTCGTGAATTTACTAGTGAGGTCAGAAGTAGTGCTCCTAGGAACAACCACTTCCACGATCCTACTTTATGCTTCATGCATAGATGGGTGGCTATGACTATGTTTCCTAGAGGAGATGTTAGAACAGTGCGTGATTATGAGCTGAAAATTTTAGTTGCCATAATTAAGACGATAAAATTTGCTCCAGTTATTGCCATGATGACACAATGGTTAGATTACATTTCAAGGACAGGGCCGATTGAATGCACTTCATTGATTACCCGTATTGCTACTAGGCTAGGAGCACCTCATTTTCATATATTGAAATGAAGAGGAATTAAATAATGAAGATTATCTAGTGCAAGGACATACCCTTAAGCATGATCAAGATGGCTCTTTGATATTTTATTATCCTAGCTTTGTCACGAAATTCGGTTACCTAACACGGAATATCATTTGTACAAAAGTCCGAGGCTAACCATTGATCTTCTTCCCATTGATGAAGCCCGAAGAAGTGATGTCTCTGACAGGGTAACTAGAAGTCGTACAAGGAGAGCGGCCATGCCTCCGACAACCTCCACAGTCCATTAGTACGAAGAGAAAGAGAACCCAACGGGTGATGCACCGGGATGGGCTCAACCTCCATGGTATGAGACCGAAGGTCTTTTTTGGCATGGATGGCCAGGTGCCGCGTGGGAGCCACTTCAAGATCTTACAGCTTTCCTCCAACATCCATGAGATGTCGTTCCTCTTTGGCTAGAATTCATCATGATTGTAGCCAAGGAATGATGGATGTCACTAGACGTATGGACGACCTTGAAGTGAGGACAGGTGACATCTACAACACTCTCCAAGAGCATGTCCAAGGTACCCAAGATTGGAAACAACACATGGACATTCAATTCACCAACTTCAGCTCCACGCTACAACAAGAACAAGCCGATCTCGTGGCATACTTCCGTCATCAAGGTCTCAACCCTCATCACAGAGGTGATTGAAGAACAAGCTTGGGGGAGGACCACCACTTGAGGTTAATTGTATCACACCCCTTGCATATTTATTTTCCATTCATCCACCATTCACCTTGCATATATAGAAAAAAAGTAGAGTAGATTTGCTTTCAAATAAAATAAAGGATGTGCGGTAAGAATGGTTTAGAATTCACATAGATGAAACGTGGAATAGTTGCTTCTAATTCTCCTAAGTCCCTAGTTTACAACTTACAACTCTCTGAAATATTGCTTCCATTGGCTAAAAATTACTTTTGCCTTGATTTAGTAATTATGGGTAACAAAAACTTATCCAATTCTAAGTTGTTGTGAGATATGATATAGTGATAGTGCTACTATTTCTAGTTTGAAGGTGAAACTTAGATTTCCGGTTAAATTCTGAAAAGATTTAAGTTACTCTCGTTTGATTGGAAATACCTACCAAAGCCATATGATATTTTTACATTGATAGACCTTATGCATATGCTATTTGTCTTCACATTGAGCCTAGTCAAACCAGTATAGACCTATGTGAGAATTCATTCATTTCTTTTTGAATTCAAGACTTCACTTGCACATCCTATACTTCTATACTAGAAGTAAGCAAAATTCCATCATACCATCATTCCATAAGAAAAAGAGAAACTCCGTACCCTTCATGCTTAGTACTCTCTCCAAGTTTTTTTCATAAAAAGAGAGTAGAAGACATGGCTACGAGAAAAAGAAAAAGAAATGCATGCTTACATCATAAGCTTGAGAAAAAAAAAGAGAAAGGAAAAGAAAAGTAGCCATGTTTCATCTCTGCAAAATAAGAGAGTATACATATATAGGAGTCATCTCAAACATCCACTTCCACTCCATCACACATGCACAAGTCCTTAATCAAATAGTTTTGAATTGATTTCTCCAAGTCTTTCTTTTTTATTTAGCAATATTATATGTTGCAAATATGCCTACTACATTCGCTACCAAGCTCCACATACAAGCCTTATTTAGTGGTACGATGAGTTTAGGAAAAATGCCTTGGTGAGGAAATATTTCCACTACACACAAAGGAGTGATTGAGAGAATTAATTTGAGGTACTTCAAATCTGAATTGAACTCTCCAGAAGTTAAGTGGAACTTGATCTCTAGGGTTTTCTTGGTCCATTTGTTGTTCTATATTTCAGCCACCCATGAATAGGAGAAGGCATAATCCCCATGATGACTTGAAATGTGTGAAGTACCATGTCAATTTTTGCAATACTAGGTAGGGTATTTTGTTGTGCACATGGTACTTTTGAAAAATAGAACATTTAGCAACTCCTGATCGTCAACCAAAAGTCTTGACTTTGCTCGGGGTGAGCAAAGGATAAGCTTGGAGGAGTTTGTTTATGGCTGTTATATATTACTTTCACCTGTCAATATAACTCAATTATGTGAGCTTGAATGAGTGCCTTAGAATAGTTGAGAGCATAATGCCCTCACATATTCGTTGCAGCCCATTGGTTGCTCATAGAGAATTTTGATGTGAAATATCCGACCTCATATAGTTATGGTTGACCTCCGTGCCTAATTTCCGATAGGTAGCAACCATACTAATCTAATTCTCGCCCAAGAGATGTTAAAATGGAATCCTCTTAGAGTTTCCAACAATCAGATCTTTGAATGCCTGCATAGTAATATTACTCCTACAAACTTCCCCTCTATGATAGATAGGGATGGTTAGCTCCTGATACTTGTACAAATGAATCTTCGGGTTAGGTAACAGAATCTTCATTTTTACGTATAGGGAAGAGCAAAATCAAAGATGCATTGGGTCCAATTTCAAGTGTATCTATGAACAATGTATTATTTATTGATAATATTGCGGCTTAATGGGTAAATAAAGTTGAACATTTTCTAAATCTCCTACTCATAGCAATGCAAGGGATATAAATACACTATATGGATCACTTCATCTTGTAAACTTTATAATCATCATATTTTTACAAGAGCAAATATTTATCATTTGGATCATGGCAAACAAGATTCTCAATTTTATCCTCTTGAACATTTTTAATGTTTTACCTAGGAATTTGATATTTACTGATAGAATGAGTTTCAAGTCAAAATTATGGACATCAAAACTCCTAGATTGCTACATACCAATTCAAGTATCAAGTAATTCCATAAGTATTACCAAGGCAAAAAATGTCTAAGTCAATTTTAGCAATGCTTATGAAATTCAAGGTACTTGTTTAAATTTATTCCTAAGTACGGTGACATTCCTTTTTGAAGAATCAAAAGAGCAATGCCAACACTTACTCTCGTGAGGGTGCATAAGAAGTGAATGATGAGGTGTGAACCTTCCCTATAAATATAAGCAAAAATCATTCAATTCTAATGCAATTCAAACAATGGAAAATTTTAAACTTGTACCTCAATTGAAGATCAGTCCTGGTTGAAGGTCGTTGTGTGAGAAACCAACCACCATGGACTTTGGTGTAGCCTTCACGTTTAATGTCATCTGCCAAGTTGAGGTTGGAGTGGAATGGGCTTCATCTTGTTCCTCCATTGGGCCACCATTTTGAGCATTCCTCCACCATGATCTCAAATGAGATCAATGGACGGATATGTGCTTGATGGGGCTTTCCAACCTCTTTACAAATTTTGTCCCGACTGTACTAAAATTAGGAATAAACAAAACCACTCGGAAATGGGTTACATTAGCTCAAAAGCATGTTGTACCCTTTGTCAAATTGTTTTGCCCAACTTGAAACAACTTGCAAAAGAAATGAATATTGAGGGAAATATTTTTGTTTGAATTAGGAAGATGGAATGCCCAAGGTTCATATCCAAATAAATTTATTTCATAATTCAAAATTTTAGTTTTATGAAGGTTGGAAATTTTACTCTCCAACATGCAAATGAGAAAATTCAAACATGCTAAATGCAAATGCAAAGATTCATGGGAAATACAAATAAGCAATTGAGAAAGTAAATATGAGATAACTACCAACTAACCTATTCGCAAGGCGTCACCAAATTTTTCTTTTTGATGTCCGATGAGTGGGACTTACCTCCGTCCTGTTTGCTTTAATGATTTGTTGTCCAATCCCGGAGTTGAAGACGTGGACAACTTCTCTTGGTTGACATGCCAAATATCATTTGGCATGTAAGTTGGACATGTGAACCATATGATGGTCCTAGCCTCTCCGTCATCTTGATGAAGACTTGTTGATGTAGTGACGACTTTTCCCTCTTGAAGATATTCTCTCATGAGCATGGTGAGGCTTTTCCTTCTTTTGGGGTGTCACTTCGACCTTCTTGATGTTCCTTTGAGTTAACCCATACTTTGATCATGGATCAAAGACATCCTTGGGCATGGTGACATGTGGACTCCAAATCAAGCAAGAAACATTTCATCCACAATGTCACATGCCCTGTTGCATGGGCTTGGTCGAAGTGTAGGTGTCCCACAATGTGATTGTGGGATATCTTGGATCTTGAATGATATTTATGTTTCTTGTCCTTGGCCAAGAGCTTCATGTTGTCTTGATTTCATGCTTGGCCATGGAAAAGATACTTCAAGGTAGGCTAGTTGATCTTAAATCTCTTGAAATCCCTATAGCCTCCTTGATTACAAGAGTGATTTTGATTCCACCCTTGACCTCCTTGTTAGTGAGGGCCATTGGAGTTGTGTTTGAAAGGAAGAATCCTTATGGGTCATCGGGAAATGATTCCCCAAGTGGCCCACGTTGACATGGATTTTCACATGTCATGTGAATATCCATAGCTTGGATCATCCAAACACTTCTCCATTGGCTTGATCGCTGCCAAATTGGACTTCCTCATGAAGAAGGTTGATGACAAGCCGGTGTTGATGTATGTGGCAATGCCTATGCCCTAGACTCTCACATCACATGTGAAGTCTGTGGCAACACGGGCCATTTGGGCAATGACTTCCCAGAAACCTTTGAGGATGACTTATATGTAGCCAACAATGGGAACAACAATGGCTATCGCCCAGGTGGTCAATGGTGGGGCCAACCACACCCATTCTTTCAAGGAGGGTGCAACAACAATTGCAACAATGGAAATCAACCAAACTTGAGAGATCTTGCCATTAGCCAATCGAAGATCAATGATGCATTACCCAAGAAGCTTTCGGCTAATGACAGGACCCTAGAGGATATCAATGCCAAGATGGAAGGACTATCCTCAGCATTCAAGAATCAACTGAGCTTCAACAAGATGTTTGAAACTCAGTTGGCTCAACTTGCTGCAATTGTTCCTCTAGTGGAAAAAGTGAATGCGGTGGCTACGAGAGGTGGCAAGACCACTCGTGACCCACCGTATCCCACACAAGAGAAAAGGACAACTGAAAAAGAGAAATAGGATGTCCCAACTGGCATAAGTGAACCACTTAGTGATGGACTGGCCAAGCACTTTGAAGACACCAACTTATTGCCATCCCTCACAGGCAAAGGAAGCCAACAGTGGATGAGCAATTCAACCGCTTTGTTGAGGTTATCCAGAAAATCCACATCAATGTGCCCTTGATCAATACGATGCAGGTACACACTTATGATACCTATATCAAGGACATATTGAATAACAAGTAGCCATTGCACACCACTATGGTTGTCAAGGTTACGGAAGACTGCATTGCAGCCATCCTCAATACAAGGTTCTAGAGAAGAAGAAGGACCCTAGATGTCCTACAATATCTTGCTCAATTGGGGCTCACTACTTTGACAGAGCACTTTGTGACCTTCGAGCAAGTGTGAGTGTGATACCCAATGTGGTCTTCGACCATCAGAACTTAACAGAGCTTACTCCAACACCAATGCAACTCCAACTGGCAGACTCATTAGTCCATTATCCTGCGGGTATTGCTTTAGACGTTCCGGTGGAGATCCAAAATTTATTTATACCCGTGTATTTCTTGGTGCTCGACATGGAGGTCGAGAAAGATACGCCACTCATACTTGGGCAACCATTCCTTAGGATCGCGAAGGCTCGCACAGATGTGGGAGCCAGAGAAATCCACTTCCATATCAATGGCAGGGAATAGAAGTTTAACTTTTGCCGAAAGTTGGAGCAATGCTCCATGATTCGTATCAAGTATGGGCCAAATGTTAAACACATTCAAGACGTCTAAGGCACACCTCCAAAGGTGGACCCACTCATTGCATTCATGAGGGAATTAATCTATGTGGAAAGCCTATCTTTTCATCCACGCCGACATCCCAAGAAGACAGAGAAGTCTGGGCCTCCCAAAGGCCCAAGTCCTTTTTGCTGTTTGCAGGGACACGAAAAAGACCTTCCTTCGGCCGGCACAAGTGAGCAAAACACGGTGGCGCTGGGCTCTGTTCTTGCGGTGGAGAAAAGAGCAGAGAGGTGAGAAGCTTGCCGTGAACTGAAGCAAGGGACGAAGGCAAGCACTGAGGAGGTGATAAGGAGGAGGATTTTTTGGCTTGAGCACTTGAGTGTGCCCATGTGCGCCGCCATGCTTGGGAGCTCGGGACTCCCACGCACAGAGGCTGTTCAACGTGCTTGTCTCACTGGACTGTGGGTCCCGCTGCCCCTTTCAACTCAATCCTCCTCTAGTCCTTCAATTCACCCAACACTTTGATCCAAAGTTGCTAGATATTTGTGGGTAAACCAAATAAAATATGAGAAATATGATTCGAAAACTGAATCCTTGATTTGACTGAGTTTCATTCAAAATTCAAATTCCAATTTGAATTTGAATGGTATTCAATGGAGCTAATGAATTAAATACTAAATGTTCTCCAAAAATTATGGAATTTTGTTGCGATGCTATTTGGAATATTGAGAACGAATTGGTAAACTCAAATTTTTACTTTAGCAAAGTTTGAACAGGTGCTATTTTGAATTTGAATTCCCCACTTAGGGTTTTAATTCATTTGATTTTTCATTTTCTATTTTTGCTTTATTTTGGTCACTTTGAATTTCAAAGCTGAGATGACTCTCAAATTTAGGGCTTTTACAATTGATATGGAAGCGGATTTCTCCAGCTCCCACATGGATGTGAGCATCCATGGTGCTAAGGAAAGGGCGCCCAATAATGAGTGGAGTGTCCTTCTCGACCTCCATGTAGAGCACCACGAAATCCAAAGGTATGAAGCAGTTCCAGATTCTCATCAAAACATCCTCCACGATACCCGCAGGACAGCAGACCGATGAATCGGCCAAGTGGAGCTGCATCGGTGTTGGAGACAATGTGGTGAAGTTGAGCTTGTCGAAGACCACCTTTGGCATGACACTAACACTTGCGCCAAGGTCACAAAGTGTCTTTTCAAAGTGTTGTGAACAAATACAGCGGGATGTAGTGGGGCATCATGGATCCTTCTTCTTTTCTTGAATTGTGTTGAGCATAGCAGTGTTGTAATACTCAGTGAGCTTGAAAACTTTTGCGGCGGGCAATGGTCGCTTGTTGTTGCATACATCCTTGATCATAAGTGGGGTACTTGCGTCACATCTATCAAGGGCACATTGACCTGGATCTTCTAGATGACTTCAACAAAATGATTGAATTGCTCATCAATAGTTGGCTTCCAACTTCTTTGAGGAAATGGCATGAAGGTAGTATCCTCAAATTACTTGCCATTCTCCCACTGAGTTTTTCTCAGTTATTAGTAGGGGCTCCTTCGTTGTTCTTCTCAAATGTTGTCCCCTCTTGACTGGGGTATAGTGGGTCACGAGTGGTCTTTCCACCCCTCCTAGCTATCACACGCACATTCTCTAGGGAAGCCACGGCCTGCCCCAGAATCTACCCATTTTCCAATGGAGGGACAATGGATGCCAGTTGAGCCAGTTGAGTTTCCATCATCCTATTGAAGCTCAACTCGTTCTTAAAGGCAGAAGCTAAGCCTTCAATCTTGGCGTTGGTTTTCTCCAGGGTTTTGTCATTAGCTCATAACATCTTTGATAGGGCAATATTGATCTTAAGTTGTGTCAATTTCCATTGCCATCGTAGTTGTTGTAGCCTGTTTGAAATAAAGGGCATGGTTGGCCCCACCCATGATTTCCTAGATGGTAGCCATTGTTGAAATTTCCGTTGTTGGCCATGTACAAGGCATCCCCATGGGCCTCGGGGCATCACTCCCCATATGACCCGCGTTGCCACAGACTTCACATGTCATGTTAGAGTCTAAGGACTGGGCGGTGCCAAATACTTCTCCATTGGCTTGACAATCCAGCTTTTCCATTTGGAGGCCAAATTTGTCATCGATCATGTTGACCTGTTTTAAGGTGTGCTACCTCGCTATCGGGGCTGAAAACGCTTATTGCTCCAACCAATGTTGGAAACTATCTTCTCGATAAATTCTTTGGCTTTAGGCACCGTAAGAGAGAAGAAGGATCCTCCAACAGCATCATCCACATGGTCACTGGCTGATGGAGTCAACCCATTGTAGAAGTTTTGGATGATGAGCCAGTCATCCATCCCATGGTGGTACAAGCTAAGATATATTTCCCCTGCCTTTCCCAAGCCTTGGAATGGACTCCTTGGGCTCTCGTTGGAAGCTTGAGATTCTTCCATGTAGGGCTGCAGTCTTTCCTAATTGTCAGAATTTGGCAAGGAATGACATAGAACACTTTTCCCAAGTATTTATAGCACTTCAATTCGTGTAGAACCCATGGTTCCTCTCCCAAGGAGGGAGAATGAAAACAGTCGAAAACGGATGGCATCAAGTGTGACATCTATTATCTTGAAATCTGCAAATCTCGGTAAATTGTTGTAGCTGAACACTTGCATCCTCGTTTGCTTTTCCACAAAAAGGATTAGCCTACACCATATTTATTAGGCCAGTCTTGATTTCAATGTTTATGTCTCTCGTGTTAACAATGGGCCCAGTAGGCACTTTGTAAGTAGAGGGAGCTGAAAACTCACAAAGGCTGTTCTAGGCCATTGGCTTGCGGTGTGATGGTGCAAAAATGACAGGTTTCCGTGCCAAAAGGATCACTTGAGGAGGAATGACACGAGGTCGATCTCTTCTCAGCAGTGATTCGGGTCAATGTAGTTTGTCGGTAAACGGAAACCGGTCATACACTACATTGTCTTCACACCAAAGAATGCGAAAACAAAGAAAGGTTATCCTACTAAAAAATTACTAGAATCCTATCTACCATGTGATCATGCAAATTCTCTATGCCTTCCTCGACAACAGCTCCAAAAATGCTTGTTGGTATTTCATAACGTCTATAGTTCATCCTAGCAGCAAGTGCTAGTTCTATAGATGCACTAGGCTAATCTATGCCAATGAAAGATGAGTTTCGTAAGTGCAATGGAAGTACCATTGTAGCATTTCACCTAAGAGTACTCCCTAGGGTATCATATTTATTTTGTCCTGGAAGGCAAGGGAAGACTGGCAAGATCAAAGGAAGAGTATGATGTTTTAGTGAGGAGTCCAGTAGGATGTGTAAATGACGTAGTGGGGGTAGTGTGACACACATCCAAGCAATATACTCTAACGGGTAAAAATGTCCTAGTGAAGGTCAAATTAGAGATAAAGCTACTCCTACTGTGCTTTAATTACTCATATACATAGCCTATTAGTGTGCACATGAGTATGCTAACGATGAACACTAGGGCTTAGTGGTCCAACATATCGGGCATGGGTTTACCCCTGACAACATCAGGATGATTCCAGACTCACAAAGGATGGAGAGGGCTGTCACGACCTGCTGCCTACCCCTACAACCTATGGGTGTACGAGACATCCAACGCTACTTAACTATCTAAGCAACATGCCTACATGTTAAGTTAATACCTTAAGAGTCTGGATACAAATACCATCCTAAGGTAATGACTTACCTAAACATCGTTGAGCCAACATTGGGACCAAGTGCTAACATATTCACATTAACATAATTATATTAATACATAATAAGACTATAGTGGGTGTGTATGATGTTTATGATAAACTGATATGAGCATTATGACTAGACTATAATAACAACTACATCTAATACATACATGGACTCCACAATCAAACAAGAAATGCTTTGCCAAAGTATATGAATAAATAAATACTATAATATCATTATCATAAAGCATAAAGTCATAAAATAAAGAAAAGATACATGAACCATATCTTTTCCAATTTGAACGTGTGACTAGAGGTTCCTCTCTACAGCCTGACCTAAACTAAGAAACTAGGAGAGAACAAGTGTAATACAAAAGAGTATGCTAGAGTCGTGTGTGCGTGAAGTAAGGCCTGCCCCCTATTTATACATGGAGTAGAGGCGGTTCCCGCCACCAAAAGCGCGTGAATCAGTCACCACTGCCTTGAGGGCACCACATAAGAGTGTCACGCGTCGATTGACCGCATTTGGCAACAAGACCTAGTCACTCGAGGCAGGGTGTCGGCCAACCTGGTCCTGGGCCCTTCGACTGTGCATTCTCCTAGTGGCGGACAGGTGGCTCAGCCTCAACACCTCGTGAATAATCGTCGGATTCACCCAGATATGCCTAGGAATTGGTCCATGGATCATTGTGATGCCACATGTCATTTCGTGATTGGATGGAGTGGCACGTTTTAGTATTGATCCCCTCATTCTTCATCAATTCTGCATAAAAACTCCTCCATGCACTATTTGTCCAAGTACAAGTGGAATTATATCAAATCTAAGGGTGATGTGTGTAAGAAATATTTATTGCTTAGCATATTTTACTTATATTGACAAGCAAAATTGGTTTATAATGACAGTCAACAGGGTTGCCGATCCCGTTAAAAGCCCGATACTGTCGGATTTGGTCGAGTGTTCCCTCGGCGTCCCCTAGCTCAGGGCGAGCGAGTTTGTTCGTCAGTGGCTGATGGGCAATCCCCAAGAGAAGGGCTTTGATGGCGTCCCTATTGTTGTCGGGTAGCCTGTATGTACCCGAGGAAGGTTTCGCCAAACCTCTGTCAGTGTGCTCATGGGCCTATCCGGTGTTCATACTGCCGAGGGTAGCTTTGATCTTGACCTCGTTCCATGCAGGGCCTGGACTCGGACCCCTGTCGTGGTCATAGCAGCCTACTTGAGGGAGATGGCATTACGGGGGCCCGAGATGGAGTTGAGCGTCTTTCTTCTGGGAGATGTATCGAGCACCGAGGGTTAGGCGAAGGTCGGCGATTGCTTCTCTCATCTGGATTGGAGAGGATGAGCAGGTGGAGGAATCGCTCCCACTGGTGCTCTTTGTCTGGGCCAGAGTGTTACCCAGTGACTGTCTAGTGAAGATGTCTGCTCGTGCACTCATGGACGGTGCTGCTCGTCGGGGGATGTGGGTCCCTACATGTCGGACCGAACCTGATCTCGACCGGCACGAGCATGGCATGCCATGAGGAGGCTAGTACCACGATGAACTGACTCACTCGCTCCCAGCCTGGGGCGTAGGTGGTGATGGGACTGGGTTTGGGATGCTGTCTTGTCCAGTTTTTGGCGCATATACTCAAAACTGGTCACAGTGCACCCTGGTTGGAAGTGGTTACTACGGACAAGACCACGTGTAGGTCCCTGGCGCTGCGTCTTCTATTGTGGAGATGTGATCTTTGAGTGTGCTCGTACGCCGTTGTGAGCATCCATGGTGCTCTGGCATACCTGCTCAAAGCAACAGAGGTAGGCAATGCTAATGGTGACACTGTTCTTGACGGAGTGCGTGTGCGGGTGTGTTGCGTCTAGATCGGCGCGGTGAAGAGAGTTCATCCAAAATATGGTCTCGTCCAGTTTTGGACGTGTCTGCTCGAAATAGAGTGTAGCGCGCCACATCGGGAAGTTGTTGTTTAGGATGGGACCGCATGCGGGTTCCTTTACTAGCTCCTGGTGTTGCATCCTTTGTTGCGGGGCGTTGCTCGTGAAAGTGTCCGTATACCACCGGCAATATTTGTAGGGCGGAGTTTCCAGCAAAAATGATCGCTTACCTCGGTGCCGGGGTCAAAGCTGAGATAGGATCCCGTCGTATCTTCCAATATCTCGAAGAGAGATGGCACACGTCATTGTTTATTCTTCCAGAGGGCATTTTGCAGACTTCGCTGGCGATGTCAACACTGTTGAGCCCCCGAGGGCTGCCAACGACGCTCTACGACGTCGATTAAGCTATATGAAGCTGATGAGAACGCGCAATAGCATTTCCCTACCTGGCGTGCCAACTGTCAGTGTTTCGTAAACTGACTTGTACAAATTTATTGAATCATGTTCATCTCCGTATGGCTAGTCTGCAAAGGACAAGAGATTTGTCTTGGTTTAGGCAAAAAAGGCCCCACATCCAGCAGGTGTCTTCCGTAATCTTAGCTCAAAAGGCTGGAGAACATATTACAAGCAAACCTTGTCTGAGTATTTTAACTCCAAGTATGTAAGAACATCTACAAAAGTAATGCGTAAACGTAAACACACGTAGCCTTTAGAAAATAAAGCACAAATGCAAGTGCGTCAAAGGAAAATGGTGAGGAGCACGAAAGGAAAAAGGCTTATGTAAATGTGTAAGGTAATGTGGAAAGTAAAATGCATGTAGTAACTGTGAATACAGGGTGAATTTGCCACCTCACTAAAGGCCTTGCGGTCCTCTTATAGGTGAGTGAGGTGGTCCTATATATCCGACATTCCTCATAGTGGAGCTGGTTTTATAGAGTTTGCTCTATGTATCCAGTCTGTCGGAAGCTTCGGTCTTGATTTTTTCGTGATCTCCAAGGCACCGTCTTCAGGGTAAAGTTACCTCCCTTTTGATCACGGATGAGACGGATGTCAGGCTTATCCTGCAACGGGTCACATCTCGGGTGCGTCCCCCTATCCGAACCCTCCGTCATAAATGCCCCCGACTACCCGCCTCTCCTGGGCTCGAGCCTGGGAGGAATCGTCTGCCCGACCTCTAGGCCAGGGGTTGAATTCCCTGACCACGCATGGTCGCGGTGTTGTTGATGGGTCCCTCCTCGGCCCAAGGGTAGCTTCAGTTCATAGCCGTGTAGTGGTCAAGTACCGCCAGGTCCCGTTAATTTTGTACCACGGGTACAAAACTCTATTAGTAAGCATGAAGTATATTTTTTAATAAAATCTATTATATGTTAAATACAAATGAAATGTATATTTGTTCTTCCAGTAACGGTACTGCTTGGAGGATGAGGCTCAGTTGGAGCATACCAGATCCATCTTCCATAGGAATGCCCCGGAAGCTCATTAGACAATAATTGTTGAATGCTCGAATTCAAGCTACAAGAGAGTACTTCAAGGGGTATCCGGAACAGCGTGCAGACATAGGGGAATTCAGAGACGTGGCAGCTTGTACTTCATGGAGGAGAAGTATGCGGAGGTAAATTGTCAATTTTCCTTGCTTCATTATTCGGTTTTGTTAACAATGTTTTAATCATAATGAATGTTTTCAGGTCCGTGTACCCAAGCTCGATGACTGTTCGGAGGCGTACTAAGCCTTTTTTACAATGCGAGGGAGAGACGGCTTCATCACCATATCTAGGACTCATCGAGAGATCAAAGGGAAGGATGGGAAGCACAGGTTTGTTGCGGACGACAACGTGTGTCTCGCTAAACGCATGGTAGGTGTTCTTAATATCGTTTGCAATTATTATCAATATATTCATTGTACTAACACATATCCATAGGAGTGCGAGAGCAGTCAGAAGTAGGTTGTTGTGCAGGTGTGCAAGAGGGGTCACAGGGGAAGTGACTCATCATAACCCGGCCAACTGTGCTCTCAGTAGGCAGCAGATCGAATGGTATGTTTTGTTTGTACTTATATGGAGTTGTCATTAATAGTTCGTATAACGCCATTTGTTTTTATTTGTAGGCAAGGTATAGGGAGGAGACAGCAAAGATCCACGACGAAGGGTATGATTGGCATAGTGCGGCAATTGATCCTCAAGTCGTTTATGCTAGCGGAGGCGAGAAATGACAGGTTTGTGAGTTGTCTTCTTTTCTATTTTGTCACTTTTGGATACAAAGTTTAAATAATCCATATTCTTTTTTTAGCTTCGCCATCTATGATGGAGTGGTCGACTCGAGGGAGGTGTGACCTTCCTCGAGAGCCTCTTCCTCACAGATGGCTAGCTCGAGCCACCAACTACCAGAGAGGGACATGGATCTCCAGAGTATCTAGGAGTAGCTCCGGAGGACACAATAGGAGCTCCGGGTAGAGAAGGAGAGGAGACAGGAGGAGCAATGGAGAGAGAGGGAGTATCAATCCAACTATATGTCACAGATGCAAGCGGCTATTCCAGTAATTATTTTATTGCACTTAATATTTGTAGCATATCAAATGGCATATATGTGATAATGCTTTTTATTCACAGGCTTTAACAGTCGGACAACAGGTGTTGACAGACGTTAAGTACCACTTTAGACTGTCAATATAACTCATAATGTATTTCCACTTGTACTTGGAAAAAATGGTGCATGTAGGAACTTTATACAGAATTGAGGTGAATCCAAGGGAGGTATCCCGAAAATACATTTCGAGCCAATCAGATACAAACATGTGGCACCACACGGATCAAATGGCCCACCTTTGAGAGTATCTGAGGGAATCCAACAGCATAGCACCCAGAAGTGGTCAGAGAGCCCACCAGCTAGCCACCTGGAGAAAGCACATCAGGAACGGTGGATATCAAAGGTGGGCCGAACCATTGCTTCAGTCGACCTAGTCCTCGCCCCATACATGGTCAGCTTCCATGTGTCAATTCCCTGTGGTGTTCTGAAGTCGGTCATGACTAATTCGTGTGCAAAAGATGGCGGTAACTGACATCAACACTAGTATAAATAGGACCCCTCACTTCAACACACACCACTTGAGCATTCACTCCATTGTATACACTAGTTCTCTTAGTCCTTAGCGGAGGTTAGGCTGTAGAGAGGAGCCTCTAGTCCCAAGTCCAAATTCAGAAAGGTATGGTGTAAATACAATACACTTGGAACACTCTTGGGTGAAATGCCTCGTCGTTGGAAAGTTTTTGCACATTTGCAAGGGGTGCATGGATGTGAAAACATTGTCCCAAAGCATGGCGAGGAGTTATGGATGTGAAGATGTGGTCTGCAAGGTCCAACAGGCTGAATTAGGCCTCAGGCTGCGATTAAGGTGGTTATGGTTTGTTTATGGAAGGATTCAAGTTTGTTTTAATTAGTTTTCATGTTGGTCACAAAGTTGAGTTGATTTAGCAATGTGTGGGACATTTCTAAGGTGTTTATAAATCTTAATATTGGTTCTACCTGCGTATGGAAGAGTTTTGAGCGGGTATGGAAAGTTTCGGTTGAATCCAAGTAGGAGTGGGAGTCCTAGTTAGATTGGAGTTGCCTTAGGGCTTGTTATATAAGCAAGAGATACCAGAGCTCATGGGTGCATGAATCGTGGCTGTTCATGTTGTGTTTTTGGTGAATAAAATTCATTGTTTAGATGAGCTTTCGGGCCTTGTTCGTCCAACTTGTTTTTGTCAAGTCTTTCTCGTCAAGTTTCTGAGCTGCCAGACGTTTCTTCAGTGTTTTGATCATAGCTCATGTTTTAAAAATCCAACTGACGTGATTATTTTTGTTTTGTCTTCACGATGCAATTATATATCCTCTTACAAAATTTCACGGTCATTGTACTTGTTTTTATTGAGTTACACGAGTTTCTTTGCACCCAACGTAGACGATCTATTTTCTCCTTGTTAGAACAGAGTGACCTTTGCTCAGGGTTTCGGTCATAACTTGAATTTTACTCGATGTTTTATCATGATTCATATTTTTGTGTATTTGTGAATTGATTATATACAATATAAACTTATTTTTTCATGGTTGAACACGTTTATATTAGTCACACACACTTGTTTGTACAACAAATTTATTTCTACCTAGGGGTTTTGTACCATCTGCTGAAAAAGTTTTAATCTACCATTCACCCCCTCTGGTAACTTTTCACTTGCTCTTCAATCCTACAATTGGTATCAGAGCCACGATGCTCTAATATCTTTGATTTGCACGTGTTTTGTCTGATTATCATGGAGAAATACTCCACAAAACCTTGTGTGTTCAATAGCATTGGTTTTCAGGTTTGGAAGGCTCGTATGGAGGCTTACATACAGGATCAAGGCTTCGCCATATGGGAATAGGTGTACAAGACCTTCGACATGCCACCAAACAATCAAGTGACGGCTGCCAACCTGAAGGATGCTGACAACAACAACAAGGCGTGCAACCAGATTATACAAGGATTGACTCAAAGCGACTTCAATTGTTTCGCACACCTCCGATGTTTGTATGATGTGTGGAAATCACTATGCAACTACCACGAAGGATCCAACACGATCAAGGAGGAACTTCAAGAAATTTTCAAAAAGGAGTACATGCGCTTCGAGATGCAAACTGGTGAGTCGATTGATGATTTATTTGCTCGCTTTAATAAAATTATAGGAAACTTGGATATTGTCGATGTTAATTTTTCAGATTGTAATAATACTAGGCAATTTTTAAGTGCATTAGACATGTCAATTTGCGAGATGAAAGTTACATCTATTCTAGAATCCACTATCATGAGTACACTTAATTTATATGTGAACTCATGACCTGGACATAATCTCACGTAAAGACCCCAACAAGTCTCTTGCATTCGTTTCACAACGTGACATGCCTAGATCTAGTAAATCTTCGTCATGTGGTACACTTGCTTTGCTGTATTCTCTAACCCTTGAACAAATTGAAGAGTTTCAAGAGGAGGAGCTAACACTTCTCTCTACTCGATTCTCAAAAGGATTGCAAAATGCAAGAACTCAAAGAATAGGAAGTGGTTGTTCTAAATGATGCTTCGAATATGGTAATAGAGGACATTTGCGTACATTTTGCCCTAACCTTTCATGTTCTACCACCCGTGATGAAAAGCAAAATAAGTTCAAGTCCTCTTCTGGCAACAACAACAAGAAAAAGAAGAATTTTCACAGAACTGCAACTGATGGAACACATTCTCTCCGCACTTCTAGATAAGAACTCAAGTGATGTGGACTCCAGGAGTGATGAAGATGAAGACAACTTAGCAACTACGTGTTTCATGGTGGGCAACTCAAGATCAAGTATGGAGGAAGCAAAACATAACATCGACGACAGAGAGGTATGTACCACTTGCGATGAAATGTGTGATGCTATTCTTGTGCCACTGTCGTACTTAATAAAAAAGGACAAAAAAATTTGGGACAATGTTGTTAAAATTGAATTACTAAAATTTGAAATTAATCGGCTAAAATCTTTGATTCCAAGTGATGATTCTTGTTCCTCGTGTGAATTGATATATAAATTGTCCTCTCTAAGAAGTGCGCACATCTCCACACTTGATAAACATGAACTCGAAAAGGAAAATAAGAAAAAGATTGTTGTACTTAATGATAAAAACATAAAATATGCTAGTTTTCTACAATTGATTTGCATTTTTCTAGCTGTGATAATCTTAATAAGAAACTACATGATGTTATGAAGAGATTTGTGTTTTGAACAACTCTTTATGTTCTCATGAAGTTAAGTATTGTTCTTATTGCAAAATAAAAGGAAAAACTTCATGTGAAAATTACCTAGACTTGTCTAGGAAACTAGATGACATGCATAGGACACTAGAGCGGTTTGTAGTGGGAATAAAAATATAAACTGGCTGCTGAATTCTTCTAACACTTGCAATGATGAATCTGGTTTAGGTTATGATTTTCATACTCATTCTAAGGCACATCCACCTAAGGTTGTAAAGTCAATAGGAAGTGGACTAATTCAAACATTTACAAAGCAAAAAGAGGTGATTTTAGGTCTGCAGGAATGTTGTCTCGTTCGATTGCTAACACACACGTTGCTTGCTCTTCTAGAAATGAACATAAGGTTAAATTTCATTGTACTTACTGTTGTAGAGATGGTCATGTCACAGATTTTTTATATAGACTAGCTAATCAAGAAAAGAAGCAAATAATGCAAGCTAGATCTCATTACACTCATCCAAAATCTGATGCACGTGCTAATCTGAATGTTAAACACTTGCAACCTGCTGTAATGAGTCACAAAAATGCTAAATTTGCTCCCAAACCTAATGTTTTTGGTGCTAGACATAACACACCTTGTAGGGCAGTAGTTGGGTGCAAGGATCTTCAAGCTTTGGCTCATAAAAATTTTCTGTTTTGTCTCAGCTTTCGCATGTTATTCCGGTTGGGCGTCACATGACTCAGTAATGGATTCCTAAATGCCTTTTGACTAATCTCAGTATTGATTCATCAACGTATTGTGTGTCTATGTACGGGATGGAGAACTTTTGGCTTGTGGATTCAGGTTGCTCATGCCACATGACTGGTAACAAAGAATAGTTAAAAGTGCATCTAGGCATCCCTTGTGGGTTTTGGTTGATTTATTACAAATAAATGGGATCCTAACCACATTATTGAGATGAGCGCCGGTTTCAATGAAAGAATGAAGAAAGCACCAAAAAAAGGAGAATGAGGATCAATTCGGGAAAGAGCTCAAGAGCTGAATATACTATATCATTGTTTATGGAGTGTGTTGGTGTAACACATCCCAGGAGCTCAAGCACATAAATCCTCACACACTTCACATTTCACAGGAAAAACGGACTAGTCCAATAGACACTTGACTAGTCTGATATCCTCTCTGTATAGGTTCAGACAAGTCCTGCCAGTGCGGACTTATCCGCACCAGACTAGTCCGATAATGTCCGGACTAGTCCGATAATGCCACTGACTAGAAATGGACTAGTCCTCCCTTGTGCGGACTAATCCTTAATTATTCACATTTGCACGAAATTGGACAAGTCCGAGATCACCTCAGACTAGGCTAATAACCTCTCTAACTAAAATTGGACAAGTCCTCCAAATGCGGACTTGTCCCCAATTCACTAAGGAGATCACCACAGCTGGACTTGTCCGAAAAAAATCGGACTAGTCCGAACTTTTCTACAGCCTAAATCGGACTAGTCCGCCCTAAGTCGGACAAGTCCGATCTTCTTGAGAACTTAGGATTTCCTTCACTCCGCACACCGGACTAGTCCGGACTCCACCACGGACTAGTCCAGACCCTCGAAACCCTAACGGGAACTTTTGGAAACAACATATAAATAGATGTGCACGGCCCTACTTTCAACTCTCTCGACCTCCTGCGCCGTCACACCCTCCAAGTGCTTAGAAAACACATCTCTCCATGCAATGAAAGATCAAATCCTTGAGGATTCATCTTGGATCAAAGGAGAGACACGATTCACACATTTGAGCTCTCGGATTTGATCTCTAACACTCATGTTGTTTCATTGTTGATCTTAAGAGTGTGTTCTTGGTGGTGTTTTTCTTTGTAATCTTGGTGAGCCCTCAACTTGTGAGAAGACCCCTTGATCTTGGTGATTTACCATTTGTGATAGTGGAAGAGAACTGGCCTTTGTGGCGATTCGATGAGGTTAGGGTCAGTGAAGACCCGGTCCTTTCATGGGATCGTCAACGTGGGCGTAGGTTGCCTTTGCGGGAACCGAACCACAGGATCTTTTGTCAAACTTGTTCTTAATTTTCATATTATATTCTAGGTTTTTTTCAATCTTGCATAACCTACGTTAAAACTTTTAAACAAGAATTGGTTTGCATTATACTTAGCTTCATTGACTTATACTTGCAAGGTACATACTATATTCCGCTGTGTACCGTGCTTGTATTGAAATCATTTATCGAACTAGATCAATCTAGACCGCACGCACCGGACTAGTCCGCACTCTACCGGACTAGTCCGATATCTCAGGATTTAATCAGTCTGTTAAATGTTGTAGGTTCCGACTGTATTTCAAAAAGGCCTATTCACCGCCCCCTCTAGGTCACATTCAATTGGTATCATAGCAGGACTCTTCGCAAGAGACTAATCGCTCGAAGAGAACATGTCGGACATGAAGGATGTGCACAAGAGTCTCAACCAAGAGAAGTTTGAAGACTAAAAAACTCAAAAATTGGAGAAGATCCTCGATGCCATTCATGACTTCGAGGATGACGATGAGGAGACGCTTGAACTCAAGGCGCTCCTAAGGAAGAAAGCCCTCTCCAAAGGGAAAGTGAAGATCGAGGACAAGAAGAAGGGGAGAAGTCACACCGACTACTCCCGATATCCTTTCAACTACGATCGATTAAATTCTAATAATAACCACTATTTGTCTATTTCACTGGGAAAAGCCCCACATTTTGACGGCAATGATTACTCAATGCGAAGGCAAAACATGGAAATGCACTTGATCTCACTAAATCCCAGTTTATGGCATATTGTGTGTACAGGAATAGATATCACGTACGACAATGAAGAGCTTACACCAAGTCAGGAGCAAGCAATACATTGGAATGCTCAAGGTGCTGCAGTCATTACATCCTCTCTAAGTCGGGACGAGTTAACCAAGGTCGATGGGCTCGAGATTGCGAAAGAAATCTGGGACACATTGCAAACTACACATGGAGGTGATCATCATGTGCGAGAGGCGAAGATTGAAATGATCAGAGACGAATTGGGAAGATTTTCCATAGAAGAAGATGAGTCGCCACAAGACATGTACAACCGGTTAAAGATGCTCATTAACAAGGTTTGAGCATATAGAAGAAAGAAGTTGAACGATCATGAGGTGGTGAAGCTCATCCTTAGAGCTTTCATGCCTTGCAACGTCACCTTGTGCTCAATGATTAGAGAAAGCCCCGGGTACAAGAAAATGACCCCGGATGAGCTGCTTGGGAAAATCATCAATTTCGAGATGATGGAAAAGCAAGCAAAGCATGTCAAGGAGATTGCCGCCCTCACCTCGGCAAAGAAGAAAGGGGTCGCTTTGAAGTCCACTTGCAAACCCTTGTCAAAAGAAGCTCGAGAAGCTCAACAAGAAGAGGACAACGATGATGAGAGCAGCAACATGGGTGAGGAAGACATGATCCTATTTATGAAGAGATTCAAGAGAATGATGAAGAGAAGACAAGGGGGTAAATCTAGTGAAGGAAAACTCAAAGAAAAATCAAGACCAAAGTTGAGGAAGGCGTGCTATAGCTGTGGTGAATATGACCACTTTATAGTTGACTGCCCGTATGAAGAAAACAAGAAGAAGACCAAGGAAACGAAGCCTACACCCAAGAAATTCTTCAAGAAGAAGAAGCAAGCTGGACAAGAGCACCTAGGAAAGGAGTGGGACTCAAATGATGAGTCCTCATCTAAAGAGGAAGAGGTGATGGCTAAAATAGCCATCGATAAGACATCCGAGAATTCCACCCTCTTCCCAAATCTCGCGCATGGAAGGGCAACGACACTTGCCTCATGGCAAAGGAAGGTAAACGAAAGGTAACAACCAAATACTCTTCCTTGCATTCCTATTCTAGTGATAGTGAAGTCGATAGTGACCATGAAGACATGCTTGTTGGCTTAGATAAGAAAACAGCAGCAAAAATGAAATTTCTACTTGATCAGCTTGTTGAGAAGGAGAAGTTGATCAACCGTCAAGAAGATATGATTATCTCCAAAAAGGAGGAATATCTTGAACTTGACAAGCTTCTCGAACTTGAAAAGGAGCAAGACAAGTCACTAGAACTTGAGTTAGCCTCAAGCAAGGAAGCTTGCTTGAAGTTAAGCGACTCAAATAGTACCATCAAGGGCGAACTTGCTAACCTATCCATGGTTAACAAGATCCTTGAGGTACAAGTTGAGTCACTCAAACAAAGTGACCCCTCATCCTCTTCATGCTCACCTTCTCAACCACTCAAAACTGAAGCTATTATTACTTGTTCATGTGCTAAAATTGACACTAGCTTGAAAGACAAGTCAACCTCTACCAAAGCCAAGCAGCCTTCCCAAAGTGGCATATTTGACAAGGAGAAGATCAAATATGCACGTTCCTAATGTCAAATATGGCATTGGGTATTCTTATGGTGAAAATCAATGTGCTAGAAGCCATAAAAATTAACAAGGAGAGCATTTCCTTTGTGGAGAGAAACTCCTCTCAAGCTAGAAAGCCTAAAGTCAACACATATGAGCACCGGACTAGTCCGGTATCCGCACAGACAAGTCTGGTCCTCCGGACAAGTCCGGTTTTCCAGACTAGTTCTGTTCATAAGCAACAACAACTATTATTCAGGACTTTCGATACATCCCATGTTGTAATGAGAACTAATTTTGGTAAAGTTTATGCTCATTATGTTGGGCCACGCCATGGGAACACCAAGTCTCATGTGTGGGTGCCCAAATCTCTTGTAACTAACCTCAGAGGACCCAAGCAAGCTTGGGTACCTAAAACCAAGGCATGATTTGTTTTGCAGGCCTACATCCCCGGTGTATCGAAATAGGTGCTAGACAGTGGTTGCACAAACCATATGACTGGAGAAAGAAGGATGATTGTTGAGTATGAAGAAAATGAGGATCCAAGCGAGGGCATCTATTTTGGAGACAATAGTCAAGGAAAGGTGCTCGATACCGGTAAAATTGCTATATCGTCTCAACATACTCTTTCTCATGTGTTACATGTCGATTCCTTAGATTATAACCTGCTGTCCATATCTCAATTATGTGACAAAGGTTATAATTGCTTGTTTACTAATGATGGTGTGACTGTCTCTAGAAGGGGTGATGGTTCCATTGCATTCAAGGGTGTGTTAAATGGAAAGCTTTACCTTGTTGACTTCAACAAAGATAAAGCCGAACTTGACACATGCTTGATTGCAAAGACCAACATGGGTTGGCTGTGGCATATACGGCTAGCGCATGTTGGTATGAGGAATCTTCAAAAACTCCTCAAGGGCGACCACATCTGTTGTTTAAAGGATGTTTATTTTGAGAAAGACAGGCCTTGTAGCGTGTGCCAAGTCGAGAATCATGTTGGAGCACCTCATCCCGCAAAAAACATCATGACTAAAACAAGACCGCTCGAGCTACTTCACATGGACCTTTTCAGTCCAATTGCTTACATAAGCATAGGCGGTAAGAAATATGACATAGGTTTTCTTTTTGCATGATAAGACAGAGACTCAAGGAACCCTGAAGAAGTTCTTCGAGCATGCTCAAAATGAGTTCTCATTGAAGATCAAGAACATTCAAAGTGACAACGACATGGATTTCAAGAACACTTAAGTTGAAGAGTACCTTGATGAAGAAGGGTAAAAGCATGAGTTTTCAACACCTTATTTCTCTCAACAAAACGGAGTTGCCGAAAGGAAGAACTGAACCCTCATAGAGATGGCGAGAACAATGCTCGATGAATACAAGATCTCAGATCGGTTTTGGGCGGAATCGGTGAACACCGCTTGCCACGCCATAAATCGACCCTTTCTTCATCGACTACTCAAGAAGAGATCCAATGAGCTACTCTCCGGTAACAAGCCAAATATTTCATATTTTTGATTTTTCTGTTCTAAATTCTATTGAACAAGAAGCCGAGGACTTCAAAGTTTGCCTCGAAGTCCGATGAAGGTTTCTTGCTTGGCTATGATTCGAACTCCTACGCCTATAGTGTCTTCAACAAGACCTCCGAACTTATTGAAGTAGCACATGACATAGTGTTCAATGAAACTAACGGCTCTCGAAAGGAGCAAGTTGATCCATTTGTGCTAGATAGAGAAGAAGCTCCTTGTCAAGCATTGGGAAAAATGGCGTTGGGCGATGTTCGACCACAAAAGCCACCTCAACATGTGCATGAGAAAGATCAACCACAAGAAGACGAAGATGATCAAGGGGGAGCTTCCACACAAGATCAACCTCAAGAAGACGAAGATGATCAACAAGTCAATGAGGGCAACCATCTTGGGGGAGAAGAAGAAGATCATGAAGATACAAGACCGCAAGTTCCACACCCGAGAGTACACCAATGCGTCCAAAGAGATCACCCAATAAACAATATCATCAGTGACATTCAAAAGGGAGTAACAACTAGATCCTACATACCTAAATTTTGTGAGCATGACTCTTTTGTGTCCTTTTTGGAACCACACAGGATTGAGGATGCATTGAAAGATCCGGAATCGGTGGTGGCGATGCAAGAAGAATTGTACAACTTCAAACGGAACGAGGTGTGGGAACTCGTCGAAACACCCAACGCGAACGTCGTCGGCACCAAATGGGTGTTCCGCAAAAAACAAGACGAACACAGGGTGGTGACAAGGAACAAGGCAACACTTATGGCCAAAGGGTATTCACAAGTCGAAGGTTTGGATTCCGATGAAACATTTGCTCCCGTAGCTAGACTTGAATCAATTAGAATATTGCTTGCATATGCCACTCACCATGATTTCAAGCTCTACCAAATGGATGTGAAAAGTGCCTTCCTCAACGGTCCAATCAAGGAGGAGGTGTACGTGGAGCAACCTTCCAGATATGAAGATAAAGAGTTCCCCGACCACGTCTTTAAACTGCATAAGGCTCTCTACGGCCTCAAACAAGCTCTTAGATCTTGGTATGAGTGTCTTAGAGATTTCTTAATTGAAAATGGTTTTAATATTGGTAAAGCAGATTATAAATTATTTACAAAACACTTCGACAATGATCATTTTATCTGTCAAATCTATGTTGATGACATTATCTTTGTTTCAACTAACAAATCCTTTGGTGAAGAATTTAGTAAGATTATGAAAGATAGGTTTGAGATGTCTATGATGGGAGAGCTAAAGTACTTCTTGGGATTCCAAGTGAGACAACAAAAGGAAGTGACATTCATAAGCCAGACCAATTACACTCAAGACATACTCAAGAAGTTTGGGATGGACCAGGCGAAGCCTATCAAGACTCCCATGGCAACTAATGGACTCTTGGATCTCAATGAAGATGGACCAAGCGTAGATCAAAAGTTATATTGCTCCATGATTGGACCTTACTCTACTTATGTGCATCTAGGCCTGATATTATGTTGAGTGTATGTCTGTGTGCGAGATTTCAAGCCAATCCTAAGGAGTGTCATTTGACAGCCGTCAAAAGGATCTTCAGATATTTGGTTCATACGCCCAACCTAGGCCTTTGGTATCCTAAAGGTTCCAAGTTCAGTCACATTGGATACTACGATGCAGATTATACCGGATGCAAAGTAGATAGAAAAAGTACCTCCGGCCCCTGCCAATTCCTAGGTAGATCCCTAGTTTCTTGGTCCTCCAAGAAACAAACACCATTGCCTTATCCACGACCGAAGCAGAGTATGTTGCAGCCGGGAGTTGTTGTGCACAACTTCTTTGGATGCGACAAACTCTAAGGGATTACAGTTACAATATGAGCAGTATTTCACTCCTCTGTGAAAATGAGAGTGCTATTAAGATTGCCCATAACCCTGTTGAACACTCTAGGACCAAACATATAGACATCCGGCACCACTTTTTGAGAGACCACTCAATGAGAGGAGACATAGCTATTTACCATGTCAACACCGAAAAACAACTAGCCAATATATTTACCAAGCCACTTGATGAAAAACGTTTTTGCGAGCTCCAAAATGAACTAAATATCCTTGATGCTCGGAATGTGGCTTGAAAACTTGCATACCTGTATGGACTTTTCAAAATAAATTGTTTGAGTGGCAAAAATCATCTTTCTCAATTTTCTCCAAAAACTATTTCATCTACTTGATTCATTTTGCCCTCCTATTATCTTAATAAGTACATTCGAATATATACGAATGGGGTTAAGATTTTCTGTTCTGGTGACCACGGACTAGTCCGCGGAGTGTCCAAGGCTATCTCAGGACACTGATGAAGGTGATAAGCAAAAGTTTGATGTCTTTGACTATATGTGGAATGACATGGTCAACATCTCCTGCACTCTGAACAGATCCTGTGGCTACGCACCTTACTTGATGTTCATGATTGAGAAAGTCACAGGGATCGAGTTTGTGAAGGATGTGGAGCACACTCCATTGAGGCCCCAGAAGCCTCCCCAAGCCTCTATCGAAGCTGCCCCTTCTCCTGCATCCAGTGAAGAAGCTCCAAGGAGAGCTAGAGGAGATGCAAGGACTGCTCTCGCCACTAGGGTCCCTCCTCAAAAAGGGTCTCCTAGTGGAATCTTGAAGTACTTAGCAGCAATTTTTGCCTCATGCAAGAAGGCCGAAGTGAACACTCACAAGTTCAACAAGGCGAGGAAGGTTGGTATGCGGTATGTCAAAGAAAATGTTAAACAAATTTGCCAGAAGCTGGAGATCGAGCCTATTGGGTCCCCGGTTATTCCTGAAGATTCAGCCTCGGGTTTCAGTGAGCTCGGGCCTTTGACTCCCTTCGAGCATGCCTACTTTGACATTGGGGGCACTTCGAGTGGGTCTGCTCCTCTTCCTCCTCCTCCACAGACGGAAGATGAAGATGAAGATGAGGAGAGAACTGACAGTGAGGAATGATCCACTAGATCCCTCCTCTCCTTCTTTTTGGTGTCTTGATGCCAAAGGGGGAGAGATTGAGGGGGAGTTACTAGTCTCCTAGCTGTTGGTTGAGAGATGAGAGCTTCATTTATGCATTTTTTGTCTCTTTTCGGTTGTAAGACTTCATATTATGCTCTTTTTATACTTTTGGTCTTGTGATGCAATGCTATGAACTATTTATGCTCTTAATTATGAAATATGTGATTTTGCTCTTAAATTGACATATATGCTTGTTGTTGATATATTGATATCAATTATTTCACTGTCACCATGATTACCGCTCACACTCACTCAGTTTTGCACCCCACCATAAGGAGTGCAGATATGCCTTATGTTGTCATTGGTAAATGTGTTTCTTGCTCATATGTGCACACTTTATGATAATCTCAATTATCATACTTTGTGAAATCTTAATTGGTTGTCATAAATCACCAAAAAGGGGGAGATTGAAAGTGCATCTAGGCATCCCTTGTGGGTTTTGGTTGTTTTACGACAAACAAATGAGATCCTAACCACATTATTTAGATGAGTGTAGGTTTTAATGAAAGAAAGATGAAAGTGCCAAAAAGAAAGGAGAATGAGGATCAATTCGGAAAAGAGCTCAAGAGATGAATAGAATATATCATTTTTTATGAAGTGTGTTTGTGTAACACATCCCAAGAGCTCAAACACAAAAAATCCTCATACGCTTCAAATTTCACAGGAAAAACAGACTAGTCCGACAGACACTCGACTAGTCCGATATCCTCTCTGTATAGGTTCGGACATGTCCTACAAGTGCGGACTTGTCTACACTGGACTAGTCCGATAATGTCCGAACTAGTCCAATAATGCCTCTGACTAAAAACGGACTAGTCCTCCCTTGTGCGGGCTAATCCTTAATTATTCACATTTGCACAAAATCGGACAAGTCTTAAATCACCACGGACAAGTCCGATAACCTCTCTGACTAAAATCGGACAAGTCCTCCAAATGCGGACTTGTCCCCAATTCACTAAGGAGATCACCAGAGTCGGACTTGTCCGAACTTTTCCACAGCCTAAATCGGACTAGTCCGCCCTAAGTCGGACAAGTCCGATCTTCTTGAGAACTTAGGGTTTCCTGCACGCCGCACACTGGACTAGTCCAAACTCCACCACATACTAGTCCAACCCTAACAGTAACTTTTGGAAACACCATATAAATAGATGTGCACGACCCTACTTTCAACTCTCTCAACCCCCTGCACCATCATACCCTCCAAGAGCTTAGAAAACACATCTCTCCACACAATCCAACGAAAGAAAGATCAAATCCTTGAGGATTCATCTTGGATCAAAGGAGAGATAAGATTCACACGTTTGAGCTCTTGGGTTTGATCTCTAACACACTCCTGTTGTCTCATTGTTGATCTTAAGAGTGTGTTATTGGTGGTGTTTTGCTTTGTAATCATGGGGAGCCCTCGACTTGTGAGAAGGCCCCTTGAACTTGGTGATTTACCCTTTGTGATAGTAGAAGAGAATTGGCCTTCTTGGCGATTCGACGAGCTTAGGGTCAGTGAAGACCCGGTCATTTCGTGGGCTCCTCAACATGTACATAGGTTGCCTTTGTGGGAACCGAACCACAGGATAAAATCTTGTGTCAAACTTGTTCTTAATTTTCATATTATATTCTAGGGTTTTATCAATCTTGCATAACCTACGTTAAAACATTGAAACTAGAATTGGTTTGCATTATAGTTAGCTTCATTGACTCAATACTTGCAAGTTACATACTATATTCCGCTGCGTATTGTGCTTGTATTGAAATCTTTGATTGAACTTGATCAATCTAGTTCGCAAGCACTGGACTAGTCCGCACTCTACCGGACTAGTCCGATATCTCGGGATTTGATCAGTTTGTTAATTGTTGCAGGTTCTGACTAAATTTCAAAAAGGCCTATTCAACCCCCCCCCCCCCTTTAGGACACATTCAATAGTTCTCTTCCCTCTCTTTTGTATCATGTGTAAAGAATGTTACTTTTCCCAATAATTTTTCAACTTCTATAATTGCTAGGGGTTTAGTTAGAGTAAATAATCACTACACTTCGAAAGATGTGGCACTTGTTAAAGACTTGAAAGACATCTTGCTCTTCGTTTCACAATTGCTAGATGAAAATCTTAATGTTTGTTTAACTAAAAATTGCAGCAAGGTTGTAAATTCAAACGGTGAGCTTATGTTTAACATGTCTTGGTGTAGAAGAGTTCTTAAAGCTGATTTTGACATGTCATCCTCTAAGCATAGGTGTCTAGTTGCTAATGAATCAAAAGACTTATATTTTTGGCATTGTAGTCTTGGTCACATAAGCTTTGATCACCTCACATGTGTTAGTGCTCTTGATCCCATACGTGGGGTGCCAATGCTTGAAGGGGACAACAAAATTGTGTGCTCTTCTTGTAGACATGCTAAGCTGGTTGTAGGTTCACATGCTCCAATCACAATGATCATGACAACCACACCGGCACAACTTTTACACCTTCAAACCGTAGTTCCTTCATGTGTTCAATCTTTTGGAGGTAAATGGTATGTGCTCATGATAGTTAATGACTATTCTAGATAATCTTGGGTTTACTTTAAGGCATCTAAGAATGAAGCTTTTAGTCACTTTAGAAGTTTAGTTCTTAGACTTTCACTTGACCACCCAGGATCTTTAAAAGCAATCAGAAGTGATAATGGAACTGAATGTAAAAACCGATCATTTGATACATTTGTGCTGAAAAAGGAATAGATCATCAATTTTCTTCACCATATGTATCTTAAAAAATGGCGTCGTAGAAATGAAGAACATAACATTAGTTGAGATGGCTAGAAAATTTTGGGCACATGCCATTGCAACTGCTTGTTATGTCTCAAATCGTGTTTTCCTCCGAGCTAAGCTAGGAAAAACACCATATGAACTTCGCTTTATACATAGGCCTAGTGTCACCCACTTTAGGATCTATGGTTGCAAATGTTTTGTTGAGAAACATGGTAATATTAATAAATTTGAATCTATATTTGTTGATGACATGTTTTTTGGTTATCCATCTCATAATAGAGGCTACCGTGTGCTTTTATTTTAAACTAACAAAATTGTGGAGACTTGTGTAGGATTGAAGAGCACGTGAAAAGCTACCAGAGGGGGGGGGGTGAATGGTAGATTTAAAATTTTTCAGTAGAAGCAACGAAAAGCTCTCAGTAGAAAATCATTATGTTAAAGACATCATGAATGCAACTAATGTAAACGTGATCAATCATGACAAAACTAGTATAGATTGCGGAGCATCAAGCCACAAAGACGTCACAACATAAATCATGAATTGAGAAAAACTCAAGTTATGATTGAAAGATTGAACGAAGGTCAATCTTTTCTACTCGAGAAAAACCAGTTCTGCAACACTGCAAAGAATCTCGTGTAGATCCAAAACCACAAATCCAATGACCGTGCAATTTTTACAGATGATAGGTAATCAAGTTGTGAAGACAACCCAAAAATAATCATGTCAATTGGATCTGTAAAACTCAAGTTATGATAAAACCACCAAAGCAAGGCACAAAAGCTCCATTATAATACAAATTTTATTGATCAAAACACAAAAGGAACAGCCCTAAATTCGTGCACCACGAGCTCTAGCCTCCATTGCTTATATAACGAGCCCATGGGCCAACCCAATCCTAACTAGGACTCAAATCGTACTCAGATTCAACCAAAACTTTCCATAACTGCACAAGACTCTTCCATACGCAGATAGAAGCAATCCTAAGACTTCCAAACACCTTAGGAACATATCACACATTCCTAAAAGTCCCCAACTCCGTGTCCCACACGAAACCCAGTCATAACCAACTCAAATATTTCAATATTTGAGTCAAACCCGACTCAGCCGCAGGCTGAGTCCGTAACCTAGTCGGTTGGACCTTTCTGACCAATTCTTTACGTCCACATCTATTCATCACGCCTTGGAACCATGTTTCCACATCCATGCACTAATTGCACACATTCAAACACCTTCCAATGATGCCCATGACACCTTCATATGCATTGTTCTTGATCCAGACTTGCTGCGCGACCTCCCGATCAACTCAACCACAATTCCTCATGAACTTGGTTGTTGAACCTCATCTTCTCCTAAGACTAGTTCAATGGATGTCGTCACCAGCCATGTATTAAACTCAAGCAACACCTGCACATGAACAAACAACCAATACTTCCGAGCACAAGTCCATGACTTGACTCTCGTTAGTTCCGATAACCACAACACCTTACGTGGGCACCTCACATAAGCATGTTGCAAATCATAGCAAAAAGATATAAACCATAACCACCAAAACAAACTTAAAACATAGTAAAAGAATACTAAGAAAACTTTCCATAGATGTAAAGCAAGTTCGAATCAATTCAAAGTAAAAGCGAAACCATAGCAATCTAGCTCCAGACCTTCCCAAAACTAACCGGACCTTGAGCCGGAGCTAACCAATGCTAGCAGGACCTAGCACCAGAGCTTACCAAAGCTAGTCCGACCTAGCCACATAAAGTCGAACCTAACCAAAACAAGTCGGACCTAGACAAAGAAGTCGGACCTTACGTCAAACCTTGCCAAAGCTACCCAAAACAAGCCGAACCTATCGTCGGACCTTTCAGGAGCTCGGACCTAGAGTCAGACCTTATTGAAAAGGTTGTTTTGGAAGTATTCAAAACTTTTATCGACAAAGCTAATGTATTCAACACACATAGGTCTCGCAGTCTCCCCCTTGATGAATGCATTGTCAACACCAGATAAAATTCGAACATTTGCTTATTCACGTGAAATGTTTTGAAAACAATTTCTCCCCCCTATACATATTTCTCTCGCTTTGTAAATAAGAAATAAAATGAGAAGAAAAAGAAAAATACAAAAGTTTTCCCCACGAGAAGGATCGTACCAAAAACACTTGTGAATGTGTGCAATGTGTGATCAATGTGCAATCGTGCAAAATTCTCTACCTTTGAGAATGTATTCAGCAAGGTTCAAAAGAGAAATTTCAATTGTTATGAGCATATTATAACATAAACATATAAAACAAAGCCCATCCAAGTCGTACTATCAAGTAACTTACACTATAACATCAATGAGATACATAAAGTAGTCCAAGCTATGCTAGAGATCAAGTGTAATTTTCAATTTAAGCAAGTCATGATCTCACAAACTTAACTATTTCGAGACTTGAAAGCATGCCACTTATTGCTTAAATTTTATTTTCTTTTAAGCACAAACTTTGATCATCTGACATTTCCTAGAGATTATATGCCGCATTTGCCTTATTCTAACCAACCAAGCCAAGCCTATGTCATTTGACAATCAGAAGCTTAAGGACATAGTTTTAGTCATACACAACTTCTTCTAAGTTCATATCTAAGTACAATGATAAGCCATCTCAAAATAAGAAGTGTGATGCATTCATATTCTCTTGATCTTTTATCATTTTTATTTTATCATAAAACTCAACATTTGAGTAGTTGATTGATTAGTTTTTCATTATTGAAATCACTTGTGAGCATGCAACAAGTTCAAAACAGCAAGAAAGTTCGATCATGACCAGATTTAGTGTAAGTATTGATTTCAATTAATAGTCATGGCAAAAACTACGAAATGTAAAACACGAGTAATATAGTAAGAACTTTTAGCATGTAAAAGGAATCACAAAGTCATATATGTATGAAATTATATGCTCATATTATTTTTAAGTTAAGATTCTCACAAAGATTTCCCAAGTTTCAAAACTCCCCCTCAATTATATGCCATGAGGATGCATAACCCGTATTTCACTATGAATGAAACAAAAACGAGTGAAATCCAAAGGTTTTGTGAAAATAGTGAAGCACAATGTTTCCTTTTTCAACATTATCGTGGAGAAAGTGATACCTAATGTCAATGTGCTTTGTTCTCGAATGTTGCACAGGATTTCTAGCAATGAAAATGGCACTATTGTTATCACAAAACATTGGAACACTAACTAGATCAACCCCATAGTCCTAAAGTGTTTGAACAATCCAAAGAATTTGTGAGCAAGCGCTAGCAACAGCTACATAATCAGATTCGGTTGTGGATTGTGCAACTGAGTTTTGTTTTTAGAGGACCAAGCAACAATAGAATTACCCAGAAAATGACAAGCGCTCAAAGTACTTTTCCTATCAATCATTGAACCCCCAAATTCTGCATCCGAAAAACTTTTCAAAGTAATGGTTGAGGAAGAAGGAAGAAAAATGCCAAATTCTTGAGTTCCATGTAAGTACCGGAAAATTCTTTTGATGGCTTGATGATGTGAAGCAAGTGGGGAAACTTGAAATCGTGCACAAAGACATACGCTAAATTGTATGTCCGATCTTGATGTTGTGAGGTACAAAAGTGATCCGATTGGTGTCCTTGTTGTACCCATTGGTGTCCGAAGAGGCTTGCTTTTGTCCATGTTGAAGCACTTAAGAAGGTCTCTTGTATACTTCGTTTGGTGCACCATGGTTCCCTCCTTGGTTTGCTTGATTTGAAGCCCCAAAAAGTACGTGACTTCTCCCATCATACTCAGCTCAAATTCTAATCTCATCATAGCTGAAAACTTCAACACAAGAACATGAGAAGCACAACCAAAGATAATATCATCCACATACACTTGAACGACTAATGAGTCATTGCCATGTTTAAGCAAAAAATGAGTTTTATCAACCTTGCCCATGGTAAACCCCTTTTCAAGTAAGAATGTTTTTAACCTATCATACCATGCTTTAGGGGCTTGATTGAGGCCATACAAGGCTTTGGATAGTTTGTAAACATGATTAGGAAAATCTGGATTTTCAAACCCCGTTGTTGCTTGACATAAACCTCCTCATCTGTGTTGCCATTAATAAAAGAAATTTTAACAGCCACTTGATATAATAGATGCAGCAAAAGCTAACAAAATTCTTATGGCTTCTAATCTAGCAACGGGAACAAAAGTTTCATCAAAATCTATACCTTCAATTGGTGGGAAACCTTGAGCAACATACCTAGCGTTATTCCTAACCACAACCCCATCCTCACTTTGTTTATTTTTAAACAGACATTTTGTTCAAATCAAAGTGTGGCCTTGAGGTGGAGGTACTAGTTACCAAACATTATTTCTTTCAAAAATTTCTAACTCTTCTTGTGTGGCAGTAATCCAAGATTCATTAGTTACTGCGTGTGATATATCCTTGGGTTTAAAAGAAGCAACAAAAGCAGAATGAGCGTGGGAGTTTGGATCGTAAAACCTGGACCGTGTGACTCGTTCGTGCAAGCTTCCAATGATTTGTTGTGGAGGATGACTTTTGAGAATGCGGAGGGGAGCAGACACTTCACAAGCTTCTTCTTCTTTGTGTTCATCACAAATCGATGAGCTTCTGACATGAGGATTATCTGGACCAGCAATGGTGGTCGTTGGTGCTGGTTGAGAATCAAAATCAGGAGCTGGAACAATGTCATTAGCTGCTGGATTTTCGGGCAGCAACACCACTTCTTCCTCATCTTCAACGAAAATGCTCTCCCCCTATGGATATGGATCCGGATCTGCAATATTTGAGCTAGTACCTAGGCTAGCTGCATTAAAAGAAACCTCACAAGTCTCCACAATTTTGTTAGTGTCAAGTAAAAGCACACGGTAGCTTCTAGTATGAGATGGATTACCAAGAAACATGCCATCAAGTGATCTAGGTTCAAATTTATCAAGATTACCATGTTTCTTAACAAAGCATTTGCAACCAAAGACCCAAAAGTGTGTAACACTAGGCCTATGTCCAAACTGGAGCTCATATGGTGTTTTACCTAGCTTACTACGCAAGAGAACACGATTTGAGACAAAACAAGCGGATGCAACTGCATCAAACCAAAATTTCCTGGGAGATTGATATTCATCAAGCATTGTCCTAGCCATCTCAACAAGGTTATGTTCTTTCTCTCTACAACACCGTTTTGTTGAGGTACATAAGGTAAAAAATGATGATCTATTCCGTTTATAGCACAAAAGTGATCAAAAGATCGATTTTTAAATTCGGTTCTATTATCACTTCTAATTGTTTTTAAAGATCCTGGGTGATCAATTGATAATCTAAGAAAAAAAGTTCGAAAGTGACTAAAAGCTTCATTTTTAGATGCCCTAAAGTAAACCTAAGAGTATCTAGAATAATCATCAACAATCACAAGAACATATCATTTACCTCCAAAGGATTGAACACATGAACATCCTACGGTGTCAAGGTGCAAAAGTTGATCCGGTTCAGTTGTCATGATCACTGTGACAGGAGTATGTGAACCTGTAACCATCTTAGCATGCCTACAAAAAGAGCACACAATTTCTTTGTCCCCTTTAAGCTTAGGCAGCCCACGTATGCGATCAAGAGCACTAACATGCGTTAGATGATCAAAGCCTACGTTACCAAGTCTACGATGCCAAAAATATAAGTCCTTCGAATCATTAGCAACTAGACACCTATGTTTAGAGGAAGGCATATCAAAATCAGCTTTAATAACTCTTTCAAAGTGAGACATGTTAAAAATAAGCTCACTATTTGAATATACAACTTTGCAGCAATTTTTCGTGAAAATAATTTCCAAATTTTCATCTAGCAATTGTGAAACAGAATGCTAGTTGTATTTCAAAGTTTTAACAACTGTCACATCTTTCAAAGTGTAGTGATCATTTACTTTAACTGAAGCTTTAGCAATTATAGGAGTTGAAGAATTATCGGAAAAGTAACATTCTCTACACGTGACACAAAAGAGAGGGTGAAGAACCATTCTTTGTTACCAGTCATGTGGCATGAGCAACCTGAATCCACAATCCAAATGTTCTCCTTCCTCAAGCGTGTAACCTACATAGAAGCACAATGCGTCGATGACTCAATACTGGGGTTAGTCAAAAGGCATTTAGGAATCCAATACTGAGTCATACGGCGTGCAGTAGGAAAAAAACGTGAAAGCTGAGACAAAACAACAGGTTTATGAGCCAAAATTTGAGGATTTTTGTACCCAACTACTGACCTATGAGGTGGTACATGTGTAGCACCAAAAACACTATGTTTGGGGGCAAAGTTTGCATGTTTTTGACTGATAACAGAAGGTTGCATGTTCTTGATATTTGGTTTATCATGTACAACAAATGTTGCATGAGAATTATGAGATCTAGCTTACATTCTTTCCTTTTTCTATTGTTTAGCTAGTCTATAACAAAAATCTATGACATGACCATCTCTACCACAATGGGTACAATGAAATTTACCTTTGTGTTCATGTCTAGGTGAGCAAGCAACATGTTTATTAGAAACTGAATGAGACAACATCCTTGTAGATTTGAAAACCACTTTTTTATGTTTAGGAACTGTTTGGATCAAACCACTTCCCAATTACTTTATAATTTAGGTGGATGTGCCTTAGCATGACGATAAGAATCAGTACCTAAACAAGATTTATAATTACAAGACTTGGACGAATTCAGCAGCATGTTTAGGTTCTTATTTGCATTACAAAAACGATCTAATGTCATATGCATGTTATCAAGTTTATTGGATAGATCAAGGCAATTTTCACATGAAGTTGTTCCTTTTAATTTGCAATTAGAACAATTTTTACTTCATGAGCACGTAAATAATTGTTCAAAACAAAACTTTCATTCATAGCATCTCGTAGTTTCTTATCAAGATCATAACAATTACAACAATGCAAAGAAATTGTAGAACAGCTAGCATCTTTCAAGTTTTTCATCATTAAGTGCAGCAAGCTCCCCATTCTTTTCAATTTCTAACTCAAATTTATCAAGTGTGGAGGTGTTCACACTTCTTTATAAGGACAATTGTTCATATATTAAATCACATGGGAAACAAAAATCATCACTAGGAATCAAGGATTTCAAACGATTTATTTTAGATTCTAGTGACTCAATTTTAATAGCATTGTCCCTAAGCTTTTAGTCCTTTTTCTTAACTATAATAGTGACACGAGAAATAGCATGACACATTTCTTCGCAAGTAGGACATACCTCTTCATTGTCGCTGTTGTGTTCTGCCTCCTCTATACTTGATCTTGACATACCCGCCATGAAGCACAAGTTTGCCAATTCGTCTTCATCTTTGTCACCTCCGACGTCCACATCACTCAAGCCAAGTTCTTGAAGCCTATTCACCAATTGGCGTCCTGTAAAACCCTTCTTTTTCTTGTTGTTGTTTGCAGAAGAGTGTTTCGTCCTTGTTTGCTTTTTATCACAGGAAGTAGTACCTGAAAGGTAGGGCAATCTGTGCTAAAATGTCCTATCTTACCACATTCGAAGTATTGTTGAGGTCCGGAGCTTCATCTCCTTCTAGTTCTCACATTTTGTAATGATTTTGAGAATATAGTAGAGAGAAGTGCTAGCTCTTCCACTAGAAACTCCTCAATCTGTTCAATGGTTGGAGAGGACAACAAAGCAAGTGTACCACAAGATGAAGATTAGCCAGAGCTAGTCATATCATGTTGAGAAACAAATGCAAGAGACTTGTTGGGGTTCTTACGTGAGATTATGCCAATTTCATGAGTTTTCAATTTAGATATATTACATCTAATGTAAGTGTACTCATGACAGTGGATTCACGAATAGATGAAACTTTTATCTCTCAAATTGACATGTCTAATGCACTTAGTAATTGCCTAGCATTCTCAGCTTCTGAAAAATTAACATTGACACTACGCAAGTTGCTGAGAATTTTATTAAAGCGAGCAAAAAAGATCATCGATCGAGTCACCGGGTTGCATCTCAAAATGCATGTACTCCTTTTTGAACATGTATTGACGTACCTCCTTGATTGTCTTGTATCCTTCATGGTAATCACATAGAGCTTTCCAAACATCATACGCAGATCGGAAGTGAGCAACACAGTCGAAGTCGCTTTGAGTTAATCCTTGTATGATCAAGTTTTGTGCCTTGTTGTTGTTGTCGACATCGCTCATATTTGTAGCCGTAACTTGATCGTTTGACGACACTTCGTAAGGATTGTACACCTTTTCCATATTGCAAAGCCTTGCGCCTGGATGAAAGCTTCCATGCGTGCCTTCCAAACCTGAAAATCAATACCACTAAACACACAAGGTTTGGCAGAGTATATCTCAATGATGTTTAGTTCAAAAACACGTGCAAATCACAAAGATTAGAGCACCATGGCTCTGATATCAATTGTAGGATCGAGGAGCACGTGAAAAGGTACCAGAGGGGGGTCAATGGTAGATTAAAACTTATTCAGCAGAATCATCAAAAAACCCTCGGCAGAAAATTGATCTGTTAAAGAATTCGTGTGTACGACTAATTTAAACGTGTTCAACCATGAAAAAAGTAGTATATATATTAGATAATAAAGTCACAAATACACACAAAAGAATCACAAAAAAGCGTCGAGAAAATTCTCAAGTTACGATCCAAAGATTGCACGAAGGTCAATCTGTTGTACCTGAGAAGAAAACCAGATCTGTAACACTGCAAAAAAACTCGTCTAGTCCCAAAACCACAAATCAAATGACTGTGAAATTTTCACATATGATAGAAAATCAAGTTGTGAAGACAACCCAAAAATAATCAGGTTAATCGGATCTGTAAAACTCGAGTTATGATAAACTCATCGAAGCAAGGTAGTGCTGTGCAGAAACTCAAAGAGAAAGACTTGAAGAAAACAAGTTGAACGAACAATACACAAAAGTTCCTTTCAACTATGAATTTTATTCAATAGAACACAAGAGGAACAACCCAAAAATCGTCTACCAAGAGCTCTGTCCTCCCTTGTTTATGTAACCAGCCATGAGGCCAACACAAACCAAACTACGACTCGTATCCTACTCAGTTTCAACCGAAACTTTCCATAATTGAACAAGACTCTTCCATACGCAGATAGAAGCAATATTAAGACTTCCAAATACCTTACTAACATATCACACATTCCTAAAAAAACTCAACGTCGTGGTCACCATGAAATCCTATCGTAACCAACTCAAATCTTTCCATATTTGAGTCAAATCTGACTCAGCCGCAGCCTGAGTCCATAACCTAGTTGTTTGAACCTTTCCGACCAATTGTTTACGTCCGCAACTCTTGATCATGCCCTGGAACCATGAAGCCATGTCCATGCACTCCATGCATACGGGCAAACGTCTTCCAATGACATCCACGATACCTTCATATGCATTGTTCTTGATTCAAACATGTTGCACGACTTTCCAATCAACTCAACCAAAATTCCTCCCGAACTTGGTTGCTGAACCTCATATTCTCCCTAAGACTAGTTCAATGGATCCCATCACCAGCCATGTCTTGAACTAAAGCAACACTCGCACATGTATAAACAACAGATATTTCCAAGCATAAGTCCCTGACTTGACTCACGTTAGTTTTCAAACCACAACACCTTACATTAGCACCTCACATAAGTATGTTGCAAAACATAGCAAAAACATTAACCACTATGATTAGCCAAAACGCATCAAAAACATAGTAAAAGAATACTAAGCAAACTTTCCATAAGTGTAAAGCAAGTTCAAAACATTGCAAGTTAAAAGCAGAATCATTGCAATATAGCACCGGACATTGCCAAAGCTAACCAGACCTTACCGAAGCTAGCAGGACCTAGCCGGAGCTAACCAAAGCTAGTCGTACCTAGCACCAGAGCTTACCAAAACTAGTCGGATCTAGCGCTGGAGATGACCAAAGCTAGTCCGACCAATGCAAAATAAGTCGGACCTAACCAAAGAAATCGGAGCTGGCCAAAGCAAGTCTGACCTTACATCAGACCTTGCCGGAGCTAACCAAAACAAGTCGAACCTATTGTCGTACCATGCTGGAGCTCGAACCTAGAGTCGAACCTTGTTGAAAAGGTGTTTTGGTAGTATTCAAAACTTTATTGTCAAAGCCAATGTATTCAGCATACATAGGTCTCACAAAATCCTATCATAACCATCTCAAATCTTTCCATATTTGAGCCAAACCCGACTCAGTCGTAGCCTGAGTCTATAACCTAGTCGAATGGACCTTTCTGACCAATTCTTTACGTCCACATATCTTCATCACACCTTGGAAATACGTTGTGACATCCATGCACTCTTTGCGCACGTGAAAACACCTTCCAATGACGTCCACGATACCTTCATATACGTTGTTCTTGATCCAAACCTGTTGTGCGACCTCCCGATCAAGTCAACCACAATTCCTTCCAAACTTGTTTGTTGAACCTCATCTTCTCCCTAAGACCAGTTCAATGAATCCCATCACCAGCCATGTCTTGAACACAAGAAACACCTTCACATGAACAAACAACTAATACTTCCAAGCACAAGTCCACAACTTGACTCTTGTTAGTTCCGATAACCACAACACCTTACGTGAGCACCTCACATAAGGATGTTGCAAACCATAGCAAATAGATATCAACCATAACCACCAAAACACACAGAACACTTAGTAATAGAATACTAAGAAAACTTTACATATACGTAAAGCAAGTTCGAATCAATTCAATGTAAAAGCAGAACCAGTGCAATCTAACTCCGGACCTTGCCAAAACTAACTGGACCTTGAGCCGGAGCTTACCAATGCTAGCAAGACCAAGCACCAAAGCTTACCAAAGCTAGTTGGACCTAGCAACAGCAAGTCAGACTTAACCAAAATAAGTCGGACCTAGACAAAGAAGTCGCACCTAGCCAAAGCAAGTCGGACCTTGCTGGAGCTACCCAAAACAAGTTGGACCTATCATCGGACCTTGCAGGATCTCGGACCTAGTATCGGAACTTGTTGAAAAAGGTGTTTTGGAAGTATTGAAAACTTTGTTTGACAAAGCCAATGATTCCGCACACACATCTCACAACTTGTGAGGTTTCTTTTGATGAAGCTAGCCTAGGTCCTAGCTAAAATATTGCAGGTCAAAATGCATATCCACATAAGAGAGTATTTTTGTTGAATATTAGGAAGAAGTGGAGCGGCTGACAGCACCACAACCAGCACCACCGTCAAATATTGCTGGTCCAGATCATCCTCAAGTTTCAAGCTCTTCAATTTGTGATGAAAATGAAGAACAAAGAGCTTGTGAAGTGTCCACTCCCCTCGGCGTCCTCAAAAGTCACCCTCCGGAACATATTATTAGAGGCTTGCACGAATGAGTCACACGGTCCATGTTTTTTGATCCAAAATCTCACGCTCATTCCGCTTTTGTTACTTCTTTTGAAACCAAAAATATATCACACGTAGTCACGAATGAATCTTGGATCAGTGCCATGCAAGAAAAGTTAGAAAATTTTGAAAGAAGTAATGTTTGTAAACTTGTTCCTCCACCTAATGGTCACACGTTAATAGGAACTAAATGGGTGTTAACAAACAAACAAAGTGAGGATTTGGTTGTGGTTAGGAATAAAGCTAGGCTTGTTGCTCAAGGTTTCACACAAGTTGAAGGTCTAGATTTTGACGAAATTTTGCTCTAGTTGCTAGTTTAGAAGCCATAAGAATTTTGTTAGCATTTGCTACATCTAAAGATTTCAAGTTATATCAAATGAATGTGAAAAGTGATTTTCTTAATGGCTACATAGATGAGGAGGTTTATGTTAAGCCACCACCAGGTCTTCAAAATCAAGATTAACCTAATCATGTTTATAAACAGTTGAAAGCTTTGTATGGTCTCAAAAAAGCACCTAGAGCATGGTATGATAGGTTAAAATCATTCTTACTTGAAAAGAGGTTTACCATGGGCAAAGTCAATAAAACTCTTTTTGTTCTTAAGCATGGCAATGACTCACTATTCGTTCAAGTGTATGTGGATGATATTATGTTTGGTTTTGATTCTCATGATATTGTGTCCAAGTTTTAAGCTATGATGAGTTTGTAATTTGAGATGAGTATGATGGGAGAACTCACGTCCTTTTTGGAGCTGCAAATCAAGCAAACTAAGGAGAGAACCTTTGTGCATCAAACGAAGTATACAATCTCCTGAGGTGTTTCAAGATGGAAAACAGCAAGCGTCTTCGAACACCATTGGGAAAAACAACAACACATTAACTTAATGAAGATGTTGAACCCGTTGATTAAAAAGAATATCGAAGCATGGTCGGGTCATTTTTGTACCTCACAACATCAAGACTGGACATATAATTCAGCGTATGTCTTTATGAAATTTTCAAGCATCCCCACGCACTTCACAACATTAAGCCGTGAAAAGAATTCTTAGGTATTTAAATGGTTGTAGGATCGAAGAGAACGTGAAAAGCTACAAGAAGGGAGGGTGAATGGTAGATTACAACTTTTCAGCAGAAGAAACAAAAACCCCTCAGCAGAAAATTGATCTGTTAAAGAAATTGTGTGTGCGACTAATATAAACTTGGTAACTTGTAAAAAAAAACAGTATATATTGTGGATAATCATGTCACGAAGACGTCACAACAATAATAATGAAAATCCATCGAGAAAAACTCAAGTTACGATCGAAAGATCGAACAAAGGTCAATCTGTTCGGCTGAGTAAAAACCAGATTTGTAACACTGCAAAGAAACTCGTGTAGATCAGAAACCACAAATCTAATGACCGTGATATTTTCACATATGATGGATAATCACGTTGTGAAGACAACCCAAAAAGAATAACGTGAATTCGATCTGTAAAACTCGAGTTATGATAAAACCACTAAAGCAACGTAGTGCTGCGCAGAAACTCGATGAGAAAAACTTGTCCGAAACAAGATAGACAAACAAGGCACAAAAGTTACTTTAAACTATGATCTTTATTCAATAGAACACAAGAGGAACAGATCAAAATCCGTGCGCCACGAGCTCTGGCCTCCCTTGCTTATATAACCAGCCATGAGGCCGGCCCAAACCAAACTAGGACTCGTATCCTACTGAGTTTCCACCAAAACTTGCCATAACTGCTAAAGACGCTTCTATACACAGACAGAAGCAGTCTTAAGACATCCAAACACCTTAGGAATGTATCCCACATTCCTAAAAACAACTCAACCTCGTGACCCACATGAAATCTAACCAAAACAAACTCGAAACTTTCCATAAACCAACCATAACCACCTCAACCGCAGCCTGAGGCATATTCCAGCCGGTTGGACCTTACCAACCAATTCTTTAGGTCCACATCTCTTTGTCATGCCTTGGAACCATGCAGCCATGTCTATGCACTCCTTGCACACGTGCAAACACCTTCCAACGACGTCCACAATACCTTCATATGCATTGTTCTTGATTCAAACATGTTGCGCAACATCCCGATCAAGTCAACCATAATTCCTCCCGAACTTGGTTGTTGAACCTCATCTTCTCCCTAGGACTAGTTCAATGGATCCCGTCACCAGCCATATCTTGAACTCTAGCAACACCTGTACGTGAATAAACAATTGATACTTCCGAGCACATGTCCTCGACTTGACTCTCGTTAGTTCCGATAACCACAACACCTTACGTGAGCACCTCACATAAGCATGTTGCAAACCATAGCAAAATGATATCATCCATAACCACCAACACACACCAAAAACTTAGTAAAAGAATACTAAGCAAGCTTTCCATAAACCAAAAAGCAAGTTCGAAATATTGCAAGTTAAAAGCAGAACCATTGCAATGTGGCACCGGACCTTGCCAAAGCTAACCAAACCTATGGACAAAGCTTACAAAAGCTAGCAGGACCTGGCGTTGGAGCTTACCAAAGCTAGTCGGATCTAGCACTGAAGCTTTCCAAAGCTAGTCGGACCTAGCGCCGGAGCTGACCAAAGCTAGTCAGACCTAGCGCAAACAAGTCGGGCCTTATGTCAGACCTTGCCGGAGCTACCCAAAACAAGCCGAACCTAACATCAGACCTTGCAGGAGCTGGGACCTAGAGATGGACCTTGTTGAGACGGGTGTTTGGGCAGTATTCAAAACTTTTATTGTCATAGCCAATGTATTCAACACACATAGGTCTCACAATCTCTCCCTTGATGAATGCATTGAAAACACATTTAAAATCCGAACACTGGCTTATGAAAAGTTTTGAAAACAATAAAATGAGAAAGAAAGAAATTTCAAAGCAAATATTTCTCCCCCTATACTTATCCCCCCCCTTTTGAATCAGAAATAAAATAAGAAGAAAATCAATATTTCTCTCCGTGAGAAAATTCGTGCCAAAACACTTGTGAATGTGTGCAATGAGTGATCAATTTCTCCCCTTTTAACAATGTATTCAGCAAGGTTCAAGAGAGAAATTTCAATTGTTATGAGCATATTGTAACACCTACATATAAAAAGAAGCTTGTTCAAGTCATACTATCAACTAACTTACACTATCACATCAATGAAATACATAAAGTAGTGTAAGCCACGCTAGAGATCAACTGTAAATTTCAATTTAAGCCAGTCATGATCTCACAAACTTAACCATTTCAAAACCTGAAAGCATGACACTTGTTGCTGCATTTTTCATTTTTCAATATTATTTAAAGCACAAATTCTGATCATATAACATTTGCAAGAGATTATATGCCGCATCTGCCTTATTCTAACCAACCAAGCCAAGCCCATGTCATTTGACAATCAAAAGCTTAAGGTCATGGTTTTAGTCATACACAACTTCTTCTAATTTCATATCTACATGCAATGATAAGCCATCTCAAAAGAAAAAGTGCAATGCATGCATATTCTCTTGATCTTTTCTCATTTTTATTTGGTCATAAAAGCTCAACATGTGGATATTTGATTAATTATTTTTTATTATTAAAAGCACTTGTGAGCATGGAACAAGTTCAAAACAGCAAGAAAGTTCGATCATGACCAGATTTAGTGTAAGTAATTATTCCAATTACTAGTCATGACTAAAACTACAAAATGTATAATATGAGTAATGTAGTAAGAACTTTGCATGTAAAAGGAATCACAAAGTCATATATGTATGAAATACTATGCTCATGTTATAAATTCAGATTCACATATAGACTTCCCGAGTTTCAAAACTCCCCCTCAATTTAAGACATGGGGATGCATGACCCCTATTTCACTATGAGCGAAACAAAAACGAGTGAAATCCAAAGGTTTTGTGAAAATATCAGCTAATTGTTGTTCTGTATCTACATGGTGAAGCACAATGTTTCCTTTTTTAATATTATCACGGAAAAAGTGATACCTAATGTTAATGTCCTTTGTTCCCGAATGTTGCATGGGATTTTTAGCAATGCAAATAGCACCAGTGTTATCAGAAAATAGTGGAACACTATCTAGATCAACCCCATGGTCCTTAAGTGTTTGAACAATCTAAAGAATTTGTGAGCAAGAACTAGCAACAATTCATATTCATATTCGGTTGCGGATTGTGCAACTGAGTTTTGTTTTCTAGAGGACCAAGCAAGAAGAGAATTACCAAGAAAATTACAAGCACCCGAAGTACTTGTCATATCAATCCTACAACCCCCGAAATCACCATCCAAAAAAGCTTTCAAAGAAACGGTTGAGGAAGAAGGAAGAAAAATGTCAAATTCTTGAGTTCCATGTAAGTACCTGAGAATTCTTTTGATGGCTTCATGTGAAGCATGTCGGGAAGCTTGAAATCGTGCACAAAGCCATACACTGAATTGAATGTCTGGTCTTGATGCCGTGAGGTAGAAAAGTGATCCGATCATGCTTCTATATTCTTTTTGATCCACAGGTTCACCATCTTCATCAAGCTCAAGTGTCGTTGTTGTACCCATTGGTGTCCAAAGAGGCTTGCTTTTGTCCATGTTGAAGCGCTTATGAAGGTCTCTTGTATAGTTTGTTTGATGCACAAAGGTAACTTCCTTGGTTTGCTTGATTTGCAGCCCCAAAAAGTACGTGAGTTCTCCCATCATACTCATCTCAAATTTTGAACTCATCATAGCTGAAAACTTGGACACAGCATCATGAGAAGCACAACCAAAGATAATATCATCCACGTACACTTGAACAAATAATGAGTCACTGCCGTGCTTAAGCACAAAAAGAGTTTTATCAAACTTGCACATGGTAAACCCGTTTTCAAGTAAGACTATTTTTAACCGATCATACCATGCTCTAAGGACTTGTTTGAGACCGTACAAAGAATTGGACAGTTTGTATACATGATTAGGTAAATTTGATTTTCAAAACCTGGTGATTGCTTGACATAAACCTCCTCATCTATGTATCCATTAAGAAAAGCACTTTTAACGTCCATTTGATATAACTTGAAACCTTTAGATGCAGCAAAAGCTAAAAAAATTCTTATGGCTTCTAATCTAGCGGCATGAGCAAACGTTTCATCAAAATCTAGAGCTTCAATTTGTGTCAAACCTTGAGCAACAAATCTAGCCTTATTCCTAACCACAACTCCATCCTCACTTTGTTTATTTTTAAACACCCATTTAGTTCCAATTGAAGTTTGACCTTGAGGTGGAGGTACAAGTTTCAAACATTATTTCCTTCAAAATTTTCTAACTCTTCTTGCATGGCAATAATCAAAGATTCATTAGTGAGTGTGTGTGATATATCTTTGGGTTTAAAAGAAGCAAAAAAAGTAGAATGAGTGTGAGAGTTTGGGTTGCAAAATCTGGACCGTGTGACTCGTTCATGCAAGCTCCCAAAGATTTGTTGTTGAGGATGACTTTTGACGATTCGGAGGGGAGTAGACACTTCACAAGCTCCTTGTTCTTCATGTTCATCACAGATTGAAGAACTTGTGGCTTGAAGATGATCTGTACCAGCTGCAGTAGTTGTTGTGCTGGTTTTGGTGCAAAATCAGCAGTGTGATCAACGTCCTTTGCTTCTGAATTTTCGGGTAGGAGCCCCACTTCTTCGTCTTCTTCGATGAAAATACACTCCCCCTACGGATATGGATCTGGTCCTGCAATATTAGAGCTAGTATCTGAGCTAGATTCATCAAAAGAAACCTCACAAGTCTCCACAATTTTGCTAGTGTCAAGTAAAAGCACACGGTATCCTATAGTATGAGATGGATAACCAAGAAACATGGCATAAACAGATCTAGCTTCAAATTTATCAAGATGACAATGTTTCTTAACAAATCATTTACAACCAAATAGCTGAAAGTGTGTGATGCTAAGCCTATGTCCAAACCGAAGTTCATAAGGTGTTTTTCCTAGCTTAGCACGCAAGAAAACACGATTTGAGACATAACAAGTGGTTGCAATTGCATCAGCCCAAAATTTGCTAGGAGTTTGATATTCATCAAGCTTAGTCCTAGCCATCTCAGCTAAGGTTCTGTTCTTTCTCTCTACGACACCATTTTGTTGAGGTACATGGGGTGAAGGAAATTGATGATCTATTCCTTCTTTAGCACAAAAGTGATCAAAAGTTTGATTTTTTCAAATCAGTTCCATTATCACTTCTAATTGCCTTTATAGATCCTGGGTGATCAATTGATAATCTAAAAAATAAAGTTCTAAAGTGACTAAAAGCTTTATTCTTAGATGCCACAAAGTAAACCCAAGAGTATCTATAATAATCATAAACAATCACAAGAACATAACATTTGCCTCCAAAAGATTGAACACGTGAAGGACCCACGGTGTCCAGGTGCAAAAGTTGTCCCGGTTCAGTTGTCATGATCATTATGAGAGGAGCATGTGAACCTGCAACCATGTTAGCATGTCTACAAGAAGAGCACACAATTCCTTTGCCCCCCTTTAAACTTTGGCATCCCACGTATTCAATCAAGATCACCAACACGCGTTAGATGATCAAGTTCATCACAAGTAGAACAATGCAAATCAATTGTAGAACAGCTAGCATCTTTCAAATTTTTGTCATTAAGTGCAGCAAGCTCTCTGTTCTTTTCAATTTCAAATTCAAGTTTATCAAGTGTGGAGGCGTGTGCACTTCTTAAAGAGGACAGTTCTTCATATATTAAAACACATGAGGAACAAGAATCATCACTAGGAATCAAAGATTTCAAACGGTTAATTTCAGATTCTAGTGACTCAATTTTAACTGCATTTTCCCTAATCTTTTTGTCCTTTTTGTTAACTAACAGTGGCACGAGAAATAGCATGACACATTTCTTTGTAAGTAGGACATACCTCTTCACTATCACTGTTGTGTTCTGCCTCCTCCATACTCGATCTTAACTTGCCCTCCACGAAACACAAGTTTGCCAGATCATCTTCATCTTCGTGACTTCCGATGTCCACATCGCTCGAGCTAAGTTCTTGAAGTGTGGAGATAAAAATATTCACCAATTGGTGTCCTGTAAAACCCTTCTTTTTATTGTTGTTGTTTGCAGAGGATTGTTTCGTCCTTGTTTGCTTTTCATCACGGGAAGTTGCACTTGAGAGGTCAGGGCAATCCATGCAAAAATGTCCTGTCTTACCACATTCGAAGCATCGTTGAGGTCCGGCACTTCCTCTCCGTCTAGTTCTCACATTTTGCAATGCTTTTGAGGATCGAGTAGAGATGAGTGCAAGTTCTTCCTCTGGAAACTCTTTAATTTGTTCAAGGGTTAGCGAGGACAACAAAGCAAGTGTTCCAAAAGATGAAGATTGGCTAGAGCTAGGCAAGTAACGTTGAGAAACAAATGCAAGGGACATAGTTGGGTTCTTACATGAGATTGTGTCAACTTCATGAGTTTTCAATTTAGAATATAGAACATCTAAAGTAAGTGTACTCATGAAAGTAGATTCACAAATAGGTGTGACTTTCATATCCCAAATTGACATGTCTAATGCACTTAGTAGTTGCCTAGCATTCTCAGCATCTGAAAATTTAACATTGACGCTACGCAAGTTGCTGAGAATTTTATTAAAGCGAGCAAAGAGATCGTTGTTAGACTCACCTGGTTGCATCTCAAAGCGCATGTACTCCTTTTTGAACATGCCTTGCCTTACCTCCTTGATTGTGTTGGATCCTTCGTGATAGTCGCATAGTGCTTTCCACACATCGTATGCAGATCGGATGTGAGCAACATAGTCAAAGTTGCTTTGAGTTGATCCTTGTATGATCAAGTTGCCAGCCTTGTTGTTGTTGTCGACATCTCTCATGTTTGTAGTTGTGACTTGATCGCTTCACGGCACGTCGTAAGGCTTGTACACCTTTTCCTATATTGCAAAGCCTTGTGCCTGGATGAAAGCTTCTATACGTGCCTTCCAAACCTGAAAATCAATACCACTAAAGACAAAAGGTTTTGCGGAGTATTTCTCCATACTGGTTAGTCAAAAACATGTGCAAATCACAAAGATTAGAGCACCTTGGCTCTTATACAAATTGTAGGATCAAAGAGCACGTGAAAAGCTACCATAGGGGGAAAATGGTAGACTTAAACTTTTTCAACGGAAGCAACAAAAACCCCTCAGTAGAAAATCAATCTGTTAACAAGATCGTGTGTGCGACTAATCTATACGTGGTCAATCATGACAAAACCAGTATAGATCATGGAGAATCAAGTCACAAAAGACGTCACAACAAGAATCACAAAAATCCATCAAGAAAAACTAATCTTATGATTGAAAGATTGAAGAAAAACTAGATCTGCAACACCGCAGAGAAACTAGTGTAGATCCAAAACCAAAAATCCAATGACCATGAAATTTTCACAGATGATAGATAATCAAGTTGTGAAGATAACCCTAAATGAATTACATCAATTGGATCTGTAAAACTCGAGTTATGATAAAACAACTCCAACAAGGTAGTGTTGTGCAGAAACTCAACGAGAAAGACTTCACAGAAACAAGTCGGACGAAAGCTCCTTTAGACTATGAATTTTATTAATCAAAACACGAAAGGAACAGCCCCAAATTCGTGCACCACGAACTCTGCCCTCCCTAAATTATATAACCAGCCCTTAGACCAACCCAATCCTAACTAGGACTCAAATCCTACACAGATTCAACTGGAACCTTCCATAACTGCTCAACACACTTCCATATGCAGATAGAAGCAATCTTCCAAACACCTTAGGAACATATCCCACATTACTGAAACAATCCAACTTTGTGACCTACACGAAATCCATAGGATCGAGGAGCATGTGAAAAGCTACCAGAGAGGGGTAAATGGTATATTACAACTTTTCAGTCGAAGAAACAAAAACTCCTTAGCAGAAAATTGATCTGTTGAAAAAATTGTGTGTGTGACTAATCTATACGTGATCAATGGTGATAAAACCAGTATTGATTGTGGAGAATCAAGTACCTAAGACTTCACAACATGAATCACGAAAATCCATCGAGAAAAACTTGAGTTAAGATCGAAAGATCGAACAAAGATCAATCTGTTCTACCGAGTATAAACCGGATCTATAACACTGCAAAAAAACTAGTGTATATAAGAAACCACAAATCCAATAACCGTGAAATTTTCACAGATGATAGACAATAAAGTTGTGAAGACAACCCAAAAAGAATCACATCAATCGGTTCTATGAAACTTGAGTTATGATAAAACCACCAAAGCAAGATAGTGCTGCGCAGAAACTCGATGAGAAAAACTTGTCTGAAACAAGTCGGACAAACAAGGATCAGAAGTTCCTTTAAACTGTGATCATTATTCAATAGAACATAAGAGGAACAACTCAAAATTGGTTCACCATGAGCTCTGGCCTCCCTTGCTTATATAACCAGCCATGAGGCCAACCCAAACCAAACTAGGACTCGTATCATACTCCTTTTCAACCAAAACTTTCCATAACTGCTCAAGACTCTTCTATAGACAGATAGAAGCAATCTCAAGACTTCCAAACACCTAAGGAATGTATCCCACATTCCTAAAAACATCTCAACCTCGTGACCCACACGAACTATAAACAAAAAAAACTCGAAACTTTCCATAAACCAACCATAACCACCTCAGCCGTAGCTTGAGGCATATTCCAAATGGTTGGACCTTTCCAACCATATCTTCACGTCCACATCTCTTCATCATGCCTTGAAACCATGCAGACACATCCATGCACTCCTTGCACACGTGCAAACACCTTCCAACGACGACCACAATACCTTCATATGCATTGTTCTTGATTCAAACATGTTGTGCAACATCCTGATCAACTCAACCACAATTGCTCCCAAACTTTGTTGTTGAACCTCATCTTCTCCCTAGGACTAGTTCAATGGATCCTGTCACCAGCCATGTCTTGAACTCAAGCAACACCTGCATGTGAATAAACAACCGATACTTCCGAGCACAAGTCCTCGACTTGACTCTCGTTAGTTCTGATAACCGCAACACTTACGTGAGCACCTCACATAAGCATGTTGCAAACCATAGCAAAATGATATTAGCCATAACCACCAACACACACCAAAAACTTAGTAAAAAAATACTAAGCAATCTTTCCACAAACCAAAAAGAAAGTTCAAAAATTGCAAGTTAAAAGCAGAACCATTGCAATCTAGCTCCGGACCTTGCCAAAGCTAACCGGACCTGGAGACAAAGCTTACCAAAGCTAGCAGGACCTAGCGCCGAAGCTTACCAAAACTAGTCGAAACTAGCGCCAGAGCTTACCAAAGCTAGTTGTACCTAGCGCCAGAGCTGACCAAAGCTAGTCGCACGTAGCGAAAGCAAGTCGGACCTTACGTCAGACCTTGCCGGAGCTACCCAAAACAAGTCGGACCTATCGTCGGACATTGCAGGAGCTCAGACCTAGAGACGGACCTTGTTGAGACGGGTGTTTCGGTAGTATTCAAAACTTTCATCATCATAGCCAATGCATTCAGCACACATAGGTCTCACAATGGTGCTAAAGAATTTGACATTTTTCTTCCTTCTCCCTCAACCGTTACTTTGAAAGCTTTTTTGGATGCTGATTTCGGGGGTTGTTGGATTAATAGGAAAAGTACATCGGGTGCTTGTCATTTTCTTGGTAATTCTCCTCTAGAAAACAATGTACAGTTGCACAATCCACGACCGAATTTGAATATGTAGCTGATGCTAGCACTTGCTCACTAATTCTTTGGATTGTTCAAACACTTAAGGACTATGGGGTTGATTTAGATAGTGTTCTGCTATTTCTTGACAACACTAGTGCCATTTGCATTGCTGAAAACCCTATGCAACAATATAGAACCAAGCACATTGACATTAGGTATCACTTTCTTCGTGATAATGCTGAAAAAGGAAACGTTGTGCCTGACCATGTAGATACTGAAAGATAATTGGCTGACATTTTTATAGAACCTTTGGATTTTACTCGTTTTTCATTCATTCATAGTGAGATAGGGGTTATGCGTCCTCATGGCTTAAATTGAAGGGGAGTTTTGCAACTTGCAAAGTCTATGTGTGAATTTGAAATTATGAGATAATATGAGCATAAGTATTTGATACATATATGACTGTGATTTATTTTACATGCTGAAAGTTCTTACTACGTTACTCATGTTATACATTTTGTAGTTTTGGCCATGACTAGTAATTGGAATAACTACTTACAATAAATCTAGTCATGATTGAACTTTCTTGCTGTTTTGAACTTCTTGCGTGCTCACAAGTGCTTTTAATCATGAAAAATTCATCAATCAACAGCCCACATGTTGAGCTTTTAAGATCAAATGAAGATCGGAAAAGATCAAGAGAATATGCATGCATCACACTTCTTTTGAGATTGCTTATCATTGCACATAGATATGAACTTGGTAGGAGTTGTGTATGACTAAAACCATGTCCTTAAGCTTCCAATTGTCAAAGGGCATGGGCTTGGCTTGGTTGGTTAGAGTAAGGCGGATGCTGCTTATAATCTTGTGCAAAGTTCATATGATTTAAATTTGTATATTAAAAGATAACAAATGAACAACATGTGTCGTCTTACAAGTTTTGAAATAGTTGAGTTTGTGAGATCATGACTTGCTTAAATTGAAATTACACTTGATCTCTAGCATGTCTTACACTACTTTATGTATCTCACTGATGAGAGAGTGTAAGTTACTTGATAGTTTTACATGGATGAGCTATGTCTTATATGTATATGTCAAATTATGCTCATAAACAATTCAAAATTTCTCTTTCGAACCTTGCTGAACGATTTGTCATAGGGGAGAAATATGTCACACATTGAACATTCACAACTATTTTGCATGATTCTTCTTAGGGGGAGTGAATATCTTTAGGGGTAGAATATTTGGATTTCTTCTCATTCGATTTTTTATTTTCAAAAATGGGGAGAATTTTTCTTTTGTCAAAACTTATCATGAAACATGAAAGAGCCAATGCTCGTTTCCGTATTGGTGTTGTCAATGTATTCATCAAGGGGGAGATTATAAGATCTAGGTGCTAAATACATTGGCAAATATGTTAAAAGTGAAGATTTACATGTAAGTTTTGAATTTACCTAAGAAACCCACTTCACATTGTCCGAACTTGAGGGAACTAGTCGTACAGTGAGCTGCACATGTTTTTGTTTGGATTGTCCAAGCTTTGCAGCATGTGAGCTGCATCTGAGTCAATGCTTCAGAGTGTCCGGAATTTTCCTTTTATAATACATAGTGGCTGTTTGGACTTTCTGAACTTTCTACATTGTGAAATAATCGTGTGGCTGCTATATTGTTAACTTGCAATGTTTCAAACTTGTTTTTTGGCTAATGGTAGTTTGCTTAGTATTATATTTACTAAGTTTTTGGTGCATTTTGGCTGATCATTGTGGACATCATTTAGCTAGGTTTTGCAATGCATATGTGAGGTGATCACATAAGGAGTTGTGATTTTCGGACTAATGTGAGTCAAGTCGAGGACTTGTGCTTAGAGAAGTTGCTTGTTTGTTCATGTGCAGGTGATGTCATGGCTTCGGGTCAAGACATGGCTGGTGATGGTGATCCGTTGAAATAGTCTTAGAGAGAAGTTGAGGTTTAACAACAAAGTTCGTGAGAAACTATGGTTGAGTTGATCAGGAGTTCACGCAGGATGTTTGCGTCAAGAACAATGCATAAAAAGTTATCATGGACGTCGTTGGAAAATTTTTGCATGTGTGCAAGGGATTCATGGAAGTGGCAACATTGTTCCAATGTGTGTATAAGAGTTATGGGCATGAAGATGTGGCCGAGAAGGTCCAACCGGCTGGATTATGCCTCAGACTGCGGCTGAGGTGGTTATGGTTCATTTCTGGAAGGATTCGAGTTTGTTTGGGTTGGTTTTCTTGTTGGTCACGAAGTTTAGTTGTTTTTGGGATGTGTGGGGCATTCCTAAGGTGTTTCAAAGTCTTAGTATTGCTTCTATCTACGTATGGAACAGTCTTAAGCGGTTATGGAAGGTTTCAGTTGAATGCAAGTAGGAGTAGGAGTCCTAGTTTGATTGAAGTTGGCTTAGGGCTGGTTATATAAGCAAGAAAGGCCAGAGCTGGTGGGTGCAAGACTTGTGTCTATTCCTTTTATGTTTTCGGTGAAAATAATTCGTAGTTTAGAGGAGATTTTGTGCCTTGTTCGTGTGACTTGTTTTCATCAAGTCTTCCTCGTTGAATTTCTGAGTTGCCTGAAGTTTTTTTGGTCCTTTCATCATATTACAGATCCAATTGACGTGATTCTTTTTGTGTTGTCTTCACAACTAATTTATATATCATCTTTGAAAACTTAATAATCATTGATTTTGTGGTTATCGAGTTACATGGGATTCTTTGTAGCGTAGTAGATCTATTTCCTCTCTGTTAGAACATAGTGACCTTTGCTTTGGGTTTTGGTCATAACTTGAATTTTACTCGATGTTTTCTCATGATTCTTGTTGTTGTGTCTTTGTGACTTGATTATCTACAATATATACTTTTTTTGTCATGGTTGAAAATGTCTAGATTAATCACACACACTGGTTTCTACAACAGATTGATTTCTGCTGAGGGGTTTTTGTAGCTTCCATTGAAAATGTTTTAATATACCATTCACCCCCCTGGTAACTTTTCATGTGGTCTTCTATCCTACATTTGGATGATCCAAGCTATGGATATTCACATGATTTGTGAAAATCTATGTCAACATGTGACACTTGGACATTTGTTTCCTTAAGACCCGTGGGGAGCCTTAATTTTTAAACAACAACTCTAAAGGCCACCATCAGCTAGGAGGTCAAGAGTGAAATCAATACAATCAAGGAGGCTATGGGAATTTGAATTCCAATAGATTCAACTTCAACTAGGCTACTTTAAAGTATCGTTTCCATGGCCATGTAGACATCAATGACAACATACCAAAAAGCAACTGGCCAAGGACAAGACACTTTGAAAAGCATTCAAAATCCAAGGGTTCCAAAATCACTTGTTGGACTCTACACTTCGACCAAGCCTGTTCAACTTTGGGAAAAGTGACATTGTAAATGAAGCGTTTCTTATTTGATTATGGAGTCCACATGTTGTAATTCCCAAGGAAGTCTTTGATACGAAGTAAAAGTATTAGTTAGCTCAAGAGAACATCCAAGAATTCAAAGTGACACTCCCACAAGTGGACAACCTCATTATCTTTATGACAAACTTCCTCATTTCATCCACAACAACATTCTATGAAGACAGAGAAGCATAGGCCATCCAAATGGCCCAAGCCGCCAACATGAGAATGGTGGAAGAAGGACCAGTAACACCAAGTTAATGAAAAAACATCATCAAGAAGGAAAAGTCATCACAACATCAACAAGTCTCCATCAAGGCGATGAAGAGGTTGGGGCCATCGCGTGCCCCCACTTGCCAAAATGACAATCCAATGTGGTTTGGCATGTCAACAACAAAAGTCATCCACACCTTCATCTCCGAGTATGGACGTCGCACCACAACGCTAAACAAGACAGTGGTAAGTTATCTCATATTTGATTTACCAATTGCATATTTGAATTTATCATCAAACCTTGCATTTGAATTTAGCATGTTTGAACATTCACACTTGCATGTTGGAAAGTAAAATTTCCAACAAACATAAAACTAAAATTTGTAATTAAGGAAGAAATTTATTTGGATATAAACTTTGGGCATAACTTGTTGAATTTAATTTCCTAATTCAAACCGAAAAGATTCCCTTGATCCTCATTGCATTTGCAAGTTATTTCAAGTTGGGCAACACAATTTGACAAGGGGTTCAATTTGCTTTTGGCTAACATAACACATTTTTTAGTTGTTTTGTTTATTCTTGATTTTATTATAGCCAGGAGAAAATATTCAAAGAGGTTGTTTGGCAAGAAGGGAAGCCTCATCAGGATGATTTAAGCGCATATCCCTCCACCGATCTCGTTTTGAGTTCATGGTGGAGAAATGCTCAAGATGATAGCCCGATGGAGGACCAAGATGAAGCATCATTCATCTTCAACTCCAACCTCAACTTGGCAACAGACATTGAACACGAAGGCTATACCAAAATCCATGTTCGTGAATTTCTCACACAACAACCTTCAACCCCGAACTACTCTTCAAATGAGGTACCAGTTTAGAATCTTCTGTCGTTTGGATTGCATTATGATCGAATGTTTTTCTTGATTGGCGAGCAAGGCTTACAACTCCTCATCATCCAATTCTTATGCATCCTCACTAGAGTAAGTGTTGGCATGGCTTTTTGATTTTTCAAAAGGAATGTCACGTTACTTGGAAGAAATTTAAACAAGTACCTAGAATCTCACAAGCATTGTTTAATTGACTTTGTCATTCTCTGTCTAGGTTTAGTAAACAAATCTTATGAAATAACATAATCGATAAATTGGCATGTAGCAATCTAGGAATAATGATGACCATGATTTTGTTTTGAATCTCATGCATATATGTGGTTACTAAATTCAAATTCTTAGGGATGACATTAAATCTTTTCGGGGTGATAAATTAAGTGTCTTGTTTGCCATGATCCAAAAGAAAAAAATTTACTATTGTAAAAAGTCATGATGGTAAGAAAATTTTAAGATGAAGCAATTCATAGGGTGTACATCCATCACTTGCATTGCTATGAGTAGGAGCATTAGAAAATCTGCAAATTGATTAATATATAAAGCTCCACTCTTATACCAACGAATAGAACATTGTTTATGAATGCACTCGAATACGAACTCGATTGATCTTTGTTCTTTTTCTTCTCCAAATGTACAAATGAAATTTTATTACCTAACCCGAAGTTTCATCTGTACAAGTACCGGGAGCTAACCATCCCTCTTAATACAATAGGGGAAACTTGCAGGAGTAATGTTTCTATACACACATACAAGAAGTTGCTTGTTGAAGGAAGGCCTGTAGGTTCCATTTCAACATTTCCTGGCCAATGAGTAAATGAGCATGTTTCAAATCTATCAAAATTTAATCTCGAGGGCCAATCATAACATTATGAGGCGAGACTTGACTTGGAAACCCACCATGAGCGACTATTGGGCTGCTATGGATAAGTAAGATCATGATGATTCCAACTATTCCAAGCACCCATTCAAGCTCAAGGTAGATGCATCCATCTCTGGGTGCACGTTGTTCCTTTGTGACTACATGTTATTACGACCTTAGCCAAGGAATGACCAATCACACCCTACGCATGGGAGACCTTGATGTGTGTACAAGTGGAATCTATAACATTCTCTTCAACCTCGCTCAAGGAACCCATAGAGAACAACACAACATCGACGCTCAATGCTCCAATGTCGAATCGACGCTGCAACAAGGTTAGGACAACCTCATGTCCTACCTTTGCCGTTAAGGTTTCAATCCCTATCACGGACCTTGACCAAGAACAAGCTTGGGGAGGACCAAAAGTGAAACTTGATCTCTGGAGAAACTCAAAAATTGATTTAAATTGAAGTTCCTCATTTGATTTGAATTTCCATCCAAAGCCATATTGTCGGCGTTCCGATTTCCGACGAGTACCGACCGTGCTGCTCATTCTACCTCGATGCGGCCTAGCAACTAGGATAGGTGATGTATACCGGTTGGGGCCGGGTGCCCAAGGTCCAGCTCGGAGGTCGCTACTTCTAATTATCAATGGTGGGTGATTTACATGAGTGAGTAGATGTCTTAGTGATCTAGTGGAGGGGATGACTCCTCATGTGGGAGGTGGGCTATTACATATTCATTCCTATCCATTCATGCCTTGTGGCGGGGTTGCACTGAGATGCATGTCAGCGCCGTGCCTACTCTGTCTCATCGCGTTACATATCCTATCAGTCCTCCAGTGCCCAGGGTGGCATGCTGTCTCAGCAAGATGGGACAAGAAATGCAGAGACTTGGCAGCTGTAGTGGCTCAGTCTTCCACGCAGAGACCCTTGGGGAACGCTCTGGCCCTAGTGTTGCAGCCCGGTTGAGTGGGGCCATAAGTTCCTTGCTGTGCCAAGAGTCAGGGGATCTGCCCTTTCGTCCACCTAGATCGTTCGCCAAGTGGGACCATGGTGATACGGCCTAGGCTTGCTCCCTTTGGACAATTGTGATCGGCAGATCCAGACGTGGGCTTTGGCCACTCGGGTTCCAGGACCCCGACAGTAGCCCCCAAGTCTCTAGTCGATCAGCCTGCTCGATCTGAGGCTGGAGACAAACAGACTTCGCAGTTGTGATTATCAAATGAACACTTTGCATTTATGATACTGCTTGATCATGGGGGGAAGGCTGGGGACGCCTGCCTCGGTGACAGACGTCTCGAGCCCGCTTGAGTCGTTTCTGGGGTAAACCTGGTTAAACATGTGCACCCCCTACTATGAGGAGACACGGAACTCGACTCTCGGTTTTTACGGACAATTGCAGTCGGGGCCTGGTGCCCACGTTCAATGGATCTTGCTCGGCGTGTATCTTTGGGTCCGGCTGATTTAGGTCGGTCAGAATTTGTTCGCGAGCTGCACAGGACCCGGGCATTACAGGTGATGTCTCCGGGAGATGTCTTAGTCGAGTGACCTTTGACCGTCGGGCAGCTAATGACCAGCCGAGGCCAGTTGTTGCTGTTGGGAGTACCACGCCGTTGGTCCTTTGAGAAGCCATTCGTGGCTCTCAAGAGAAATGTTGGGACCCCATCAGTTGGGCTCCCAAATCTTTATGAGCTTTCTATTGGGGTTGTCTGAGTGTGACCCAGTCGTCCCCAGATGTGAGGATGAGCCGAACCCAACATTCGGTTTCGACGGGTAGTTGAGGTCAGGGCTCGGCGCCCTCGTTTCATGTCATCCCGATTGGTACGGTCATGCGGATCCCAGGCCTTTAAGGGCTCGAGCGGCTTGATGCTGACCATTCAGGGGGGGGGGACGTCTCTGGTTTTCTTTTCTGTGGAGACATTTCCCTTGGCGCATATATAGAATGCCCATCTCGTGCTCTTGTTTGCCTCGAACGGTCTCAAAACCTCTAGTAGGTCAACCTTCGAACTCGAGGCTCGGCTGGGGCCCAATTTTGAATTGGACTTCCGCGCTTTCCCATTGCAATCCAGCTGTTCGCGGCCTCGAAGTGGAAGTGTGTCATCTTGAACCTTTCAATCGCAATGCACCACCCATGTGGGACATACCTTTACGGGCACGCATGGTCTCCGAGGAGGCAAAGATGCGGAGCCGGTCTCAAGTGTTTTTGATCTTTGCTGGCCTTCATAGCGGTGCGGCCTTTGAAAAGGCTAGAAGGCACACATGAGTTAAATCTTGATCGCCATGTCTCTTTAGTCGCACATCAGTTACGAGGCGGTTTAACGTGCCATCGTCGTCACCTCTACTGCTTTGGCTCCCCTGGTGGGTCTACAAATAGCCCCACTACCCCCTCCCCTCTAATAGAGCTTCTTTCATCGGACTACATCCAACTTCATATTTGACCAATTGTGAATAGAGAGCAAAGAATAACTCCTGCCCTTTTTCCCCTGGTCCTCCTCCAGCCGAACAGCTTCTCGAGTGGCAAACGAGCGACGACTGGGAATTTATTGCCGGGCGCCTGAGACCGCGGCCCAAGTTGGGATGACATCGATCGGAGGTTCAATATCAGGGGAGGTGTGAGACCTATGTGAGGAATACATCGGCAAATAGGCTAAAATAAAGGGTTTGTACGTAAATTATTGAATATGCCTTAGACACTCACTTCGGATTGTCCGAACTTGTCAGTAATTTCTTCAAAGAGACTGAACTTTTCCTTTTATAATGTGTAGCAGCTATTTTGGACTGTCCGATCATGATTTTGCTGAAATAGTCATGCAGCTGCTTTGTTTTAAACTTGCAACATTTCAAACTTGCTTGTTGGCTTATGAGAAGTTTGGTTACTGTTCTTTTACTAAGTTTTTTATTTATTTTGGCTGCTCATTATGGATATTATCTTGCTATTGTTTGCAACATGCTTATGTAAGGTGTTCACATAAGGTGTTGTGGTTTTTGGACTATTGTGAGTAAAGTCGAGGACTTTTGCTCAAAAAAATTGCTTGTTTGTTCATATGCAGGTGTTTCTTGAGGCCAAGACATGGCTGGTGACGGTGATCCATTTAACTAGTTTTAGGGAGACGATGAGGTTCAACAATCATGTTTGTGAGGAATTGTGCTTGAGTTGATCGGGAGGTCACACAGCATGTTTAGGTAAAGAACAATGCATATGAATGTATCGTGGACATTTCTAGAAACTGTTTGCACATGTGCAAGGGGTGCATCAGTACAGGAATCTCGATGATTTGCGATGGCCAGGGCCGTCGAAAAGAAGTGAAAAACCGTCGCAAATAAGCTATTTGCGATGGCTTTGCTTATTTGCGACGGTTTTCGGCAGTCGCAAATAATTCGTCGCAGTTAAGCTTATTTGCAACGGCCACCGTCGCAAATAGCCATCGCAAGTTATTGCCATGGGCCATGGTGGGCCCCACAAATTTATTTGCGACGGCCTGGCCATCACAATTAAGTTCTTATTTGCGATAGCCTGGTCGTCGCAAATAAGTTCAGCCAGCATGACCCACGCGTCCTCTGACGGGACCCACACGACCATTTGCGATGGCCTGGCCGTCGCAAATAGATCCTTAATTGTGACGGCCAGGCCATCGCAAACAACAGAGGCTTGTTTGCGATGGCTGGATTCTTATTTGCGATAGTAGTGTATAAAAAGCCGTCGCAAATAAGGTTTTTTATTTTTTTTAAAAACTGAAAATACTACCCGACTCAATGGCCAGAATCACAGAACAGACAAGACTATATATCACAATCACAAATAACATCACAATATCGTCGATACATCGCACATCACCATCAACAAAGCAAACAAGGGCTCACTCGCCCATCTGACCTCCGAAGCCACCTCCAAAGCCACCTCCGAAGTCGAAGTCGTCGTCCCGCCTCATTCCAGGTGGCGGTGACGGCGACAAAGTTTGAGCATCCATCGCAGATCCCCGCAATTAATTGAAACTTAGTGTTAAAATATAAATGCAACAACATCTCTCTCCCTCCCTCTTCCTCTATCTCCATCTATATCCCCTCTCTTCCTCTCTCTTTTCCTTCCTCTCTCTCTATCTCAATCAATCTCTCTCACTCTATCTCTCTATGCTATCATTTTCCCTCTATCTCCATCTACATCTCCCTCTCTCTGTCTCTCTTCCTCTCCTTCTATCTCCATCTACATCTCCCTCTCTCTCTTCATTCCTCTCACACTCTATCTAACTATCTCTCACTCTTTCTTCTATCTCTCTATTTCATAAATCTCAATCCTTTTCTTCTATCTAACTATCTCCCTCTCTCTTCTATCCCAATCCCTTTTTCTCTATCTTCCTCCCTGTTCTAACTCCGTCTCTCACTCTAACTATTTTTCACTGTCACTCCATTTCCTCGCTTTATTGTGGTTAAGTTGAGGTAAACTAGAATTGTTAACTTGACATAGAAAATTACCTGACCCGCGGAAGAAGGATCGCCTGGAAGGACTGGTAGTGGCGGTAGCTGGATCCCTAAACCTTGCGCCCGAGCCATGACCTGTCGTTGCAAACATTAGATATTACCTATTAGTAAGTCATTTACACTGAATTAATGAGAACTTCAATTTTCATTTTGTTACCTCCATTGTCTCCTGCATCTGCTCCATCCAGGCTGCCTGGGAAGAGATCGTGGCCTGCAACACGATCCTTTGTTTTTCCGTCGCGATCCTTTGTCGTTTCACCTCCCTCCTTTCCTCCTCCTGTCGCCTAATATTCTCTTCTATACTTTGTCGGAGGGACTGCATCTTAATGTCTCTCTGCGAGATGTGGCGACCTGACGGGCACACCGACGAAGCCTGCATGGAGCTACCTATCGCAGGTCTCACCGCCCTCGAGTCGACAACTTCGTCAAATATGGAGAGCCTAAAAAAAAAGAGAGTCACTAATATGAAATTGAAATATATTTAATACATTGAACTGAAAATGATAAAATGACTTACGAACTCACTTTCCGTGTGCTTTTCCACCTCCGCTTACATATGTGGCTTGATGATTGATTGGTTCACGTTCCCAATCAAAATCTTCGCCGTGTATCTTCCTAGCCTCCTCCCCGTACTTAGCCTGGAAAACAAGAAAACCATGTAAGTTCAACAATCTATATAGTTATATTTAGTATGAATGATTTCTAAACTTACCAATCGCTTGGCTGTAGCCTGACTGCACCCCTGAGGCTGAGAAAGGTCCCTGTGACCTCTCTACCAGATCTCAGCAGGGGTTGGCGGCAACCCCGTATCGTGCTCCTTTCAATACGTGTTAGTACGAACAATATATTATGAATATATAAACATAAGTTACAGACACTTACCATGCATTTAGCTAAACGCAAGTGGTTATCTTGGTCGTGCCTGCTCTTCCCCTCGACCCCTCTGCACTCTCGAGCCTTCCCCGACTTAGCCTTAAACTCATCGCTAGCCCAGTACCGACAAAGGGCCCGAAACACACCAGACCAACCCTGCAACCAGCTCACGTGGCCCTGCAGATAGTTGTAGAACGTTATAAATACCATCAAGGAAATTATCAAAAAAAATACTTACTACATCCCATATACCTATGCGTACTCCTCCTTCGTCAGGTGCCTCTTGCTCTCTTGCCGGAAGTGTAGCACGTGGTGCTGGTTCGCCTTCAAGTGCTCATTAATAATTTGAACACGAGCGTTCGACAAAGCTTGTCGAAGCACCTTGGCAGCGTTGTAGTGAAACGCTCTCCTCGCATCCTCGACCAGGCAAGGGTCGTTTGGGTCCTCTAAGGTATACCTTGCCTGTGATAACGAATATATTGAAGAGATGTTCATTAAAAGAGTTTAAGAGATGAAACTTACAAACTATTTTTAACATACTTACCATAAAATTGGCCCATACGGCCTCTTGAAGGTTGTCGTGCTCCCGGTGATGACGCGTGCGTAGTCCTCCCACGAAAGAGAAGGCACCCCGTCGCTGACCCTGGGATAGTGCAAACGCACTAAGGACCTGAGGACACCATTCACCGGTCTTTGGTGTCTCTTACCGGTGAAAGACGTGTTGTCCCAAACCCTGCAGGATATTTATTGATTCATTACTTAAGTAACCAAAAGAAACCAGATTTGAACACTATAATTTTTATTACCTGTCTCTGACCGGACGAATCACGATCCTTTGTGAAGGGACTGGTGGAGGACTAACAAAGTGAGTCCTCCTCGTCCTTCGCGTCTGCTGGGGTGCTACGTCAGCTGACCCAGAAGGATCGTCACCAGCCGAGACAAAAGGCTCAGGAACAGAAGGCTCACTAGCTGAGGGCTGGCTGGCCAGGGGCTGGCTCACCGAAATGTAGCAAAGCTCAACTGGCATCAGCCTCTAAGTCATACGGTGAGGACTACAACATTCAAATGATTCATAAGTAAGTTTAATTGGAAATTGAATTTGAAAATTTTGTCAAAAACAAGTGAAATTTACTTGTGACGAAGCTATGGAGCTGCTAAGAACATGCCCCAGCAGCTGAGAGCATCTGCTGCCGGCCGACGAGGCACCAGCGAAAGTGTCCTCACATCTAGAGGGGTTGAACCCCCTCGTCGGTGGCACCTTCTTACTCTTCTTTGACGCCATCCTGTTTTAATAGATCATCAGTAAATATGCAAATAAGATATACAAAATTCATGTTACTATCTTCAAGAAAACATTACTTGTAATCACTTTCAAAATTCATCAACATCATTATCATGTGCCCTACTCCATAAACCAGCCCAACGATCTTCCATCGTGGCCTGCTCTAATTTCCGTTTTCGCATATCATCTAGCTCTACATCTTCAACATCTCCAACTAATTGATCGAGTCCTGCACCAAGATCGACGATAAAAGTGTATGGCAACTCTTCTTCATGGTATACTTATTCAACATCTTCGCTATCATGGTAACCATCATCCCCAGGAGTATATAACCGCTCATGAAGATTCACCTTATATACCACCCACCAAGCACTGAGCTTCGTGCATGGATAAGGTAGATAATAAACTTGTTCCACTTGACGTGCAAGAACAAATGTATTGTAACCTCATAGTCGGTCCTTATGTATCACTTCCACCATTCCAAATTGGTTTTCTCGAGTTCTATGAGTGCGATCAAACCAGTCACAGTCAAAAAAGACAACTCGAAGGGTCTTATTTCCAGTAAAAGTAAATTCAAGGATTTTGTTAATGTTCCCATAATAATCGGTTAAATACCCTTGAGTGTCAATTGCTCTCGTCACAACACCGGAATTTGATGTTGCCGCGAGAGGACAAAGAGCGTCAAAATGAGTTGTACGGAATCGAAAGACATTTACATCATATAGACCATAGCTTCTAACATTAACCAAACCATCAGATAGTTACCGCAAATCTTCATGGGCATTGTGACTCCAACACTGTAAAAAATGATTGTAAGTTAAAATAACACTTCTTTAATAATAGTAACTTATAATATATAGCAGACCAGAGAGTATTACATAATCTTGAAACCAGGATAGGAAACTCAGCCCTCCATTTATTCCTTCTTTTCGCATCCCTTCTACTTGTTTGCCCGCAGGTTGAATTCTATGTGGCCAACAGTGTCTGTGGAACTCGCTGAACGTGAAAAAACATCTTTTAGAATACATGTGTAGCAAAATATGTCGATTAGCATAAATGTAGGACAAATACTTACTCATAGTATTTCTGCATGCCTTCTATATTTGCGTTCGTGTAGAGTAAAGCAACAGTCCTATCATGTTCGGATAGCACGTAGGTCGTGTAGCTACCAACGGTGGTGCCTCTCGTTTGAAAACTGGAAAGGTTGCTTAAAGGGGGTGCTTCGTCCACATTGTACCGCATCACCGAAGTATTGATATTGTTTTCTTCTGCAAAGTAGATACTTGAAAAGTATCCTACTTCCTTAAGAGCATATGCTTCAGCGATGCACCCTTCCACCCTTGACCTGTTGCCAACCATTGGATTCAGATATCGTAGCGCTCTTTCAATGTGATACATACACCTGTATTGCACAGAACCGCCAACTTTAGCTTCGAATGGGAGATGGACAAGCAGATGTTGCATTGGATTGAAGGAACCCACTGGAAAAGTTTATTCCATCTTACATAAAAGTATGTGTATCTCCTTCTCTAACGTATCCATCATCCCTATCTTGATTTTTTTATCAGAAAGCTGTCTATAGGAATAGGTGAGCTTCGCTAAAACCTTCCACACAGCATCATCAAGATAGCCCCGAAACATAACAGGTAAGAGTCTTTCCATTATAATGTGATAATCATGAATCTTCAACCCAGTGAGGTTTCATGTGTTCACATTCACGGCTCGTTTCAGGCTAGCTGCGTAACCATCTGGGAATTTCAAAGTTTTTGTCCATTTTATAACTTCTTTCTTTTCTTTAGAACGAAGAAAAAAAAGAAGCACATGGTTTCCCACCACTTTTAGACATTACAAGAGTTGGACGGTGACAAATGTCTGCAAAATCTAGTCCAGGTTTGTAATTGTCTTTCATTTTTACAGGCATATCCATGCAAGTGCTTATGATACTTTCACTCATGTTACGCTCCTGATGCATGAAATTAATGTTGTGCATTAGAATCAACGACTTCACATACGGTAGCTCCCAAAGTCCACATGTGTGAGTCCAATTGTATTCCTCTCCATAACCTGTGAAATATCCAGGACGACCTTCATCAGGCACCAGATTTTTCAACATATCAAGAATTTCTGACCCATTGAGACGCTTCGGTGGTCCTTTAGTGACAACAATGTTCTTTCTAAAGACATGCCTCTGTTGCCTAAATATGTGATTCGAGGGAAGCCAACGTATGTGACAATCGAAGTAAGATATTTTGCCTCCATGAGTTAGTCGAAAGCAATTCGTGTCTAAAGCACATATCGGACACGTCCGAAGACCGTGAGTGCTCCATCCGGAAAACATGTTGTATGCCGGAAAATCATGGACGGACCACAAATAAGCAACTCAAAGGTTAAATTTCTGCTTCTTGTAACTGTCGTACGCTTCGACCCCTATCCACAAGACTTTCAATTCTTCGAGCAGCGGTTTCATCATCACGTTGAGACGTGACCCTGGATGATCATGTCCTGGTACAATGAGGCTGAGAAACATGAACTCATTCTTCGTACAAAGAGCAGGTGGTAGGTTGTACGGAATGACAAAGACGGGCCAACAGGAGTATGGTGTGGCGTTTGTACTGAACGGTGAGAATCTGTTTGTCGCTACTCTGATGCGAACATTCCTCGCATCACGAGAAAAGTCTAGATCAAAACGGTCTAGCGCCTTCCATGCATCACCGTCGGACGGATGCATCAAGAATTCATTGTTCTCACGTTTACCTTCTTTGTGCCTTCTCATGTGTCTTGCGGTTTTTTTTTTGAAAGAAACAATCGCTTCAATCGAGGTGTCACAGGCAAGTAACAAAGTTGCTTATGTGCGACATCTCTCATCACATTATCGTCATCGTTATTAACAAATTTGACATACTTCGTTTACCACATTCAAGCACATCTTCTCATTGGCGTGCTTTTCCAGAATAGAATGCAGTTGTCTGGGAACACTTTGATTTTTTCATAGTTAATATCGGGACCAGATATCTTGATATTTGACTGCTACATATCTAGTGGCACTTTGTGAGGTTGTGGAAGGGTATCGCAAATCAATTTCATGAGATCATTGTAGCAGTTGATGGAAAAAAAGTATTTGGACTTAATTGCCATAAATCTGGTCAAGAAAGCAAATTCGGTCACAACCATGTGTTCATGCAACAGCTCTTATGATTTCTTCAGCTCCTCTAAGAACTCCCCTGCCTCATTTGTAAGAGGATCTTCTGCTTCCAGAGCTTCTAGCATCTCATCCATCCTATCAACTCCTGTTATATCATCATCCTCATCCACTTCTGCTATGACTCGAGATTTAGTCTCGCCGTGAAAGGTCCACACTTCATAATGTGGAGTGAAACGGTTTTGACATAAGTGAAACTAAAGCTCCAATGTTCCCAAAAACTTGGTCTTCCGGCATTTTGTACACGGGCACCGCACCATATCTTCCGTTGACAACTTAAATCCTCGATCCAAAAATTTACCTAACTTGATGTACCACTCATCCGAGTAGACACCAGTTCTGCTCTTCCAGCTAGTATACATCCGACTGCGGTCTTCACCCATGTTTGGCTCTGCGGTTTAAAGTGAAAGAAATCTTCATTAATGGCGGGCGCCTAGGCGTTCATGCGGCCGGCGGGCACCAAGGCGTCCAGACGTGATTTTACAACCCTGGTTTAGACGCATACTTTAACCTCCAACTAAATGAGCCTTGTCGGGACCTAAATAGGTTGTGTCGGGTCAAGCCAACCCGAATCCCATTTTTTTACATATAGTAACACTCAAAGAATCAAATTAAAAATTATAACCATAATCTAAAAAACAAAGCAATTCAATTAAACATAACAAATTTCAAACATAAAAATTATTCAAATGTAAATTATCAATTAATAAACATAAACCTAAACATAAACAATTTTATCATAAACATAGACATAAGCATTGATAACCTAGCTTAGCAAACTTAATCTCAATTAACAAAAAATTGAACCTAAGCATAAATCAACCTAAACATAATTAATTCTAAACCTAGACATAAGCATTATCAATTTAATAGAACAATTCTTCTAATAATCAACAAGTTAATCTACAAATTACACAATTCAATCAACTAATCACCAACTTAACTTCATCGTGCATATTTTAAATAAAAGTATTAACATAATCATGTCAAATTACATTCAGAGAAATACTAGGGGATTTTTTTCTTTCAAAATGAGGACTTCATCACCATTTCCTAAGAGACCGGGTTCCAAATTCAGAGTTCGAGATACATGGAAGTAACAGAATGAGGGGAAAAAGGAACTCCCCCTCCCTTTATCTCAGAACAACATATTAGAAGTGTACTAGATCATTTAAAAAAAAACAAAAACACCAAGGTAGCATACATCACCAAAGAAAAAGAGTTCTGGACTTTATCATCGGATAATTAGATGTTTAGATAAAAGTAGGATGCCAATTCCATTATCTAAAAAAATAGGATGAAAATTTACCCACATAGAACATGTATTGGACCATCGTAACCGTACTCTAGCGCAAGTCTTTGGCACACACACACCTAAACCATTGAATGCTCAAATGATCTACCAAAAAATTGAATACTTTCTACAGGTAAGATTAACAATCGATCGACCACGATAACATGACAAGTAAGAAGCATAATGTAAAACAGCAACCAGATCATCCAGAAGCAGTAACAGCACATACATTTAGAACATCATTTTTGTTGTGTTTGGAGTCTGCATTTTTCTTCCGCTCTCAGAGAACACATAGCAATGTACTACATCTGTTCATAAGCTAGCTTCCCAACTGATCATATTGTTGCTACCTAACGACAGACTGACAGAGCAACTGAAGGTGCATTTGCATATGAAGAACGTGTCGCCCAAAAATGGTCTCTCTTTCATTTTGACCTATCCCGATAATCTTCTAAAAAATCTAATTCCAAACAACCAGTATCTGCTTTGCATCGTGTGCTAATATCTCTTCCCAGCAGTGATTGCCTAACTTTCAAATTGAGTTCATTTAAATACTGAAGAAACGATAAGCTACTGTAAGTTGATACCCATCACACATTTTTCCACTAATTACAGCATCACAGTCGTTCATCGGCGTCAACTATGGGACAATCGCCGACAACCTCCCGCCACTGGCGGCCATGGTGAGTGGTGGAGGGAGGGGGCAGCCATGGAAGGTGGGGAGGGAGAGGGGGGGGGGCGGCTACGAGGAAGGGGAGGGGGGAGGAGCCATACCTTCGAGGTGGCGGCGCGGTGGCGGCGACGTCAGCGGCGGTAGAGGCGAGCGGCAGAGGCGCGTCTCCAAATGAGTCGAGTCGGGGAAGGGATGATGGGGTATAAGGGCTTAATTCGTGACGGCTATGTTAATTGCGATGGCCAACCCTAGGGCCATTGCAGTTAAACATATTTGTGATGGTGCAGCGAAATGGCCGTCGCAAATACCTTTTATTTGCGACAGTCACTTCATTTGTGACGGGTCCCGGTGCGGCCGTCGCAAATTAGTTGCTTTTTTTCGACAGCTTTACTTATTTGCAACGGTCGGCCATCGGAAATTAATTTGGCCATCACAAATGATCGCGTTTCCTGTAGTGAATGGACGTGGCAACATGGTTCCAAGGCATGATAAAGAGATATGGATGTGAATATATGGCCGAAAGTGTCCAACCGGCTTGATTGTGCCTCAGGCTGCAGCTGGGGTAGTTATGGTGTGTTTGTGGAAAGTATTGTGTTTGTTTTGGTTATATTTTGTGTTGAGCACGAGTTGAGTTGTTTTAGGAATGTTTGGGACGTTCCTAAGGTGTTCGGAAGTCTTAACATTATTTCTATCTGTGTATGGAAGAGTCTTGAGCAGTTATGAAATGTTTCAGTTGAAACTGAGTAGGATTAGAGAGTCCTAGTTGGATTGGAGTTGCCTTAGGACTGATTATATAAGAAATGGAGGCCAAGGCTCTTGGTGGATGACTTGGGGCTGTTCCCCTTGTGTCTTTGGTGAATAAAATTCGAAGTTTTAGTGGATCTTTTCTTCCTTGTCTATCCGACTTGTTTTTATCAAGTCTATCTCTTTGATTTTCTGCACAACACTATGTAGCTTCGGTGTTTTAATCATAACTTGAGTTTTGCAGATCCAATTTACATGATTCTTTTTGTGTTTTCTTCACAACTCAACTATCTATCATTTAAAAAAATTTCACTGTCATTGTTTTTCTGGTTTATGAGATAACGAGTTTCTTTGCAGCATAGTAGATATGTCTTCTCTCTCTTAGAACAGTTTGACCTTTGCTCAGGGTTTCGGTCATAACTAGAGTTTTACTCAACGTTTTCTCTTGATTCTTGTTTTCATGTATTCGTTACTTGATTTTATATAATCTATATTACTTTCTTGATGGTTGAACATGTTTAGATTAGTCGTACACACTAGTTTCTCCAACTGATTGATTTCTGCCTAGGGATTTTTGTAGCTTCCGCTAAAAAAAGTTTAAATCTACCATTGACCCCTCCTGGTACCTTTTCACATCCTTTTCGATCCTATAGGTGAAGTTTCTTGGAAACTCAAAACACGCCGACATCTGTCGGGGTCTCATCATCGAGATGTTTGGCGAGGAGCTCGTAAATAGGGCTGGCTCGATTTGAACATACGCCGTCACCGAGACTCTATCCATCCTTCCCTCGCAGCATGGAGGGAGGTCAGGTGGCAAGTTTGGTTCCTTTGCACCCCGAACCTCCTCAATGGGCCTAGTCGGGGGATTATCCTTTGGAGGGAGGGTCGGCTTGATCCGGATGCAAGGTGTCGCCATGTTTGTATCAATCCTTCCGTCGCGTCCTGACAGGAGATTGGAAAATATGTTGGGCACCACCACATCCCGGCTAGCACCGGCGGGCTTTGCCAGCCATTCCCTCTCCAACAGGAGATGAAAGAGGGCCACAGTCTTCCTCTGGGAGACCAATGACCTTTCTTTCTCAGAGGCATCATGCCCCTGATGGAGATGGGGAATCGAGAGCCCGAGCTTTCCTACATTCCTTAGATTTGGAAGAAAAGGCAGACAAAAATCCGAGCTTGGTCGTCGGCGAAGAAGTTACACGTCATGGACGAACACGAAGCCATCCAAACGGTCGACCTTGGTGACCGACAAGGCTTGGGGGCATCTTATGCATTGGGGACGAACACGAAGCCAAACAGTCAGACAACCTCGAGGGCCGACGAGACTCGGGGGTGTTGAAGTCACCTTTCGTCAACAAGTAGCACCTAAATAGGAACGGCTCCTGTACATGATACATGTCGCATTTTGTGAAAAGGATGGTTCATCATGTAATGCTCGACCCTTTTTAATGAAAAATATTCCCCCCCTTTGTCTGGCCTTCATCCGATCGAACCTGCACCGGATTCGTGGTCGTTGAATTTTTGTCACTCGCAAGCTAGTGGGTGGTTGGGCTCGAACTACTTCAAGCAAGGGAGGACGCTTTCAGACCCAAGGATCCCGAGTCTCTAATAGAACCTCACCAGGCGGCAGCCCTCCAGCCTGACTTTCGAGTTTGAGCTCGAGGTTGATTTAAGTGCTCGAGATCAAGGTCGGAGCCCTTACACTTGATGAGTTTGAACTTCCTTTCTTTCGTTGAAGAGGTTGGGAGTACTTAGCACGTTGTTGACGGCTGTTATATACCAGTTTCACTCGTCAATATAACTCAATTATGTGAAGGAAATACCATTTCTTGCACACATCACCTTTCTATTTAACCAATTTCCACTTGTCCTTGGAGAAATAGTGCATGCAGGAATTTTATGCAGGAAATGAGGTAAAAATGGGGAAGGAATCCTAAAAAATATCACACCAGCCAATCAAGCACCAACATGTGGCACCACATGGATCAAATGACCCACAAACAGAGGTATCCGAGGCCATCCAACGGTGTATCACCAATATCTCTAAAGGGGACCCACCTCTCAAGGACTTGGAGAAAAGACAACCCCAACGGAGCCCTAACTAGGTCGGTCGACCCCCCTAGTCGGCCGACTAAGTCTTGGTGCCAAACTCTGTCAATCGACACGTGTTGGCTCCTCTCGGCTTCCTGGAGATGATGATGACTAATTCGCGTGAAATTGGTGGCGTTAACCGAGCCTTCTCCACCTATATATAGGACCCCTACCCTCACTTCAGACACACCATTTGAGCATTCTTTCTATTGTATCCACTATCCTCCATAGGTTTAGAGGAGGTTAGGCTCCAGAGAGTAGAATCTCTAGTCCTTAGTCAATGTTAGGAAGGAGTAGTAGGAGTCTCCCTCTTCCCAATTCCACGTTGGGAAAGGTATGACTCTCATATTTCTTTTTGTTTTTGTGACTTTGTTCTTAATAAAGATGTTATCTTTATTTAGGATCGAAGAGCACGTGAAAAGCTACCAGAGGGGGGTGAATGGTAGATATAAAAAATCTTACGCAGCGGAAACAATTAAACCCCAAACCCTTTCGGCAAAAAAATGATCTGTTAAAGAAATCATGGGTGAGACTAATCTAAACGTGTTTCACCGTGAAAAATGTGATAGATATCAGAGAGAATCAAGTCACGAAGACAACACAAAAAGAATCACTAAAATCCGTCGAGATAAACTCAGGTTATGATCGAAATATCAAACAATGGTCAATCTGCCCTACCCGAGAAAAACAGTTCTGGAACGCTGCAAAGAAACTCGTGTAGATCATGGACCACAAATCCAATAACTGTAAAATTTTTACATATGATATACAATCATGTTGTGAAGACAACCCAAAAAGAATCACGTCAATTGGATCTGTAAAACTCGAGTTATGATAAAACCACCAACGAAAGGTAGTGCTGTCCAGAAACTCGACGAGTAAAAACTTGTCTGGAACAAGTCTGACGAACAAGGCACAAAAGTTCCTTCAAACCACGAATTTTATTCAATAAAACACAAGAGGAACAGCCCCAAAGTCGTGCACAACGAGCTCTGGGCTCCCTTGCTTATATAACCAGCCCTTAGGCCAACCCAATATCAACTAGGACTCCAATCCTACTCAGATCACGAATCGTAACTTTCCATAACTGCTCAAGATTCTTCTATATGCAGATAGAAGCAATCTTAAGACTTCCAAACACCTTAGGAACGTATCCCACATTACTAAACAACTCAAATTTGTGACCCACATGAAATCCTATCATAACCAACTCAAATCGTTCCATATTTGAGTCAAACCCGACTCAGCCGCAGCCTGAGTCCATAACCTAGTCGGTTGGACATTTCCGACCAATTCTTTACGTCCATATCTCTTCATCACGCCTCGGAACCATGTAGCCACGTCCATGCACTCCTTGCACACGTGCAAACATCTTCCATCAACATCCACGATACCTTCATATGCATTGTTCTTGATTCAATCATGCTGCGCAACCTCCTGATCAGCTCAACCACTCTGAATTTGGTTGTTGGAACCTCATCTCCTCCCTGAGACTAGTCCAATGGATCCCGTCACCAGCCATGTCTTGAACTCAAGCAACACCTGCACATGAATAAACAACCAATCCATACGAGCCCAAGTCCTCGACTTGACTCAAGTTAGTTCCGAACACAACACCCTACATGAGAACCTCACGTAAGCATGTTGCAAAACCACAGTGATGAGTAGGTTTAGGCCCGATCTTCCGAAAGGTATGTCGATTGGGGTGGAGAACTCGACGTTGATGATCCGCGGCACTCGAGCGGTTCGAGTACCCCTGCAATCACTACACCACGGCTCCGTTGGTTATCAACCATGCTGCACACGCTTGACCTCACCAAGAAGGCTAATCCCTGCAAGTGCAATCGAGAACATGAGCAAGAACGTAGAAGACACAATCAGAAATCGCGAAATTGGGGTCTCACAAACCGTAGAACGGCAATATTATTGATCTAATCAAAACCCCACCGAATATGGCCGACGGCTGCAGTATTTATAGGCTAGGGTTCGACCAAAACACGATTAGACGCGTCCCTAATGGACTCTTACGGGATACAAGGCCCAAAGGCCCGATTCGGTGGCGCAGCACCGGACAGAAATCTGGACTCGACTTGTTTCGACGATTCCCAATGACTCCGGAGGAATTTTGAGGTGGGACCAGAACCATTGGAAATTTTATCTTCTCCTGTTTCCGTGCATATGTAGAACATCGAAAACGGAGTCCGTATGCCTCCTGGGCGTCTGTTTTAAGGTGGACTGCTCCTGGACTCCGAGTTGAACTCGAGTCCGAGTTGTAAACTGTTTCCATCTACTTGTGGACGTCCCAGGTGGTTCTCCACGCTCCCAAGGCCTCCTTCCTTCACTTGTTGATCTTTTCCATTATTCCTAATAACAATTAAATCATCACATAGCAATCTATTCTCAAACTCATATGCAAAAGAAGTTAAGAACGAATTCACCTGCTGATTTAATAACCGTGCCCGTGCTCTTGTGATTGGTCCTTGCAGTTCAATGCGCGTCTCTGCTGTTGTGATGTCCTCATCATCCTCCCCCTCTTGAATTGGAGTCGTCCTCAACTCAAGTTCATCTTCTTCTCCCAAGTACGGTCGCAAATCTGAAATGTTAAATGTAGGACTAACCCCAAAATCGGGAGGCAATTCAAGCTTATATGCATTATCATTAATCTTTTCAACGATCTTAAAAGGACCAGCAGCTCGTGGCATAAGTTTAGATTTTCTCAAGTCGGGAAATCGCTCTTTTCTAAAATGTAACCACACCAAATCGCCCGGTTCAAGTTTTACTTCTTTTCTACCTTTACTACCTGCAATCCTATACTTCTCATTCATCATTTCAATATTTTTCTTTGTAGTTTCATGCATCTTAAGAATGAATTCAGATCGTTGTGTAGCATCCAAATTTATAGTTTCAGAAGGAGGCAAAGGTAGTAAATCAATAGGAGCACGGGGATTGAAACCATACACTACCTGGAATGGACTTACCTTTGTCGTGGAGTGAACGGATCTGTTGTAAGCAAATTCTATATGTGGTAAACACTCCTCCCACAACTTCAAATTTGTTTTCAAGACAGCCCGTAACATAGTGGATAAAGTACGATTAACAACCTCGGTCTGTCCATCCGTTTGTGGGTGACATGTAGTTGAAAACAGCAACTTGGTTCCCAATTTATACCACAAAGTTCTCCAAAAATGACTTAAAAATTTTGCATCACGATCAGAAACAATGGTATTTGGCACACCATGTAAACGAACAATTTCCATCATAAATAAATCAGCAATGTGTGAGGCATTATCATTCTTATGACAAGGTATAAAGTGTGCCATTTTGGAAAAACGATCAACAACTACAAAAATACTATCCCTCCCCCTCTTAGTCCTAGGCAATCCCAAAACAAAGTCCATAGAAATATCCTCCCAAGGTACACTAGGAACAGGAAGAGGCATATAAAGACCATGTGGGTTAAGACGAGACTTAGCTTTGTTGCAAGTAGTGCATCGTGACACGTAGCGCTCGACATCACGCCTCATCTTTGGCCAAAAGAAGTGTGTGGACAGCACGTCTTCAGTTTTCTTCACTCCAAAATGTCCCATCAAACCTCCTGCATGTGCTTCCTGCAAAAGCAATAGACGAACAGAGCTAGCTGGAACGCATAGCTTGTTAGCACGATAGAGGAGACCCTCTCGCAGCACATATTTATTCCAAGTTCTTCCATCTCTACAATTTTCAAAAGCAACTTTGAAGTCCAAATCAGTAGGATATAATGCTTTAATTGTTTCCAAACCAAATATTTTATGATCAAGTTGGGACAGCATGGTATAACGCCTAGATAATGCATCGGCAATGATATTTTCCTTCCCTTTCTTATGCTTAATGATGTATGGAAACGACTCTATGAACTCAATCCATTTAGCATGTCGTTTATTCAGATTGGTTTGACACTGAAGATACTTCAATGATTCATGATCGGAATGTATGACAAACTCCTTAGACCAAAGATAATGTTGCCAAGTTTGTAATACACGGACTAAGGCATACAATTCCTTATCATAAGTGGAGTAATTCAGAGAAGGACCATGAAGTTTTTCACTAAAGAAAGCAACGGGTTTACCTCCTTGTATGAGAACGCCTCCAATACCAATGCCGCTTGCATCGCATTCTAGCTCAAAGGTCTTGTCAAAATCAGGAAGTTGTAGTAATGGTGCTTGTGTAAGCTTCGATTTGAGAGCATCAAAAGCTTGTTGCTGCTGTTCGCCCCATCGAAATGGAACTCCCTTCTTCGTTAGCTCATGTAGAGGTGCTGCAATGGTGCTGAAATCCCGCACAAAGCGCCGATAAAATCCTGCAAGACCAAGAAAACTACGAACCTGTGTGACGGTAGTTGGGGCTGGCCAGCTGGTGATTGCTTCAATTTTTGCCTCATCCATCTCAATTCCCTGCGAGGAAACGACATAGCCAAGAAACGAGACTCGATTGGTGCAAAAAACGCACTTTTCGAGGTTACCAAACAAACGTGCATCTCTCAAAATAGTAAAAACAGCACGTAAATGATCAAGATGTTCATCATATGACTTGCTGTAAATGAGGATATCATCGAAGTAAACCACCACAAATTGTCCAATGAAAGCACGTAAAACCTCGTTCATTAATCGCATATAGGTGCTGGGTGCATTAGTTAAACCAAAAGGCATGACTAACCACTCATAAAGTCCAAACTTGGTTTTAAATGCAGTTTTCCATTCATCTCCTAGTGCCATTCTAATTTGGTGGTAACCACTACACAAGTCAATTTTTGTGAAGATAATAGCACCACTCAATTCATCAAGCATGTCATATAATCGAGGAATAGGATAACGATATCGAATGGTGATGTTATTAATCGATCGACAATCAACACACATGCGCCAACTACCATCTTTCTTAGGAACCAAAAGAACAGGAACGGAACAAGGGCTAAGGCTTTCACGAATGTACCCGCGGTCCAAAAGATCTTGGACTTGTCGCTGAATTTCCTTAGTTTCTTGTGGATTCGCCCTGTATGCTGCACGATTTGGCAACCTTGCTCCTGTAATCAAATCGATCTTGTGTTCAATGACTCTCATCGGTGGTAAACCAGGGGGTATCTCGGAGGGAAACACATCCTCAAACTCCTGCAAAAGGTTAGCAACAGCAGGAGGCAACGCAATAGACAATTCATGAAGTGAAAACATGGCTTATTTGCAAACTAAAGCATAGCACATCCCCTTAGCATCGAATAAATCAGCAAGTTCAGATTTAGTTGCAAGCAATGATGGTGATTTTAACTTAATAACTTGCTGTTTTTCAGATTCTAATTTAGTTGCTTTGCCCTCACGAATTTTACTCTTCTCAAAATGTACAATTTCAGCAGGAGTCATGGGGAGCAAAGTGATTTTCTTTCCCTTATGCATGAGAGTATATTTATTGGTTCTACCATGATGAATAGCATCTGTATCAAATTCCCAAGGACGACCCAATAAAAGAGAACAAGCATCCATAGGAACAACATCAAAATCAGCAAAATCATGGTATGAACCAATTGAAAAATGGATTCTCGCTGTTTGTGTTACCCGAACCTTACCGCTTTTGTTGAACCATTGAATGTGATACGGATGAGGGTGTGCTCTTGTTGTCAAACCGAGTTTCTTGACGACGTCCGTGTTTACCAAGTTATTGCAGCTACCTCCATCAATTATAGTGTGTACATGGCTGTCCTTGACGACGAGAAACATGTGGAAGAGGTTGTGTCGTTGTAGCTTGTCGTCGGTCTCCACTTTGGAGCTCAAGGCACGCTGCACAATGATGCTCCTATAGTTCTCCATCGCCGCTGTACCAAGTACCTCTTCTTCGGTGTGTTCGTCATTTGGATCTGTAAAGTCAGTAGCACAAATATAGGAAGCACACAAATTTGCAGCTCAATTGGATGTAATATGCGGCCTATAGAAAATCAAGAAAGTTCTTTAAAATTCGTGCTGAAACTTCGGAGGCCGGATAGCCTATCTTCCGAGGGGAATTTGGGAAATCTAATTTCGCCGAACTCGGCTACGCCGCGGAAATCAGATGTGAAATTTCGCGTAGATGAATTTGAAAAAAAATTCGCCCGATTTCGAGTTCGTATGCGAAAGTTATGGCCGTTTTAAGGTAGGCTGTCCGAGTTACGTTTTTTTGGATGTTGATTCCAACTCGGTTTGAGAACAAAACTCGCAAACGGATACGAAAACGATCGGGAATTTGCACAGCAACTAATGGGGTGGTGTGTGATGATACAAGGATGAATGGCTCAAAGATTTGTCACCTAATCTAGGGCTGGCGATGCGGGAGTTCACGCAAGGCGGCTAGCTAGGGCAAACCGATGAACGTGGCAGATCGGTTTGTTATTTAGGGATTGTGGAATAGGTGTCGAATAGCAAGAAAACAAGGACGAAACACGATAACTAGGATCAAAAAACACAAAGCTAAACCAGCAACAGGACTCAACCACACGAATGCAAACTCAACAATGCAAACTGAAAAACGAAACTGCAGACACTATAGTCTGGGAAGCGGTAAAAACGATCTAATTTTTTTTGTGGCTTTTTTGTGGACTCTAGGTACGAAACAAAATCGATCTAATGGAAGGAAGGAAAACAAAGATACCTCACGGGCAACCTGGAAATCTGATACCAACTGATGAGTAGGTTTAGGCCCGATCTTCCGAAAGGTATGTCGATTGGGGTGGAGAACTCGACGTTGATGATCCGCGGCACTCGAGCGGTTCGAGTACCCCTGCATTCACTACACCACGGATCCGTTGGTTAGCAACCGTGCTGCACACGCTTGACCTCGCCAAGAAGGCTAATCTCTGCAAGTGCAATCAAGAACACGAGCAAGAACGTAGAAGACACAATCGGAAATCGCGAAATTGGGGTCTCACAAACCGTAGAACGGCGATATTATTGATCTAAGCAAAACCTCACCGAATATGGCCAACGGCTGCAGTATTCATAGGCTAGGGTTCGACCAAAACACGATTAGACGTGTCCCTAATGGACTCTTACGGGATACAAGGCCCAAATGCCCAATTCGGTGGCGCAGCACCGGACAAAAATCTGGGCTCGACTTGTTTCGACCATTCCCAATGACTCCGGAGTAATTTTGAGGTGGGACCAGAACCATTAGAAAGTTTATCTTCTACTCTTTCCGTGCATATGTAGAACGTCGAAAACGGAGTCCGTATGCCTCCTGGGCGTCTGTTTTAAGGTGGACTGCTTCTGGACTCCGAGTTGAACTCGAGTCCGAGTTGTAAACTGTTTCCATCTACTTGTGGACGTCCCAGGTGGTTCTCCACGCTCCCAAGGCCTCCTTCCTTCACTTGTTGATCTTTTTCATTATTCCTAATAACAATTAAATCATCACATAGCAATCTATTCTCAAACTCATATGCAAAAGAAGTTAAGAACGAATTCACCTGGTGATTTAATAACTGTGCCCGTGCTCTTGTGATTGGTCCTTGCAGTTCAATGCGCGTCTCTGCTGTTGTGATGTCCTCATCACACAGTAACACGATATCATCCATATCAACCAAAACGCTCCAAAAACTTAGCAAATGAATACTAAGCAATCTTTCCAACAATGTAATGCAAGTTCAAAACTTTGCAAATGAAAATCAGAAGTATTGCGGTCAAGTTCCGGACATTGCCAGAGCAACCCGGACCTTGAGCCGGAGCTAACAAAAGCTAGTAGAACCTAGCGCCAGAGCGTACCAAACTAGTACAACCAAGCTCCCGCCGGAGCTTACAAAACTAGCAGAACTTAGCGCCGTAGCTAACCAGAACTAGTCGGAACTAGTAATCCCAAAAGCCGAAGCTAGACAAAGTACGTCGGAGCTTAGCAAAAGCATGTCGGAGCTATCAAAGACATGACGGAGCTAAAGACAAAACTTCACCGGAGCTGACCAAAGCTAGTCGGACCTACCATCGAACGTAACCGGAGCTACCCAAACCAAGCTGGACCTATGGTCGGACCTTGCTATAGCTTGGAGCTAGAGTCGGACCTTGATAAAAAGGTGTTTTGGTGAAATTCAAAACTTTTATCATCAAGGCCAAGTGTATTCACTAGAAGCCAATGTATTTAGCACACATAGGTCTTACAATCTCCCCCTTGATGAATGCATTGGCAACACCATTTAAAATCCGAACATTAGCTTATTCACATAAAAGTTTTGAAGACAATTTCTCCCCCTTTGTAAATCAAAAATAAATGAGAAGAAAAATTATCCCATATTATCTCTCCCCCTTTATTATCTCTCCTTACGCACATATTCTCTCTCTCTTCATGCTTATCTCTCCACCTTTGACAATGTATTCAGCAAGTCATGAGATATAAACAAATTACCTCTCCCCCTTTAGTTGTTATGAGCATATTATAACATGTATATATAAACAAAGCTCATCCAAGTCATACTATCAAGTACCTTACATTATCACATCAATGAAATACATAAAGTAGTGTAAGCCATGCTAGAGATCAAATGTAATTTTCAATTTAATCAAGTCATGATCTCACAAACTTAACTATTTCAAAACTTGGAAACATGACACTAGTTGCTGCATTTTATTATTTTTCAAAGCATAAATTTGGATCATATGATATTTGCAAGAGATTATATGCGCATCTACCTTATTCTAACCAACCAAGCCAAGCCTATGTCATTTGACAATTAGAAGCTTAAGGACATGGTTTTAGTCATACACAACTTCTTCCAAGTTCATATCTAAGTGCAATGATAAGCCATCTCAAAAGAAGAAGTGCGATGCATGCATATTCTCTTGATCTTTTCTCAATTTATATTTGTTAATAAAAACTCAACATGTGAGTTGATTACTTGATTAATTCTTAATGATTACAAGCACTTGTGAACATGTAACAAGTTCAAAACAGCAAGAAAGTTCGACCATGACCAGTTTTAGTGTAAGTAATTATTCTAATTACTAGACATGGCAAAAACTACAAAATGTATAATACAAGTAATGTAGTAAGAACTTTCAGCATGTAAAAGGAATCACAAAGTCATATATGAATGAAATTCTATGCTCATATTATTTTAATTTCATATTCACACATAGACTACCCAAGTTTCAAAAACTCCCCCTCAATTTAAGCCATGAGGATGCATAACCCCTATTTCACTACGAATGTAACAAAAACGAGTGAAATCCAAAGGTTCTGTAAAAATATCAGCCAATTGTTGTTCGGTATCTACATGGTGAAGCACAATGTTTCCTTTTTCAACATTATCTCGGAGAAAGTGATACCTAATGTAAATGTGCTTAGTTCTAGAATGTTGCACGGGGTTTTTAGCAATGCAAATGGCACTAGTGTTATCACAAAATAGTGGAACACTATCTAGATCAACCCCATAGTCCTTAAGTGTTTGAACAATCCAAAGAATTTGTGAGCAAGCACTAGCAGCAGCTACATATTCAAATTCGGTTGTGGATTGTGCAACTGAATTTTTTTTTCTAGAGGACCAAGCAACAAGAGAATTACCAAGAAAATGACAAGCACCGGAAGTACTTTTCCTATCAATCCTACAACCTCCAAAATCAGCATCCGAAAAAGCTTTCAAAGTAACGGTTGAGGAAGAAGGAAGAAAAATGCCAAATTCCTGAGTTCCATGTAAGTACCTGAGAATCCTTTTGACGGCTTGACGATGTGAAACACGTGGGGAGGCTTGAAACCGTGCACAAAGACATACGCTGAATTGTATGACCGGTCTTGATGTTGTAAGGTACAAAAGTGGTCCAATCATGCTTCTATATTCTTTTTGATCCACGGGTTCACCATCTTCATCAAGTTCAAGTGTTGTTGCTGTTCCCATTGGTGTCCGAAGAGGCTTGCTTTTGTCCATGTTGAAGCGCCATAGGAGGTCTTTGGTATACTTCGTTTGATGCGCAAAGGTACCCTCCTTGGTTTGCTTGATTTGCAGCCCCATAAAGTAAGTGAGTTCACCCATCATACTCATTTCAAATTCGGAACTCATCATTGCTGAAAACTTGGACACAAGATCATGAGAAACACAACCAAAGATAATATCATCCACATACACTTGAACGAATAATGAGTCATTGCCATGCTTAAGCACAAAAAGAGTTTTATCAACCTTGCCCATGGTAAACCCCTTTTCAAGTAATTATGTTTTTAACCTATCATACCATGCTCTAGGGGCTTGTTTGAGACCGTATAAGGCTTTGGACAGTTTGTAAACATGATTAGGAAAATCTGGATTTTCAAAACTCGGTGGTTTTTTCACATAAACCTCCTCATCTATGTAGCCATTGAGAAAACACTTTTAACATCCATTTGATATAGCTTAAAACCTTTAGATGCTGCAAAAGCTAACAAAATTCTTATGGCTTCTAATCTAGCGACAGGAGCAAAAGTTTCATCAAAATCTAGACCTTCAACTTGAGTGAAAACCTTGAGCAACCAACCTAGCCTTATTCCTAACCACAACCCCATCCTCACATTGTTTATTTTTAAATACCCATTTAGTTCCAATTAAAGTGTGACCTTGAGGTGGAGGTACAAGTTTCCAAACATTATTTCTTTCAAAATTTTCTAACTCTTCTTGCATGGCAATAATCCAAGATTCATTAGTGAGTGCGTGTGATATATCTTTGGGTTCAAAAGAAGCAACAAAAGCAGAATGAGCATGAGAGTTTGGATCGCAAAACCTGGATCATGTGACTCGTTCGTGTAAGCTTCCAATCATCTGTTGTGGGGGATGATCTTTGTAAAAACGTAGGGGAACAGATGTCTCACAAGCTTCTTCTTCATTAGGTTCATTGTAGATTGATGAGCTTGTGACTTGTGGACAATTTGGACCAGCATAGGTACTAGCCGGAGCTTGTTCAATGTCCGGAGCTGGACACGTGTCAACTTCGGAACTACCAGGCAGTATCACCGGCTCTTCTTCATCTTCGAAAATACCCTCCCCCTGAGGATATGGATCTGGTCCTGCAACACCGGAGCTAGTACCTGGGATAGCTTCATCAAAAGACACTTCACAAGTCTCCACAATTTTGTTAGTGTCAAGTAAAAGCACACGGTAGCCTCTAGTATGAGATGGATAACCAAGAAACATGCCATCAATGGATCTAGGTTCAAATTTATCAAGATTACTATGTTTCTTAACAAAGCATTTGCAACCAAATACCCGAAAGTGTGTAAAACTAGGCCTATGTCCAAACCGGAGCTCATATGGTGTTTTACCTAGCTTAGCACGCAAGAAAACACGATTTGAGACATAACAAGCGGTTGCTAACGCATCAGCCCAAAATTTCCTAGGAGTTTGATATTCATCAAGCATAGTCCTAGCCATCTCAACTAAGGTTATGTTCTTTCTTTCTACAACACCGTTTTGTTGAGGTACATATGGTGAAGAGAATTGATGATCTATTCTATTTTCAGCACAAAAGTGATCAAAAGATTGATTTTTAAATTCAGTTCCATTATCACTTCTGATTGCTTTTAATGATCTTGGGTAATCAATTGATAATCTAATAAATAAAGTTCTAAAGTGACTAAAAACTTCATTCTTAGACGCCATAAAGTAAACCCAAGAGGATCTAGAATAATCATCAACAATAACAAGAACATACCATTTACTTCCGAAGGATTGAACACGTGAAGGTCCTACGGTGTCAAGATGCAAAATTTGACATGGTTCAGTTGTCATGATCATTATGAGAGGAGTATGTGAACCTGCAACCGTCTTAGCATGTCTACAAGAAGAGCACACAATTTCTTTGTCCCCATTAGGCTTAGGCAGCCCACGTATGCGATCAAGAGCACTAACACGTGTTAGGTGATCAAAGCCTACGTGACCAAGTCTACGATGCCAAAAATATAAGTCCTTTGAATCATTAGCAACTAGACACCTATGCTTAGATGAAGACATATTAAAATCAGCTTTAAAAACTCCTCCAAACCGAGACATATTAAAAATAAGCTCACTATTTGAACTTACAACTTTGCAGCAGTTTTTATTGAAAATAATTTCTAGATTTTCATCTAGCAATTGTGCAACAGAAAGCAAGTTGTATTTCAAATTTTTGACAAGTGCCACATCCTTCAAAGTGTAGTGATCATTTACTCTAACCGAGCCCTTAGCAATTATAGGAGTTGAAGAATTATCGGCAAAAGTAACATTCTCTACACGTGACACAAAAGAGAGGGAGGAGAACCAATCTTTGTTACCGGTCATGTGGCGTGAGCAACCTGAATCCACAATCCAAAATTTCTCCTTCCTCAAACGTGTAACCTCTTCATTGTCGCTGTTGTGTTCTGCCTCCTCCATACTTGATCTTGACTTGCCCACCATGAAGCACAAGTTTGCCAAATCATCTTCATCTTCATCACTTCCAATGTCCACGTCGCTTGAACTGAACTCTTGAAGTGCGGTGATGAAACTGTTGATCATATTGCGTCTTATGGTACCTTTCTTCTTCTTGTTGGAATTTCCAGAGGAGGTCCGGACCTTTCTTTGTTTTTCTTCCAGGGTGGTCGGACCTGAAAGGTTAGGGCATTTTGTACGAAAGTGTCCTGTTTTACCACATTCAAAACAGCGTTGAGGTCCGGAGCTTCCTCTCCTTCTAGTTCTCACATTTTGCAATGCTTTTGAGAATCTAGTAGAGATGAGTGCTAACTCCTCTTCTAGAAATTCTTCGATCTGCTCCACGGTTAGTGAGGACAACAAAGCAAGAGTATTGCAAGATGATGATTGGCCGGAGCTAGACATATCACGTTGTGAAACAAATGCAATAGACTTATTGGGGTTCTTACGTGAGATTATGTCAATTTCATGAGTTTTTAACTTGGAATATAGCACATCTAAAGTAAGTGAACTCATGACAGTAGATTCACGAATAGATGTGACTTTCATCTCCCAAATTGACATATCTAATGCACTTAGCAATTGCCTAGCATTTTCAGCATCTGAAAAATTAACATTGACACTACGCAAGTTGCTGAGAATCTTATTAAAGCGAGCAAAAAGGTCATCAATAGACTCACCGAGTTGCATCTCCAAGCGCATGTATTCTTTCTTGAACATGTCTTGCTTTACCTCTTTGATCATGTTGGATCCTTCGTGGTAGTCACAAAGTGCTTTCCACACATCATATGCAGATCGGAGGTGTGCAACACGGTCGAAGTCACTTTGTGTTAATCCTTGTATGATCAAGTTCCGAGTCTTGTTGTTGTTGTCGACATCTCTCAGATTTGTAGTTGTAACTTGATCGTTTGATGGCACTTCGTAAGGCTTGTATACCTTCTCCCATATTGCAAAGCCTTGTGCCTGGATGAAGGCCTCTATGCGTGTCTTCCAAACCTGAAAATCAATACCAGCAACCACACAAGGTTTGGCGGAGTACTTCTCCATGATGATTAGTCAAAAACACATGCAAATCACAAATATTAGAGCACCGTGGCTCTGATACCAATTGTAGGATCGAAGAGCACATGAAAAGCTACCAGAGGGGGCGTGAATGGTAGATTTAAAAAATCTTACGCAGCGGAAACAATTAAACCCCAAACCCTTTCGGCAGAAAAACGATCTGTTAAAGAAATCATGGGTGAGACTAATCTAAACGTGTTTCACCATGAAAAATGTGATAGATATCAGATAGAATCAAGTCACGAAGACAACACAAAAAGAATCACTCAAATCCGTCGAGATAAACTCATGTTATGATCGAAATATCGAACAATGGTCAATCTGCCCTACCCAAGAAAAACAGTTCTGGAACGCTGCAAAGACACTCGTGTAGATCATGGACCACAAATCCAATGACTGTAAAATTTTGACATATGATAGAAAATCAAGTTGTGAAGACAACCCAAAAAGAATCACGTCAATTGGATCTGTAAAACTCGAGTTATGATAAAACCACCAACGAAAGGTAGTGCTGTCCAGAAACTCGACGAGTAAAAACTTGTCTGGAACAAGCCTGACGAACAAGGCACAAAAGTTCCTTCAAACTACGAATTTTATTCAATAAAACAAAAGAGGAACAGCCCCAAAGTCGTGCACAATGAGCTCTGGGCTCCCTTGCTTATATAACCAGCCCTTAGGCCAACCCAATATCAACTAGGACTCCAATCCTACTCATATCACGAATCGTAACTTTCCATAACTGCTCAAGATTCTTCTATACGCAGATAGAAGCAATCTTAAGACTTCCAAACACCTTAGGAACGTATCCCACATTACTAAACAACTCAAATTCGTGACCCACACGAAATCCTATCATAACCAACTCAAATCTTTCCATATTTGAGTCAAACCCGACTAAGCCGCAACCTGAGTCCATAACCTAGTCGGTTGGACCTTTCCGACCAACATCTTCCATCGACGTCGACGATACCTTCATATGCATTGTTATTGATTCAATCATGCTGCGCAACCTCCTGATCAGCTCAACCACTCTGAATTTGGTTGTTGGAACCTCATCTCCTCCCTGAGACTAGTCCAAAGGATCCCGTCACTAGCCATGTCTTGAACTCAAGCAACACCTGCACATGAATAAACAACCAATCCATACGAGCCCAAGTCCTCGACTTGACTCAAGTTAGTTCCGAACACAACACCCTACGTGAGAACCTCACGTAAGCATGTTGCAAAACAACAGTAACATGATATCATCCATATCAACCAAAACGCACCAAAAACTTAGCAAATGAATACTAAGCAATCTTTCCAACAATGTAAAGCAAGTTCAAAACTTTGCAAATGAAAAGCAGAAGTAATGCGGTCAAGTTCCGGACCTTGCCAGAGCAACCCGGACCTTGAGCCGGAGCTAACAAAAGCTAGTAGAACCTAGCGCCGAAGCTTACCAAAACTAGTACAACCAAGCTCCCGCCGGAGCTTACAAAACTAGCAGAACTTAGCGCCAGAGCTAACCAGAACTAGTCGGAACTAGTAATCCCAAAAGCCGGAGCTAGACAAAGTACGTCGGAGCTTAGCAAAAGCATGTCGGAGCTATCAAAGACATGCCGGAGCTAAAGACAAAACTTCACCGGAGCTGACCAAAGCTAGTCGGACCTAGCATCGAACGTAACCGGAGCTACCCAAACCAAGTCGGACCTATGGTCGGACCTTGCTATAGTTCGGAGCTAGAGTCGGACCTTGATAAAAAGGTGTTTTGGTGAAATTCAAAACTTTTATCATCAAGGCCAGGTGTATTCACTACAAGCCAATGTATTCAGCACACATAGGTCTTAAACTTTAGTCTCCTTTTATTCATATACTTGGATGAATCGTTTCTTGTTTGATTGTGGATTCCATGTATGTGGTAGGAATAGTCTTTATGATCATGCCTTAATGTAATTATATTATCACCATAAACACTATAGACCCCTACTAAAGTCTTATTTGTTATGACATGACCATGTTAATATGAATAACTTATGCTATGTTCCAACGTTGGTTCAACAATGTTTAGGTTAGTCATTGCCTTAGGATGCCTTGTGCCATTGCTCCTGAGGTATTTACTTAATATGCTAGCATTATGTAAGGATAGTTAAGTTGCATTGGATGTTTTGTAGACCCACAGATTGAAGAGGGAGGTAGTAGGTGGTGATAGTCTTTATGATCATGCCTTAATGTCATTATATTATCACCATAAGCACTATAAACCCCTACTACAGTCCAATTATTTATGACATGACCATGTTAATATGAATAACTTATGCTATGTTCCAACATTAAACGATGTTTAGGTTAGTCATTGCCTTAGGATGCCTTGTGCCATTTCTCCTAAGGTATTTACTTAATATGCTAGCATTAGGTAATGATAGTTAAGTAGCATTGGATGTTTCGTAGACCCGCGGATTGAAGAGGCAGGCAGTTGGTGGTGATAGCCCTATCTGTCCTTGTAATCCTCTTCGTTCGGCTATGCCACAAGCTCCTCGCGGGAGTCATCCTAGTATTGCTAGGGGTAAACCGGAGCTCGATGTGTTGAACAACTTAGCATAATAATTCACTGTTGACATGTTCGTTAGTATCTAACTTGGGCTATGTATATGTATACTCGAAGCATTGTAGGAGTAGCTCCCTAACTCTTAGCCTAATCCCTCTTTGACCCATTTATCCCCCTTAACATAGGATGCTCTTATGTGTGTCACAGTACCTCCACATATCTATTACACATGCTCATTAGAACCCTACCTAGACCAATCTACCCTCTTCATTTGATGACTACTTTACTTCCATCTAGCCTTCCTTTGGGAAAATATAAATGACACCCTTTCGGTATACTCTTTAAAGGGAAATGCTACTTCGATAGTTTTCGTGCGCTTGCAATTTTTTATATGTGAGGTAAGAAATGTCAACAAGCATTTATGGCGCTGTTGCCAAAGGCAGCCAAAGTATTGCATGATGGAGTGAATAGGATAGGACCCTGGGTAAGTTTTAGTAGGATAACCCTTTTTTCGCAATTTATGTGAAAATAGGGTAGTGTATGTCTTGTTTCCGCTTGCCGGAAAACATTGTTGAAGATCCTAAATATCTTCCGAGAGACAAACCTTGTGTCGTTACTCCTCAGAAGCTTCGTGCATCAAAGCAAGCAAGCGCAACTGCACCAACAACCGAAATGCAAATGGCCTAGAATACCCTTCATGAGTTTTCGGCTCCCTTTGCTAACAATGTGCCTGTTTGGCCCACTGTTAACACGGGAGATGTGAACTTCGAAATAAAGACTGACCGGATCACTATGGTGCAAGCCAACCCATTTTGTGGGAAGGCTAACGAGGATGCAAGTGCTCACCTGCAACAGTTCCTTGAGATCTGCAACACTTTTAAGATCAAGGTTGTATCTCATGATGCCATCCATCTTAGGTTGTTTCCATTATCCCTTCTTAGGAGGGTGAAACAGTGGTTCTACGCAAACCAAATTGATGTAGACACTTGGGAGAAGTGTTCTACGGCATTCCTGATAGGAAGATGAGTCCCGATCTTCCGAGAGGTATGGTAAACTTGATTGGGTGGAGATCTTGACGTTGATAATCCAAGGCTCCGAGCGAACGAAACTCCACAATCACCACACCACTACTCCGTTGGTTATCGCCCATGTCACATGAATGACCTAGCCATGAAGGTTTATCCCTGTAAGCGCAATCAAGAACACAAGCAAGAACAGAGAAGTTGCAATCAAAACTAAGTTCATCACGTAGTGGGGTCTCACTACCGGTGAACAGTGACACTGGTCAATGACAGATTGTATCTAAGCAAAACCCAACCCTAATGGTGGTGACAGTTGCTTTATAAATAGGAGCAGGGGCGTGCAAGACCCCTGGACAGAACCCTAATGGACTTCCACACGATACACGGTCCAGCAGCCCAAATGACGGTGACATAGCACCCGGACAGATTCTGGATGCCCACTTGTTTTGCTGATTCCTGTCAACTTAGAGAGAATTTTGAGGTGGGGCCAGATCCATTGGAATATTTATGAAATCCTGGTTCCAACCATATATAGAACGTCCAAATCCGACTCCGTATGCGTCTGGGATGTCAATTTTAGTGAAGGCAGTTCCTGGACCACGAGGTCGAGTTGAAGTCGAGTTGGGCTTGGACTCCTCCTTGGCGTGGACGTCCTATCTCCTTCTTGACTCCTTCGACTTATCCAAGCCCTTGATGATCCTCTTCATTATTCATAATCAATAAAACATGCATGGAGACAAGAGTAAATTCCGAAAAACAATTGACATGGTTAGAACGTACATGGATATCCAACTGTCACGTACGTGCTCTAGTGATCGGTCATTGTATTGTATGCGAATGAGAGATGTCCTCATCATCCACCCCCTCTTGAATTGGAGTCTTCCTCGAATCAAGCTCATCTTCCTCACCCAAGTATGGTTTCAAATCTGAAATGTTAAATGTGGGACTAACCCCAATCTCGGGAGGCAACTAAAGTTTATATGCATTGTCATTTATCTTCTCAGGAACCTTAAAAGGTCCAGCAGCACGTGGCACGAGTTTGAACTTTCTCAAATTCGGGAACATATCTTTTCTCAAATGAACCCACACCAAATCACCGGGTTCCAATTTTACCTCCTTCCTACCTTTACTAGCAGCAATGCAATACTTTTCATTCATTTTTTTTTCAATTTGTAACTTAGTAGCTTGATGCAACTTAAGAATAAATTCAGAACATGTGTAGCATCTAAGTTCATAATTTCAGTATGTGGTAAAGGTAGCAAATCAATTAGAGCACGGGGATTGAAACTATAGACTACCATAAGTGGACTTAACTTGGTTATGGAGTGAATAGACCTGTTATAAGCAAACTCAATATGTGGCAAACACTCCTCCCACAACCTCAAATTTTCTTTCAAAACAGTCCACAACATAGTAGATCAGGCCGATTAACTACCTCTGTTTGGCCATCAGTTTGTGGATGACAAGTAGTAGAAAACAGCAACTTTGTTCCCATTTTATAACATAAAGTTCTCCAAAAGTGGCTCAAAAACTTAGCATCCCTATCAGAAACAATAGTATTGGGAACACCACACAAACGCACAACCTCATTAATAAACAAATCAGCAACATGTGAAAAATTATCGGTCTTGTGGCAAGGTATAAAATGTCCCATTTTAGAGACACAGTCAACAACCACAAAGACACTATCCCCCTCTTTGATCTAGGTAATCTTAAAACAAATTCCATAGAAATATCCTCCCAAGATGCACTAGGAACAGGAAGAGGCATATAAAGACCATGTGGGTCAGGTCGACACTTAGCTTTGTTGCATGTCATGCAACATGAAACATAGCGATCCACATCACGCCTCATTCATGGCCAAAAAAAGTGAGCGGCCATCACATCATCTGTCTTTTTAACACCAAAATGTCCCATCAAACCACCTCCATGCGCTTCCTGCAAAAACAAAAGATGAACAGAGCTAGCTAGAACACACAGCTTGTTAGCACGGTAGAGAAGGCCTTAACGCAACAGGAATTTTTGCCACGTTCTTCCCTCTCTACAGTTGTCAATGGCATATTTGAAGTCCAAATCAGTAGCATATAATCTCTTTATTGTTTCCAAACCAATGATTTTATGAGAGAGTTTGGACAACATAATACAACGTATAGATAAAGCATCGACAATCACATTGTCATTCCTTTTCTCATGATGTAAGGAAATGACTCTATGAACTCAGTCCATTTAGCATGACGTTTGTTCAGATCAGCTTGTCCTTTGAGATACTTCAAAGACTCATGATCTGAATGTATGACAAATTCTTTAGACCATAGGTAATGTTGCCAAGTTTGCAAGACACGCACTAAAGAATAATGTTTTTTGTCATATGTAGAATAATTCAGCGAAGGCCCGTGCAATTTTTCACTAAAGAAAGCAACAGGTTTACCTCATTGAAGGAGCACTCCTCCAATGCCAATGCCGCTCCCATCACATTCAAGCTTGAAGGTCTTCTCAACATCAGAATGTTGAAGCAATGGTGCTTGTGTGAGCTTCAACTTGAGAGCATCAAAAGTATGTTGTTGTGCTGGTCCCCATCGAAATGACACTCCGTGCTTTGTCAACTCATGGAGAGGTGCCGCAATGGTGCTGAAATCCCGCACGAAATTCTGGTAGAAACCAGCGAGACCTAGAAAACTCCGAACCTGCATGATCGTATTCGAAAGTGGCCAGCTCGTGATGGCAACAATCTTTGCCTCAGCCGCCTCAATGCCCTGCGAAGTAACAACATGACCAAGAAGAGACACACGATCGGTGCAAAAGGTGCACTTCTCAAAGTTACCAAATAAACGTGCATCGCGCAAGACGTTATAAACAGCACGCAAATGTTCAAGATGCTCATCATATGACTTGTTGTATGTAAAGATATCATCAAAGTAAACCAACACACATTTACCAATGAAAGAACGTAAAACCTCGTTCATCAATCTCATGAAGGTTTTGGGCACATTACTTAAATCAAATGGCATGACTAACCATTCATAAAGTCCGAATTTAAATTTAAAAGCAGTTTTCCATTCATCACCTAAAGCCATACGAATCAGAGGATACCCACTACACAAATCAATCTCGAAGAAAATAACCAAACCACTCAACTCATCAATCATGTCATGCAATCTAGGAATAGTATAGCAATAATGAATCGTAATGTTATTGATGGCTCTACAATCAACACACATGCACCAAGTGCCATCTTTCATAGGAACCAAAAGAATAGGAACAGAACAAGGACTAAGGCTCTCACAAATGTACCTGTGGTCCTGAAGATATTGGACTTGTAGCTGAATTTCCTTAGTATTGTCGGGGTTGGTCCTGTAGGTGACACGGTTTGGCAAGCTCGCCCTAGAACCAAATCAATCTCGTGCTCAATGCCTCGCACAGGTGGTACTCCAGGGGGTATCTCTGATGGAAAAAACATCCATATACTCCTGCAAAAGGTTAGCAAACAGCAGGTGGCAAAGCAATGGATGCATCCTCAATGGAATATAGCATGTTTGCACACTAAAGCATAGCAAGTTCCATTAGAGGCATATAAGTCATCAAGATCAGATTTAGTTGCAAGCAAAACAGGATTTTTCAACTTAATAGGTTGCTGAATTTCAAAACTGAAAACACCCTTTTGCTTAGCATTATTCTTTTTCTCATGCTCAAATTGCACAATTTTAGTGGGACTCATAGGAAACAACACAATTTTCTTGCCCTTATGCATGAGAGTATACTTATTATATTGACCATGGCGAATAGCATCAGTATCAAACTGTAAAATCCCAGTTTTTCCTTAATATAAAGTTCAGTTACCCGTTTGTTATCAACCATTGTGGAGATCAATTATGATTGTACACATGAACTTGATATCATCAAAAATCTTTCTTTCACTCCTACTCAAGTTTTATTAACATAAGGGATGGACTTCACAAATGACCCCAGGATAATTCAAGTGACCATCCTACAAATTTTGGAATTTATTGAATGGAAATTTGCTACGGCAAAACACTATGCAATAATAAATATATTTAAATTAATTTGAATATAGCACTGTACATTTAGGCCCTGTAAAAATATTCTAATCTGGGGCTATACATTTTTCCATGGCCTCATAATATTCCAAATAGCCTTCCTGCAAAGTTTCATGAATTTTGAATTCCATTTGCTATTTTATTTGAGACGTTTAACAAATTCAAGACAAATTCAAATTTGAATTTGAAATTTAACTGAAACTTGTTCAAATTCAAAATCCAATTTCAGAATCTGAACCAACACCATTGATTTGCCCTCTCCACAAAAATCTAAGATTTAAGTTGCAGAGAAGGGATGAGGATAAGAACGGTGGGACCCACTAGCCAGGGAGACGTTTACCGTGAGTGCTCTGTTCTGACTCCCCACCATTCGACTCCCGGTGCGGCAAACAGCTGACCGTCGGCAAGGAGCTGCATGGCACCCCAGTTGCGTGTTCCCCCTCCACTCTCCTCCTCTTTATCTTCACATCTCTGGCCGAAGGGAAAGGCACCAGCTCTTCCGTCGCTCCCGACCGCAAACCACCGCCGCCTCCCTGCACGCCCAACGAGCTTGAAGTCTTGCCAAATCCTGTCGTCCTACCAACAGCTAAGTGGTACATAAGTCTTCCTTCTACCTTCTCAATCTTTTAGTTCCTTGTTTCGTCGGCTACAAGGCGGCATTTTTGCAGTTTTACCGCCGCTGTCCAGCCGCCGTGAGGACGCTACTGCCTCCTCGGCGCGCCGACACCACAGCCCCTCTTTCGAGATGCTCTTAGAAGCAACTGGGATCACCAAGACACGACCTTTCTCATGGTACAAACCGTTCTTCCTTTCATTCCATATTGTGCAAATAATACGAGTTTTGCTTTCGGCCGTGGCCCATCAACTAACTCACTTCTCGGTTTGATTCTGTTTCTACGTGTAATGATTCTTTAATCCAATTAAGGATTATACTCCATACCTCCTAGTGCACCCTGCTACCAAGAATCAGTGCACGCCATCGAGTAGAGTCTGAGGTATTTAAGTTTTCCCCACCGCCAATGGAAATCCGTTGGTTCGCTGTCGAAGTCGACTTTACCGGCGATGTCACCCCTTTCTAACCTCCAAATCATCATCCTCGTGCTTCCAGGAACATTTCTAGCTATTTACCGAGCCTTTTGCGATATCCCCAAGCGATTTCGGCCATCGCTGATACCCTAGCTCCGCCGCCGCCGTTGCGCCGCCATCTCCGACCGTCGCCGCCGCGATTGGACCTCACCATCGTGTTGTGTGGTCGACTTTATGGCTAGGCGGTCAGGGCCCAGTAGAATTGCTCAAAAATTTCTAAATAAATTTTGGAAGACTTGTCTTTGCAGTGGTGCAATTTGTTGTGCATGAAACTCACAGAATTTTTATAATTAATTCATTTGAGCTAACTGCTTGGAAAATTAATTACTACTGTTCTGTTAATTTGAAAATTCCCTATTTTGGTGAGGACACTCCTAATAATTCACGTGATCTCCAGTAAAAATTTCAAGTTCATTGGACTTCATTTACTAGGTTGATCAGTGTTCCAAATCTCTATGTAATTGAAAAATTGGGAAAAATACAGAAAACATTTCAGAAATTCTTCCAAACATGTAAAATTAATTTCCCCCTGTAGGAATCTTATAAAATTGTGAAACAAATTTTCCTAGAACCAGTGAGACACCCTCTACATGGTACAACCACTGGTAGCCATGATAGACCTCCAGAAGTTCAACCAAAATTCAGAGAATGTTATTGCTTACCATAATTTTTAGAGACAACAATCTTCCTTGATCATCTCCTGTTCTTTGGAAGAGTCTCCACTATAGTCCATATACCTACCATAAAAGTCCCAAAGACAAATAAGATCCCTATCTTATTTTGATCACGTGATATTAGATTGTGACCTTAAACATATTAATTATTTTCAAAGTCATTCATATATAGTATATGCATATTGTGTAGTAACTGAAGTCGAGGAGCAGCCGAAAGCCTTGGAAGTCCAGCTGCCGGAGACTAACATAGACCTGGACTCGTTTCCATGCAAGCCCCGGTTTGTATTTAAGTTCCTTATAGTGTCTTTGCAGTTTTCATTCACCTTACGTCTTCAGATGGTTGTGCATTACATTTAAGGTGTTTGACATGCACTTGCATGGCCCACAAATCCCATGGAGTCTTGGGTAGGTCTACAGCTCGACGAGCAGAGGCTGCCATGCTTATATTTGTAGTGGATCCGATAGAAGTCGAGTAGTTGGAATCTACTCGCGAGATAGGATTTTATCACACGAAATGAATTGGATCAAGAAATGGTTTATAAATATGAAATTGATACCGAGCAGCTTGTGTCGATTAAGGCCTGCGCCGTGTGTGGTACTGCTGCAAATCTTGAATTGTACCGACAACATACTGGAGAAATGGGCTCTAGTAAACTAACATAGCTTGATACTAGTTTGTCGAGGCATTCCGTTCCATTTTATAGGCGTTGGTTGAGGGCCACAAGGTGTAAATCAGCTGGTTGGCACGTTAGAGTATGCCCCGCGTAGTGACCTCCTGCTCGTGAAGGATCGACCGTTCGACATTCGAGTGTTGGGTGAAAGGTGGCCATATATGACTAGTACTGTAGTGTTATGTAGGTACTGTTTTATGTACTCGCTGGCACTTCCGAAAGTGCATATGTGTTGTGTGGTCCGGGTGTGTCCTGATTGCAATCATCGTCCCTTGCGATAATAGAGTACCACTTGTTCACTGTGTCATGACGTAGTAAATACAGAAGAAGTCATGAGAATACGATGTATTGAATTATAATTATTTTGGAATTTTGATTGTTGTCCAATAAGATCACTAAAGTTACTTTCATTTAACTGTTAGGCTGCTGATAATAACTTGAAAGCTAAGGATCCACATGTAGGCGAGTCCTTTACTGCTTTACCTTACCTATGCTTAGTAGTTACCCTGCATATCTTTAGTGAGATGGGTTAGTCTTGCTAAACCTTAAGCTCACGTTTGCAGGTAACAAGTGTTTGTAGATTATACGACTGATGACGGGTTCAACGACGAGGTTGCACCCCCTCCATGGTTTATAGCCGAGTGGGAGCCCTACACGCCGCCGTAAGTTTGGTGTTGCTAGTGCAAAGCATCCAGGACATGGATGACTTTGCTTTTGCATAGCTAGTGTCGAGAGTGTAGCTATGATGTATAGGTTACTTTCCTTCCGCTTAGTATTACAGGACTACCGCTGTGTTTATAAATACAGACTTGGTATTGTATTTTATTCTTGTTCTTTTCTTGTATACTGTTGGGTGTCACATCGCACGACACCACCCGATGAGATCCTTGGATGTCGGGATTACGATCCCCACAACATGGTATCAGAGCCTCATTGGGAACAGTGTGCTTGAAAAGAGCATATTTTCAAAAGCTTAGGATTTTATGAGTGAGGAGGAGTACTATTAGTATAAGTTATAAAGGTGGTAAACTGACTTATGTGTTATTATATTCTGTAACGACGCTCCGACGTCAGGTAAGAGGTAAGGTACGCCATCAAGAGCGGATCAATCTCGGTAAGCTCAGCATACGAGGGATGGTATGTGATATTTCCATGGCTTAGCACGAAAGGTCAATATGAGTCTCTGAAGCTTTTCATGTTTCTGAGAACATATGACACGCGGTACCCTAGCGTGACACAAAATTAGTGGGAGCCCCTGTCGGGTGGTGGATAACCCGATAGTATGCATCTCTAGAACTATTCATGTTCTCAGGGAGCATGTGAAACACGTATGCCCGGGCTTGTATAATCCGGTTCATGCGGCCATGTACCTTGAGACATGACTTGGCTCAAGGGCGACTCACACCAGAGTCATATGCATTTACTTTAAAATACATATCTGTGTATTGTGACTGCCTGTCGTGTTTCCCCAAAGCGCCCTTGTGGTGTGCAGGTGTGAAAGGGGATTGTTTGTCTTCTGCAGCACTAACTACGGTAGCAACCCATGTAGAACACGTTTGCGAGTGAACGATACTAGGGCCACCTACAAACTTATCCAGATATACCGGTTAGAACATTCTTTGGTGAGGCACGTAGTACCGTCAGTATCAAATTTGATACTGGACCATCCCCAATGACAGAATGGATGCATTACATTTTGGAAGGTCCGACTATCTGATGCGGGTAGGCTTGGACTCTGCAAAATGAGTTCCGACTCAACAAAGGGTTAGCACCAAGATTCTTGATTTCCGACTGAAGTTTGCTCAACTTCGCTGGACTATGATCTTGGTTAAACATAGGAGTATGATATATGGATGGAAATCTCTGGAAGGCCTCTACAAATTTTCTGTTGACCATCAAGGCAGAAAATCTTGATAATCTGTTGAAATTTGGAGTATACATCAACTGCTCCAGATGACCATACCACTGTGCCAGTCTCTGTATTTTTGCCATAACTCACTGTAGAAAAATCTTCTGCCCTATTGTGATACATATATGAAAAGGTAGAAGGATATATACAGATTTGTTATTCAATGTTTTTCCTGATTCGAATTTGAGTCAATTCAAATTTCGAGTTCAAAACAGTGAACTGCAGTGCTGCTGTTGAAAACCAGTCAGTTCATCTGTTAAGTTTGTATAGTTATAGCTCTTAATCCAGAATAGTGACATGGTCACATATATACATTTCTGGAAATCTTAGGAAGTACTCTATCGACTTTATATCGAACTCAGGACCTGAATCTTGGTGTAACTGTGTTTAATTCCTATTCTCGCAAACTTGGTTTTGGAAGACCAGAACATAAAACAGTTTGCGCTTAGTTTTGAATTTGCGCGCTATACCTGTCTAACAAATGTTTCAAGGCTAAACTCTTTCACTTCTGGATTGTTAACTTGATGTTATAAAATGTTTATTTCGTCATTATCTCAATATATTGTTATGATATACCTGTATAAATTGTGGAAATAACCACATATACAGGGGAGGTTTTGTCAAAATTTCCAGAAAACATGAATCAAATTTAAACCTGTATAGATTATACTTCCTAGCTCACCTGGAGCTGTATGAGTACAATACGGAAAGGCTGCAAAGTGTACTACAACTTTTGTATTAAACCCAACGTCTGGTTCTGACATTTCCTGTATGAAAATTTTGACTTTATACCGGATGGTCAGCTGGAACAGACTGTGATTACTAATCAAGCTTTAAATTTTCCATGAACTATTGGAAGTTGGAAACCTTTTCATTGTTCAAGTATCCTTTCGACAGATGGTGGATTTGATGGTACACTTACCGAACGGATGGTTGTTCGTGACATGTGCTCATCGAAAAGGTTTCCTGGAGTTGTTAATAGCGCTGCTTCAACGGTTCGGGTATAGCGACATACCGAGCTATTGGGGCAGGGAATTTGATGACGGAGGTGTGACAAGATGCACCATATATGTCAATGTACCCGCTGGTCCGTCGTATATTGGATGGGCTCATTTCTCAATCCAGGTGAAAGGGAATCAGTTGGAAGAGACGTGGTGTTTTGCCGCGAGTGTTGCTGTTACGAAATTTTGCAACCTTCATTATCGTCATACGGTGGGCACCCCGTTCACGCTCTTTCTAGTCGACGGTAGAGCTGGTGATGAGTGGGAAAGTCGAATGAGTGCAGATTATGGCATTCACGGAGAGGTACCCAAGATAATCTTGGCATTATATGCAGTATGCTCATGTCAAGTGATCTTTACACAGCATGCTAGCATCGGAGGGTTCATGGGTGATCTGAAACAAGCTTTGATTCGAGGAGATCATTTTGAGTGGGCCAATGACTCACTTAGAGCCATGATTGCTCCACTCAATCGACGTCTAAACGTTAGGGAGAATCAGTGGCATCAAGCTGTTCAAGACCTATCGGAAGCTCGCCAAGAAACGCACTGCGCAAAAAGCTAGTTGGAGGCGTGCAGCTGCTGGATTATCAGTTTAGTACGTTGGCTCAAGAACGGGATCAATCCAAGCAGGAAACTCAGGATTGGCAAGCCAGTTGCGAGCATGCACAAAGGGAACTGGAAAACTATAAGATATTTCTTCTACAGGCTGATATGCAATCATTAGTTGCCACGACATCATCGAGGGCGGGTGAGGCAGCAGCTCCTGCTCCAGCACCCGCACTTGTGGCACCTAATCCTGAGAACGAGGACGAATAAGATCCTGAGATACTCGAGTACAACAAATAGGGTGTATCGGAGTGGGATGGGGCAGCACTCCTGCCATCAAGGGGCCACGTATAGTTAGTAGGTTCTTGTATTTATTTTGTGGCCATGTTTGCGTCATATTAAAAATAGTAGCGGGTGTGTATAAGATGACAAGGTGTGTATGACGTCTCATGGGGACCAAGTATAGTAGAGATGCACTTCCGTAGTGGGAGTCCGTCATTTTGGAGTTCACTACTGTAAACTTGGTCATGAGATAATATATTTTGTGTAATGTTTGTGCTTTATCAATATATGTGGATGTTATGCACTTATTTCCTTGCCAATATTCGCACTACTGTAATATGAAATGGATGGAGGAAAAACAAACATATTACTTATTTTTACATCATATGGATGCAGCATGGTGCGCACGCGTTTGATGTCTGAGATGTGAGGCTCGAGCCGTGGTCGTGAGGACGAAACTCCGGCCCCGGAGCAAGCTGTGACACCACAGAAACAAGTTCCACCACCACCTCCTGATCTTCCGAGGAGTCTCACTGAGGTTCTCGCCGCAGTGCTCGGCTTGCGCGATGAGCAAATCGAATTACTGCGGATCTTGGTTCAACATTCGTCTTGTCAAGGGGGGGCGACAAGATGCGGTTCCACAACAGCCCTATCCGAGTTCATACTCGGACTTCATGTCAACGCACCTGCTGGTCTTCATGGAGGCCGATGAACCGTTGGAGGCAGACAACTAACTCCGCTCCATAGAAGGAAAGTTTGGTTTAATGCGATTAACCGAACAGTAGAAGACCCTGTTCGCGGCACAACACCTACAGGGTTCTGACGGACCGTGGTGGGTGAATTATCTCGCCGCACGACCAGCAAACTATGCCGTGAGCTTGGAGGAGTTATGGGAGTCATTCTGCGCCTCTCATATACCTCCCAAGATCATGTGGAGGAAGCTTCAAGAGTTATTGGAGTTGAGGCAAGGAGGAAGGAGTGCTTACAAGTACTCCAAAACCTTCAACCACTAGGCCTAGTATGCTCAGGACCAAGTGAGTACTAAAGATAGGAAGCGTGAGAGCCTCTACCGGGGTTTGAACAACAAGATGAAGGACAAGCTTGCATTGTCCAATCGCGGCAACATCAACGACATTGTCAACGGCGCGATCGTACAGGAAGACGCTACTAGGGAGCTATCCTCAAACAAGAAGAAGAGGAGTTGGCGGAGTTTGATTCCGGCAATTCTCCAGGTACTACCGTTGGCAGCTCACGGAGTTTCTTAGTTCAGTTCAGGCGCGAGGAGATTCAGAGCAAGATGGCGATTTGACACTAGGATTTACGTGGTTCGGGCCGCCTGAGCATAATACCCTACTCCACGGGTGTGTGTTGTTGTTGTATTGAGCGTCTGAGCGCTTGTGTGTGAGAGAGGACAAAAAAGTCCCCCTGTGTATCGCTCAACCAATCCTTTTATAGTACAAGGGCTAGCCGTTACATCATAAGCCTTATCCAACATGTGACCCTGACAGTTACTGATGCTTAATGCAATGTTAACTGTTTAATTCCCCTTAATAGCATAGTAACACCCATTAATGGTGGCTTTACTGGTATTAAGAGTCATTCGATCGTGTGTCATTAAGATAGCATTAATGACACTTAATCAGGTCTTGAAGTTTTTAATGTCCCTTGACGGTCTGAGCCGTTGGAGGTCCACCAATCTGCCTGTTGAGGTTGAAGGTCCAGCGGTTGGACGGGTGGCAGCTTCGGAGCTTACCGTCTTGGACGAGTACGTCCGGTGCTGTTTTACACGTGTCGATACCGGAGCTTCCCTCTGTCAGGGGTTAGGTCCTGGGGTTCCAGACAGGTATCTAGTTCGGAGCTTTCCCATGTATGGAATGTAGCTCCGGTTTTATGATACACGTGGCGGCATTGGAACTAACCATACGAGGGAGGAAGGTCCGGTTCTGAGTGACACGTGGAGCCTTCGGGGGTCTTCAACTCAAATAGGTGGAGTTCCATTGCACTCTTTGCAGTTCCAAGGGGTATCCGGTACGCAGGGTATCGACAGTGGCCCCCTAGGCCCACCTTTGGGAAAGACCTTTTGGGTTAAGTCATTCTGCCGGAGGTGGGTCCATCTTTCGATTTCTGCGCCGTGTCTTTAAGGGTTTTTGGATGTGCCGTTGAGGTGGTGGTTCGCAGTTAAACCATCGCCGCGTGGCATCTTCAGGATGCAGCAGGTGAGATCTGCGCGTGTAGATCTCACGCAATTGAAGGTCGCCTATTCCTAATATGAAAATCGTATCGGTTCCACGCGTCCTGTCAGGCCGCTGCCCTTGGGTTTCCCACCTCTCATCATGGGTCCTGTTCGCCTGGGGTAAGGACCTCGACTTGATCACCTGGGAGGCCTCGGGCCCCTTTGTCATTGGCATTGTGAAATTTTTGAACTGTATCCTTGGCCCTTTTACGGTTTCCATCCAAGCGTTCCGGGGGCTTACTTAAGAAGGAAAGCGCACACGGTTTGGGGATTCCTTACGCCTTCATTTGAACTTGCACTCGAATCCTCCAAACATTCGCTTGCTTTTTCTCTCTCGCCCCGCCATGCTGCGATGGAGTTGGGTCTCTGCAAGAGCCGTCTCACGACCGATGACGATTTCAAGAAGGTGCGGACCTACATGGGGTGGTCCAGCGACTCCTTCAACCACCTGGTCCACACCGGCGAGCTCCCGTTCAAGAAGAAGCGCGGCGGCGACATGGTGTACTTTTCTGCGTACGCCATGGTTGAACTGATCCCACCTTTCTCAACTTTTCTCTAGATGGACTTCTATGGTCTGCAGTTGTACCACCTTGGCCCCGACTCCATTCTTGTTGTGTCAACATTCATCCACTTCTGCGAGATGTGGGTGGGTATTCCCCCCATGCGTCAAGCTTTGCTGTACCTTCTTCACCATCCACACTACCAGCAAGAGTTCTGAGTACCTTGGCTTCTACTATTTTGTGAAGCGCAAGAAATGCCCCTACAAGTACTTGAGGTCGTTCCCTTCCGGTAAGTGGGACGACTGGAAGAAGTATTGGATTATCGTCACGGCAGAGGAGCACGAGAAGCTCGAGCTGCCTGAAGGTCTTCCTAATGTTGACACTGACGCATGGAGTGAGGTTCCGATGATGTCAGAGGCCTTCAACCCTGCCTTGACCAGGATCCGCCAAAGTGTGGAAGGAGGGGTGACCCCTAGACGGTCTTCTGCAACTTCCTGGTCAATAGGTGGGCTCCGATAAAGAGGAGGGAGAAGCTCGTCTGGGACCTCAATAGCGTGATGGACGATGATTGGATTGACACCGGTATGAAGTACAATTTGGGTGGCTCTGGTTTGGGGCTTCATCTTAAGATGTTCCAGCATGGCATCGACGTCGACGGCGACAGCTTAACTCCACCGGCGGCTTTCCTCCCTTTGAACATGGAGGCGGAGTTCAGCAGGGAGCTCCGGAGGAAGATGCCGGTGCTTGATGACCTCGGCGAGGTAGAGAAGCGTCCGACCACCATATTGGTGATCCCCGGAGCTTTCGAGGGTGGCCCTACTTCTGCCCCGAGACAGAAAGCTGAAGTCATTGGCAAGGGCAATGAGTTGGCTGAGCCCTCCAGTAGAAAGAGGAAGTTGAAGCACTCTTATGGGAGGCCTGTCAGACCTGCTCCTTACACAACAGCTCCTTCTCCCCGGCGGGAGAGGTCTTCGACAGCGAAGCCAACTCCAGCATCGATGTCTCCTCGGTACGTCAGCTCGGCCCAGGTGACTCCGGCGCTGGAGCCAGCTAAGGGATCTAGGTCCGAGGGTCCTTCTCAGTTGAGGAAGGCCCCAACCAAGACGTCGCTGACGGCGGCAGTAAGCTCCGAAGAGCCTTCTAGAGATACTACCCCAGTTGTGACTGGGTCGGGCTCTAAGCGTCCAGCGAAGAGGTTCTGCGCTAGCTGGAGCGGAAGCCTCCAAAGGTAAATTTTCTTTTTTACCTTAGTTGATTGTTGTTGTTGTAACCATCTTTTGAGTTTCTTTGTCCTTCATCCACAAGGTCTCAAAAAATGGGCTAAAGCGCCGGTTCCTACGATAGTGGTTGATGCTGTACAGGCGGAGGCTCCAGCTCCAATTCTAGCGCCGCCCCAGGTGGTGGTTGAGGTCGCGGCAGCTCCGGCACCAGCTGTCGAGGTTCTTGACCTTGACTCATCTCCTGATGTTCCCGTGGTAGTGCCGGACCACGGGAATGAAGATGTACCAGCGGCACCAGCTCCGAAGGTTGAAGTTTTGGTTTTGGATGCTAGGATGACGGACGCTCCGGCCTTAGAGCCAGAGGTAGCTGCAGTTCTGGCCTTAGGGCTGAATTTTATTGAAGCCCCGGTGGCGGAGCTGGTGGTTCATGAAGTTCCAATGCCTGAGCCGGTTGTCGTGGAGGTCCTGGCACCTGAACCAGTGGAGGTCGAAGCACCAGCGCCTGAATCGACAGTGGAGGAGGCAACAGCACTAGAGCTGGAGGTGGCCTTAGCTCCGGCCGAGTCTTTAATGCCTACCCCAGAGGTGGTAGTTCCGGAGGTACCCGTGCTTGAGCCAGGGTGTCAAGACGAAGCGACCGATCCTCTGCCTGTGGGACCAGTTGCTGATGACCTGGTGGCGGGAACTTCGGAGCTGACTCTGGAGGTAGAAGCTCCCGTTGTCGGACCTTCCTCGGCGATGACTAAGGCACTCCCGAAGGGCGGTCCTAGAGGCGGGGAAGCTCAGGGGACCACTCTTGTAGAGTGGGACCCAATTTTTGTTATGGAGAACCCACTGGAGTTAGTGGAGAGGACTCCGGCAGGTCCGGAGCTGATCCCTCTATCGTTATCCATCGACAACGCCTGCTCCAGCATTCATCAGGTCCAACTTGCCTTTTTACACGACAGCAAGGCCCTCGAGGAGGAGTGCCAAACCCTTAGGATGTGGCGCAGCCGGCTCCAATTCAAGACCATGCTGGCGCAAACAAGGCTGCCTAATGACAAGGAGTGGCACAAGAGGGAGAAGGCCCGAATGGAGTACTGGGGCCAGCTGCAGGACAAGAGGGAAAACATGGTGTGATCCCTCGACAATCAGTCCCGGGCTATATACGAACAAGACATGGCTGCTAATGAAGCGGCGAACGATCGCCAAGAGAAGCTCAATACCATCCACAAAAGCCTCGTCAAGCGCTGGGAGGCTCTTGAGGAGCGAGAGAAAAAGATCGAAGATGAAGAGCAAACACTCCTGGAGCAGAGGGATGACCTCGTGAAGAGGGAGGAGGAGCTCGCCCAAAGGCTGGCTCTAGGTGACAAGAGCCTTGTAGAGCGCACCAAGAAGCTGGAGGAGCTCTACAAGAGCGAGGAGGAGAAGGCCTTGCAGCGGGGACAAGACCTCACCAAAAGGGAGGCCGAAGTCACTGCCAGGGAGAAGAAGGTGCGAGGCCGGGGAAAAGAACTGGTTGACCGCTGGAACTGGATCCATGTCCGGGAGAAGGAGCTTGGTGACCTTGAAAAGCAAGTCGCTGAAAGGATTCAACAGCACGCCAAACAGGTCGAGCGCCTTACCCGGGAGGGTTCGGAGCTTGTGGCAGCCAAGAAGTCCTTGGAAGAGATTCGAGGCTCTAGGGCTGCGGAGTCCCAACAAGTATGGGACTTCCTGGACAAAGTCAATGATGCGCTGAATCCGCTGGGCTTTAGTCCCGTGCATCCAGGCGATCCGGAGCTGGAGTTGGACCATGTGTTGAAGGCGCTGAGCTCGGATGGAAACAAACTCAACAAGATGGGCGATGTCATCGCCAATCAGATGGAAACTGAAGGAAAATCCCTTGCGCAGAATGTCACAGAATACATCCTGACATGCTACACAAGCCGGGATACTCATTTCCCACTAGATCCGGTGCTTGAGGGTCCCAACGACGGAGAGGGAGATGCCGCCAGGAGCAGCGTGTCGGAGGTTGCCCAGAAGGTTGCCTCGTTCTTCCGTAGAATTTAGGACTTTCTCCTTGTAGCTACCACTTGTATCTTCTCTTCTTTTCTCAAATTTTGTAATCTCTTGTCTTCAGATGAAATTTATGAATTTCATTTTTTGTCGTCAACCTTTGTCTCACATGGCCCCCTGGTAGATGTACACAATTTGATTGCGAACATGTACCAAAAGGATGTAGCATATTGTTGAAGACTTGAGTGTTTCGAACTTGTAGAGTATAGGTCCGAAGTCGTCGACAGCAAGGGTCCCCTGAGGTTGTCGGGGCTTTGTAGCTCCGTCAGCGACCATTGCCAACACGTAGAGCATCGACAGCAGACCCCATTGGGTTGTCTTTCTACCATCTTTCCTTCACATTGACGGCTGACCCCCTGAATTTGTCGGAACTTGATAGCTCCGGCGACACCTACTATCAATGTTTAAAACATCGACAGCGGGCCACCTTAGGGGATATCGAAGATTTGATAGCTCCAGCAGCATCCGCCATCATCATGAGATTTTTATTTTTCCTGCACACTGAAGTCAAGAGAAACAGTAAAATCCGTTTTTTATCTATAACTCATTTGCGGCTTACTATTCTCGAAAGAAATTTTTAGGTCGACCACAATTCTATATACAATCAAGTGCATTTGCTTATTTTCTCCAGGTCTGATCGTTTTCTGTACTCACCTTACTCAGGCCTGCCGGGGTGTAGGTAGAGTGGCGTACTTAGGGTGGAGGACCAAGCTATGTCGATAGCACACTCCAGACCTAGATTGGCTTGGCGTTCAGGCGAGTAGGCCATTCAACAATGTTAAGACCCGAAAGAATTAACAATGCAACTTGAATTATATATGAATTATTCGATCTAAAGTTTCTTAAGAATTGCACAACTTTTTTATAGACAAGAAAGAGAAAAATAAAAAAGAATGAGCCTGTACAAAATAAATGCACGTGGAGTCTGTTTTCACATAATGATGTCTTTCATTATAGGTCCACGGTACAGGAGAGACAAGTACACTCTTAGGGTACGAAACCGGGCTATGTGTGTTACATTTCTTGTTCAACCTAGGGTAGCTAGCTACACTTTCAGTTCCGGGACTATGTCAAGTGTTACTTGGAATTTGCGGACCTTCCTAGAAATGTCCGGCTGTCCTCCTGGAGGAGCTACCCGACTCTGTACAATGACGCTATAACATACATCATATGTAATTACAGACTCACCTCCATGATATTAAGCCTAGAACTTACGGTGGTGCTCAATGTTCCAAGGATTAGGGAGTGGTGTCCCATCCTCAGTTGCCAAGCGAAAGCATCCGGGATGGGATACTTTGATAACTTGAAAAGGTCCTTCCCAGCTGGGGGAAAGTTTGTTTAACCCTTCTCGAGTTTGTATTCTCCGTAGCACCAGATCGCCTTCCTCGAGCTGTCGGTTATGCACATGCCTTTGGTGATAGCATTGGAGCGCTTGGAGGTATCGTGCATTTTGAACAGCTGCTCGGCACCTTCCCTCTTCAACGAGGTCAAGGTCTTCACACCGGAGCTGGTCCTGCGTGGCTTCGTCGAAGGTCCGGACCCAGAGTGACCCCAAGGTGATTTCCCAAGGAAGCACTGCTTCAGCTCCGTACACCAGGAAAAAGGGTGTCTCTTCAGTTGACCAGTTTGGAGTCGTCCTGTTTGACCACAAGGTGGGCGGATACTCTTCAATCCAGTTGGCTCCATGTTTTTTCAGACGCTCATATGTGCGCATCTTGAGTCCTTTTAGGATTTCTACATTTGCTCTCTCAGCTTGGCCATTGCTTGTCGGGTGAGCTACAAAAGCATAGCTGACTTGAATGTCGAGGTCTTTGCAATATCCTTGGAATGCAGAACTTGTGAATATGGTCCCGTTGTCAGTTATGATCTTTTTTGGGACTCCAAATCTGCATTCTATGGACTGCAAGAAATTTATAGCTGATTGCATATTTATTGTCACAACTGGAGTTGCTTTCGGCCACTTAGTGAACTTGTCGATGGCAACATATAGGAACTTGTAACCTCCGATGGCTTTTGGGAAAGGTCCCAAAATATCCATACCCCACACAGCGAATGGCCATGTCGGAGGTATCATTTGTAGTGGTTGTGCTGGTGTGTGAATTTGCTTCGCATGAAACTGGCATGCTTCACATTTTTTCACTAGCTCGGTTGCATCCTGGAGTGTTGTAGGCTAGTAAAAACCATGTTGGAAGGCTTTACCGACCAACGTGCGGGAAGACGCATGGTTCCCACACTCGCCTCCGTGGATTTCCGCGAGGAGCTCACGTCCTTCTTCCCTTGTAATGCACCACATTAGGACGCCATTGGCACCACGCCAGTAGAGATCCCCTTCTACCAGTGTGTATCTTTTAGCCAATGACTATCCGGTCAGCAGATACATTGTCTTCAGGAAGGATGTTGTCTTTCAAGTAGCTCCAGATCTTCGAGATCCATGCATCAGAGCTAAAATGAGCTTCTGAGTCTTGCGTGCTGGGTTGCTCGGAGCTTCCTGCAGCACCTACGACCCTTGATGGACGCCATGGTAACAGGGCCATCGGCATTGCCAGCTTCGAGGTGCTGGTCTCGCCCCTTCACTCAGTTCGGCAGGCTGAGCTATTGGTATTGACAATCTATGAACGAAGGTTCCGTCGGGAGCTGGAGCTCCGGTTGAAGCTTTCATCGAGAGTTCGTCAGCTTCAGCATTGTTGAGACGCTAGACATGGTAGAGATCCAGGACATTGAAATCCTTCTGAAGCTTCTGGACTTCATGGAGATATGTAGCGAGTTGAGGGTTTTTACAGCAGCATTCATCTTTGACTTGTTTTATAATGAGTTGTGAATCACCCTTTACCAATAGTTGCTTGACACCATATGATAGTGCCACCTTGAGCCCATAGATTAGTGCTTCATACTCCGCCATATTGTTGGTTGCCTTGAAGTCAAGGTGAACCATGTATTTGAACTTCTCCCCGGTCGGAGCGAGGAGAAGGATTCTAGCTCTGGCCCCCTGCTTCTGCACGGAGCCGTTGAAGTAGAGAGTCTAGTGAGGCTCAGTGAAGACAGAAGCCTTAGGTTCTAGTTCCTGCTCTCTAGGGCCCCCAGGATTTGATGGACACGGGTCCATTCTGCCACAAAATCTGCCAATGCTTGACTCTTGATTGCTTGTCTTGGGACGAATTCAAGATCGAACTCGGCCAATTCTGCTGCCCACTTTGCAATGTTCCCAGTAGAGTCGGGGTTATGCAAGATTGCACGTAGTGGATATGTAACACCCTCATTTTCATGCATCATGCCTTGCATGCACTCATATACATGTTTAACATTAGCCCACAACAAGAGGAACGAGTTTAAAATTGATTCGGAGCATTTAAAATTGATTTGGAGCAAAACCGCACTTAAAACGCAGGAAAGTGCGGACTAGTCCAATTTTACTGAGGACTAGTCCGATTTCTCTCTGACTAAAAACGGACATGTCCATTTTTGCTGCGGACTAGTCCGATTTTGGCTCTGGAAACTTTCGGACTCGTCCGATTTTGTGCGGACTAGTCCGATATCCCATGAATCCTTGAAAATTTGCTAAGTCCCTGGACTTTTCCGGACTAGTCCGGTGTTCCAGCGGACTTGTCCGTTTTCCTTTCTGACTAAGATCGGACTTGTTCGATTTTTGGCGAGACTTGTCCGATTTTCTCTCTGGACGACTTCGGACTAGTCCGGTCCTGTCCGGACTTGTCCGATATTTCGTGACTTCGAGATTGACCTTTTGTTTTACGACTTGTTTCTTGGGTTTCACGTTAAGTGGGCCTAGGGACATCATGCCTAACTCTTTTAGAGCCCATGTGGGACTCTAAACCGGCCTCTACTCATCCCAAAACTCGAAATCCATCTAACCCTAGCCTCCACCTCTATATAAACAGCCCAACCCCTTGGGTTGACATCTATTTGCCACTTTTCCACCCACCCAAACCCTAGTTCGTGAGGAGCCACCATCAAGGAGGGAGGAGAAGATCCCAAACAAGAAGAAGAAGAGGAGGAAACAAAGGAGGATCAAGATCTCCACCAAGTTTCGTCCTTCACCACCAATTCATCTCCAAGTTCATCACCAACCCTAGATCATCAAGATCCAAGTGTTACCTCCAAGTTTATTGGTTCATTGGAGTTCTAAACACCTGGTATACCTTCTATTCTCTTTTCCTTATGCGAATTCAACCCCTAATCTCCGAATTTACGTCGATCTAGAAAACCCTAATCTGCTGATTTCGTCAAGTGCGGACTTGTCCGGTCCCTAGCGGACTAGTCCAATCTTCCTGGTTAAATTGTGTTGAATTAATTCTTAAATTTGATCTAATCAACCCCAAACCTGTATAAACTTGTTATAATCTATTAGAGCTAGTTAGTGATCATTAAAAGCAATCTAGTAACAAGTTCTACCTTGCATTTGCATCAATCATGCATGTCATGACATATTGAGTAATATTTGTGCACTCTTTGATTGTGTTTCTTGTTTTGTATGTTTATTGTGTGGATTAGACGGATTTGCGCTAGAAAGTGCCGCGGAGGATCTACAGCATCAAGAGGTTGAAGGCTTTGACCCTAATCAACAGCAAGAGCAAGGCAAGTGTCCTTGAAGCATATTGATCCTGTTTTAAAATAAATGTTTTGTTTGCAAAACTGCATGCTGTGTCAATTTGATGGAAATTCCTATGGTAGGAAGTTTACTAGACTTGTTAATCCACCCTTGTCACCTGGAATTTAGGGTAGAGAGTCGGGAAGGGTTTTTACCTTTTTGCTTCGCTTAATTAATTGGGATGGAAAAACCAACACTACACATTTAATTATGCATCAATGATATTCTGGTTAATGTGAACTGGTCAATACGATGGATGATCTAAGCAAGCCAGGTATGTGGATGGGTTGGATGTTATGGTGGTTTGCTTGCTTTAGATCTAAGGACCGGTTCATGCGAGAATAAGCCAGGACTACAGTGCCACCACGAGGCCAAGTATGGGTGCGGCGTAGCTGATTAATTAGGGCTTTGCTAGTGCTGTTTGGACCATTGTGGATGCTCGGGGAAGGGGTAGTCGGATTGGGTTTGTTGATGATTGGTGGGACTACCCTGGGATCCGAATGGCTCAAGAGGGGGCCCTTGGTTGAAGATGTGCTCTGTGGGAGACATCGCCACCGGTGAAACCTCAGTGGGGTCTAAATAGGCTAGTAATCCCTTTGTAAAGGCTATTTTGTGATCTCTTGGCCACACACCAACGGAAGTGTGTAATGTGACCGACAGGTCATGGGCATAAGGGAGGTTCTTAGTCGCCGAAGGGTGATGAAATCACGAACACGTGGGTAAAGAGGTACAAACTCTGCAGAGTCAAATAAAACTATCATGATAGCCGTGCTCCCGGTTATGAGCACCTGGACAACTACCATGATTAGAGGCAAATTGGAATTTGGGATGGTTATGGTTGGGTAATGGTTAAGGTTGATATTATGGTTATGGTTTGGTAATGGTTATGGTTTGGTAATGGTTATGGCTGGTTATGAGTTTATCTCTGGTATTGAATCTGGTTATTGACGATGGTGAAATCTGGAATTTTTGATGATGGTAATGAATTCAGATTTAGTATTATGGTATTACTCGTGATTATGTTGGGATTACTTCACATACTTATACTATATTGCTTTTCAAATGTTTTAATGTACTTTTCAGCACTTTACCATCATTATTGTCGTCATTTGAATCAGCCACATGTCATACTTTCCAAACTTGCTGGGTACGACATGTACTCACTCTTGCAATCCCCCACCCCAACAGTTGCAGGTCAGGATTGGGATTTTAATGGCGATAATGCGGAGTTCTAGGCCGTGTCTACCGTCAGCTTTTCCTGTGGTGTTGATTGGAGCTGCGCATACATACCCTGTCGCTTATGCTGCATAGTTGCTTAGTTTGCTTAGTTGTTTAATTAGTTTATTTCCGCTGCATTAGTTGAACTTGTCATTAATATTCATTAGAGCTTGTATTCGAGGATTTAATGAATTGTGTAATAAGAGTACTTATTTAATAATTTGAGCTGTAGTAATTTTCTGTATATCCTTTTGTGATTTCACTCGTGTATGTGTGATGAACATCCTGGGCACACATATGCGTTAGCTTGGTTCATTTTCGGAACCGGGCATCACAAATTGGTATCAGAGCCACAGGTTGACCGTAGGATGCAGCCTAGATAGAATGGACACTTTAGAGCATATAGGAGCACTCAGGAATCGATGTGTTTTTGCTTGGAGTGCTGTTTGCTATATATATTGCTTGCTTGTGTGCTTAATAGAGGATTTTGGGATGCCTTAGCATTGCCATGTCCACCTAGGCTAGTGTAGCTAGTTGTTTAGTTTCATATCCCTTGATGCATATAGTTGGGGCTTTTTCTAATTCTTACCACTGCTTTTCTTCAGATGGTGAGGAATCGCAACCAGAGGGATGGCAATGATGAGGGGGAGAACAATGGAGTACCTCAGACCAACGTCGGACAAGGACCTGCTCATGGAGCTATCAACATCGAGCAGCTATTGGCCATGCAAAACCAGCTCATGCAGACCATGATACACACTATGGGACAGCTGCAGGCTGGCAATATCAACAATCATCCCCACATGCCTCCACCACCACCCCCACCTCCTCATAATCGATTGGGAGAATTTATGAGGACTAGGCCGCCAACCTTTGCTCAAGCCGTAGACCCTATGGATGCGGATGATTGGCTCAAGTCCGTGGAGAAGAAGCTAGCCATAGTCCAATGCAGTGACCGGGAGAAGGTGCTATTTGCTTCACATCAACTCGTTGGAGCAGCTGCAGATTGGTGGGATTCTTATTGCAGTGCTCATGAGAACCAAGAAAGAATCACTTGGGCCGAATTCAAGGAGAATTTCCGTTCTCATTATGTGCCCGAGGGTGTTATGATCTTGAAGAGGCAAGAATTTGAGAATTTAAGGCAAGGTAGATCAAGCGTGAGTGAATATCTCAATAAATTCACTCAACTCTCAAGGTATGCGCCTGAGGATGTTAGCCGGGACAGCCGGAAGCAATACTTGTTCATGAGGGGATTGAACAATACGATCCAAGTGCAATTGCTCAACTATGATTATGTCAATTTTCAGAAGCTTGTGGACAAGGAAATTGTGGTTGAGAACAAGATCCGTGAGATGGAGCAAGAAATCAAGAGGAAGGCGCCATATCAAGGACAGCAACAAGGAAGTAATGTGCGCCCTCGCTTTGCGCCGCCCAATGCACCTCATTACAGCTCTTCTATTCCTGCTCAGCGCCCTGGTTATGCACCGCGCCCAACTCAGTTTGTGCAGCAGCGCCCTGTCATACAAGCACCTAGTCCTCCGATGCCTTATGCACCTCGTGCTGATTTTCCTGGAGCTAATGTTCAAAACCAAGCTCGTCCCAATAATTCTGGTGGAGTTAAGAGGTGCTATACTTGTGGAGAAGCTGGACACTTTGCGAATCAATGTCCTAAGTCAGGCCTTGGTCAAGGAAGCAATGCATCGAGGCAAAACCCAAGACCTAATGGAGGACAGCCACAAGGAAGCCGTGGACAGCAAAATTTTGCTCGTGGCAACGTGAACCATGTCTCTACGGAGGATGCTCAACAAGCGGATGATGTGGTCATTGGTATGTTTCTCGCCAACTCCAACCCCGCGACTATGTTATTTGATTCTGGAGCATCGCATTCATTCATTGCATCAAAGTATGTTGCCAAGTATAGTTTGCCTATCTCTCATATGAAGTTTACTCTGTTGGTTAAGTCTCCTGGAGGAGAGATGAGGACAAATATAGTATGTCCAAAAGTAAGCCTTAGAATAAGGGGGGTAGACTTCTCCGCTAACCTCATTGTTTTAGATCCTCAAGGGTTGGATATTATACTTGGTATGGACTGGTTGAGGAAACACAATGGAGTTATTGAATGTGCCACAAAGACAGTGAAGTTGACCAATGAGGAAGGGATAACTGTAGAATTTGAAGCATCTCAAACCGCACCGAAGCAATTGGAATTGAATCATATAGACGGTGCCGCAATTGAGGAGATTCCGGTTGTATGTGAATTTTTGGATGTGTTTCCGGATGAGTTGCCAGGTATGCCACCCGATCGAGACATTGAGTTTGTTATTGATTTAATACCTGGAACTGCACCTATAGCTAAGAGGCCGTATAGGATGCCTCCTATGGAATTAGCGGAGCTCAAGAAACAAATTCAAGAGCAATTAGAGAAGGGTTTTATTCGCCCTAGCTCTTCACCTTGGGGAGCGCCCGTTCTATTTGTGGACAAGAAGGACGGATCCCAAAGGATGTGCGTGGATTACCGAGCTCTCAATGAGGTAACAATCAAGAACAAGTATACCTTGCCCCGTATAGAGGATTTGTTTGATCAGATGAAAGGTGCCTGTGTGTTTTCCAAGATTGATTTGAGGTCAGGTTACTTTCAAATGAAGATTAGACCATCGGACATACCTAAGACAGCTTTTACAACACGGTATGGATCTTATGAGTACACCGTTATGTCATTTAGATTGACAAATGCGCCTGCTTACTTTATGTACCTCATGAATAAGGTCTTCATGGAGTACTTAGATAAGTTCATTGTGGTCTTTATTGATGATATTATGATCTACTCGAAGGACAAGAAGGAACATGAGGAACACTTGAGGCTTACGTTGCAAAAATTGAGGGAGCATCAATTGTATGCCAAGTTCAACAAGTGCCAGTTTTGGTTGAAATAGGTGCCATTTTTGGGTCATATAATCTCAGGAGGAGGAGTATCGGTTGACCCCGGAAAAGTGAGAGACGTGTTGAAGTGGGAACCACCGCAAACCGTCAAGGAAATAAGGAGTTTTCTTGGGATGGCTGGATATTACCGTCGGTTTATCAAGGATTTTTCCAAGATAGCCAAGCCTATGACGGAGTTGCTAATGAAGGGAAAGGCGTTCCAATGGACTGAAGCTTGTCAGAATAGTTTTGAGGAGTTGAAGAAGAGGTTGACAACAGCCCCAGTTTTGGTATTGCCGGATGTAAGCAAGAGTTTTGACATTTATTGTGACGCATCAAGACAAGGGCTTGGATGTGTATTGATGCAAGGAGGTCAAGTGGTCGCCTATGCGTCGAGACAATTGAAGAAACATGAGCAGAATTACCCCACGCATGATCTTGAACTAGCAGCCGTGGTACATGCATTGAAGATTTGGAGACACTATACTCTTGGACATAGGTGTGAAATTTATACGGATCATAAGAGTTTGAAGTATATTTTCACACAAACGGATCTGAACTTGAGGCAACGAAGATGGTTGGAGCTCATCAAAGATTATGATTTGGGGATCAACTATCATCCGGGAAAAGCCAATGTAGTGGCCGATGCTTTGAGTAGAAAAGGAGTAAGTCATCAACTTACAGTTCGAGAGTTACCGTCCGAGATATGTAAGGAGTTTGAACGGTTGAACCTCGGGTTTGTAAATGAGATGGAGATGATGGAGTTAAACCCAACCTTGGAGCAGGAAATTCGAGAGGCCCAAACCGCAGATGAAGGGATCAATGAAATCAAGGAAAGGACCAAAGAAGGGAGATAATTCAGATTTGATGAAGACGAATACGGTACCTTATGGCTTGGAAAGAGGATCGTTGTGCCTAATGTAAAACATATTTGGGAGACAATATTAAAGGAGGCACATGAATCGCCTTACTCGATTCACCCCGGATGTACGAAGATGTACAAGGACTTGAAGGCTTGCTATTGGTGGGATAGCATGAAAAAGGACATAGCTGAATATGTAGCATTATGTGATGTGTGCCAACGAGTCAAGGAGGAACATCAAAGGCCAGCCGGATTATTGCAACCATTGAAGATTCCGGAATGGAAGTGGGAAGAAATTGGTATGGACTTCATAGTTGGGTTACCACGTACTCAGTCCGGGTATGACTCAATTTGGGTAATTGTGGATCGCTTAACCAAGTCAGCTCATTTTGTCCCTGTGAAGACCAAGTATACAGCTGCACGATTGGCCGAAATATACATGGAGCATATTGTGTGTCGACATGGAGTCCCTAAGAAGATAGTCTCGGATAGAGGTTCTCAATTTACCTCCAGATTTTGGCAAAAATTGCATGAAGCTTTGGGAACGAGGTTGAATTTTAGTTCAGCATATCATCCTCAAACGGACGGACAAACCGAGTGGACAAATCAGATTTTGGAGGACATGTTAAGAGCTTGTGCTTTAAAGCAGGGGAAAAGTTGGGACAAAAGCTTGCCATACGCAGAATTTTCATACAACAATAGTTACCAAGCAAGCTTGAAAATGTCACCATATGAAGCACTTTATGGGAGGAAGTGTAGGACACCTTTATTCTGGAATGGGACAGGAGAAACTCAAGTATTTGGTCCGGATGTGTTGCGAGAAGCCGAAAAGCAAGTCCAAATAATTCGTGAAAACTTGAGGGCTGCCCAATCAAGACAAAAAGGCTATGCGGACAATAGGAGAAGGAAATTAGCCTTTGAAATAGGAGATTTCGTTTACCTCAAGGTGTCACCAATGAGAGGTCATAAGAGGTTTAACATAAGAGGCAAGCTCGCACCTCGTTATATTGGACCATTCAAGATTTTGGACAAAAGAGGAGAAGTAGCGTATAAGTTGGAGATGCCAGCTCATCTTTCAGATGTACATGATGTCTTTCATGTTTCCCAGCTCAAGAAGTGTTTGAGAGTACCGGAAGAACAAGCACCAATGGAAGAATTGGAACTAGAGGAAGATTTGACGTATGCCGAGCAACCGGTCAAAATCTTGGAAACCAAGGAGAGAGTCACAAGGAACAAGGTGATTCGATGGTGTAAAGTCCAATGGAAGCGCCATACCGAAAAAGAAGCAACTTGGGAGCTAGAAGATGATCTCAAGAAGGAATTTCCCTATCTTTTCTCTTCCGCGTCGAATCTGGAGGGCAAGATTCATTTTAAGGGGGGTAGGTTTGTAACACCCTCATTTTCATGCATCATGCCTTGCATGCACTCATATACATGTTTATCATTAGCCCACAACAAGAGGAACGAGTTTAAAATTGATTTGGAGCATTTAAAATTGATTTGGAGCAAAACCGCACTTAAAACGCAGGAAAGTGCGGACTAGTCCGATTTTACAGAGGACTAGTCCGATTTCTCTCTGACTAAAAATGGACTTGTCCGTTTTTGCTGCGGACTAGTCCGATTTTGGCTCTGGAAACTTTCGGACTCGTCTGATTTTGTGCGGACTAGTCCGATATCCCATGAATCCTTGAAAATTTGCTAAGTCCCTGGACTTTTCCGGACTAGTCCGGTGTTCCAGCGGACTTGTCCGTTTTCCTTTCTGACTAAGATCAGACTTGTCCGATTTTTGGCCAGACTTGTCCGATTTTCTCTCTGGACGACTTCGGACTAGTCCGGTCCTGTCCGGACTTGTCCGATATTTCGTGACTCCGAGATTGACCTTTTGTTTTACGACTTGTTTCTTGGGTTTCACGTTAAGTGGGCCTAGGGACATCATGCCTAACTCTTTTAGAGCCCATGTGGGACTCTAAACCGGCCTCTACTCATCCCAAAACTCAAAATCCATTTAACCCTAGCCTCCACCTCTATATAAACAGCCCAACCCCTTGGGTTGACATCTATTTGCCACTTTTCCACCCACCCAAACCCTAGTTCGTGAGGAGCCACCATCAAGGAGGGAGGAGAAGATCCCAAACAAGAAGAAGAAGAGGAGGAAACAAAGGAGGATCAAGATCTCCACCATGTTTCGTCCTTCACCACCAATTCATCTCCAAGTTCATCACCAACCCTAGATCATCAAGATCCAAGTGTTACCTCCAAGTTTCTTGGTTCATTGGAGTTCTAAACACCTGGTATACCTTCTATTCTCTTTTCCTTATGCGAATTCAACCCCTAATCTCCGAATTTACGTCGATCTAGAAAACCCTAATCTGCTGATTTCGTCAAGTGCGGACTTGTCCGGTCCCTAGCGGACTAGTCCGATCTTCCTGGTTAAATTGTGTTGAATTAATTCTTAAATTTGATCTAATCAACCCCAAACCTGTATAAACTTTTTATAATCTATTAGAGCTAGTTAGTGATCATTAAAAGCAATCTAGTAACAAGTTGTACCTTGCATTTGCATCAATCATGCATGTCATGACATATTGAGTAATATTTGGGCACTCTTTGATTGTGTTTCTTGTTTTGTATGTTTATTGTGTGGATTAGACGGATTTGCGCTAGAAAGTGCCGCGGAGGATCTACAGCATCAAGAGGTTGAAGGCTTTGACCCTAATCAACAGCAAGAGCAAGGCAAGTGTCCTTGAAGCATATTGATCCTGTTTTAAAATAAATGTTTTGTTTGCAAAACTGCATGCTGTGTCAATTTGATGGAAATTCCTATGGTAGGAAGTTTACTAGACTTGTTAATCCACCCTTGTCACCTGGAATTTAGGGTAGAGAGTCGGGAAGGGTTTTTACCTTTTTGCTTCGCTTAATTAATTGGGATGGAAAAACCAACACTACACATTTAATTATGCATCAATGATATTATGGTTAATGTGAACTGGTCAATACGATGGATGATCTAAGCAAGCCTGGTATGTGGATGGGTTGGATGTTATGGTGGTTTGCTTGCTTTAGATCTAAGGACCGGTTCATGCGAGAATAAGCCAGGACTACAGTGCCACCACGAGGCCAAGTATGGGTGCGGTGTAGCTGATTAATTAGGGCTTTGCTAGTGCTGTTTGGACCATTGTGGATGCTCGGGGAAGGGGTAGTCGGATTGGGTTTGTTGATGATTGGTGGGACTACCCTGGGATCCGAATGGCTCAAGAGGGGGCCCTTGGTTGAAGATGTGCTCTGTGGGAGACATCGCCACCGATGAAACCTCAGTGGGGTCTAAATAGGCTAGTAATCCCTTTGTAAAGGCTATTTTGTGATCTCTTGGCCACACACCAACGGAAGTGTGTAATGTGACCGACGGGTCATGGGCATAAGGGAGGTTCTTAGTCGCCGAAGTGTGATGAAATCACGAACACGTGGGTAAAGAGGTACAAACTCTGCAGAGTCAAATAAAACTATCATGATAGCCGTGCTCCCGATTATGAGCACCTGGACAACTTCCATGATTAGAGGCAAATTGGAATTTGGGATGGTTATGGTTGGGTAATGGTTAAGTTGATATTATGGTTATGGTTTGGTAATGGTTATGGTTTGGTAATGGTTATGGCTGGTTATGAGTTTATCTCTGGTATTGAATCTGGTTATTGACGATGGTGAAATCTGGAATTTTTGATGATGGTAATGAATTCAGTTTTAGTATTATGGTATTACTCGTGATTATGTTGGGATTACTTCACATACTTATACTATATTGCTTTTCAAATGTTTTAATGTACTTTTCAGCACTTTACCATCATTATTGTCGTCATTTGAATCAGCCACATGTCATACTTTCCACACTTGCTGGGTACGACATGTACTCACTCTTGCAATCCCCCACCCCAACAGTTGCAGGTCAGGATTGGGATTTTAATGGCGATAATGCGGAGTTCTAGGCCGTGTCTACCGTCAGCTTTGCCTGTGGTGTTGATTGGAGCTGCGCATACATACCCTGTCGCTTATGCTGCATAGTTGCTTAGTTTGCTTAGTTGTTTAATTAGTTTATTTCCGCTGCATTAGTTGAACTTGTCATTAATATTCATTAGAGCTTGTATTCGAGGATTTAATGAATTGTGTAATAAGAGTACTTATTTAATAATTTGAGCTGTGGTAATTTTCTTTATATCCTTTTGTGATTTCACTCGTGTATGTGTGATGAACATCCTGGGCACACATATGCGTTAGCTTGGTTCATTTTCGGAACCGGGCGTCACAGGATAAGAGGTTACCACTGAAATCTTGTGAGCTTGGAAGTAGTGAGGAAGCTTCCTAGAGGCAATAAGAACTTCGTAGAGTAGCTTATGCACCTCTAAGTACCGAGTATTGGCGTCATGGAGTACTTCACTGATGAAGTACACTGGGCGCTGGACTGTCCGGGCCCTCCTGGAGGGGCCTGGAGCTTCCCCCTCATCAACCCGGACCCTACCGGAGGGGTCTGGACCTTCTTTGAGGACCTCCAGGTTCTTGCTAGAGGAACCCGGAGCTCTTCTGATGTGACCTGGACTTTCCCAGAAGGGTCCGAATCTTCTTGTTCAGCAACAGTAACTCCTTCATTTCAAGGAGGTTGATCCTCTGGCGCCTCACCTCGAGGATCCGGGTCTGGTGGATGGGACCCAGACTCGCATTCAGGTAGCTCCGAACCTTTCCGGAAGTGTCTGGATTTTTGAACTAGGGATGGTTCTGGTCTTTCCACAACCAGGACAATGCTGACAACTTCGTTAGTTGCTGAAATATAAAGCAGAAGTGGCTCACCAAGGTTCGGAGCTACCAAAGTTGGTAGAGTGGTGAGGAGCTACTTCAGCTCTTGGAATGCCTTTTCTGCTTCTTCATACCATTGGAATGGTCCGGACTTTCTCAATAATTTGAAGAGTCGTCCAGTCTTGAGATGAAGCGGCTGAGGGCAGCTTGACACCGTCAGCTTCTGGACATCCTTGATGCGGACTGGTGGCCGCATGTCTTCAATAGCTTTAATCTTCACCGGATTTGCTTCTATTCCTCGGTGGTTTACCAAGAATCCAAGAAGCTTTCCAGAGCTAACCCCAAAGACACACTTGTCTGGGTTCATCTTTGTGCGTGTGATTCGCAACCTGTCGAGGACAGCTTGCAAGGTGTCAATACATGACTCCTTGTTCTTGACCTTGATGACGATGTCATCGACGTACACTTCCACCACATCTCTGATGAGATCTCCAAAAGTTTTGTACATAGCTCGCACAAATGTTGAAGCAGCGTTTTTGAGACCGAATGGCATGGCAGTGTAACAGTACAATCCATCTACTGTGATAGGCAGTACGCTCTTCATCTTCCTTAGACATTCTGATTTGATGATAACTAGAATATGCGTCTAGGAAACACAGTAATTCACACCCGAAGGTGGAATCCACTATTTGATCTATTCTAGGTAGTGGAAATGGATCCTTTGGGCATGCCTTATTTAGTGTTGTGTAGTCGATACACATCCAAAGCTTCCCGCCGTCCTTAGGTACCATGACTGGGTTTGCCAGTCATTTTGGGTGAAGACTTCCCGGATGAATCCAGCTTCGTGCAACTTCTTCACTTCCTGACGTATGAAGTTCTTTCGCTCTACTGATTGCTTCCGAGGCTTCTGATGTATAGGCCGAGCGTCGGCATAAATCTTCAGAACAATTCTCAATCACTTCCCTAAGGAACCCATGCATTTGTGACAGTTGCCAGGCAAACACGTCGACATTAGCCCAGAGGAAAGTGATGAGCGCGAGTTCCAATTTGTCATTCAGACCTCCCGATAAACGTGTGGTCTGAGCAGCGTCGGAACCAATTTGGACGACTTTAACAAAAATGTTGGTGTCGCCGCTTGGTTGCACGCGCGGTGCAGAAGTTTAGCCTCGATGACGAATGCTCAGGGGGCTTCGGAGATTGCTCCTTTTCGGATTCTTCCTCCTGCGCTGTAGCAAACGCGTGGAGTTGTTCCAGAGCAGTAACTCCAGCGGTGCGGTCTCTACGGATTCGAAGGACGCCTGAGGGTGTTGGCATCTTCAACACCAAGTAGCCATAATGAGCAGCAGCCATGAATTTGTATAAGGCTGGCCTGCCCAAGATGGAGTTGAATGGCAAGTTGATCTGTGCCACATCGAAGACCAACTTCTCAGTCCTGTAATTCTCCCAAGTTTCGAAGGTCACCGGGAGAGTAATAGCACCGAGTGGGGTTATGGCCCCCGGACCTACTCTGGAGAAAGGTCTGGAGGGGCCAAAATCCGAAGTTCAGAGCTGAAGCTTGACGAAGGCTTCGAAGCTTATGAGGTTCAGCCCCGAACCTCCGTCCACCATTACGTGGTGGAGCTGGATGTTATTGATGGTCAGAGATACCATTAGCAGAAGTTGACCAACTCTGTTCATGTTCTGAGGGCAGCCGAAGCATCAAAGGTGATGGCAGTATCCATCCACTTCTGATGAGGCTCCGCCCTTGTGGTGGGAGCTACAACGGCCATGTCCCGCCGCATTGTCTTGAGGACTCGGTGGGAAGTGATGTCCCATGAACCACCAAAGATGGTGTTCATGGTCTTCTGATGCTCTTGTCAGAGACGTCAGAGTCATCGTCAACGAAGGTGTAAATAGCCTTCAAGACCTTTTTGGGGTCCTAAAAGCCTAACTCCTCTTCAGTCGGAGCTTCGTTAACTTTTTGTTTTCCTTCCATTTGACGGAAAGGAGCTTCTTCCCGGCGCTTGTTGTAGCGCTCGGCCAGGTTCTGGACCTCTCGGCAGTTTTCCAGGTTGCAGTTGTCCATCTTGTGTATGGGACACCACATATTGGAGCTGCCACCATCTTCAGACGACGGTCGAGGTCATTTCACGAGGCGTGACCCCCGGCCACTCGGAGCTGCGGCAGCAGTGGCAGTAGGTGTGCCGGCCGATGGCTTCTTCTTGCCGTTGGAGTTTTTCTTCTTCTTGCCAATCCCGGAGGTAGTGGCTTCACCCTTAGAGGATTTTTTGTTGGCCTCCAGAGGTGGTTGGGAGTTCAATTCATGTCCCTCCGCAGCCTTGGCACACTTGTATGCCAAGCTGAACAGTTCCGTGATGCTGGTGACTTCCTTGGTCGTCAACATCTCCAGCATTTTCTTATATCGAATGCCCTGTCTGAATGATATAATAATAGAAGCACTTGAGATAGAAGGAATGGTATTTCATACCTGGGAGAACCTCTAGATAAAAGATCGCAAGGAATCTCCCCCTCTTTGCTTGACAACAAAAAGATCCAGTTTTGTGCCTGGTCGGGTGTATGAGCTCCCGAAATTGGCGGTGAACTGTTGGCACAACTCCACCCAACTGTTGATGGAGTCAGGCAGAAGGCTCTTGAGACCAAGACTTGGTGGTCCCAGTCAAAGCCACAGGGAAATAATTGGCCATCACGGCCTCATTTTTCCCAGCTGTAAGGATAGCGGTGGAGTAGATTTGATGAAATTCGGCGCGATTGACTGTCCCTTCAAATTTCTTCGGGAGGTGAGGCTGGTACTTCTGCGGCCATCTGACCATGCGTAGGTGCATGGCCAAGGCAGAACAGCCTCCTCCTACTCCCTTAGGACCAAGACTGTCCCGAGCCTCTCGCCTCTCGCGAGCACGCTCGATGTGGACACGACCGTCCTGTTGCCTGTAATGACGATCAAGCTCTGCCCCGAGCTTGTGAGTCGAAAGCCTTGTTACTATGTGAGTATGTCGCGCCCCGGAAGGCAGCGACGTCGCCTGTTGAGACACAGCATGCCTCCTTCGCTGTGAAGCTTGCGGACCGAGTCTACACGACAAGGTCGATGCTGTGATGGGGCCCACCCCGAGGGGGGAGGACCTTGATTGCTGATGCGATCAGCTGCTGCTGCAACCAGATGATCCACATCAGCTCTCCACTGCTCCATCGCACCCTGGGGTGCTCCTGGAGGCTTTGGACGTTGGAGTAGAGCATGTGCAACATTAAGTGCGTGTTCAGGGTTGTTGTTCGCCGATGCAGTGATAGAGGCAGAGGCCCCATCTTGCTGTCCGGGTTGATTCAACGATGCAGACGGTGGTGGTGGTGGCATGACTCTTGCTGGGGCTACGGCACCTGCTGGCTACTAGATGTTGGAGGGATTGCCTCCAGCAGGTTGCTCAGTTTGGTTACCGTTGGATGATCCAGATGCAGAATTCATCGTCTTTGAATCTCAGGCGCCCCCTACCTGGCGCGCCAACTGTCGGAGTCTAATTCCAGCAATTCTCCTGGTACTACCATTGGCAGCCCGCAGAGTTTCTTAGTTCGGTTGGGGCGCGCGGAGATTCAGAGCAAGATGGCGATTTGACACGAGGATTTACGTGGTTCGGGCTGCCTGAGCGTAATACCCTACTCCATGGGTGTGTGTTGTTGTTGTATTGAGTGTCTGAGCGCTTGTGTGTGAGAGGCCAAAAAAGACCCCCTGTGTATCGCTCGACCAGTCCTTTTATAGTACAAGGGTTGGCCGTTACATCATTACCCTGACCTGACATGTGGCCCTGGCAGTTACTGATGCTTAATGCACAGTTAAATGTGTTTAATTCCCCTTAATAGCGTAGTAACGCCCCTTAATGGTGGCGTTACTGGTATTAAGGGTCATGTGATCGTGTGTGATTAAGATACCATTAATGACACTTAATCAGGTCTTGAAGTTTTTAATGGCCCTTGAAGTTCTGAGCCATTGGAGGTCCACCAATCTTACTGTTGAGGTTGAAGGTCCGGCGGTTGCACGTGTGGCAGCTTCGGAGCTTACCGTCTTGGACGAGTAGGTCCGGTGCTGTTGTACACATGTCGGTACCAATGCTTCCCTCTGCCGAGGGTTAGGTCCGGGGGTTGCCACATAGGTATCTAGTCCGGAGCTTTCCCATGTATAGAATGTAGCTCCGGTTTTATGATACACGCGACGGCATTGGAACTAACCATACGAGGGAGGCATGTCCAGTTCCGAGTGACATGTGGAGCCTTCGAGGTTCTTCAACTCAGATAGGTGGAGTTCCTTTGCCCTCTTTGCAGTTCCAAGGGGTATCCAGTACGCAGGGTACCGGCACGAGTGCTCCGCAGGGGCAGCGGAGGTGGTGCTCCTCAGAAGTATTGAATGGTGTATCGATCACCATCCGGCCAGAGGTGGCAGCCGCCATAGCGACCACTGAGGTTTTGTGGTCGCCAGTTCAACAACACCAGTTTTTGTCCGCAGCAACAGCAAGGGATGATTTCGTGTGCACCTCCACCTCCACCGCATGCATCGAGGTTCCGTCCTCCCTTCCGTGCTAGTTAGACCTCGTACACGTGTTTCACATGTGGTCGTACGGGGCACCTCGCCAAGGACTACCCGCAGGGCGGGGGACAGTCATCATACCAGGGGGCAAACCAGCCCCACAACCAGCCCAAGAAGCCAACCACCAGAATCGGCGACATCCACCACCTCGCCATCGAGGACGTTCCAGAAGGCGCACCTGTACTCACTGGTACATTCTCTCTCCTTGGTCATCCCGTAGTCATCCTCTTTGACTCTGGTGCTTCCCACAACTTTATTAGCAAGTCTTATGTCATTCAATATCAGTTGCCTATCGTTCCCACAAAAACCCCATATATGATTTGTTCTCTGGGTGGGAAAGTAGTAGCAGATGAGATGGTCCATAGGGTACCTCTTAATCTGGGTGGGAACATATACCATATCTGTCTCATGATACTGGAGCATCAGAAGTTAGATGTCATCTTAGGGATGGCATGGTTGCAATACAACTGTGCTATTCATGACATCATTCCTCGGAGGATATATTTGAATTCTCCACTCCACCCTCCCCAAGCTATCATTCTTGAGGATATTATCTGAGTGACTCCAACTATTTACAACACCGAGGCCATTAAACTTGAGGACATTCTGGTGGTACGTGAGTATTCTAACGTATTTGCCGAAGATCTTCCTGGTATGCCACCAGAAAGAGATGTCGAGTTTAAGATTGAACATGTACCGGGAATAATGCTGATCTCGAGGAAGCCATATAAGATGGCACATAAGGAACTTGCAAAACTAAAGGAACAGCTGAAGGACTTATGTACAAGGGTTTCATTCGTTCAAGTTCATCACCTTAGGCTTGTTCTGCATTATTTGTGGAGAAGAAGGATAAGACATTGAGACTATGTGTGGACTATCGTCCACTCAATGCCGTCACGATCAAGAATAAGTATCCACTACCATGCATCGATATTCTGTTCGATCAATTAGTGGGTGCTAAGGTATTCTTGAAGATGGATCTTCATTCTGGATATCATCAGATCAGGATTCGAACAGAGGATATACCTAAGACGACATTCTCGACGAGGTATGGATTGTATGAGTACCTTGTCATGTCCTTTGGATTGACCAATGCACCGGCTCATTTCATGTATCTCGTGAATTTGGTGTTCATGCCGGAATTGGACAAGTTTGTCGTGGTCTTCATCAAAGACATCCTTGTGTATTTGAAATCCGAAGAAGAACTTGCTCAACAATGCGCGTCGTGCTTCGGCGATTGCGAGACCACAAGCTGTATGCTAAATTCAGCAAATGTGATTTTTGGAATAGCCAAGTGCCATTTCTAGGGCACATCATCTCTACTAAGTGGATTGCAGTTGATCCAATCAATATTAAGCAAGTACTCAAATGGGAGTCTCCAAAGTCCGTACATGAAGTTCGAAGTTTCCTCGGTTTAGCAGGATATTACCGGAGGTTCATTCCAAGTTTCTCCAAGATAGATAAACCAATGACAAAACTTCTAAAGAAAGGGAAGAAGTATGTATGGACGAAGGAACGTGAGGCAGGTTTTAAAGAATTAGTGAAACACCTCACAAAAACACCAGTATTAGCCCAATCAGACACAACCAAGTCATCTGATTTTTATTGTGATGCATCTGGGATTGGTTAGGTTGTGTATTGATGCAAGACACAAGGGTGATATCTTATGGATCACGTCAGCTTCGGAACCATGAGTAGCATTATCCAACTCATGATCTTGAGCTCGCCGACGTGGTACTTGCATTGATGATGTGGAGACATTATTTATTGGGCAACCTAGTGCATCTCTACACCGATCACAAATGCTTGAAGTACATCTTCACCCAGAAGGACTTGAATATGCGGCAGCGAAGATGGATGGAATTGATCAAAGACTATGAGATTGAGATCCACTACCATCCTGGCAAAACAAATGTAGTTGCAGATGCCTTGAGTCGCAAGTCCCATGTCAATAATCTTTCCATCACCTTAATGGAATAATAAGGGTCGAGTCTCTACTTGGTTCCATATGGAGTGCTCTACAATCTAGCTCTCATTCCTACCATAAGGGAAGATATTGTAGAGGCTCAGAGAGAAGACAAGGGCATGTCGCACATTCGCTGAAGAATGAATAAGGGGGAGATGAAGTGTTTCCATTTTGATGATGACGGTACCATCTGGTTCAGAGTCCGCATCGTGGTGCCCCGCAATGTGGAACATCGAAAGAAAATATTGGACGATTCACTTGTCCAAGTATTCTGGGAAGTAACAAAATGTACCAAGACTTAAAGAAGAAATATTGGTGGACTCAGATAAAGAGGGACATAGCAAAGTACGTATCCGATTGTGATACGTGTCGGCGGGTGAAAGCTGACCACCTGAAGACAGCCGGTCAGCTTCAACTTTTGAGCATACTGGCCTGGAAATGGGAGGACATCAGCATGGATTTCATTGTTGGATTACCTCTCACCTTTCGCAAGCATGACTCAATTTGGGTGATAGTCGACCGACTCACCAAGTCGGCTCACTTTATTCTAGTCAATGTCAATTATGTTGCACGAGAATATGCCGAGATGTATATTGCCAGGATCCTATGCCTACACGGAGTACCCCGCACTATCATATCAGATCGTGGAACCTTATTTGTTGCTCGATTTTGGGAGCAGCTCCACGCATCTCTGGGTACCAAGTTGATTTGAAGCTCAGCTTACCATCCTCAGACTGATGGTCAAACAGAGCGAGTAAACCAAGTGCTAGAGGATATGCTCTGCGCTTGTGCCATCCACCATGGTAAGAATTGTGATGATGATGTACCATTGGCGGAGTTCCAATACAACAATGGTTATCAGGCTAGCATCTAGATGGCACCATATGAAGCTCTTTATGGTCGGAAGTGCCGCACACCTTTGAACTGGTGCGAATCCAGTGAACGAGTGATATATGGTATCAATTTCATGAATGAAGCCGAAGAATGAATACGAGTAATTCAAGCCAACCTCAAAGCTGCTTAGTCTCATCGGAAAAGCTATGTGGACAAACAACGTCGACCTCTTTACTTTGATGTTGGGGATCATGTTTATCTTCGTGTATCCTAAATGAAAGGGATTCATTGGGCTGTTCGCTGTATTTGAACAATGCGGACCTATAGCCTATCGGCTAGAGCTGCCAGCGTTGCTTTCAGGGGTCCACAATGTGTTTCACATTTTGCAGTTGCGGAAATGTCTCAAGGCCCCAGCTGACGTCCGTATGGAGGATTTGGAAGGTCTCCAAACAGATCTTACTTACTTTGAGCATCCAACGCAAATAATTGATGAGAAGACTCGCACCACAAGAAGCCGCACCATGCATTTCTACAAGGTCTTTTGGGGCAACCACACCGCTGAAGAAGCAACGTGGGAAAGCGAGGAATACCTTAGAAGAAACTATCCAAACTTGTTAGCAGCATATGTTCATTAGATCTTTTTCTTTTATCCTTCCTATTTTAATCTTGGGACGAGATTCTTTTAAGGAGGGAGGAATGTAAAATCCCAGTTTTTCCTTAATATAATGTTCAGTTACCCGTTTGTTATCAACCATTGTGGAGATCAATTATGATTGTACACATGAACATGATATCATCAAAAATCTTTCTTTCACTCCTACTCAAATTTTATTAACATAAGGGATGGACTTCACCAATGACCCTAGGATAGTTCAAGTGACCTTTCTACAAATTTTGGAATTTATTGAATGGAAATTTAGTAGGGCAAAATGTAAGTGCATCTAGGACTCCCTTGTGGGTTTTGGATGATTTATGACAAGCAATTGGGATCCTAATCCTTTTGTTAAGATGAATGCAGGAAAATGATGAAAAATGAGCAAAGTGCCAAAAAGAGGGAAATTGAGAAGGAAAATGAATTTGAGCTCAAGGAGAAGAAATTAGTAGTTTAGTATGTATGGAGTGTGTTAAGGAAACACACCCAAGAGCTCAATCTCATTTAAACACACACACACAATGCACAAAGCAATACAGGACCGGACTAGTCCGATATCAGCCGGACTAGTCCGATATCTTTCTGATCCACTTCGGACTAGTCCTCTCCAATGCGGACTAGTCCTCAACACAATGCACAAGTCACACAAAATCGGACAAGTCCGTTGTGACCCGGACTAGTCCGATATTCATTCTGATCCACTTCGTACAAGTCCGGTGTCCACACGGACTAGTCCGATATACACACTGATCTAAACCGGACAAGTCCTCCAAGTGCGGACTTGTCATTCCAAACACTTAGGGTTTCATTTGTCCGGACAAGTCCGATGGCAATCGGACTAGTCTGAAGATTTCCAGTAGCGAAATCGGACAAGTCCGTTTTCAACCGGACTAGTCCGATATTCCTGGACACTTAGGGTTTGCTACACACAGCACACCGGACTAGTCCGGTCACCACCACAGACTAGTCCGATCTTTCTGAACCCTAACGGTAACTTCTAGAAACCCCATATAAATAGAGGTGCACGGCCCACTTTCACGATCTCTCAAACCCTAGCGCCGTCACACCTCCCAAGAGACTCAAAAACCATCTCTCTCCACGAAATTAAGTGCAAAATCAATCAATCCATTGAAGATCACTTCTAGATCATTGGAGAGGCACTTGGCACACGATTGAGCTCTTGGTTTGAATCTCTAACACACTCTTGCATCTCAATTTGTATATTTCGAAGTGTGTTATTGGTGGTCTTGAAACTTGTAATCAAGGGAGCTCTCAACTTGTGAGATCGCCCCTTCAACTTGGTGATTTACCCCTGTGTGATTAGTGGAAGAGGATTGGCCTTCGTGGCGATCCGACGAGGGAAGGGTTGGTGAAGACCCGGTCCTTTTGTGGGCTCCTCAACGTGGATGTAGGTTGCCTTCGTGGTAACCGAACCACGGGATAAATCTTGTGTCTTGTTCGTTTGTGTTCATCACTCTAGTTGATCAACATTATCTAGGGTTTGATTTATTTTGTTGAATTCAGGTTAAATAGTTGAACAAGAATCATACTTGCAATAGAACTTGACATACAACTATTGAACTGTTATTAAAGTTTATATTTCCGCTGCAAACGTCAACGAAACAATCAAATTGACCTAACTTGATCAACCTAGCCCGTGAAATCCGGACTAGTCCGCACTTTACCGGACTAGTCCGATATATCTGGTTTTGACCTTGTTGTTGAAGTGCTATAGGAACCGAGAAAATTCAAAAAGGCCTATTCACCCCCCCCCTCTAGGCCTACATTCAATTGGTATCAGAGCGAGGTTCTTCAAGAAAGAGTGCAACCACTCGAAGAGATCATGTCGGACATGAAGGAAGTCCAGAAAATCAACAACCAGGAAGAAATGAACAATGACAAGCACCAAAAGCTTGAAAAGTATCTCGAAGCCATTCAAGACTTCGATGATGATGATGAGGAGACATTGGAGCTGAAAGCACTCCTTAGAAAGAAAGCGCTTTCCAAAGGGAAATCTAAAGTCGAAGAAAAGAAGAAGGGGAGTAGTCACACCGACTACTCCCGATATCCTTTTAATTATGACCGTTTAAATTCTAACAGCAGTCATTATCTATCTATTCCTCTCGGAAAAGCCCCACACTTCGATGGGAGTGATTACTCCATGTGGAGGCAAAATATGAAAATGCACTTGATTTCCCTTAACCCAAGTTTATGGCATATTGTGTGCATAGGAATAAACATCCCTGATGACGATGAAGAGCTCACGCCAAGTCAAGAGCAAGCCATCCACAGGAATGCCCAAGCCGCAGCCGTTATCACCTCATCTCTAAGTCGATATGAATTCACAAAGGTGGACGGATTGGAAATTGCCAAGGAAATCTGGGACACACTACAGACAGCACATGAAGGTGACCGACATGTGCGGGAGGCAAAGATTGAAATGATTGAAGGCGAACTAGGAAGGTTCGCGATTGAGGAAGATGAGTCTCCCCAGGACATGTACAACAGACTGAAGACTCTTGTGAACAAGGTTCGATCATATGGGAGCAAAAAGTGGAATGACCACGAGGTTGTAAAGCTCATCCTTAGAGCCTTTATGCCTCGCAACGTCACACTTTGCTCTATGATCCGAGAAAGTCCCGGATACAAGAAAATGACTCCGGATGAACTGCTTGGCAAAATCATCAACTTTGAGATGATGGAGAAGCAAGCCAAGCACGTAAAAGAAATAGCCGACCTCACATCAGCCAAGAAGAAGGGAGTTGCCCTAAAGTCCTCACTCAAGCCTCTATCCAAAGAAGCAAGAGAAGCACAACTTGAGGAGGACAGCGATGATGAAAGCAGCGAGCTGGACGAAGAAGATATGATTTTGTTCATGAAGAAGTTCAGAAGAATTAAGAAGAAAAGACAAGGAACAAAATCGAGTGAAGGAAAATACAAGGAGAAGACAAAGCCGAAGATGAGGCGGGCATGCTATAATTGTGGTGAGTACAATCACTTTATAGTCGATTGCCCGTATGAGGACAACAAGAAGAAGAGTAAAGAGTCCAAGCCTCAACCGAAGAAATTCTTCAAGAAGAAGAAACAAGCTGAAGAAGCACACATCGGAAAGGAGTGGGACTCAAACGATGAGTCCTCATCGTCCGATGAAGAAGAAATGGCTGGCATAGCCATTGAAAGCATGTCCAAGAAACCCACACTCTTCCCCACGCTCGGTGCAAAGAAGGCAAATGGAACTTGCCTCATGGCTAAGGAAGGTAAACGCAAGGTAAACATCAAAACTCCTTCCTTGCATTCTTACTCAAGTGATGATGATCTAGATAGTGATGATGAAGATATGCTAATTGGTTTAGATAGAAAAACTGCTGGTAAAATGAAATTCTTGCTTAACCAACTTGTTGAGAAGGAAGAACTAATTGATCGTCAAGAAGACATGATTATCTCCCAAAAGGAGAAGCATGTCGAACTTGACAATCTTCTAGTTCTTGAAAAGGAGAGAAACCACTCACTAGAGCTTGAGCTAGCTTCAAACAAGAAAACTTGCTTGGAGTTAACCAACTCAAACGTTGCAATCAAGGATCAACTTGATGACCAAATCAAGGTCAACAAGATCCTTGAAGTGCAGGTTGAGTCACTCAAGCTTAGTGAACCTTCCTCCTCTTCAAGCCTACCATCTCAACCCACTTCAACTAATATCGCTCATATTTGCAAATGTGATAAAATTAACACCACGTTGAAGGAAAATTCTACCTCCACAAAGGACAAAAATCCTACCCAATGTGTAATATTTGACAAGGAGAGGATCAACTATGCACGTAGTGCATATTTGGTCCAAAGACCTCCAAATGTCAAGTATGGCATTGGTTACTCATATGATGGAAAGCAAAGAGCTGGAAATCATAAGAATAACAAGGGAATGATTACCTTTGTGAAGGGAGGACCCTCACAACTTGGTAACTCGAAAACTAAAAACCTGAACTCTCATGAAAACCGGACTAGTCCGGTTGTGGTCCGAACAAGTCCGGTCATCCGGACAAGTCCGGTCACACAGACTAGTCCGACCCATAATCAACAGCAACTCTTGTTTAAAACCTTTGATGCTTCTTATGTATTAATGAAAAATAATGTTGGTAAAGTGTATGCTTATTATGCTGGGCCACGCCATGGGAACACAAAATCCCATGTGTGGGCGCCCAAATGTATTGTTACTAACCTCCAAGGACCCAAGCAAGCTTGGGTACCTAAAACCAAGGCGTAATTTGTTTTTGCAGGCCTACTCCTCCGGTGGATCCAAATGGGTGCTAGACAGTGGATGCACCAACCACATGACCGGAGAAAGGAGGATGTTTGTGGAGTATGAAGTGAACAAGGACCCAAACGAAGGCATTTACTTTGGGGATAACAGTCAAGGAAGGGTCATCGGTACCGGTAAAATAGCAATATCCTCTGAACGTACTCTTTCTCATGTTCTACATGTTGAATCTTTAGATTATAACCTGCCGTCCATATCTCAATTATGTGACAAAGGTTATAATTGCTTGTTTACTAACGAGGGTGTGACCGTCTCAAGGAGGAGTGATGGTTCTGTTGCATTCAAGGGTATGTTGAAGGGAAAGCTTTACCTTGTTGACTTCAACAAGGATAAAGCCGAACTCGACACATGCTTGATTGCAAAGACCAACATGGGTTGGTTGTGGCATAGACGGCTGGCACACGTTGGTATGAGGAACCATCAAAAACTCCTCAAGGGCGATCACATCCGAGGTTTGAAAGATGTTGTGTTTGAGAAAGACAGGCCTTGTAGCGCGTGCCAAGCAGGGAAGCAAGTTGGAGCACAACATCCTGCGAAGAACATTATGACTACAACAAGACCGCTCGAACTACTTCATATGGACTTGTTCGGTCCAATTGCTTACATAAGCATCGGCGGTAATAAATACGGTTTAGTCATTATTGATGATTTTTCCCGCTTCACTTGGGTGTTCTTTTTGCATGACAAGTCAGAAACACAAGGATACCTGAAGAAATTCCTCAAGCGAGCGCAAAACGAGTTCTCACTATCAATCAAGAGTATTCGGAGCGACAACGGCACGGAGTTCAAGAACATACAAGTGGAGGAGTACCTTGATGAGGAAGGAATCAAGCACGAATTCTCAGCACCATACTCTCCACAACAAAACGGAGTTGCCGAAAGGAAGAACCGAACGCTCATAGAGATGGCAAGAACAATGCTCGATGAATACAAGACTTCGGATCGATTTTGGGCGGAAGCAATCAACACCGCTTGCCATGCCACAAATCGACTCTACCTTCATCGACTACTAAAGAAGAACCCCTATGAGCTACTCACCGGTAACAAACCGAACATTTCATATTTGCGACTTTTCGGTTCTCCTTGCTATATTTTGAACAAGAAGCCCAAGACTTCAAAGTTCGCTTTGAAGTCCGATGAAGGTTTCTTGCTTGGTTATGATTCGAACACTTACGCCTATCGTGTTTTCAACAAGGCCTCCGGACTTGTTGAAGTGGCACGTGACGTAGTGTTCGATGAAACTAATGGCTCCCAAAAGGAGCAAGTTGATCAATGTGAATTAGGTAAAGAGGAAGCCCCCTATCAAGCATTAAAGAGGATGGCTCTAGGAGAAGTACGACCACAAGAGTCATCGTCACAAATACAAGAGGAAAGTGAACCACAAGAGGAGATCAACAATCAAGGGGGAGCCTCGATACAAGATCAATCACAGGAATATGAACATGATCAACAAATCAACGAGGACAACAACTCAGGGGGAGAAGAAGATGATCACCAACATACGACCCCCCTAGTGCCACACCCAAGAGTACATCAATGCATTCAAAGGGATCATCCAATCGACAACATCATCGGCGACATCCAAAAGGGAGTAACCACTAGATCTCGTATAGCAAATTTCTGTGAACATTACTCGTTTGTCTCCTTTTTGGAACCCTGCAGGACTGAGGATGCATTGAAGGATCCGGACTGGGTAGTGGCAATGCAAGAAGAGTTGAACAATTTCAAGAGAAACGAGGTTTGGGAACTTGTGGAAAGACCCAATGCAAACATAGTGGGCACCAAGTGGGTCTTCCGCAACAAACAAGACGAAAACGGGGTGGTGACAAGAAACAAGGCACGACTGGTGGCCAAAGGTTACTCACAAGTCGAAGGTTTGGATTTCGATGAGACTTTTGCTCACGTAGCTAGGCTTGCATCAATTAGAATATTACTTGCATATGCTACTCACCATGATTTCAAGCTGTACCAAATGGACGTGAAAAGCGCCTTCCTCAACGGACCGATCAAGGAAGAGGTGTACGTGGAGCAACCACCCGGATTTGAAGATGAAGAGTTCCCCGACCACGTGTATAAACTGCGTAAGGCTCTCTATGGCCTCAAACAAGCTCCTAGAGCTTGGTATGAGTGTCTTAGAGATTTTTTAATTGATAATGGTTTTCAAATTGGCAAAGTAGACTATACATTATTCACAAAAAATCTGTATAATGATCTTTTTATTTGCCAAATCTATGTTGATGATATAATTTTTGGATCAAATAACCAATCTTTCTGTGAAGAGTTTAGTAAAATTATGACAGACAGATTTGAAATGTCAATGATGGGAGAATTGAAGTACTTCTTGGGATTCCAAGTGCGGCAACAAAGGGAAGGAACATTCATAAGCCAAAGCAAGTACACACAGGACATCCTCAAGAAGTTTGGCATGGACAAGGCAAAGCCCATAAAGACTCCCATGGCTACGAATGGCCACTTGGATGTCAATGAAGATGGACCGAGCATCGACCAAAAGGTATATCGCTCCATGATTGGATCTTTACTTTACTTATGTGCATCTAGGCCAGATATTATGTTGAGTGTATGTTTGTGTGCAAGATTTCAAGCCAACCCTAAGGAATGTCATTTGACAGCCGTAAAGAGAATCCTAAGATATTTAGTTCATACACCTAACCTTGGTCTTTGGTACCCAAAAGGCTCAAAATTCAATCTCATTGGGTATTCCGATGCAGATTATGCCGGGTGCAAAGTTCATAGAAAAAGCACTTCCGGCACTTGCCAATTCCTAGGAAGATCCTTAGTTTCTTGGTCATCCAAGAAATAGAATTCCATTGCATTATCCACAGCCGAAGCGGAGTATGTTGCAGCCAGGAGTTGTTGTGCACAACTCCTTTGGATGCGACAAACTCTAAGGGATTACGGTTACAATATGAACCGTATTCCTCTCCTTTGTGATAATGAGAGTGCCATTAAAATAGCCCACAATCCAGTTGAGCACTCTAGGACTAAACACATTGACATAAGACACCATTTCTTGAGAGACCATTCCATGAAAGGAGACATATCCATCTCTCATGTCAACACCCAAAAACAATTGGCCGACATATTCACCAAGCCACTTGATGAAAAATGTTTTTGCGAACTCCGAAATGAGCTAAACATTCTTGATTCTCGGAGTGTGGCTTTAAAAGTTGCATACCTGTATGATTGCTTCAAAATATTGATTGAATTGTGAAAATCATCCCTCTTCATTTTTCTCTCGAAAAACTATGTAAATTATTAGATCTTGATGAATTTTTGATCATAGTATGATTGTTGTTTGCTTACTGGTCAAATTCATCAAGATTATTTGAATTGTTTTGCCTCTCTACTCTCAATTATTGGACCTTCAAATATATATGAATGGGCTATGCAATTCTTTCCTGGTGACCACGGACAAGTCCGTGGTTATCCGGACTAGTCCGCCCTTGCAGACTAGTCCGCAGAGTGCCGGTTAGGCTGGACTAGTCCGACAGACCACGGACTAGTCCGATATAGGTCTCTGGATGACTTCGGACTAGTCCGGTCGAGTCCGGACTTGTCCGATTTTTCGTGTCCATAACCCTAGCCGCCACCAAACCCTAATCCCTTCACCCACACTCGCCCCCAAGCTTTCTCTCTCTTGCGCTCGAGCTCCCAAGGCGAATCCCTGATTCCTCCATCGAAAAGCCTCAATCTTGGGCGGAGATCAAGCTTGAAGACTCAGGGATTGAAGTTAGCGGACAAGTCCGCCCTCCAACCCCCAAAATCTCAAGTTCCTTTGATTTCTTGGTAAATTTTCTTCAAAACCCTAAGAAATCACAAATTTCTCTATTGCTTATCGTTTGGCCTAGCACTCTTCACTAGTTACATGTCTAGTTGATGTACTATGTGTATGCTAGACTAGTTTTTCCTTAGGGATCAATTTTTGTCCAGTCTGTTAGGTTTTTGCAGATGAACACCGGACTAGTCTGGTCCAGGTATGGACAAGTCCGGTCCCCCGGACTAGTCCGTGCCTGTGCACCGGACAAGTCCGTTGTTTCTGAACCAAAACCTAATTCTTTAATTCCCTAATGCTTTCCATTGCCATCTTACCTCACCAATACCTTGTATAACTTGTCCTTTCTCTTGATCACTCATTCTCAGATCATGTCGAGCTCCGACAACGAAATCTCCGATTTTGAGGCCGAGTTGGACCACGAGGTGGCACCTAGGTCCTCAGCGGGTCTTGGCAAGAAACGCCAAGAAAGACCTTCCGATCCTGCTCCTTCCCCTCCCCAGGTTCGGAGGAAGGTCCTTGCCATGAAGCCTGCCTCGAAGGTTGCTCCGTCTAAAAGCGGCCTTCGACAAGCTAAAGGGAAGGGCAAGGGGGTTGCCACAGGGCCTGTTGGGCCCCTGAAGCTGCATACTCCCAAAGAAGGGGTCCAGGACCCCAATGAGGAAAGATTCACTGGCAAGGGCAGCGATGTGGCTGCGAAGTTGAGAAGTGTTGATTGCTATGCAAGGCCCAAGCAAGCAGCTGATGGCAGATTTTGGTCAAATTTCCATGCTGATTTCTACAAGCTAGTCTACTTGTCGATGAAGACCCCGGTGGTACGCAGTCAATGGATTGACTGGGCCTACCTTGAGAAGAAGAAATGTGCAGCTTTTGATGAAGTGATAGCAGCTGCAGAGAGACATGGTTTGAAGGATCTCTTTGCCTTCAGACACAACTGGAATGATGAAGTGATAGCACAATTTTATGCAACGTGCCACTTCTCAAGCGAAGACGAAGAAAGTGTGACTTGGATGACTCATGGATCCAAGTATTCTATTACTCAGGAAGAGTTTGCCAGCCTGTTGCACCTTGACTCTGGAGGAAATGACCACCACATTATCCACAACATAGGGGTCATTGAGCGGGACAGAATGAAGTTCATGTATGAGCCCAACTCTAAGTATGTTCCTCCCTCCACAAAGAATATGAAGCCTTTCTTTGTGGTCCTCAACAAAGTCCTCAGGAAGACAATTGCCCCCAAGGATGGGGATGCAGGGAGTGTACAGGGCTACCTCAAGACCCTAATGAGGGTCATAAGCAAGAAGAGACAGTTTGATGTTGCAGACTATATTTGGAATGATATGGCCAATATCTCAAGTACCCCCAACCGATCTTGTGGCTATGCCCCTTACTTGATGTTTATGATTGAGAAGGTCACAGGGATCGAGTTTGTGAAGGATGTGGAGCACACTCCACTGAGGCCTCAGAAGCCTCAGCCAGTGAGTGTCCAGGCTGCTCCATCGCCGGCCTCAAGCCCCGAGGCACCGGCAAGGCAAGAAGAAGCTGCTAGGGCTCCTCCTCCCTCCAGGGAAGCCCCTAAGAAAGGATCCGCCAGTGGGATCCTCAAGTACTTGGCTGCAATTTTCTCCTCATGCAAGAAAACTGAAGTGAAGCTTCACAAGCTAAATCAGAAGAGGAAGGAGAACATGAGGTACATAAAAGCCAATGTGAAGCAGCTGAGTGAGAAGCTGGAGATCAACCCAATTGGATCTCCAGTACTTTCTAAAGATTCTGATCTGGACATCACCGAGCTCAGCCCCTTGACTACCTCCGAGCTTGCCTATTTTGGCATTGGGGGCTCGAGCAGCTCCGCTCCTCCTCCTCCCTCTCAACCTCGTCAAGCGGAAAGCGATGAAGACGATGAAGACGACGAGAGGACTGACAGCGAAGAGTGAAGCCCTAGGACCTTCCTCTCTCTCTTTTTGGTGTCTTGATGCCAAAGAGGGAGAGATTGAGGGGGAGTCTCTAGTCTTAGCTTTAGCTGAATAGGATGCGAGGAGAGAGCTCTCTATGTATTTTTAATTGTGATTGTATTTGTTTAACACTATTTTCATATCATGTTTGGTCCTGTGTTATGTTGCTCAATTAATTTGCAAGTGTGTGATGAAATCTGAATTTTTGCTCCTGAAATGCCATATTCACTTGATATTAGTTGATCAATGCAAATTCTGTCATTCTTAATGCATTCATGCTCTTAGTATGCATCCCACCATAAAGAATGCACATATGGATAACTCTCTTGTTGCTTGATGTATTTTTGAGTCATATGTGCATACTTTATGAAAATCTCATTTTATACCTCATTTTGTGAAATCTCAATTGGTTGTCATCAATCACCAAAAAGGGGGAGATTGTAAGTGCATCTAGGACTCCCTTGTGGGTTTTGGATGATTTATGACAAGCAATTGGGATCCTAATCCTTTTGTTAAGATGAATGCAGGAAAATGATGAAAAATGAGCAAAGTGCCAAAAAGAGGGAAATTGAGAAGGAAAATGAATTTGAGCTCAAGGAGAAGAAATTAGTAGTTTAGTATGTATGGAGTGTGTTAAGGAAACACACCCAAGAGCTCAATCTCATTTAATCACACACACACAATGCACAAGGCAATACAGGACCAGACTAGTCCGATATCAGCCGGACTAGTCCGATATCTTTCTGATCCACTTCGGACTAGTCCTCTCCAATGCGGACTAGTCCTCAACACAATGCACAAGTCACACAAAATTGGACAAGTCCGTTGTGACCCGGACTAGTCCGATATTCATTCTGATCCACTTCGGACAAGTCCGGTGTCCACACGGACTAGTCCGATATACACACTGATCTAAACCGGACAAGTCCTCCAAGTGCGGACTTGTCATTCCAAACACTTAGGGTTTCATTTGTCCGGACAAGTCCGATGGCAATCGGACTAGTCCGAAGATTTCCAGTAGCGAAATCGGACAAGTCCGTTTTCAACCGGACTAGTCCGATATTCCTGGACACTTAGGGTTTGCTACACACAGCACACCGGACTAGTCCGGTCACCACCACGGACTAGTCCGATCTTTCTGAACCCTAACGGTAACTTCTAGAAACCCCATATAAATAGAGGTGCACGGCCCACTTTCACGATCTCTCAAACCCTAGCGCCATCACACCTCCCAAGAGACTCAAAAACCATCTCTCTCCACGAAATTAAGTGCAAAATCAATCAATCCATTGAAGATCACTTCTAGATCATTGGAGAGGCACTTGGCACACGATTGAGCTCATGGTTTGAATCTCTAACACACTCTTGCATCTCAATTTGTATATTTCGAAGTGTGTTATTGGTGGTCTTGAAACTTGTAATCAAGGGAGCTCTCAACTTGTGAGATCGCCCCTTCAACTTGGTGATTTACCCCTGTGTGATTAGTGGAAGAGGATTGGCCTTCGTGGCGATCCGACAAGGGAAGGGTTGGTGAAGACCCGGTCCTTTTGTGGGCTCCTCAACGTGGATGTAGGTTGCCTTCGTGGTAACCGAACCACGGGATAAATCTTGTGTCTTGTTCGTTTGTGTTCATCACTCTAGTTGATCAACATTATCTAGGGTTTGATTTATTTTGTTGAATTCAAGTTAAATAGTTGAACAAGAATCATACTTGCAATAGAACTTGACATACAACTATTGAACTGTTATTAAAGTTTATATTTCCGCTGCAAACGTCAACGAAACAATCAAATTGACCTAACTTGATCAACCTAGCCCGTGAAATCCGGACTAGTCCGCACTTACCAGACTAGTCCGATATATCTGGTTTTGACCTTGTTGTTGAAGTGCTACAGGAACCGAGAAAATTCAAAAAGGCCTATTCACCCCCCCCCCCTCTAGGCCTACATTCACAAAACACTATGCAGTACTAAGTATATTCAAATTAATTTGAATATAGCACTGTACATTTAGGCGCTGTCAAAATATTCAAATATAGGGCTATACATTTTTCCATGGCCTCATAATATTCCAAATAGACTTTCTGCAAAGTTTCAAGAATTTTGAATTCCATTTGCTATTTTATTTGAGACATTTAGCAAATTCAAGACAAATTAAAATTTGAATTTGAAATTTAACTGAAACTTGTTCAAATTCGAAATCCAATTTCAGAATCTGAACCTACATCATTGATTTGGCCTCGCCACAAAAATCTAATATTTTTGGATCAAGATTGGTAATAGAATTTAAGTTGCAGAGAAGGGATCAGGATAAGAACGGTGGGACCCCCTAGTCAGGGAGACGTTTACTGTGAGTCCTCTGTTCTGACTCACCGCCGTTCGACTCCCGATGCGGCAAACAGCTCACCGTCGGCAAGCAGCTGCGTGGCACCCCAGTTGCGTGTTCCCCCTCCACTCTCCTCCTCCTTATCTTCACATCTCTGGCCGAAGGGAAAGGCAAGATCTTTTGTCGCTCCCGAGCGCAAACCACCGCCGCCTCCCTGCGCGCCCGACGAGCTTGAAGTCTTGCTGAATCCCGTCGTCCTCCCAACAGCAAAGTGGTACCTAAGCCTTCCCTCTACGTTCTCAATCTTTTAGTTCCTTGTTTCGTCGGCTACAAGGCGGCATTTTTGCAGTTTTACCGGCGCCGCTGTCCAGCCACCGTGAGGACGGTACTGCCTCCGCGTCGTGCCGATGCCACAGTTCCTCTCTTGAGCTGCTCTCAGAAGCAACTAGGATCACCAAGACATGACCTTTCTCACAGTACAAACCGTTCTTCATTTCATTCCGTATCGTGCAAATAATACGAGTTTTGCTTTCGACTGTAGCCCATGAACTAGCTAACTTTTTGGTCTGATTCTGTTTCTACATGTAATGATTCTTCAATCCAATTAAGTATTATACTCCGTACCTCCTAGCGCACCCCTTTGCCAAGAAGCAGTGGACGCCATCGAGTAGAGTCTGAGATATTCAAGTTTTCCCCACCGCCAATGGAAATCCATTGGTCCGCCGTCGAAGTCGACTTTGCCAGCAATGTCAACCATTTCTAGCCTCCAAATCATCATCCTCGTGCTTCCAGTAAAATTTCTAGCCTTTTCCCAAGCCTTTTGCACCATCCCCGAGTGATTTTGGCCATCGCCAAAACCCTAGCTCCGTCGCCGCCGTCGTGCCGCCATCTTCGGGCGTCGCCGCCGCGATTGGACCTCACCATCGTGTTGTGCGATCATTTTTATGGCTAGGCGGTCAGGGCCGAGTCCAGTGGGGGTCGACGCAGCCATCGCGGCGAGCTTGCCAGCAGCGCTGCCGCGGCCGAGCGACGCGTCGCGAGGTAGACGAAAGCCTCGTGGATCCCACAGGTCAGTGACAGATTCCCTCGTGGGGGATCAGCTGCGGCTCTGGATCCAATGCGTGTGTGGGTTAACCCCGTGGCCCTCGGTGCAGCCCAACCTTGATTTGTTGATTTTAAACCAGTGGGCCCGGCTGCTTTATTCGAATTTTCACATTGGAAAATAATTATAGGATTCAATCAAACTTCTAAAATTCATTACTCCCAGTAGAATTGATGAAAAAATTCCAAATAAATTCTGGAAGACTCATCTCAATCTTAACTTTGCACTGGTGCAATTGGTTGGGCCTGAAACTCCCATGATTTTTATAATTAATTATTTTGAACTAACTACTTGGGAAATTAATTACTACTGTTCTGTTATTTGGAAAATTCCCAATTTTTGTTAGAACAATCTTAATAACACAATTGATCTCCAGTAAAAATTTCAAGTTCCTGTAGGAAGCATTTCAGAAATTCTCCCAAACTTGTAAAATCAATTTCTCCCTGTAGGAAGCAAATTGTGAAACAAATTTTCCTAGAACTAGTGAGACCCCCTCTACATGGTACAATAACTGGTAGCAATGATAGACCTCCAGAATTTCAACAAAAATTCAGAAATGGTTATTGCTTACCATAATTTTTAGAGACAATAAACTTCCTTGATGATCTCCTCTTCTTTGCAAGAGTCTACACTATAGTCCTTATATCTACCATAAAAGTCCCAAAGCCAAATAAGATCCTTATCTTATTTTGATTACGTGATATTAGCTTGTGACCTTAAACATATTAATTATTTTCAAAGTCGTTCATATATCGTATATGCATATCGTGTAGTAACTGAAGTCGAGGAGAAGCCGGAAGCCATGGAAGTCCAGCTGCCGGTGACTAACATAGACCTGGACTCGTTTTCAGACAAGCCCCAGTTTGCATTTAAGTTCCTTACAGTGTATTTGCAGTTTTCATTCACCTTACGTCTTCAGATGGTTGTGCATTACATTTAAGGTGTTTGACATCCACTTTCATGGCCCACAAATCCCATGGAGTCTTGGCTAGGTCTACAGCCCGACGAGTAGAAGCTGCCATGCTTATATTCATAGGGATCCGGTAGAAGTCGAGTCGTTGGAATCTACTCGTGAGATAGGATTTTATCACACAGAATGAATTGGATCAAGAAATGGTTTATAAATATGAAATTGAGACCGAGCAGCGGGTAGGATGCAGCGAGACGTGGTCTCACATGTGTAGCCCTGCTTGTGTCAATTAAGGCCCGCGCCGTGTGCAGCCCTGCTGGACAAGCATGAATTGTACCATGACATACTGGAGAAATGGGCTCCTGTAAAGTGACGTAGCTTGATATTGGTTTGTCGAGGCATTTCATTCCGTTTTGTAAGCGTGGGTTGAGGGCAGTAAGGTGTAAATTAGCTGGTGGGCATGTCAGAGTACGCCCCACACAGTGACCTCCCGCTCGTGACAGATCGACCGGTTCGGCATTGAGTGTTGGGTGAAAGGTGGCCATATATGACTAGTACTGAAGTGTTATGTAGCTACCGCTGTATGTACTCGCTGGCTCTTCCGAAAGTGCGTATGTGTCGTGTTGTCCGGGTGTGTCCTGATTGCAATCACCGTCCCTCGCGGTAATAGAGTACCACTTGTTCACTATGTCATGATGTAGTAACTACTGAAGAAGTCAGGAGAATACGATGTATTGAATTATAATTGTTTTGGAATTTTGATTGCTGTCCAATATGATCACTAAAGTTACTTTCATTTAACTGGTAAGCTGTTGATAATAACTTGAAAGCTAAGGATCCAAATGTAGGCGAGTCCTTTACTACTTTATCTTAACTTTGCTTAGTAGTCACCCTGCATGTGTCTAGTGAGACGGGTTGTCTTGCTAAGCCTTAAGCTCACGTTTGCAGTTAACAAGTTTTTGCAGATTATATGACTGATGATGGGTCCAACGACGAGGATGCACCCCCTCCAGGATTTACAGCCGAGTGGGAGCCCTTCACGCCGCCGTATGTTCGGTGTTGCTAGTGCAAAGCATCCAGGACATGGATGACTTTTCTTTTGCATAGCTAGTGCCGAGAGCGTAGCTATGATGTATAGGTTACTTTCCTTCCGCTTAGTATTATAAAACTTCGACTCTGTTTATAAATAAGGACTTGGTATTGTATTTTATTCTTGTCTTTTCTTGTATACTGTTGGGTGTCGCATTGCACGACACCACCCGATGAGATCCTTTGATGTCGGGCTTTCGGTCCCCACACAAACTCCCAAGGACATCCCAACAAAAGAGAGCAAGCATGCATAGGTACCACATCAAAACCAGAAAAATCATGATAAGAACCAATGGAAAAATGTATCCTTGCTGTTTGTGTTACCTTTACCTTACTATTTTTGTTAAACCATTGAATGTGATAAGGGTGGGGATGGTCCCATGTGGTCAAGCCAAGCTTCTTGACCACCTCATCATTTACCAAATTGTTGCAGCTACCACCATAAATGATGCTATGTTCACGGCAGTCCATGACAACGAGAAACATGTTGTAAAGGTTGTGATGTTGGCAGTTGTTGTCCTATCTAGTCGTGGCACTCAAAGCTCGCTACACAATCAAAGTACTATAATTGTTGGTCGCAGATGTACCAAGAACCTCTCAACACCGTTATCAGAACCTGCAATGTTAGCTGCAATAATATTTTCATCTTCAATATCAGAAGCACTAACATACCCACCATCAGTAGTGGCAATGATCGCCCATTTGCTGTGGCAATCTCGTGGCATATAGCCAAGTCCCTGGCAGCGGTGGCACTTGATGTCGGAGGTGTGACTTGTGGAAGTGTTGGGTGCAACAGCCTTTGCTGCAACACCTGAAGGCGTCTGGGACTTGCTGTTATCATGGCCCCGTGATGCATAAGGTGCGTTGCTGCGTACAACATTGGTGGAAGGTGGTGTAGAAGAACGAACGCTCAAGGAGGGCGCTGCTTTGGATGGCACCGAAAGTTGTCATGACGTGAAGGTGTTGTTCCACCATTGTTGTTGGCGACCCTGCAATTCTGTTTCCGCTAACATAGCAAGTTGAAATAAACGTTTAATAGAATGATATTCCTTGTAGTCAACTATGTACTGGATCTCACACCGCAAACCCTCATAAAACCTAACAATTTGGTCTTCCTGATCCTCAACTACCCGACAATGAAGCATACCTTTCTGCAACTCTTGGTAGTACTCTTGGACAGTCATGTCACCCTGATCAAAGCATTGCATTTTTTTAAGAAGAACACATCTATATGAAGGAGGAACAAACCTAGCACCCATCTCTTCTTTTAACACAGCCCATGTCTGTGGGGCATTACGTGTATTGACAAGTTCATTCTACCAAATAATAGCAAAATCATTAAACTCACTAATGGCTTGTCTAACTCTATGTCGCTCGGGAACAAGATGAGAGCTAAATTTTTGTTCTACCGTCATCTCCCAATCCAAGTAAGTCTCGGCATCATAAGATCCATAAAACGATCGAATAGAAAACTTAGTCTTAGAGTAAGGATCATTATCTTGTTCAGGAGCATGAGGATGATGTCTACCTCCTGTACCTTGACGATTTTGAAGAGGGCGATGGCGCTACAGTGCATCAACCTCGTTGTTATTGAAGTCATCATCTGGGTTGTAGTGAGCATGTATATCAGCATCAAGGATGATAGAGGGTGTAGCTTGTTAGGGAAGACGAGTCTCCATCTTGTCCAACCGTGTGGTCAGACCAGCAGCACTTGTATGAAGCCTCTAAAAGGTTGCTGTTGTAGTGGTCTGGTAGTTGTTGAAAGCTTCAGTCATCACACGCATCATGTCCCTTAGTTCCATATGGGACACGCACTCATCATCATTTGGAGGTGTAGAACCATATGTCTTATACATAAGTTTCTTTCCTTTCATTCTTAGTACAAAACAGAAATGAAGACAAAAGGATCTTGAAGAACCCTATTACTACGCTCTCTGAAGTGGATGTGGAAAAATCAATCAGTAAGATGCGTCTTACCCCGCTCTTACAAGTTTCTTACTAGCACTGCAGGTGGCCAACGGTGATCGGTGTGAAAGCAAGTAGAGAGTGGTTGAGATTGTAGAGGTTACATGTCATGCTCAGGAGAAGGTGGAGCTTGGGAAGGCTCAAATGCAGATATATGTGGCACACAAGTTAGTAATGAATAGCAAAGCTGAATAAGTGTCCAAAGAATTTAACCTAGTTGCTGGCCTAAAAATGTCTTAGAACTGTTGTGGCAACAAGCAAGGAACAAGGATGAATGATGATGAACAACAAGGACAATATCAGCAAGTATTCAACATTCACACAGAAAACAGCACAAGTAGAGAAGCCCTTGAGTCTTCTGTTTTTGTCTTTTAGCATTAGTAGAAATCATAAAAAAATTATTTTTTAATATTTTTTCTCAGCAAGGGGCACAAGAATGGAAACAGAACCATGTATTAGCTCAAACTGATGAAAGATGTGATCGGTACAAATTCATGAGTGTTTGGAAAAAATGGTGCTGGAACTTTGGAGGTCGAAACAAGGGCCTTCCTGATTTTATATTTTTTTTTTGAAATCATCGTGAATGGCGTAGTGGGTGTATCGTATGTGGATTTTTTGAGACCTTTCCGGAAAAAAAGCACCTCAATCGGAGTTCCGAGCGAAAAGTTATGTCTATTTTAAGGAGGATCCCAAATTAGGTTTTGGTGGTGGTGGAAACTGAAACATAAACGAATCGGTGGATGGAATTTTTTCGTAGATTGATGTTTTGTAGCTGGCAGCGGGTACAAGAAAAAAAACTGAACCAAAACAAATCTAAACCAGCAACTAGACTCAACCTATGACACGAACTCAGAACTACAGACTCCAAAACAAAATTGTGCAAAAGGGTGAGCGAGGGTTGTAGGTCAGGGAAAATAAATTTTTTTTGTGGCTCTTGTGGACCATAGGACTGAAACAAATAAATCTAAAGGGCAAAAAGTTATACCTCATGGTCAACCTGATATATCATACCACTTGATAAGAAGACGAGTCCCGATCCTACGAGAGGTACGGCGAACTTGATTGGGTGGAGATCTCGACTTTGATGATCCAAGGCTACGAACGAACAAAACCACACAATCATTACACCACAGCTCCGTTGGTTACCACACGTGTCACACGAATGACCTTGCCACGAAGGCTTATACCTACAAGTACAATAAAGAACACAAGCAAGAACAGAGAAGTTGCAATCAAAACTGAGTTGATCATGAAGTGGGGTCTCACAACCGGTGAACAGTGACACTGTTCAATGACAGATTGTACCTAAGCAAAACCTAACCCTAATGGTGGTGACAGCTGCTGTATAAATAGGAGTTAGGGGCGTGCAAGACCCCTAGACACAACCCTAATGGGCTTCCACACGATACACAACCCAGTAGCTCAAAGGACGGTGATGCAGCACCCAGATAGATTTTGGACACCCACTTGTTTCACCGATTCCCGACAACTCAGAAGTAATATTGAGGTGAGGCCGGTTCCATTGGAAGCTTTGTTGAGGTTATCCAGAAAATCAACATCAATGTGCCTTTGGTCGATGTGATGCAAGTACACACTTATGCTCGCTATCTCAAGGACATATTGAATAACAAGCAGCCATTGCCCACCACTGAGGTTGTCAAGCTTATGGATGACTGTAGTGCAGCCATCGTCAATATGGGCTTCCAGAGAAGAAGACGGACCCTTGATGTCCTACAATATCTTGCTCAATTGGGGCTCACTACTTTGACAAGACACTTTGTGACCTTGGAGCAAGTGTGAGTGTGATGCCCAAGGTGGTCTTCGACTAGATGAACTTCATGGAGCTTACTCCAACACCAATGCAGCTCGAATTGCCTGACTCATCAGTCCATTATCCAGCAGGTATTGCTGAAGACATTCCGGTAGAAATCCAAAATTTCTTCATACCCGTGGATTTTGTGGTGCTCGACATGGTGGTCGATAAGGATACACCACTCATTCTTGGGTGACCATTTCTTAGCACTGCGAGGGCTCGCATAAATGTGGGAGCCGGAGAAATCCACTTCCACATCAATTGCAAGGAGGAAGAAGTTTAGCTTTCGCCCAAAGTTGGAGCAATGCTCCATGATTAGTATCAAGTATGGGGCAAATGTTCAACACATTCAAGAGGTCTAAGTCACACCTCCAAAGTTGGACCTGCTCAGTGCATTCATGGGGGAATTAATCTATGTGGAAAATCTGTCTTATCATCCATGCCGACACCCCAAGAAGACAGAGAAGTTTGGGCCTCCCCAAAGGCCCAAGTCCACAAAACCCCCAAAGAAGGAATGGCAGAAGAAGCAAGACTAGCCATTCGAGCACATCCCTCTAGACCCGGATATCATGAAATGAAGAAGGAGGAATGTCTATCTCATCGCACAATGGTGAGACCTAGCCAATAGGATAAATTGGTAGTTATCTTTTCTTTGATTTTGCTCTTCGATTTATTTGTTTTTTCCCATTTAGTTTGATTTTCCCGACTGCATATTTGAGTTTTCTATGCATGTTGAGAATATTATATTCTTAACTAATATTTTTCTTTATTTTTCATAAAAATAAAATTTTTGGGTTTTTGAAAAAGGGTTTTTATTCGGAAAACAATTTTCCCGAGCTGCAAATGTGGCATTTCACCAACGTGCTTATTTTATAGCCGTTGGGGAGACCTACCAAAAGGGGGAACAAGGGGGATCACATTTCAGATCGACTGAGCTCCCTGTTCGGCCGACTAGGGGAAAGGACCATTTTGGCTCTATCTCCTCCAACGGCTACATTTGATTACCTTCTGACCGTTGGGGATTGTACACTATAAATGGTGGTCATGAGGAGCAATCCCCTTCACACTTGACCACATTTCACACCTCCCCAAAGTCACACTTTGCTCACATTGTTTTTCTTGCTCTTCATTGAAGCGCTCTTGCTCAAATCCAACCCAAAAAGATTTTCTTTTATTTGCATTTGCATTTTGCTCTCAAGTTCTTCAACGGAAATTTCGTCAGGGGTTTTGATTAAACTAACATCACCTATTTTGAGTTTTTTCTTTGTTGTGTTCTTGCTTGTTGTCACCATGAAAGAAATGAAGAGGTTGTTTGGGAAGTGGAAGGAGGCTGCAATCTCAAGCTATGGTGGATACTCAAGTGCACGTCCCTCTTCTGTTGCTACACCAAGTTCGTGGAGGAGGAGTGTATGTGAGGACACTCCAATGGGTGAAAGGAGAAACCCGCGTCAAGTTCTCCACGACGACGACCTCGACATACAACGTGATGTTGAAGATCAAGCACGCAAGATCCACCAACATCATGAGTTTTCTCATGCAAAAGCTTATCATCTGGATTTGATCTCAAAAATAGGTATGGATTCTAAATTGTTTTCTATTTTGTTTGCACTAGGATGGGACAATTTTGCTCACGTAGAGGAGAGAGGTTCATGCCTTCTCTCCAGGCAATTCCTTTGCACCCCCAAAATAGGATTTGATGGTATTTCTTTTAGATTATTGTAAAAAGAATACAACATCCTATGGAAAGAATTAAGTGAAACCCTAGGCTTCCATAAACGTTGTTTGCTAAATTTAGACACTTTCACTAAGTTTAACAAACAATGTTTTTGGCGTGAATTGACTAGTAAGGTCACAAGTAGTGCTTCTAGGAATAGCCACTTGCACAATCCTATTTTACGCTTCATGCATAGATGGGTGGCTATGACTATGTTCCCTGGAGGAGATGTTATAAAAAGTGCGTAATGATGAGGTAAAAATTTTATTTGCCGTAATTAAAAAGAATAAGTTGCTCCAGGTATTGCCATGATGACATAATGGTTATATTACATTTCAAGGAAAGGGCCAATTGAATGCACTTCATTGATTTCCCGTATTGCTACTAAGGTAGGAGCACAAGAATATACTTCCTTTGAATATGTTGAAATGAATGAGAATTAATTTATGAAGAGTATCTAGTGCAAGGACATACCCTTAAGCATGATCAAGATGGATCTTTGATATTTTATTATCCTGACTTTGTCATGAAATTTGGTTACCTAACCTAGAATATCATTTGTACAAATGCCAGAGGCTAACCATTGATTTTCTTCCCATCGACAAAGCTCAAAGAAGTAATGTCTCTAGCGGGGTAACTACAAGATGTACAAGGAGAGCTGCCATGTCTTTGACAACCTCAATGGTCCATGAGTACGAAGAGAAAGAGAACCCAATGTGTGATGCACCCGGATGGGCTCAACCTCCATCTGACGGAAGGTCCGTCTTGGCATGGATGGTCAGGTGCCGCGTTGAAGCCACTTCAAGCTCTGGCACCTTGCCTCCAACATCCATGAGAAGATGTTGTTCCTCTTCGGCTAGAAGTCATCATGACTATAGCCAAGGACTGACAAATCTCACTAGGTGTATGAAAGACCATGAAGTGAGAACAGGTGTCATCTACAACACTCTCCAAGAGCATGTCCATGGTACACAATATTGGCAACAAAACATGGATGCTCAATTCAGCAACTTCAACTCCACGCTACAACAACAACAAGCCAATCTTGCGGCATACTTCTGTCATCAAGGGTTCAACCCACATCACCGAGGTGATTGAAGAACAAGCTTGGAGGAGGACCACCACTTGAGGTAACTTGTATCACACCCCTTGCATATTTATTTTCCATTCATCCACCATTCACCTTGCATATATAAAAAAAAGTAGAGTAGATTTTCTATCAAATAAAATAAAGGATGTGCGGTAAGAATGGTTTAGAATTCACATAGATGAAACGATGAATAGTTGCTCTGTTTTGATTCTCCTAAGTCCCTAGTTTACAACTTACTACTCTCCAAAATATTGCTTTCATTGGCTAAAAATTACTTTTGTCTTGATTTAGAAATTGTGGGTAGCAAAAACTTGTCCAATTCTAAGTTGTTGTGAGATATAATATAGTGATAGGGCTGCTATTTCTTGTTTGAAGGTGAAACTTAGATTTCCTATGAAATTCTAAAAACATTTAAGTTACTCTAATTTGATTGGAAATACCTACCAAAGCCATATGATATTTTTATATTGATAGACCTTATGCATATGTTATTTGTCTTCACATTGAGCCAAGTCAAACTAGTATAGATCTATGTCAGGAGTCATTCATTTTTTTTTGAATTCAAGACTTCACTTGCACATGCTATACTTCTACACTAGAAGTAAGAAAAATTCCATCATACCATCATTCCACAATAAAAATAGAAACTCCATAACCTTGATGCTTAGTACTCTCTAAAAGTTTATTGCATAAAAAGAGAGTAGAAGACATGGCTACAAGAAAAATAAAAGGAAAATGCATGCTTACATCATAAGCATGAGAAAAAAGGGAAAGAAAAAGAAAAGTAGCCATGTTTCATCTCTGCAAAATAAGAGAGTATACATAAATAGGAGTCATCTCAAACATCCACTTCCACTCCATCACACATGCACATGTTGTGAATCAAATAGTTTTGGATTGACTTCTCTGAGGATTGCTTTTTCGATTTAGCAATATTATGTGTTGGAAATATGCCTAGTACATTCGCTACCAAGCTCCACATACAAGCCTTATTTAGTGGTAAGATGAGTATATGAAATATGCCTTGGTGAGGAAATATTTCCACTACACACAAAAGAGTGATTGAGACAATCAATTTGAGGTACTTAAAATTTAAATTGAACACTCTAGAATTTGAAGGAACTTGATCTCTAGGGTATTCTTGCTCCATTTGTTGATCTATCTTTCAACCACCCATGAATAGGAGAAGGCATAAGTCCCATAATGACTTGAGATGGGTGAAGTACCATGCCAATTTTTGCAATACTAGGTAGAGTATTTTGTTGTGCACATGGTACTTTAGAAAAATAGAACATTGTAGCAACTGCTTATCATCAACCTAAAGTCTTGACTTTGCTCGGGATGAGCAAAGGATAAGCTTGGGAAGTTTGTTGACGGCAGTTATATACAAATTTCACCCGTCAATATAACTCAATTATGTGAAGGAAATACCATTTCTTGCACAAATCACCTTTCTATTTAACCTATTTCCACTTTTCCTTGGAGAAATAGTGCATGCAGGCATTTTATGCAGGAAATGAGGTAAAAGAGATGGAGCAATCCTATAAAATATCATCGCAGCCAATCAAGTACCGACATGTTCCACCACATGGATCAAATGGCCCACAAATAGAAAAATATGAGGCCATCTGTGACACCCGATTCCAAAAATAAACCAAGCGTATTGCATATGTGCTCCGAGGATGCTTAACACACATACACAATTGATACACAAACGATAAACAAATTATAACCATGTCTCGAATAATATTACTAATAATAGTACTTTATTACAAACCATATATTCTCGAATACAATCTCTAAACAAATGTAGCAGAAAACTCTAAACACTAAAGACTCCAAACTCCACAGGCAAGCTTGACGGGAAAACACACGCCTAGAACTCCTCAAAGACCTCCTGGTACTCCACCTGGTCGCCTGAGTCTAGATTTGGATGGAGAAGAGCAAGGGTGAGCACATGCTACTCAGCAAGTGTGGGAAAGTATGACATGTAGCTTAAACAAGGAATAGTAATGAACAATAGACAATTGCATAAAAGTACATTCAAAATAGTTGAAAATGCAACTATATGATCATTAAGTGAGGTTCTTTGAAAAATAACCGAAATGACATCGATTTCAACCTAAATAACCAAAACCAGTAATAATAATCCATAATCAACTCATAACTACTCATCAATTCCATATACCAAAGCTAATTAATTAACCAATACCGATTCCCAATTCAATTCCAGCCATTAAACCATATTAAAGGTCCATAACACTAATCATGTGAGGGTCCAAGTTGCTCATAACCCGGAGCACGACTATCATGATAGTTTTAAATAGACTCTGCAGAGATTGGACCACTTTACCCACAAGTTCGTGATTTCATCACCTTTCAATGACTACAAAATCTATATTTTGCCATCTCACACTTCCTTAGGTGTGTGGCCAAGAACCACTGAGGTTTCACTGGTGGTGATGTCTGTGAGGACCGGGTCCACACTTTCCAGGAATCACATTGGGTGGTGTCGTGCGATGCGGCACCCAACAGCACACATGTAAAGGAACACGTATTACATAAATCATTTGCTGAAATTTACAAAGATGTTCAGTTTACAAATAGGTTATATAAAAATAAACTACAGCGGAAGATAAGATTGCAACTGTCGTACTCAAGTCTAATAAGCAAAAGAGAAGCCGCCCAACCCATTGATGCTTCTAACTAGCCACAAAGATCAAACAGCAGCGGCAAGTTTCCCCATGAGTATACCGCTCGGAGAGTTTTTAGTCTCATCGGACAACCATAATCATAAGCATAGAGGTTAGTACCTGCAAAAAAACTTATATAGCAACCGTAAGCATGAAGGCTCAGCAAGACTTAACCGTCTCACCTAAACATGAAACTCTACATGAGGTAAAGACATAAACATAGGATGCAAGTTTTGCACAATGGACTCAACTAAATGTGGGTCCTTATTTTCAGATTTATTAGCAGCAGCTTAAACCTTGTGTGGGCAACATCGTAACTCCACAATCAAACAAGAAACGCTTCATCACGATGCTGCATGCCCAAGGTGGAAAAATAAATTTAGTGTGCACAATACTAATACATACAACATAGCAATACAATAATAATATAATGTTCATAACAACAACAATTAATTATCATCTCAAGTGCAAGTATTAACTACGTCACATCTCAGTGAACAAGTGCTACTCATATCCGTGAGGGACAGTGATACGAATCAATGATACCCGGAATACACGACACGTACGCCCGTACTGGAAGCCACGTACGTGCACTGAACGGACGTCGTACGCAGCCACCTTTCTCAAGTTCTGCCCGAGTTGAATCTATTCAATCGTCTAGGACAGTATTCCCACTCACGTTGCACCTTAACACTGTGAAAATGTGTGAGCGAGTTTTTGTCTACTATGTTGCGGCTGAAAGCCTGAGGCAATCAAAAAAGTCTCAACAAAGGCTTCCCATGGTACATCGCTTTCCTGGACCCCATATATCTAGTATGACTCTGGTATAGTTCAAACTTGCTCAGCAGGGTGGCATACAGATTGGTCCTTAACCAACACAAGCAGTGCCACACACCCAAGACCACGTCTTGCTGCATCCTACGCCCCTGCCCGGTCTCATATTCAGATTACTACTCCATTTCTTTGAACCAATCTTGTGTGGAAAAGTCCTAGCCATGCGAGTAGATTCCAACTACTCGACTTCTACCGATTCCTATACAACATTTTGCACAGCATAGTCTACACGATGATTTAACAACTACCCAAATACTCCATGGGGTCATCTGGTCAAGCAAGTGGATTTTCAATCACCTTAGCCCTAATGCACATAACTCACCCTAGACATAGGTGATACAAATCAAAATTTTGTAGTAGCGCTTAAATGCAAACCAGGGTTTACCTGGTTACGAGACGCTATCAAAGTTAATCTTCAGAGGGATGATTTCAAGTGGATCCGGGGTCCTCTCGAGCTCGGCAACAAATCGATATGCAAAGAATAATGCAAATGAATCAATACCGATATTATGATATAGCTCAAAGGAAAGACAGTTAGGTAGCTGAAATTAAAACCACTGGTTCTGGAAATTTTACGGAGGATACTAGGTACTATGAGTGAGGTTCTGGCCAAAATTGGGATAAATTCATGGAAGTCTGTGTTGTATAAAATTCAATGTAAATAAATCCTTCCCAGATTTTTCATAGAAAATTTGGGAAATTAACATGGTCCAAAGTGCTTGTTCTGTTTAGAGGAGGTCAAGAGTGACCCAAAAAAATTTGTTTCATAATTTTCTAAGCACTATACAGTGAGATATTGAATTTAGAAGTTTGGACAATTTGCTGAAATGTTTCTGGACATTTTGGAATTTTCTGGTACATATAGATTGGAAACACAATTTGGCTATTCGAATCAACTAAAATGGACCTGAAAATTTTACTGGAACTTAATGGAATTATATGGAATGATCTGGTCAAGTTTGGGAGTTTTTGAAAGAATTGAGCGTCAGGAATTAATTCCAACAGCATTTTGCTTCATGGAATTATTGAGTTCCAATTAGGGATTTTCGTACAGATCCAAGTGCACCACTTGAAAGTATAGATCATGCTAGTTCCACAAAATTTATTTGGGAATTGTTGGACAAGTATTCGAAGAAATATAGATTTTCTAAGTTCAGCATAGAACCCGCACAGAGAAAATGGTGTAACTCATTTAACCGTGGGCCCTACTGGCAGGGTTGTCTTCAACCTCTAGCAGGGGCGCTCGACCAGCAGCTAAAGAACCTAGGGTGAGCTTGATTTCACTCATTTTTGCACCAAATCGAATGGGATTTTCACCAAATTAACCTATGAAACAAAGAGAACATGATTATGTTTCAAAATCGTGGATTAATTGGCCAAAGGTTGGGTTTCAACTAAGAACAACACCATTTTAGAAGGCGGTGGGGAAACCTCGTGGAACTCAACAATTCCTTGATGGATGTTACTGAAATTTGTCTGAGATGTGCGCCATGAGGTGGTGAACAACATTGGTGAACGAATTGGAAAATAGTTGCACCTAGAAACGATATTAAATCGACGACGTAGTGACCTAGGTATGAACTAGCTTCGACAAAATTTGAATGTAGCGAGCTAGGAGCCATGGCTTGACCTGAAACTTCGTGAGTAGCCTCTATGTCAGTTGGCCCACCTTTTATCTCCAAGGGTCGAGCTGAGATGACGGCTATATTGTCAGGATGACGGTGAGCAGAGGGCGACCTCCACGGTGGCCGGAAATCATCGCCAGAAGACTACAAAATAATGAGGGCACGAGTGAGGAACTAGTGAGTTGGACAGAGGAGAAGGAAGAGCACAATGTTGTGCATCTCTTTTCTTCTTACGGGGAGGTGAGAATCGGTCAGGGCCAGCTGCTGCAAGGGAGCACAAGTGAGGTGGTTACTGGGGAAAAAGAAAAACAGAGGAGGATAAAGCTTGCTGCTGTGTTGCACCGTGAACAAGTGAAAGGATCAGCTCTCCCCTTATATGCAGCTCAGATGGCTTCACAACGCGGCATGAAGCAAGCACACAGGCAGCCAGGTGGATTCTGCATGCCGTGAGGTGTTGCTCTGTGATGAAACAGAGGAAAACAGATGGGAAGTCCATGACAGGTGGGTCCTACAGCTTTCATCCTTATCTTCACTGGACAGTCAATTTCCCTCACCTAGATTCATCCAAAAATTTCCAGATTTTTGTGGGAAGGCCAAATTAAATATGGAGAATTAAATTCGGAATTCAGATCATTGATTTGACCAAGTTTCATTTGAATTCAAACTTGAATTCGAATTTGAGTGGAATTCAATGTAGCCATTGAATTAAATAGCAAACATGCTTCAAAATCTATGAAAATTTTCAGGGAGACTATTTGAAATATTAGGAATCCAATGGTGAACTCATATTTGTATTTTGTTCAAGTTTGAACAGTAGCTAAGTTTAAATTTTTGAAATCCCTCCAATAGGTTTGAAACTGATTTGATTTTTGGCACTTGCTATTGTGATTTCATTTCTACACATGGGTCCACTAGCTGAGATGATCCACTAAAAATTAGGTCTTTTACATTGCTCCCCCCTTAGAGGAATCTCGTCCCGAGATTACAATGAAGAGACTAAAGTAGGAGAGAAATTACCGGATGTGAGATGATAAGAAATCCGGATAATTTGAGCGGAGGTAATCTTCGGTTTGCCATGTCGCTTCTTCAGCGGTATGGTTGCAACATAACACTCTATAGAACCACAGCATGCGGTACCGCGTGGTTCGAGTCTTCTCGTCGAGGATCTGAACCGGATGTTCGTAGTACGTCAAATCCAGTGCAATTCGCCGATTTCCTCTGTGTTGACTGCAGCTGTGAACATAAGACATTTTCGGAGCTGAGATATGTGGAAAATGTCGTCTATACCAGCGAGATATGCTGGTAATTCCAATCTATAAGCCAGAGGTCCACACTTCTCCTTGATAGCAAACGGACCAATAAATCGGGGTGCGAGCTTCCCTTTTACTCCAAACCGATGAATTCCATTCATTGGAGACACACGGAGATAAACGTGATCACCCACGTCGAAGTGCAGTGGGCGACGCCGCTTGTCCGCATAATTTTTCTGTCTAGATTGAGCCACTCTCAGATTTGCTTGAATGATACGAACTTGTTCTTCGGCTTCGTGACTAGATCAATTCCGAATGTCACCCTCTCGCCGGACACACACCAATTCAGCGGTGTGCGGCATTTCCGGCCGTAGAGAGCTTCATATTGTGCCATCTGGATACTCGCTTGATAACTGTTGTTGTACGAGAATTCTGCCAACAGCAAATGATCATCCCAGTTTTCAACGTGGTAGATGGCACACGCTCCTAACATATCTTCAATTACTTGGTTCACCCGCTTGGTTTGTCCATCGGTCTGCGGGTGATATGCAGAGCTTTTAATCAGCTTAGTACCCAACAAGGCGTGCAGCTGCTCCCAGAAACAAGCAATGAACAGTGCACCCCGATCTGAAATTATGGTATTCGGAACACCAGGTCAGCATAAGATCCGTGCAATGTACAACTCCACATACTGTTTAGCAAGAAGTCCAACATTGACCAGAATGAAGTGTCCTGATTTGGTTAGTCGGTCAACTATCACCTAAATCAAATCATGCTTCCGGAATGTGAGTTGTAATACGACGATGAAGTCCATACTCACATCCTCCCATTTCCATGCCAGAATATCCAGCAGTTGTAGCTGTCCTGCTTTCCGCATATGGTCGGCCTTCACTCACCGACACGTATCACATTCGGATACGTACTTCGCTATTTCCCGCTTCATCCGTGTCCACCAAGACTCGGACTTCAAATTGTGATATATTTTATTGCTGCCCGGGTGAATAGAAAATTTTGACATGTGAGCTTCATCCAATATTTTCTTTCGGAGCTTAACATCCCGGAGTACAACTATCCGGTCCTTGAACCATAATGTACCGTGATAATCTTTCCGGAAACATTTTACCTCCCCGCTGTCCACTCTTTCTCGTATGTGTGACATGCCCTTGTCCTTCTTTTGGGCTTCAATAATTTTCTCTCGGATGGTTGGAATGAGAGCAGTATTATTGAGAGCCCCATATGGAATCACATATAGACCTGGTTCCTCATCTTCCATTTCAGCCATGGTGATGTTGTGGACATGATCTTTCCGACTAAGCGCGTCGTCAACCACATTCGTTATACTGGGGTGGTAGTGAATTTAAATTTCGTAATCTTTGATCAGCTCTAACCACCTTCGTTGTCTCAGATTCAGCTCCATCTGCGTGAAGATATATTTCAAACTCTTGTGGTCGGTGTAGAGGTGTACCAGATTTCCAAGCAAGTAATGCCTCCACATTTTCAATGCCAATACCACAGCAGCGCGCTCAAGATCATGAGTCAGGTAGTGCTGCTCATGGTTTCCTAGTTGTAGAGATCCATATGCGGCAACACGTCCTTCTTGCATAAGAACGCAGCCAAGTTTGATGCCGGATGCATCGCAATAAACGTCGAACGGTTTCGTCATGTCCGGCTGAGCAAGAACCAGGGCTGTTGTAAGGTGCTGCACTAATTTTTTGAATGCTTCTTCACAAGCTGAACTACAAATATATTTGGTGCCCTTTTTGAGCAGCTCCGTGATTGGTTTAGCGATTTTTGAGAAGCTCGGGATGAACCTCTGATAATATCCCACTAAATCGAGGAAACATCGGACTTCATGTACGGACTTAAGAGATTGCCATTTCAAAACTTGAACAATTTTACTTGGTTCCACAGCGATTCCCTCAGCTGAAATAATGTGTCCCTACAGTGGCACTTGGCTGTTCCAAAATTCACACTTGCTGAATTTGGCATAGAGCTTATGGTCTCTCAACCTTTGCAGCACAATATGCAGATGTTCAGCATGCTCTTCCTCTGACTTGGAATAGAACAATACGTCATCGACGAAGACCACGACAAACTTATCCAACTCCAGCATGAATACCGAGTTCATGAGATACATAAAGTGACCCAGAGCGTTGGTGAGACCAAAAGACATGACAAGATACTCGTATAATCCATATCGCGTGAATGCCGTCTTTAGTATATCCTCCGGTCGGATTTGATTTGATTATATCCGGACCGAAGATCCATCTTCGAGAACACCCTCCCACCAACAAGTTGATCGAATAGAATGTCAATTCGGGGCAGTGGGTACATGTTCTTTATAGTCACGACATTGAGGGGTCGATAATCCATGCATAACCGTAATGTTTCATCCTTCTTCTTAACGAAAAGCGCCGAGCAGACCTAAGGTGACGAGCTTGGGCGAATAAAACCCTTGTACAAAAGGTCTTTCAAATGCTCCTTCAATTCAGCTAGCTCATTGGGCGCCATTCGATACGGTCTTCGAGAGATCGGTGTGGTTCCCAGTACAAGTTCAATCTTGAACTCGACGTCACGTTCGGGCGGCATGCCCAGTAAGTCATCGGGAAACACATCGGGACACTCATGAACCACAGGAATATCATCAAGTTTAGTTGCTTCCTTGTTATGTACAGCGGCACTGTCCAGCTCCATGCTTTCCAAAACCAGTTCGTGTTGTCCGTTCATCGTGGAGTCAATTTGGATAGTCTGGGTACCGATATTAAGAACGGCACCGTGATGGTTCAACCATGACATCCCCAATATTACTTCTATCTTCTATCCATCTAGTATAATCAGCAACGTTGGATATATCTTGCCTCCCAAACATAGAGCTGCTCGGGGAACAATCTGTCTAGCAGAAATACTTCCACCCGGTGAACTTATAAGATAACCATTCTTGGGAGTATTGGTGAATAATTGGTGCTGATCCACACATGATTAACTGATAAAATTGTGGGTAGCACCGGAATCGAAGAGTATGAGGATGGGTATGTCTGTGATAGCAAACATGCCTGCTAACACCGGTGCTCCCTCCGGAACACCCTCGATCGCTACATGTTGAACACTTCCGGTTTGCAGTGCTGTCCTCTCTGGTTGAATACGGGGCTGAATACACTGTTGCACTGGTACTTGCCCGCTGCTCAACATCTTCTCTGGGCAATCCTTGGTATAGTGCCCAACACGATCACATGTGAAACACTTATACTGATTCAATGTCCCGCTGATTTGAGGCTTGAATAATTCTACAACTTGCGGTGAGACAAATGCCCGTGGAACAAATTGGGACTTTTCCTGCTGCTGCTGTACTGCTGGTCGGAAACTTGATTCTCCAAACTGATGAATTTGATATAAACTCTGTTGTACAGCCGGCTGCCATCTCTGACTGGACGGTTATTGGTACACCACACAGTACATTTGAGGAACATTATGTGTGATGTCCTGCATGACAAGTCTCATCTTTGACTCCTCAGCGATGTGCTCACGTGTGCCATCATCTTGCATAATCGCGGCATTACACATAGCATTGAATGAGCCGTGATTGAACAATGCAAGCTTGTCTTTTAACATGGGGCTTAGACCCCGATAGAAATACTCTCGCTTCTGATCCTCCGTACTCACATACACCGACGCATATTGCGCTAGATTACTAAAGACTTTGGAGTATTCTTGAGCACTCCTTTCACCTTGCTTCAAATCAAGAAATTTTTGAAGCTTCATTCTCATGATGGCTGGAGGAACATGATAAGACTGGAATGCTTCCCGGAACTCTATGTGGGGACAGGGGTCCACACATCCGAGGATCTCATTGGGTGGTGCCGTGCGATGCGGCACATAACAGCACACACGGAAAAGATACCAAAATATACAAAGTTTTCATTTCATAAATATATTCAGAGTTACAAAACAGTGTACATCAGTAGTACACACGCAGCGGAACTACATACTCATATTCTCACCTATCTAAGCATAAGAGAAGACGTCCATGCCCTAGGATGTTTCTCACTAGCAACATTACGATCATTCAGCAGCGGCATGGTTCACATGAGATTTATCTCGACACCTCGAGTCTCATGTACAACCTGAACAGCATAAATAAAACTAATACCTGCAAAAGTCGTTAAAGCGCAAACGTGAGCATAAGGCTCAGCAAGACTAACCCGTCTCACTAGACATATGCAGGGGTAAGTACTAAGCATGGGTAAAGAATAGCATAAACGACTCGCCTACAAGTGGATCCATATATTCATGTTTTAAGTAGCAAATGACATTCTTCAGGCACGACATATCATAGACTCCATAATCAAACAAGAAACGCTTTGCCGATGATATGACATGCCCAAAGCACATAATGCTATTACAGCTAAAGTATGGGGAAACTGTAAACTTTTAATTGTACTATCTCTAAGCCAAACAAGGTTGTTCAAGCAATTTGTAAACCAATATATCATATTCGTCTGACTTCTTAAGTATTTACTACGTCACGGCTCAGTGAACAAGTGGTACTCTATTACCGCGAGGGACGGTGATTGCAATCAGGACACACCCGGAATACACGACACATACGCCCGCTCGGAAGTACCTTTCACTGTACTCCTCTCCCGTGTCGTATGTTGCCACCTTTCACCCGTCATCTCAATGTCGAACCAGTTCTACCGTCCCAAAAGTAAGGTCCCTAACCGAGCACGTCGAAGTTGCTCCTTAAAGGTTTCCACCTTACGATCATCTTCCCCCGAAGGACGTTGGTATAAGTTTCAACACGAGGGTGCCCGAGCTACATCAGTTTAATGGACCCCATTAATCCATTATGTAACTGGTACTGTTCAAACTTGCTCAACAGGGCCGCACACGAGACGGTCCTTAACCGACACAGACGGGGCTACAACCAACCTCCACATTTGCCTTACCCTTACTGGCCCAGGCCCAAATGTGGTCGCAAACATTGTCCCCCTCATCCGGGATCGGACAACCTTGCGCGTCCCGTCCTACAGGAACATCCCCGTCCACATCTCCAATTATTAAGAGTGAACATTTTGGTAACATCTCGCGAGTAGGTTTCCCTTACTCGACTTCTCATGCAAGTAGAATTCAACTACTTGGCTTGTGATCAATAAAATGTGATCCTCTCGCGAGTAAATTCCAACTACTCGACTTCTACCGGATTTGCTATACATTAGCAAAGCAGTTACTACAGGTCAATCTGTAAAGCATTCCAACCAACCCCTGGGATTTGTGGTCATGCAAGTGGAGTATCAAACACCTTATACGTAATGCACAATATCAACTAAAGACGTAAGCGAATAAAACTGGAAAAGTTCTGAAAGGCTCTTAAATGCAAACCGGGGCTTGCTTTAGTTTGCGCTAAGTCAAAGAGTCAGTGTCTTGATGCCTCACGAACAGGGCCACTTTGACTCCTTACCGTCACGGTGTCTATCGCAATGGATATGCATATAACACATAATATACTTTAATAACTTATCTAATGAATATGCACACATTATGCAATGTCATATCATAAACGAAGTATGTTTGTAACTCAAGAATGAATAAGGTGTACTTTTGGGTACTAAATTGCATTTGGGTAGGTTAATTTTATATTACTTCATATTATAAGAATGTACATAAGAAATTTCTATACAGTCATCGATATAAGGAAACTATACAGAATTAATTCCTATGCAGATGAGTTCTATTGGCTCTGAAAATTTAACTCTGGTATACAGATGTGATGAAGAAATTTCCATACAAAATTCAGATAATTTGATGGGAGAAAAATGATTTACAAAATTCTATCAAGCTTTCATCATTAGGAATTTGCAGATAAAACCTGAGGTTTTATCATGTCCATAAATGACACAGCTAGATAGTACTGATCAAAAGGGAGCTACCAAAATTGGTTTCACAATTTTTCAAGCTTTCTACAGGAAGATATTGAATTTACAAGTCCTTATGAATTTCTGGATTTAATTTGTTATTTTCTGGAATTATAATTAACCTAGGCAAAGACTTTGAATTAAACCCTCTTAAACAACTTTGTTATGCCTGAAACTTTTACTGGAGCTTCTACATAAAAGATCGATTGGTTGGGTAAACTTCCAGAATTATCTGAATAGAATCCTATTTTCTATATTTTCCACAATTTATTATACTAATTGATTTATATAATATTCTCTATGGCTTTTCATGCATATTTGGATGTACCACTTGAAAGTACATATCTTAAGGAGAATTAAAAAATTTGTTTCATCCAATTTGGAGCATCCTAGCCAAAGTTATAGCATTTCAAAGTTTAGACATTTTTCTGGAATTCTTTTTGAATGGAAAAGGACACCCTTTAATCAACTGACACGTGGCCTCTAAATCTTCCCACCCAGCCGATGCCACACCGGGGCCACAGAGTTAAATCGCATTGTCACATGGAATCCCGGCACCAAAGAAAATCCCACGGTTAGGGTCTTCTTCTTCCCCCGACTCCGGCGGCCCATTGCGGCGCCATGGCCGGAGGCCGGCCGGCGACTCGCTGGAGCGCGCCGAGATAGCTTCCCCAAGGCTGGAACTTGCCACCCTTGGGTTTTCGAGCCTCAGGAACTCATTGGTGGCCTCAGATTGGGCTGGAACGCACCGGAGAAGTACCTGCACCGGCGAACGGAGGGGAATCCACAATCGGCGACGGTGTTCTTGGTGTACAAGGCACGGGAAAGGCTGATTTTTGCTCTGGAAGCTTTGTGGTGCTGCTCTGATCATCGTCTAACAGTCCAATCGGATTGAAATCGGCCGGAGGATAGGGGCACCATTGAACCGATTCTGGGCGGCGGCGAGATCTGAAATCCCGGCTAGCCGGAGTGGGGCTATGGCTAGCTAACGCCTCAGGAAGGTTCGCACGCAAGCGTAGAAGTTGGGGGCGGCTGGAATTGCGAAGCTACTCACCACGGAGGAAAAGCTTTGGGTTGGAACAGAGGTAGGTCGATGGCGCGCCGGGAGAGGAAACCGTGATTTCCTCCGATAGGATAGGTCTGGCGGCGGCCTCGGTGCCGGGACGTCGAGGGCGTGCGAGCGCGCACCAAAATGTGGCCTTGATCGAGCTGGGGCTGCTGTGATTTGGGCGGTCGAGTGGAGCGCTGCGGGAGGAAGAAAGAGAGCGAGTGCTCGATCCCCTCTTATACCTGACCGTCGGAGCGGGGCAGGTGGCGTCGAGGACCGCCGTGGCGCGCATGCATGCGGCAAGCCTCGCGCTGGAGGTCGCGCTGGAGAGGTGCTTGCCGCCCTGCGGCCAGCGCTGGAACGCGCGCACGTGAGACAGAGCAAATGGGCTTTGGACTCTTCTTACAGGTGGGCCCCACTCTGCTCTTATCCTCTCCATTCTTTTATTTATTTTTGTTACCCAAGACTAGATGTGATAAGGACTCCAAATTCAGAAGAGAATTGGTCCTGTTATATTTAAATTGTTTGACAATTTGAATATCCGAATTGGCCACATAGAATTTGAATTAGATACAAATTTGAACTCATAACTTTTATACATATATTTTAATCTACTCAATTATTTCTTTTTTAATGGTCAAGGGTTTCCAATAATGTGCTCACTAATTAGTCCACTGCAAATTTGAAATTGAACACTTAATTTGAATATATTTCCATTCCACATCTAACATGTTTGGTTTCCTGCAAATTTAAATTAGATTCAAATTCAATTTTTTAATTTATATGCATGTAATTTAATTCTTTCCCCCAATATTAATGTATATCTTGTCATATGCTTTTAATTGCCTAACCTGATCAAATGGAGAATATGTTTTTGTACCTTGATCATTGATTTGAATATTTTGTACATTTCCATATATACTTTTATTCACACATGTTTGTTTTATTTCTTGTAATTTTTCCCTTGTGATCAAAGCACAAAATTTCAGGTGTTTGAATTTATAATTCAGGACCTTTGGAAATTTGAGCTTAGCTGAATTCAAAAGGACTTCTGGGTTTTAGCTAGAGCTTCACATTAACATTTTTACTCATGTTCATAAGAATTTATTGGCTCTCATATGACCTTAGTCTTCAATGTACATGTTTAGAGCTATTATTTCATGTGCCATACATAGGAGACAAAAGCTTCCAAAAGTTTGGGATTTTACATTCCTCCCCCCTTAAAAGAATCTCGTCCTGAGATTACAAAAGAAGAAGAAATGTTGGAGTGTATCACCATTGATATGTCGATAGCAACTCCGGATAGTTGGAGCGAAGATAGTCTTCACTCTCCCATGTAGCTTCTTCAACGGTGTGGTCCTTCCATAACACTTTATAGAACCACAACGTTCGGTTTCTTGTCTCTCTTGTCTTCTCATCAATAATCTGGATGGGTTGTTCAACATAGGTCAGATCCGGCTTTAGTGCTTCCATGCCCTCAGATATGACTTCTGTTGGAGTTTTGAGACACTTCCTTAACTAAGACACGTGGAATACGTTGTGTACTCCGGAGAAGGACGTGGTTAGCTCTAGCCGATAGGCTACAGGTCCACATCTTTCCATGATGGGAAATGGCCTGATAAAACTTGGAGCTAACTTTCCCTTTACTCCAAAACTATGAATTCCTTTCATCGGAGAGACACGCAGATACACGTGGTATCCGACATTAAAGCTCAAGGGACAACGTCGCTTGTCAGCATAACTCTTCTGCTGAGACTGAGCTGCTCTGTGGTTTTCCTGAACTAGCTTAACTCGTTCTTCAGCTTCATTAGTGAGATCCACTCCGAAGATTACTCTCTCTCCAGAATCACACCAATTGAGTGGTGTGCGACACTTCTGACTGTAGGGAGCTTCAAAAGGTGCCATCTTGATATTGGACTGATAACCGTTGTTGTATGAGAACTCTGCCAACGGTAAATGATCATCCTAGTTCTTTCCGTGATTTATGGCACATGCCCTTAGCATATCTTCTAGGATCTGGTTCACCCTTTCAGTTTGTCCATCAGTTTGAGGATGGTATGCCGATCTTCGGATTAATTTAGTTCCCATTGCTGCGTGTAGTTGCTCCCAGAAAAGAGCAACAAACAACGATCCTCTGTCAGATACGATGGTGCGGAGAACTCTGTGTAAGCACATGATCCGTGACATATACAGCTCAGCACACTTCTTTGCATTATATGCCGTCTTTACTGGTATAATGTGTGCTGACTTGGTTAATCGTTCTACGATTACCCAAATAGAATCGTGCTTGTGGAACGTGAGAGGCAATCCAACAATGAAGTCCATACTGAGATCCTCCCATTTCCATGCAGGAACACTTAAAGGTTGTAGTGGTCCCGCTTTCCTCATATAGTCAACCTTCACTCTTATGCATGTATCACACTCGGATACGTACTTTGCAATCTCTCTATTCATTCGTGTCCACCAGAATTTCGTTCTAAGATCTTGATACATCTTATTGCTTCCTCGATGGATGGAATACTTCGACAGGTGAGCTTCATCCAAGATCTTTTTTCCTGAGCTTCATGTTCCGGGGTACTACTATACGATCATTGAACCATAGAGTTCCTTGTTCATCTTCCCAGAAACATTTCACCTCTCCGCCTCTTATTCTCTTCCGAATGTGAGACATAGCCTTGTCTTTCTTCTGAGTTGCAATAATCCCCTCTCGGATTGTAGGTATGAGAGCAAGATTATATAAAGCTCCGTAAGGAACCAACCGTAGACTTGGTGCTTCCTCTTCACCCGAAATCATGGTTATGTTGTGAACATGAGATTTCCAACTCAAAGCATCGACAACAACGTTTGCTTTGCCCAGATGGTAATGGATCTCAAGTTCATAGTCCTTTATAAGCTCTAACCATCTTCTTTGCCTCATATTCAAATCCTTTTGAGTGAATATGTACTTGAGGCTCTTGTGGTCTGTGTAGAGATGCACTAGATTTCCCATTATGTCGTGTCTCCAAATTTTCAATGCCATCACCATGGCATCCAACTCCAAGACATGAGTCGGATAATGCTGCTCATGAATCCGGAGTTGTCTTGATCCATATGCGATTACATGTCCTTCTTGCATCAAGACGCATCCCAGACCAGTGCCTGATGCATCACAATAAATATCAAACGGTTTTGTCGTATCTGGTTGAGCTCGAACTGGTGCCGTTGTGAGATGTTTCTTTAATATCTGGAATGCCTCTTCACATGCTTCACTACAGACATACTTGTTTCCTTTCTTCAGCAATTCTGTCATAGGCTTAGCCACTTTGGAGAAACATGGAACAAATCTTTGGTAGTAGCCAGCTAAACCTAAGAAACTTCTAATCTCATGGACAGAGGTCGGAGATTTCCATTTAAGTACCTGTACCACTTTGCTTGGATCGACGGAAATACCGTCTGCTGAGATAACATGATCCAGAAATGGTACCTTGTTAATCCAAAATTCACATTTGCTAAATTTGGCATATAGCTTATGGTCTCTTAATCGTTGAAGCACGATATTTAGATGTTCGGCGTGTTCTTCCTCTGATTTGGAATAAACCAAGGTGTCATCTATGAAGACCACCACGAACTTGTCCAACTCCGGCATGAATACTGAATTCATTAGATACATGAAGTGAGCCGGTGCGTTGGTGAGACCAAAACACATGACAAGATACTCATACAGCCCGTATCTTGTCGAGAATGTTGTCTTGGGTATATCTTCAGCCCGTATCTTGATCTGATAATAACCAGACCGAAGATCCATCTTCGAAAATACCTTAGCACCCAGTAACTAATAGAATAGAATATCAATCCGTGGCAGTGGATACTTGTTCTTTATAGTCACAACATTCAGCGGATGATAATCGACACATATACTTAGTGTCTTGTCCTTCTTTTTCATGAATAGCGATGAACATCCCCAAGGTGATGAGCTGGGACGTATGAATCCCTTCTCAAGTAACTCATTCAACTGTTCTTTTAGCTCCGCCAATTCCTTCGGTGCCATCTTGTAAGGTCTTCGAGATATGGGTGTGGTTCCTGGTATTAACTTAATCTTGAATTCCACATCTCGCTCAGGTGGCATGCCTGGCAGATCGTCAGGAAACACATCCGGGTAATCCCGAACAATTGGAATGTCCTCTAGCTTTGTGGCTTCCATGTTATACACCACTAGAGGTTGTGGTGTCACATTCTCAAGAACCAAAGTATGTTGCCCGTGCCTTTTAGAATTCAATTGCACGGTACGAGCACTGATATTGAAGATTGCTTCATGATGTGTCAACCAGGACATTCCCAAGATAATGTCAATCTTCTGCCCGTCCAATATAATGAAGGTGGTATGGTACATCCTACCATCCAAACATAGAGGTGCTCGAGAAATAATCTGGTTGGCTGACATTTTTCCTCTAGGTGAATTTATTGTATATGGTGTTGATAGCGTTGTTGATGATAATTCATGCTTCAACACGAACTCCTTGCTGATGAAATCATGTGTTGCTCCAGAATCAAACAACACAAATTCCGGTTGAGCATTTAAGCTGAACATACCCACTAACACGGGTTCTCCTACTGGAATATCCACGATAGCTATAAAGTTGAGGCTGCCGGCTTTCATCTTCTTTTGTTGCCTACGAGATTGAATATTTCTCAGAGGAGCAACTTCTAGACTGATGTCTTGTTTAGCTGCATGACCTTCTAGAACTAACTGCTCTTTATCACCACCACTATGTACTGTCCTTTGGATTGCCTGCAGTGGAGTAACTTTTCGTGCCGCTCGTGGAGGTGGTACACAAGAACTCACTTGCCGCTGCATCTCAGGTGGTTCAATCCACTGCAATGGTGGTGACCAACTCTGCATCGGTGGCTGTCTTGCAACTACCCGAACTTCCGGTTCGGCTGGTAAATGATATACCAATCGATATTTCCTGGGAGTACCACTAATATCATCCGTTGATGTGATGCTCTTCCTTATCTCCGCCTGACAACGAAGAGAAGCATCTTCCTGTCATATAGCGTTAGTAACCAATTTGTTATAGCCTCCTTTGTTGAATAGGACCAATCTTTCACGAAGTTTGGCAGTCAAGCCTCGGAGAAATAGGTCACACCTCAAAGCTTCTGTTCTCACATAGTATGGTGCATATTGTGCCAACCGGTTGAATTCTCTGGAGTACTCAAGAGCACTCCTCCCCCTTGGGTCAATTCTACAAACTCTTCAAGCTTCGACTTGGTAATCCCCCTCGAAATATACCGAGCACAGAACACATCACATAATTCATTCCAATTCACGTGATGTCCTTCAATGGTCATGGCGAGATACTCTGCCCACCAAGCTCCAGCAGATCCATGAAATTGTTGAACTGCAAGTCCACCTTCTGATACTCGTCACACTGGATCAAACCGAGTTTAGCTTCAATAACTCGGATCCAATGATGTGCCTCCAACGGATCTGTTGCTTCCGTGAATACAGGTGGTTGAGTTGTCAAAAAATTCAAATAAGAACTTTCATTCAGATCCCGTTGTTGTGATGCTTGAATAAAGCCTGGTTGCACCAATGTCTGAAGCAGCTGGTTGTTCTCACGATGAGACTCAACCATTTGTGCCATAACCTCCGTCAATCGGGTCGACGGTGGTTCTTGCGGTCGACTCGAGTCATTTCCGTCGTGACTAGACTCTCCCGTTTCAGCGCCGGAACGAGTGCAAACCATACTGCAAGAATGACCAATTGCGGTTACTTTCCAAGATTGAATGACAGTCGATGCTTGAAAAACATTAACCGTATATGAATCATAAAACTTTGCAGCATATTCATACACGTTCAAACGACACTCTGATTCTAAACCTCTTTTAGACCTCTTAATGAGCTTTTTCCAATGCTCCAGTTTCATAAACTGATCATACATACATCTTGCCATGCTGCACAACTTTGGAAAGTTTCAAAAATGTCTATCCATAAACAAGTTTCCATTTCAATTGCATTGGCAAATCTGCTGTTCAAAATTGACCAGTTTGTAAGGAACTCAGATTCCACTACAGTAAAGGATAGAATCAATCCTGAACATGAATACCAAAGTTACAGCCAACTTCATTAGCTTTTGAAAAAAATCTTACTTTGCTTCCTGATCGGCTCTGGATCAAAAGTTATGATATTTCAAAGTTGACAGAATTCTGGAAAAATTTCAACAGCACCTCCTTTGGAAGTGGCTGATTTGAAGATCAATTTCCATACAGTTCTGCCCCAAATTTGGAAAAACTTTGAATTACAAAGTTGTAAGACATATCATAAAATTTCCAACGATATAACGTAGGAGCTATGTAAATTTTTCAACAGGAAGTTATGGTGGAAAAAGAGAAGAATTCTAGAGAGGTTTTTACAGTTCTGTTTTCAGCAACAGTTTCTACCAAACTGGAATTTTTCACCAATTTGAAGATTAATTCAGTTCTGGAAGTATACAAACAAGTTGTAGAGCACTTCAAGACCTTTCCAAAAATGTATTACAACTCCACAATGGTTAAATCTAGCAAGTGTTATGCCCTGTACAAATCCAGCAAAAATTCTGCCAGAAAAACAGGGGACTCTGCTTTTGAATCTTTTTGAAAATCACTAAACTCCAACTGAATCTTAGTTCAACATCAGAGTTCTGTAGTTAATATTAGATTCTAAATTTTCTTTTGGTTCTCAATTCAAGGTTTTACTTGTCTTCAACAGAAAAGATTTTTGGGGTGAAGTAAGGTGTGAATGCATCACAACAATTATGTCGGTACTACGTTACCTCACAAACTGAACCTTTACCGGATCCTTAGCCGGCATAACGTGCTATAGGTGGCACTAAAACGATCACTCCAAATGTATTCTACTCGCAATGCGTTCAACGTGGTTAGTGTACCTGTCACTACACTCAAACTACTGATCAATCATATGGTACCGTACGGTACAGTCTAGCCCGCAGGGGCGATCAATTCACAAAAACATATATGAAAGTAAAAACATTCGTCCTGTATCATTCCATACGGGCCGCCTCGAGTTAAGCCACGCCTCGAGGTACATGACCAGGTTTTCTACCACCCGACAGGGTCCCATGTCTTTGCATAATGCTGCACCAGTAGGAGGCGCATCAGGTTATGTCCCACCCGACGGGGGCTCCCACTAATATTGTATCACGCTGGGGTACCGCGTGTCATATGTTCTCAGAAACATGGAAAGTTTCAGAGACTCATATTGAAATTTCCGTGCCAAGCCACGGAAATAATCACATTTTACCTCTCGTATGGTGAGCTTACTGCAATTGATCCGCTTGCGGTGGCATACCTTACCTCTTACCTGACGTGGGGGTGTTGTTACAGAATATAATAACGTATATGTTGGCTTTGCCACCTTAAGTAACTAATACTATAAAAGACCTTATGTGGGCATATAACTAATCCTCACTCGACTACTTTGTAGTTTTCAAAAATAGGCTCTTTTCGAGCGTGCTATTCCCAATGGAGCTCTTATACCATGTCTGTAGGGACCGGGGTCCACACATCCGAGGATCTCATTGGGTGGTGTCGTGCGATGCGGCACCTAACAGCACACACGAAAAAGATACCAAAATATACAAAGTTTTCATTTCATAAATATATTTAGAGTTACAAAACAGTGTACATCAGTAGTACACACGCAACGGAACTACATACTCATATTCTCACCTATCTAAGCATAAGAGAAGACGTCCATTCCCTAGGACGCTTCTCACTAGCAACATGACGATCATTCAGCAGCGGCGTGGTTCACATGAGATTTATCTCGACACCTCGAGTCTCATGTACAACCTGAATAGCAGAAATAAAACTAATGCCTGCAAAAGTCGTTAAAGCGCAAACGTGAGCATAAGGCTCAGCAATACTAACCCGTCTCACTAGACATATGCAGGGGTAAGTACTAAGCATGGGTAAAGAATAGCATAAAGGACTCGCCTACAAGTGGATCCTTATATTCATGTTTTAAGTAGCAAATGACATTATTCAGGCACGACACATCATAGACTTCACAATCAAACAAGAAACGCTTTGCCGATGATATGACATGCCCAAAGCACATAATGCTATTACAGCTAAAGTATGGGGAAACTGTAAACTTTTAATTTTACTATCTCTAAGCCAAACAAGGTTGTTCAAGCAATTCGTAAACCAATATATCATATTCGTCTGACTTCTTTAGTATTTACTATGTCACAACTCAGGGAACAAGTGGTACTCTATTACCGCGAGGGACGGTGATTGCAATCAGGACACACCTGGAATACACGACATATACGCCCGCTCGGAAGTACCTTTCACTGTACTCCTCTCCCACGTAGTATGTGGCCACCTTTCACCCATCATCCCAATGTCGAACTAGTTCTACCGTCCCAAAAGTAAGGTCGCTAACTGTGCACGTCGAAGTTGCTCCTTAGAGGTTCCCACCTTACGATCATCTTCCCCCGAAGGACGGCGGTATAAGTTTCGACACGAGGGTGCCCGAGGTACAACTGTTTAATGGACCCCATTAATCCATTATGTAACTGGTACTGTTCAAACTTGCTCAACAGGGCCGCATACAAGACGGTCCTTAATCGACACAGACGGGGCTACAACCAACCTCCATATTTGCCTTACCCTTACTGGCCCAGGCCCAAATGTGGTCGCAAGCATCGTCCCCATCTTTCGGGATCGGACAACCTTGCGCGTCCCGTCCTACAGGAACATCCCCGTCCACATCACCAATTATTAAGAGTGGACATTTTGGCAACATCTCGCGAGTAGGTTTCCCTTACTCGACTTCTCTTGCAAGTAGAATTCAACTACATGGCTTGTGATCAATAAAATGTGATCCTCTCACGAGTAGATTCCAACTACCTGACTTCTACAGGATTTCCTATACATTAGCAAAGCAGTTACTACAGGTCAATCTGTAAACCATTCCAACTAACCCCTGGGATTTGTGGTCATGCAAGTGGAGTATCAAACACCTTATACATAATGCACAATATCAACTGAAGACGTAAGCGAATAAAACTGGAAAAGTTTTGAAATGCTCTTAAATGCAAACCGGGGCTTGCCTTAGTTTGCGCTAAGTCAAAGAGTTAGTGGCTTGATGCTTCACGAACAGGGCCCCTTCGACTCCTTACCGTCACGGCGTCTATCGCAATGGATATGCATATAACACATAATATACTTTAATAACTTATCTAATGAATATACACACATTATGTAATGCCATACTCATAAAGGAAGTATGTTTGTAACTCAAGAATGAATAAGATGTACTGTTGGGTATTAAATTGGATTTGGGTAGGTTAATTTTATATTACTTCATATTATAAGAATGTACATAAGAAATTTCAATATAGTCATGGATATAAGGAAACTATACAGAATTAATTCCTATGCAGATGAGTTCTATTGACTCTGATAATTTAACTCTGGTATACATATGTGATGGAGAAATTCCCATACAAAATTCAGAGAATTTGATGTGAGAAAAATGATTTACAAAATTCTATCATGCTTTTATCATTTAGGAATTGGCAGATAAAACCTGAGGTTTTATGATGTCCATAAATGGCACAGCTAGATAGTACTGATCAAAATGGAGCTAACAAAATTGGTTTCACAATTTTTCAAGCTTTCTACAGGAAGATATTTTATTTACAAGTCCTTATGAATTTCTGGATTTAATTTGTTATTTTCTGGAATTATAATTAACCTAGGCAAAGACTTTGAATTAAACCCTCTTAAACAACTTTGTTATGCCTGAAACTTTTACTGGAGCTTCTAAATAACAAATCGATTGGTTGGGTAAACTTCCAGAATTATCTGAATAGAATCCTATTTTCTATATTTTCCACAATGTGTTATACTAATTTATTTATATAATATTCTGTATGGCTTTTCATGCATATTTGGATAGACCACTGGAAAGTACAGATCCTAAGGAGAATTGCAAAATTTGTTTCATCTAATTTGGAGCATCCTAGGCAAAGTTATAGCATTTCAAAGTTTAGACATTTTTCTGGAATTCTTTTTGAATGGAAAAGGACACCCTTTAATCAACTGACATGTGGCCTCTAAATCTTCCCACCCAGCCGATGCCACACCAGGGCCACAGAGTTAAATCGTGTTGCCACATGGAATCCTGGTGCCACAAAAAATCCCACGGTTAGGGTCTTCTTCTTCCCCCGACTCCGGCGGCCCGTGGCAGCGCCATGGCCGGAGGCCGGCCGGCGACTCGCCGGAGCGCGCCGAGATAGCTTCCCCGAGGCTGGATCTTGCCACCCAGGGGTTTTCGACCCTGAGGAACTCATTGGTGGCCTTAGATTGGGCTGAAACGCACCGGAGAAGTACCTACACTGGCGACCGGCGGAATTCGACGATTGGCGATGGTGTTCTCGTTGTACAAGGCACGGGAAAGGCTGATTTTTGCTCTGGAAGCTTTGTGGTGGTGCTCTGATCATCGTCTAACACTCCAATCGGATTGAAATTGGCCGGAGGATAGGGGCACCATGGAACCGATTCTAGGCGGCGGCAAGATCTGAAATCCCGGCTAGCCGGAGTGGGGCTATGGCTAGCTAACACCTCAGGAAGGTTTGCACGCAAGCGTAGAAGCTGGGGGCGGCTGGAATTGCGAAACTACTCACCACGGAAGAAAATCTTCGGGTTGGAACAGAGGTAGGTCAACGGCGCGCCGGGAGAGGAAACCGCGATTTCCTCCGGGAGGCTATGTCCGTTGGCGGCCCCGGTGCCGGGATGTCGAGGGCGTGCGAGCGCGCACCAAAACGTGGCCTTGGTCGAGCGGGGGCTGCTGTGATTTGGGCGGTCGAGTGGAGCGCTACGGAAGGATGAAAGAGAGCGAGCGCTCAGTCCCCTCTTATACCCGACCGTCGGAGCGGGGCAGGTGGCGTTGAGGACCGCCGTTGCGCGCATGCACGCGGCAAGCCTCGCGCTGGAGGTCGCGCTGGAGAGGTGCTTGCCACCCTGTGGCCAGCGCTGGAATGCGCGCACATGAGACAGAGCAAATGGGCTTTGGGCTCTTCTTACAGGTGGGCCCCACTCTGCTCTTATCCCCTCCATTCTTTTATTTCTTTTTGTTACCCAAGACTAGATGTGATAAGGACTCCAAATTCAGAAGAGAATTGGTCCTGTTATATTTGAATGGTTTGACAATTTGAATATCCGAATTGGCCACTTAGAATTTGAATTAGATTCAAATTTGAACTCATAACTTTTATGCATATATTTTAATCTACTCAATTATTTCCTTTTTAATGGTCATGGGTTTCCAATAATGTGCACACTAATTAGTGCACTGCAAATTTGAAATTGAACACTTAATTTGAATATATTTCCATTCCACATCTAACATGTTTGCTTTCCTGCAAATTTGAATTAGATTCAAATTCAATTTTTATAATTTATATGCGTGTCATTTAATTCTTTCCCCCAATATTAATGTATATATTGTCCTATGCTTTTAATTGCCTAACCTGATCAAATGGAGAATATGTTTTTGTACCTTGATCATTGATTTGAATATTTTGTACATTTCCATATATACTTTTATTCACACATGTTTGTTTCATTTCTTGTGATTTTTCCCTTGTGATCAAAGCACAAAATTTCAGGTGTTTGAATTTAAAATTCAGGACCTTTGGAAATTTGAGCTTAGCTGAATTCAAAAGGACTTCTAGGTTTTAACTAGAGCTTCACATTAACATTTTTACTCATGTTCATAATAATTTATTGGCTCTCATATGACCTTAGTCTTCAATGTACATGTTTAAAGCTATTATTGCATGTGCCATACATAGGAGACAAAAGCTTCAAAAAGTTTGGGATTTTACACTCTATCCAAGTGACTTGCTGTCCGGCAGCCAAGGAGGCGATGTGGTTCGCCAACCAAGCACGAGCGATGCCATGTAGTTGTTGTGCTGCATATAAAACCTTCATATGATCACTGCACTATAGCAGACCGAACTTAGCTTCAATGGTGCGGATCCAATGGACCACATCTAGAGGTTCACCATCGCCACTGTACATGGGGGGTGCATTCGCTAAGAATTCCGGATATGTTGCTTGCTGAGGTCGACGATTGCCTTCGGCTTGACGTCCCCCCTGATAGGACGTAATCTGCACGAGGGTTCGTAGCAGCTCAGTCCGCTCGTCGCATGAACCCACCATGTCTGCGATATCATCTGCCAATGTAAGCGGAGATGGAGGTGGCTTTTGCGCCGGCTGTTGTGACTCTCGGGAGTCATCCCCTCCCTGACTTGAACTAACGACCTTGTATGTTGTGCGAGTGCGCACCATTCTGCAGCCACAGTCATTAATCCAACATGAGACGTGATATTGCAAGATCACAATATGATGAAAACAATAGTGTGTGAATTGATAACCAAACTTGCATAACGGTAACATATATTGATAAAGTATAAACATTATCCACAATACATCATCCCTGGACCAATGTTACAATAGCGAGCTCCAAAATAATGAACTCCATGGATTGAAGTTCATTGTGACTATTGTTGGTCGCGACGGGACGTTATGCGCATTATCGTGCGAATACACTCTCTTATCTTCAATATGATACAAACATGGTCATAAAAAGAAAAGAGGTTCGAGTGGGTCAAACCATCAATTCCATTGGTAAATGGTTGAGTATTGACACCTGGTCTGTTACAACAGTTCTCGGAGTGAAATCGAGGACCAGATTCATAACAAGACGAAATTATGCCAAACCGATGAAGTTTCAGAAGAAACCTGACCCTCTCATACTCAAACACAAATTTAAGCCAGTAAATGGCAGAATCAGATCTTGAGGTGAACTACAAAGTTGATGTGACCTTTCCAAAAAGTATAGGATTGTCTCCAGATAATTTCTGGTTAAGGAGATGCGGCATTGTAAACCTGACTGATTTTCTGGAAATTTTGACAGCATCTCCTTTGTTTATGCTGATTTTGGGCCCCAACTTACAGATATAAAACAGCAGAATTTACAGAAGCTACAACAACAACAACAACAACCAAGCCTTTGTCCCAAACAAGTTGGGGTCAGCTAGAAATGAAACCCAACAATTTTGAAGAAAAGTAAAAGAAAATAAGATGAAAGTAAAAAAAATCTACATTTTATTTATTCTAGAAACAGGTTAATAAGAAAGAAGATAAGAGTAACAAATTACGAATAAACTATGATTCTGGCACATGAATTGCTAATTTCCATGCAGTCCTATCATGAGCCAAATCTCTAGGTATGTCCCACTCCTTTAAATCTCGTTTCACCGCCACCTGCCATGTCAACCTTGGTCGACCTCTACCCCTCCTAAAATTTTCTCCACTCTTTATAATCCCACTGTTAACCGGTGCTTCTGGAGGTCTCCGCTGGATATGCCCAAACCACCGTAGGCGATGTTGGACTAGCTTCTCCTCAATCGGTGCCACCCCTACCCTATCACGTATTACTTCGTTACTAATTTTGTCTCTTCTTGTGTGACCGCACATCCACCGTAGCATGCGCATCTCCGCAACACTCATTTGTTGGACATGTTGCCTTTTAGTTGGCCAACATTCTGCTCCATACAGCATCGCAGGTCTGATCACCGTCCTATAGAATTTTCCTTTCAATTTTTGTGGAACTTTCTTATCACATAAGATTCCAGATGCTTGTCGCCAATTCATCACCCGATCTTGATCCTGTGGCAAACATCTTCGTCAATATCACCACTGCTTTGTAACATTGATCCTAAATATCAAAATGTGTCCCTCCTAGGTACTACCTGTCCTTGTAAACTAACATTACCATCCTCGCACCCGACATCACTAAAGTCGCATCTCATATACTCGGTCTTGGTTCTACTAAGTCTAAACCCCTTAGACTCTAAGGTCTGCCTCCATAGCTCCAATTTTCTATCAACACCATCCCTAGTTTCATCTACCAACACTACATCATCAGCAAAGACCATACACCAAGGGATATCCCCCTGTATATCCTTCGACACCTCATCCATCACTAAGGAAAAGATGTAAGGACTTAAGGCTGATCCTTGGTGTAACCCTATTGTGATACGAAAAGTGTCGGTCTCACTATCTCTTACGCGCACACTTGTCACTACATTATCGTACATATCCTTGATAAGGTTAATGTACTTTGTTGGGACTTTGTGTTTCTCTAGTGCCCACCACATGACTGGTCTTGGTACCTTATTGTATGCCTTCTCCAAGTCAATGAACACTAAATATAGATCCTTCTTTTGCTCCCTATACCTCTCCGTAAGCCGACGGAGTAAGAAAATCGCCTCCATAGTGGACCTCCCAGGCATAAAACCAAATTGGTTTTTAGTGACATTGGTCACTTTCCTCAAGCTGTGTTCAATCATTCTCTCGCAGAGCTTCATAGTATGACTCATGAGCTTAATTCCTCGGTAATTAGTACAACTTTGAACAGCTCCTTTATTTTTGAAGATGGGTACTAAAATACTTTTCTGCCACTCTTCGGGCATTTTGTTTGACTGAAAAATGCGGTTGAATAGTTTAGTGAGCCATACTATTGCTACATCCCCTAGACATCTCCACACCTCAATGGGGACATCATCGGGGCCGTGGGCCTTTCCTCCTTTCATCCTTTTTAGGGCCTCTCTAACCTCAGACTATTGTATCCTCTGCACGAATCGTCTGAAATTTACAGAAGCTACAACTTACAAATTTGTAATACATATTACAAGGATTCCTGAAATGTCTTGTATGATCCTTTTCGATTTATTAGATGGAGATATGGTCAAAACAGTAAGGAGTCCAGAGAGGGTTCTAGTTTCTGTCGAGTTTGGCAGATTTTGGAAATTTGAAATTTTGAATAGGATAGAGGGGAATTCAGCTCTCGAGTTGAACATAACAGTTTTAAAGTACTTCCCAAAATTTTCATCCCTGTAAGATACACATTCATTGGAGTTTTATACTGGGAGATATGGTTTTTCAAATCAGGTCTTTTTTTCTCGCTGAAAACATAACACTCTGTTTTTGAATCTGCGACTTCAAAACCTACTCCAATTTTGAAAACTTAGTTCAAAAAGAGAGCTCGATCGCTAATATAAATATTCTTACATTTTCTCAGTTTCATTTTACAGCAAAGTGGTTAATACAACAATGGAATACATAATAGTACTATGTGCCTCAGAGAAGTGAAAATTATAATTCGGTATTCTGGCATACGTCTCAATGTTGTCCTTAATGACGTTCACTCGCAAATGATTTCTAAGCGCAATACAATCACGTGGTCAGTGCTGCGTAAGACACACAATTAAAAAACACTCATTTTGGTACCGTACGGCACAGCCCGCATGGTCGATCATTTCAGGCAGTCACAATAATATATATGAAAGTAAAACCATTCATCTTGTATCATTCCATTCGGGCCGCCCTGATCTAAGCCACGCCTTGAGGTAAATGACCGGGTTTTATACCACCCGGCAGGGTCCTACATATTTACATAATGCTGCACCAGTGGGAGGTGCATCGGGTTATGTCCCACCGGTGGGTGCTCCCACTAATTTTGAAGAACGCTGGAGTACCACGTGTCATATATTCTCAGAAACATCGAGAGTTTCAGAGACTCATATTGACTTTCCATGCTAAGCCACTGAAAAAATCTCATGTTACTTCTCGCATGATGAGCTTACTACAATTGATCCGCTTGTGGTGGCGTACCTTACCTCTTACCAGACGTCGGAGCGTCGTTACAGAATATAATAACACATAGTTAGCTTTGCCACTTAATAGCTTATGCTAGTATAATCCTTATGTGGGCCTAGTATCGTATCCTATGTTTTTCTTGTATTGCGGTCCTTATTTTGTGTTCTATTCCCAACGTGGCTCTGATACCAGGCTGTGGGGACCAAGTCCACACTTTCTAGGAATCGCATTGGGTGGTGCCGTGCAATGCGACACCCAATAGCACACATGTAAAGGAACATGTATTACATAAATCATTTGCTGAAATTTACAAAGATGTTCCGTTTATAAATAGTTTACGGAGGATAAGATTACAACTCTCGTACTCAAGTCTAATAAGCAAAAGAGAAGCCGTCCAGCCCACGGATGCTCCTCACTAGCCACGAAGATCAAACAGTAGCGGCAAGGTACCCCATGAGTATACTGCTCGGAGAGTTTCGAGTCTCATTGGACAACCATAATCATAAGCATAGAGGTTAGTACCTGCAAAACAACTTATATAGCAACTGTTAGCACAAAGACTCAGCAAGACTTAACCGTCTCACCTAAACATGAAACACTACATGAGAATAAAGACATAAATATAGGATGGCAGATTTGCATAATGGACTCACCTAAATGTGAGTCCTTATTTTCAGATTTATTAGAAGCAGCTTAAACCTTGTGCGGGCAACATCGTAACTCCACAATCAAACAAGAAACGCTACATCACGATGCTGCATGCCCAAGGTAGAAAAATAAATTCAGTGTGCACAATACTCATACATACAACATAGCAAGACAATGATAAATTAATGTTCATAACAGCAGCAATTAATTATCATCTAATGTGCAAGTATTAACTACGTCACAACTCAGTGAACAAGTGGTACTCATATCCATGATGGATGGTGATTTGAATCAATGATACCCGGAATACACGACAGGTAAGCCTGTACTGGAAGCCACATAGGTGCACTCTAGGGACGCCGTACACAGCCACCTTTCTTATGTTCCGCCCAAGTTGAATTGATTCAATCGTCTAGGACAGTATTCCCACTCACGGTGCACCTTTCCACTGTGAAAATGTCGTGAGCGAGTTTCTGTCTACTGTGTCGCGGCCGAAAACATGAAGAAATCTCAACAAAGGCTTCCCAAGGTACATTGGTTTCCTGGACCCCATATATCCATTATGACTCTGGTACAGTTCAAACTTGATCAGCAGGGTGACAAATGGATCGGTCCTTAACCCACACAAGCAGGACTGCGCACCCAAGACCATGTCTTGCTGCTTCCTACGCCCCTGCCCGGTCTCATATTCAGATTACTACTCTATTTCTTTGAACCAATCTCGTCTGAAAAAGTCCTAGCCGTGCGAGTAGATTCCAACTACTCGACTTCTACCGATTCCTATACAACATTTTGCAAAACATAGTCTACACGATGACTTAACAACTACCCAAATACTCCATGGGGTGCTCTGGACATGCAAGTGGATTTCCAATCACCTTAGCCCTAATGCACATAACTCACCCTAGACATAGGTGATACAAATCAACATTTTGTAATAGCGCTTAAATACAAACCGGGGCTTGTCTGGCTGCTAGATGGTATCAAAGTTAATCTTCAGAGGGATTACTTCAAGTGGCTCCGGGGTCCTCTCAAGCTCGGCAACTAATCGATATGCAAAGAATATGCAAATGAATCAATACCGATATTATGATATAGCTCAAAGGAAAGATAGTTAGGTAGATGAAATTAAGACCACTTGTTCTGCAAATTTTATAGAGAATACTTGGTACTATGAGTGAGGTTCTGGCCAAAATGGGATAAATTCATAGAAGTCTCTGTTGTATAAAATTCAATGTAGATAAAACATTACCAAAATTTTCATGGAAAATCCGGGATATTAACATGGTCAAAAGTGGATGTTCTGTATAGAGGAGGTCAATAGTGACTCAACAAAATTTGTCTCATAATTTTCTGAGCACTATACTCTGAGATATTGGATTTAGAAGTTTAGACAGTTTTGCTGAATTGTTTCTGGACATTTAGGAATTTTCTGGTACATGTAGATTGGAAACACAATTTGGCTATCCAAATCAACTCAAATGGACCTGAAACTTTTACTGGAACTTAAGGGAATTATTTGAAATTATCTGGTCAAGTTAGGTAATTTTTGAATGAATTGAGAGTCCGGAATTAATCCTAGTAGCATTTTCTTCATGGAATTATTGAGGTCCAATTAGGAATTTTCATACATATCCAATAGCACCACTTGAAATTATAGATCATTATGGTTTAAACAAAATTTATTTGGGAATTTTTGGACAAGTATTCGAAGAGATATTGATTTCCTAAGTTCAGCATAGAACCCACACAGAGAAAATGGTCTAACTCATTTAACCGTGGGCCATACTGGCAGGGTTGTCTTCAACCTCCAGCAGGCGTGCTCGACCAGCGGCTGGAGCACCTAGGTTGAGCACGATTTCACTCATTTTTACAACAAATCGAATGGGATTTCCACCAAATTAACCTTGGAAACAAGGACAACATGATTACGGATCAAAATCATGGATAAATTGGCCGAAGGTTAGGTCTCGACTGAGAACAGCACCATTTTAGAAGGCGGTGGGGAAATCTTGTGGAACTCAGCAATTCCTTGATGGATGTTACTGAAATTTGTCTGAGATGTGCGCCATTAGGTGGTGAACAACATTCATGAATGAATTGGAAAATAGTTGCACCTAGAAACGAAATTAAATCGACGACGTAGTGACCTAGGTATGAACTAGCTTCGACAAAATTGGAATGTAGCAAGCTAGGAGCCATGGCTTGACCTGAGACTTTGTGAGTAGCCTCTATGTGAGTTGGCGCACCTTTTATCTATAAGGGTCGAGCTGAGATGACGGCTGTATCGTAAGGATGACGGTGAGCAGAGGGCGACCTCCACGGTTGCCGGAAATCGTCGCCGGAAGACTTCAAAATAATGAGTGCACGAGTGAGGAACTATTGAGCTGGACAGAGGAGAAGGAAGAGCAAAATGTTGTGCATCTCTTTCCTTCTTACGGGGAGGTGAGAATCGGTCAGGGCCAGCTGCTGCAAGGGAGCATAAGTGAGGTGGTTACTGGGGAAAAAGAAAAACAGAGGAGGATAAAGCTTGCTGCTGTGTTGCACCGTGAACAAGTGAAAGGATCAGCTCTCCCCTTATCTGTAGCTCAGCTGGCTTCACAACCCGGCATGAAGCAAGCACACAGGCAGCCGGGTGGATTCTGCATGCCGTGAGGTGTTGCTCTGTGATGAAACAGAGGAAAACAGAGGAGAAGTCCATGACAGGAGGGTCCAACTGCTTTCATCCTTATCTTCAGCAAATTTCCCCTCACCTAGATTCATCCAAAAATTGCAAGATTTTTGTTGGAAGACCAAATAAAATATGGAGAATTAAATTCTGAATTCAGATTATTGATTTGACCAAGTTTCATTCGAATTCAAACTTGAATTCGAATTAGAGTGGAATTCAATGTAATCATTGAATTAAATAGCAAACGCGCTTCAAAAAGTATGAAAATTTGCAGGGAGACTATTTGAAATATTAGGAATCCAATGGTCAACTCATATTTGTATTTTTTTTCATGTTTGAACAGTAGCTAAGTTTAAATTTTTAAAATCCCTCCAATAGGTTTGAAACTAATTTGATTTTTGGCACTTGCTATTGTGATTTCTTTTATACACTTGGATTCCCTAGCTGAGATGATCCTCTAAAAATTAGGGCTTTTACAATGTCTCCATCTGAGCACATCCAACCAAGCGCCCCCTCTTCAGCCATTCGAATCCCAGAGTAGTCCAACCAATCTTTACAAACCCATTCGACTACCCCCTCCTTAAGCCTGCTTAATGGTCCAAATAGTACTGACAAGACAATAATTAGTCAGCTAAGCTGCACCCATACATGGCCCTGTGGTGGCACTATAAATCCTGAATGGTCGCTCCACGAACCTGTTCATAGATATAAAGCAAGCAAGACCACCAAAAACAGTCCAAACCATTCCACATAACCAGCTTGTTCATATCCCTAGGCACCATGTTGCTAAAGGGTCATTAATATCAATTCTCATCATTCACATGTTCAATAGTTCATTATTAAGCCATATAATTGTTTCCCAAACCCAGTTGAGCATTGCGAAGCAAAAAAGTGTAAAATACCCTTCCTGACTCTGTACATTGTGTTCAAGCGACAAGGGCGGTCATACAAAACAAGTAAACTCCTACAATTGGGTTTTCCCATCAATTTCGGCACAAACATGCAATTTTGCAAACAAAATCTTTAAAACGGGATCAATATGATCAAGGACACTTGATTTGGATCAAAAGATTTGAAACTCCACTTCTGCAGGTCCTCAAAAGCACTCTCTACGGCAACACCTTCTATACTGAGCTACAGACATGCAAAACACAGAATTCAATCAAATAATGCTCATATAGTACCCAATATGCCATGTTATGCATTATTAATGCAATAGTGAGATAAAACTTGTTAATTAGTTGCTATCAAGGTTTAATAACTAGTTACAATAGTTTCTATCAAGTTTGAGCAAATTTGGAATTGATTTGAATCAATTTGGAATTAATTCAGCACAATTCAGATTCAGATACCGAACTAGTCCGATTTCAGGGGTCGGACTAGTCTGACCAATACAGAAGTGCAAATTAGGGTTTTCTTGATCTGTGAGAATTGTGGTTTAATTTGCATGAAAACTTGAATGTAGAGGGTGTTCAACATGTTTAGAGATCCAAAGATCAAGATTTGGTGCAACACTTGGATCTTGACAATTAGGGATTCATGAAGATGAGTTGATGAAGATTTTGGATGAAGACCGTAATTGTCGGAAAGTCGATGGAGATTGATCTTGATTGGCCCTTCTGCCTCCTCTCCTTCTTCTCCTTGCTTCTGGACTTGGTCTTGACGTTGGCAACAAGGCAAAAGTGGCAGCCAGGGGTTTTCAATTGGGGTGGAGAGGTGTGGGGTGTTGGGTTGTTTATATAGGGGTGGAGCGTTAGGGTTTTGGGGGGAATTCCAAGTAAAATTTGGTGGGGAACATGTAGGGGCTGAGGTGGGGTCCACTTGGACTCCTCTGAGGTTGGACACGAAGTTTTTGGGCCCAAATTAGGAAATTACCCAAAGAAATCATGGAGAATTAACAGAAATAAAGTTGCTTTCCGAAGGCCGAACTAGTCCACAGTAGAGACCGTACTAGTCCGTTTGGTGACAGAGAAAAATTAGACAAGTCCGATTGCACATGTCCAGGGAACATCAGAGGCTTAACCGGACTAGTCCGCACACTGTGCTGAACATGTCCGGACTATGAAGAATTTAACTTTTCTGAATGAAAATGGGGACACCGGGCTAGTCCGGGGTTATGTCCAGATAAGACCACACTTATGAAGAAAACTAAATTTCCTGAACAGAGGATAGTGATACCGGACTAGTCCGGTTTAGAGGTCGGACAAGTCCGCAACATGACAGAATGAAACTTCCATTTTAGCCCTAAATTCAATTTAATCTTGTTCCTTTTTACATGGCTCAATGTTAAACATGTATGAGTATATATGCAATGCATTATGCATAAAAATGAGGGTGTTACAAACCTACCCGCCTTAAAATGAATCTCACCCTCGAGATTCGATGTGAAAGGAAAGAGATAGGGAAATTCCTTCTTGAGATCATCTTCTCGCTCCCAAGTTGCTTCCGATTCTGTATGGTGCTTCCATTGCACATTGCACCATCTAGTCACCTTCTTCCCTGTGACCCTTTCCTTGGTGTCCAAAAATTTGACAGGTTGCTCGGCATAGGTCAAATCTTTCTCAAGCTCCAATTCCACCATTGATACTTGCTCTTCTGGTACTCTCAAACATTTCGTGAACTAATAAACAGGAAACACGTCATGAACATCCGAAATATGTGCAGGCATCTCCAGTTTATAGGCTACTTCTCCCCGTTTGTCCAAAATCTTGAATGGTCCAATATAGCGAGGTGCCAACTTGCCTTTGACATTAAACCACTTGTGACCTCGCATAGGTGATACTTTAAGATATACGAAGTCTCCCACCTCAAAAGATAAGCTTCTTCGTCTATTATCCACATAACCCTTTTGTCTTGACTGAGCAGCTCGCGAATGGTCTGCACTTGCTTTTCTGCCTCTTGTGTCACATCAGGTCCTAATACTTCAGTTTCCCCTATGTTATTCCAAAAAAAGGGTTTTCTACACCTTCTCCCATACAATGCTTCATATGGTGACATCTTCAAACTTGCTTGATAGCTGTTGTTGTAGGAAAATTCAGCATATGGTAGACCCTTGTCCCAGCTTCCTCCATACTTTAGCGCACAAGCTCTTAGCATGTATTCCAAAATCTGATTTGTCCTCTCGATCTGACCATCCACTTGAGGGTGATATGCAGAACTGAAATTCAATTGAGTTCCCATCGATTCGTGTAGCTTTTGCCAGCACCTCAAGGAAAACTAAGAACCTCTATCACACACTATTTCTGTGGGCACTCCCATCTTATTCACAGATCCAAGATTCAACCATTCAAACTCCTTGCATAGCTCGTGTTGCAACTCCCAAACGGTAAGTGGTGGCTTGCTCCCTTTCGACTCAAGGCATCATCCACTACGTTGGCTTTCCCAGGATGATAGTTGATTCCCACATCATAGTCCTTAATGAGTTCCATTAATCTTCATTGTCTCAAATTTAGATCTGTCTGTGTGAATATGTACTTCAGACTCTTATGATCTGTATAAATCTTCCATCTAAGACCAAAAATGTAGTGCCTCCATATCTTCAAAGCATGCGCTGTGGCTGCAAGTTCGAGATCGTGCGTAGGATAATTCTGCTCATGTTTCTTCAACTGCCTGGATGCGTAAGCTACTACTCAGCCTTCTTTCATCAATACACATCCAAGTTCTTGCCTTGAAGCATCACAATAAATGTCAAAACTCTTGCTCACATCTGGAAATACCAACACAGGTGTTGTTGTCAATCTCTTCTTTAGCTCTTCAAAACTGTCCTGACAAGGTTGAGTCCACTTGAAAGGATACTCCATCATTAACAGTTTAGTCATGGGCTTCGCTATCATGGAAAAGTCCTTAGTGAACCGACGGTAATATCCAGCCATTCCAAGGAAACTCCTTATTTCCTTCCCATTCTGCAGCAGTTCCCACTTTAGCACATCTCTAATTTTTCCTGGGTCAACTGACACTACTCCTCCCGATATGATATGACCTAGGAACGATATTTCCTTTAACTAGAATTGGCACTTGTTAAACTTGGCATACAACAAATGCTCTCGCAATTTCTGCAATGTAAGCCTTAAATGCTGTTTGTGCTCCTCTTCACTTTTCGAGGCGATCATGATGTCATCTATGAACACTACCACCAACTTATCCAAATCTTCCATGAAAACCTTAATCATGAGATACATGAAGTATGCAGGTGAATTTGTCAATGCAAATGACATGACCGTGTACTCATAGGATCCATACCGTGTCTTGAAAGCTGTCTTGGATATCTCTGATGGACTAATCTTCATTTGGAAATATCTCGACCGAAGATCAATCTTAGAGAATATGCTGGCTCCCTTCACTTGATCGAACAGATCCTCTATGCGGGGGAGCGTGTACTTATTCTTGATCGTCACCTCATTGAGATACCGATAATCCACACACATTCTTTGGGATCCATCCTTCTTATCTACGAAAAGTACTGGGGCTCCCCATGGCAACGATCTTTGGCGTATAAAACCCTTCTCTAACTGCTCTTGAATATGCTTCTTGAGCTCTGCTAATTTCTTAGGAGGCATCCTATAGGGCCTCTTTTCTATAGGTGCAGTTCTATGTATTAAATCAACGACAAACATGATGTCACAATCAGGTGGCATACCTGGCACTTCCTCAAGAAACACATCTGGGTATTAACAAACAACTGGAATCTCCTCCAAGGTCTCACCTTCTGCATGATTTACCATTGCCTTCTCTGTCGTCGGATGCACTGCCTTGAACTCTATACCGGTTCCTTCCTCATTTTTCAATTGCACTGTCCAAGTGGCACACTGAATTACTCCATTATGCTTCCTTAGCCAATGCATTCCAAGGATGATGTGCAACCCCTATTAATTCAGGAATATGTGGTTGGCAACAAATTCTACCACCCCTTACCGAAATACATACTTTTGGACATACTATATTCGTCCTCATCTCTCCTCTAGGAGATTTATCCATATGAATATACTTCAAGTATGATATAGGAATGCTATGCTTTGCAACATACTTTGATAGGATGAATGAATGGGATGCTCCAGAATCAAATAATATAGTAGCGGGGTTGGAGTTTGCGAGAAACATACCAATCACAACATCTTCAGCTTGCTGAGCCTGTTCTGCCGATACATGGTTCACTTTGCCACGAGCAAAATTATGTGGTCCTCAGTTGCCTTGAGTTGCTCCTCCATCTGGCCTAAGATTATGCCTTGGAATATTTTTCATATGTCCTTGACCTGACCTTGGGCATTGATTCGCAACATGTCCTACTTGACCACAGGCATAGCAAGTCTTTCCACCAGTGGCGCCAGCAAAGTTAGGGCGGGGCCGGTTTTGAGCATAAGCAGACATATTTGGGTGTAGCGCAGGCTGCATAGGTAAGCGTGGTGCTTGCATGGGCGGGTGTTGCTGCATTGGCTGTTGCGGTCACGGTGGATAAGCAGGGCGGTATACAACAGCAGACTGGTTGTAATAGGGTACAATAGGTGGTGCATAGCCAGGACGGACATTGCTTCCTTGCGGCTCACCCTGATATGGCATATTTCTCTTGTGGTCTTGTTCAATCTCACAAATCTTGTTCTCAACCACAATGGCCTTGTCAACCTAGTTCTGAAAATTTGCATAGTTAGCATTGAGCAACTGAAACTGAATTTCATTGTTAAGACCCCTCACTAACAGATATTGCTTCCTGCTATCAGTTTTGATGTCTTCTGTAGAATATCGAGACAGCTGAGTGAATTTGTTGAGGTATTCACTTACACCCATCCTTTCATGCCTGAAATTTTCAGATTCTTGTCTTCTCAGTGTCATGACTTCTTCTGGCACATAGTGAGAGCGGAACTTCCCATTAAATTCATCCAAAGTGATTCCCTTCGGGTTTTCATGAGCATTGCAAAGAGATTCCCACTAGCCTGCGGCAGCTCCAACCAACTGGTGTGAGGGAAAAAGAACCTTCTCCCAGTCACTACACTAGACAATAGCAAGTTTCTTCTCAACTGACTTCAGCCAATCATCAACTTCCATATGATTTGTGGCTTGAGCAAAGGTAGGCGGCCTGGTCCTCATAAACTCTCCCAGTCGGTTGTGGGGTGGCCGGGGTGGTGGTCGTGGAGGCATGTGAGGTTGATTGTTGTTGTCAGCTTGCAGTTGTCTTATAGTCTCTACCATGGTCTGCATGAGCTGGTTCTGCATAGCCAAAAGCTGCTCAAGGTTGATGGCTCCCTAGGAAGGTCCCTGGTTTATCTGGGGTGCTTCGTTGTTCTCCGACTCACCGTTGGCATTCCTCTGGTTATGGGTCCTCGACATCTGTTGGTGAAAAAATAGTAGATACAGATGAATTTAGAATTTTAAAATAAACGCCCCAACTATATGCATCAAGGTATATGTAATTGAGCAACTCCTTTATTAATACTAAAAACAATATTAGAAGATGTGGACAATGATCCCACAACTCTCTTCTACGTGCGGATGTGGACAAAACACTAGACGTCTCCACAATGCACACCAAGCACACAAATAAGCAATCATACAATCAGCACACCAAATCCAAGCGGGCAATAATGATCTACATGGATGGACTAGGGATGGGTCATTGGTGTGTGAAGTGATGATCGGTGCATGTGTGGGACATAGGTTCTAGTCAACATTCTATTTCAGCAAGAAGAGACAAGAAAAGACATGGCAATAGCGAGAAAGAAGTTGAAAATTCAATTTCAGCACAGCAGCCATAAATCAAAATGAGAGGATGTGCATTTTCTCAAAAAGATGGCAAAGTAACAAAAATTGTAGCAGCACCAAAAAGCACAAATTTTTTCTACTTATATATCTAGTGGAAGACAAAATAGTGCAAAACAGGCTAATTTTTTATAGGAAAGATGTCCTAAGCGATTTGTGGTGTCCATTCTACCTAGTCATGCGTCGTATGGTCAAACACGACTCTGATACCAATTTGTGACACCAAGTTCCAAAAGTGAACCAAGCGTATTGCATATGTGTGCCCAGGATGTTTAACACACATACACATGTGATTCACAAACGATAAAAAAATTATAACCATGTCTTGAATAATATCACTAATAATAGTACTTTATTACAAACCAAGTAGTCTTGAATACAATCTCTAAACAATTGCAGCGGAAAACACTAAACACTAAAGACTCCAAACTCCACAGGCAAGCTTGACGGCAAAACACACGCCTAGATCTCCTCAAAGACACCTAGTACTCCACCTAGTCGTCTGCGTCTGGATTTGATGGGGGAATAGCATGGGTGGGCACATGTCGTACTCAGCAGGTGTGGAAAAGTATGACATGTAGCTTAAACAAGGAATAGTAATGAACAATGACTAATTGCATAAAAGTACATTCAAAACAGTTGAAAATGCAATTACATGATCATTAAGTGAGGTCCTTCCCAAAATAACCCAAATGTAATCCATAATCAACTCATAACTGCTCATATGTCTCAATTTCATGAATTCCATATACCAAAGATAATTAACTAACCAATACCGATTCCCAATTCAATTCCAGCCATTAAACCATATTAAAGGTCCATGATTCTAATCATGTGAGGGTCTAGGTTGCTCATAACCAGGAGCATGACTATCATGATAGTTTTAAACACACTATGCAGAGGTTGTACCCACTTCACCCACAAGTTCATGATTTCATCACCTTTCGATGACTACGGAATCTCAATTATGCCGTCTCACACTTCCTTAGGTGTGTGGCAAGGAGATCACAAAATAGCCTTTACAAAGTCCTTACTAGCCTATATAGACCCCACTGAGGTTTCACCGGTGGTGATGACTCCAACTCAGCACACCGAACCAAAAGGGCCCCCTCCTGAGCCATTCGGATCCCAGAGTAGTCCCATGAATCTCTACAAACCGATCCGACTACCCCTTCCCTGAGCCTTCTTAATGGTCCAAATAGTACTGGCAATACACTAATTAGTCAGCTAAGCCGCACCCATACTTGGCCCGATGGTGGTACTGTAAATCATCAATGGTCGCTTCACGATCCGGTCCTTAGACCTAAAGCAAGGAAAACAACCAAAAACAGTCCAACCCATTCCACATAACCAGCTTGCTCAGATCCCTAGGCACCATGCTGCTAAAGGGTCTTTAATATCAATTATCATCATTCACATGTTCAATAGTTCATAATTAAGCCATATGATTGTTTCCCAAAGCCAATTGAGCATTGTGAAGCAAAAAGTGTAAAATACCCTTCCCGACTATCTACATTGTGTTCAAACGACAAGGGTGGTCATACAAAACTAGTTAACTCCTACAATTGAGTTTTCCCATCAATTTCGACACAATCATGCAATTTTGCAAACAAAACCTTTAAAACATGATTAATATGATCAAGGACACTTTCCTTACTCCTGAGCTTGATTTGGATCGAAAGCTTCAAAACACTGGTTTTGCAGGTCCTCCAAAGCACTCTCTACGGCAACACCTTCTATTTCGAGCAACAAACATGCAAAACACAAAATTCAATCAAATAATGCTCATATAGTACTCAATATGCCATTTTATGCATGATTAATGGAATTGTGAGGTAAAACATGTTAATGAGTTGATATTAAGGTTCACTAACTAGTTACAACAGTTTCTAACAAGTTTCGAAGAATTTGGAATTGATTTGAGTAAATTCGGAATTAATTCAGCACAATTTAGATTCAGATACCGGACTAGTCCTGTTTCAGGGGCCGGGCTAGTCCGCCCTGGAAAGAACTGCAAGTTAGGGTTTTTTTATCTGCAAGAATTGGGGTTAAATTTGCATGAAAACTTTAATGCAGGGGGTGTACCACGTGTTTACAGATCCAAAGATCAAGATTTTGGTGCAACACTTGGATCTCAATGATTAGGGCTTGATGTAGATGAGTTGATGCAGATTTTGGATGAAGAACGTCAATTGTCAAAACATTGATGGAGATCGATCTTGATTGGCCCTTCTCCCTCCTCTCCTTTTTCTCCTTGCTTCTGGACTTTGTCATGACATTGGCAACAAGGCAAAAGTGGTAGCAAGGGGTTTTCAATTGGGGTGGAGAGGTATGGAGTGTTGGGTTGTTTATATTGGGGTGGAGAGTTAGGGTTTTGGGGTGAATTCCAAGTGGAATTTGGCAGGGAATGTGTAGATGCCTAGGTGGGGTCCACATGGGCTCCTCTGAGGTTGGGCACAAATTTCTTAGGCCAAAATTAGGCAATTACCCAAAAACAAAACATGGAGAATTAACAAAATCCGAGTAATTTTTTGAAGGTCGGACTAGTCCGAAGTAGGAACCAGACTAGTTCGTTTGGTAACAGAGAAAAATCGGACAAGTCTGTGGAACATCAAAGGCTTAACCGGACTAGTCCGCACACTGTGTTGGACAAGTCCGGATTCTGAAGAATTGTATTATCTAAATGAAAATGGGGACACCGGACTAGTCTGGGGTTATGGTCGGACAAGTACACACTTCTGAAGAAATCTAAATTCTCTGAACAGAGGATAAGGATATTGGACTAGTCCGATTCAGAGGCCGGACAAGTCCGCACTGAAACATTCAGTTTAGCCCTAAATTCATTTTAATTTTTTTCCTTCTTACATGGCTTAATGTTAAACATGTATGAGGATGTGAGCAATGCATTATGCATGAAAATGAGGGTGTTACACAATCCAACAGTGTATCACCAATATCAGTAATGGGGACCCACCTATCAGGGACCTGGAGAAAACGCACCCCCAACAGAACTCTGACCAGGTCGGCCGACCCCCCTAGTCAGCTCACTAGGTCTTGGCACCAAACTCGGTCAATCGACATATGTTGGCACCTCCCGGCTTCTTAAAGATGATGATGACTGATTCGCACACAATTGGTGGTGGGAACCGAGCCATCTCCATCTACAAATAAGACCCCCCTACCCTCACATCACATAAACACCTCTTGAGTATTCATTCTATTGTATCCACTATTCTCCATAGGTCTAGAGGAGGTTAGGCTTTATAGAGGAGAGTCTCTAGTCCTTAGTTCAAGTTAGGAAGGAGTAGGAGGAGTCTCTCTCTTTTCAATTCAAAATTGGGAAAGGTATGACTCTCATAGTACTATTTGTATTTGTGACTTTTTCTTAATAAAAATATTGTATTTAGTCTCATTTTATTCATATACTTGGATAAAGCGTTTCTTGTTTGATTGTTGTCGGTACCCTGGGTACCGTATAGCCCTTGAGATTACAAAGATCTCAAGGATATGTAATCTACTTGATTTGAAGACCTTCGGAGGCCCAAATGTCAGACATAATCGGACCCACTTCCCCAACATGGTTAGTCCCAGGGTTGCCACGTGTACCATCAAACCGGAGCTACCGCCCACAAGGGGGAAGCTCAGTGCTATGTACCATAACGGCACCCCCGGACCTAACCCCAGACAGAGGGAAGCTCCGAAACTGACACGTGTCTGGTGGCACTGGACCTATCTGTTCCCCACAGTATGCTCCAGAGCTGCCACGTGTCCAACCGTCGGATCTTCAGCCTCAAACCTCCGGTAGACTCCACAACGGCTCCGGATCTTCAAAGGGGAATCAAAGGACTTCAAGACCTGATTAAGTGTCATTAATACTATGTTAATGACACACGATCGGACGACTGTTATTACCAGTAACGACGTTGTCAAAGCCCGTAACTCAGTCATTAAGGGTAATTAAGTGCATCAAATGTGTATCAATATTAGTAACCGCCGGGGCCACATGTCGGGTCAGGCTAACTTGTAACGGCCTGTCCTTGTACTATAAAAGGACAGGCCAACGATACATGGGGGACAGAGCTGAATCATCTGATCTGATCTGATCTGGTCTGATCGGCTCACACGCCCTCTCAACTCACGTCACCTGAGTTGAGTTCATACATCCAATACAACACCACTACACTCCGTGGAGTAGGGTATTACGCTCAGGCGGCCCGAACCACGTAAATCTTTGTGTCTCCTGTGTCATTTTACATTTCACCTTCTTAAATCTTCGTGCGCCCACACCGAACATCAAACTCCGCAAACACTTTTAGTAGTATTGGGAGATCTGCTGGATCAAAACCACCGACAGTTGGCGCGCCAGGAAGGGGGGCGCCTGAGATTTCAAGAATGGTGAACTCAGGTGCTGAATCATCCAATGGTCATCTCGCTGTTCAAGCTGCTAGGGGCAATCCCTCCAATATACATCCACCAGCAGGAACCTCAGTTCCAGCAGGAGTCACACTTCCACCACCGCCGCCTCCACCAGCAAAACAAGCTGGGCAGCGCGATGGTGCACCGGCGTCAATCACTGCGCCGGCGAATCATGACAACCCGGAACACGCGCTCCATGCAGTACGTGCTCTCCTTCAGTGCCCATCACCTCCGGATGCATCCCGGGATGCAATAGAGCAGTGGAGGGCCGATGTGGAATACTTGGTTGCAGCAGCAGCCGACCGCATCAGTAACCAGGGTCCTCCTCCTTCGGGACAGGCCCCGTCGCAGCGACGGACCTTGTCTGGCAGACTTGGTCCGCACGTTTCCAACAACTGGAGACGTGCTGCGTCACAACAAGTGACATCGTTGCCCTCTGGGGCGCGACGCACTCACATAGTGTCAAGGCATTCAACTCATGACCTCCGGGCGGAGCTTGATTGCCGATACCGTCAACAAGACGGCCGAGTCCATATCGAGCGTGCTCGTGAAAGACGAGAAGCTCAGGACATTCCTGCTCCTGAAGGAGTAGGAGGAAGTTGTTCAGCCCTGGCCATGCATCTGCGTATGGTCAGGTGGCCACAGAAATTCTGGCCTCACCTGCCGGAGAAGTTTGACGGGACCGTTAATCCCGTCGAATTTCTCTAGATTTACTCCGTGCTATCCTGGCAGCTGGAGGAAATGAGGCCGTAATGGCCAACTATTTTCCAGTGGCTTTATCTGGGACCACCCGGTCCTAGTTTATGAGCCTTCCACCCAACTCCATCAACAGATGGGAGGAGTTGTGCCGACAGTTCACCGCCAACTTCGGGAGTTCATACACCCGACCAGTCATCGAGCTGGACCTTTTTGCAGTCATGCAAAAAGGGGGAGAATCCCTGCGATCATTCATCCAAAGATTCTCTCTGGTACGAAACACTATGCCTTCTATCTCTAGCGCTTCTGTCATTGTGGCATTTAGAAAGGGCGTACGGGATAAGAAGATGTTGGAGAAACTGGCGATCAAGGAGATCACCAGTGTCACGGAACTCTTCAGCTTGGCTGACAAATGTGCCAGAGATGCGGAGGGTCGTGAAATGCACTCCAAACCTCCAACGGAGGATCGCAAGAAATCCTCCAAAGGCGAAGCCACTACCTCTGGGAGTGGCAAAAAGAAGAAAAAGACCAACGGCAAGAAGAAGCCGTCGGCCGGCGCATCTAATGCTGCAGCTGCTGCAGCTCCGGGTGGCCGGGGGCCATGCCCCGAAAAGCGATCTCGACCGTCTTCTGAAGACGGTGGCAAACCCAAGGTGTGGTGTCCAATTCATAAGACGGACAGCCACAGTTTGGAAGACTGTCGGGAGGTCCAAACCTTGCCGACCGCTACAACAAGCGCCGGGAAGAAGTTCCTTTCCGAAAGAGGGAAGGAAAACAAAAAGTTGACGAAGCTCCGGCTGAAGAGGAGTTAGGTTTTCAGGATCCTAAAAGGGTCCTGAGGGCCGTCTACACCTCCGTCGACGACGATTCTGATGTCTCTGACAACGAGCGTCGGAACACCATGAACACCATTTTTGGTGGATCATGGGACATCACCTCCTGCCGCGTCCTCAAGACAATGCAACGGGACATGGCCGTTGTAGCTCCTACAGCCAGGGCGGAGCCTCATCGGAAGTGGATGGACACAGCCATCACTTTTGATGCTTCGGACTGCCCTTGAAGCATGGTTGGAGCAGGCCAGTTACCTTTGATAGTATCTCCTACCATCAATAACATTCAGCTCCACCATGTCATGGTAGACGGAGGTTCAGGGCTGAACCCATAAGCTTCGAAGCTTTTACCAAGCTTCAGCTCCGACCTTTGGATCTTCACCCCTCCCGACCTTTCTCCGGAGTAGGTCCGGGAGCCATTACCCCAATCATGCTATTACTCTCCCCGTTACCTTTGGGACCCGGGAGAAGTACCGCACTGAGAAGTTGGTCTTTGACGTTGCTCAGATCAACTTACCTTTCAACACCATCTTGGTTAGGCCTGCCTTGTATAAATTCATGGCAGCTGCTCACTATGGCTACCTAGTGTTAAAGAGGCCAACACTAGTAGGCGTTCTCCGGATCTGCGGAGATCGCACTGCCGGAGTAACCGCTCTGAAAGAACATCATGCGCTTACTACGGCGCAAGAGGAGGACTCCAGGCAGGAGCAACCTCCAAAACCCCCGAGCATTCGTCAACGAGGCTCGACTTATGCACCTCGTGTGCAGCCAAGCGGCGACACCGACATTCCTGTCAAAGTCGTCCAAATCGGTTTCGATGCCGCTCAGACCACCCGTATATCGGGGGGACTAATGACAAATAGGAACTCGCGCTCATCGCTTTCCTCTGGGCTAATGTCGACGTATTTGACTGGCAACCGTCACAAATGCCTGGGATCCCCAGGGAAGTGATTGAGCACAATCTGAAGATCTCCCCTGATGCCCAACTCGTGCATCAGAAGCCTCAGAACCAATCTGTGGAGCGATAGAACTTCATTCGACAAGAAGTGAAGAAGTTGCTTGAAGCTGGATTCATCCGAGAAGTCTTCCATCCAAAATGGCTGGCAAACCCAGTCGTTGTGCCCAAGGCCGGTGGGAAGCTTCGGATGTGTTGACTACACAACACTAAATAAGGCATGTCCGAAAGATCCATTCCCACTACCTAGAATAGATCAGATAGTGGATTCCACCTCCGGGTGTGAATTACTATGTTTCTTAGACGCATATTCTGGGTATCATCAAATCAGAATGTCTAGGGAAGATGAAGAGCATACTTCTTTCATCACAGTAGATGGATTGTACTGTTATACAGCCATGCCATTTGGTCTCAAGAATGCAGCTTCAACCTTTGTACGAGCTATGTACAAAACTTTTGAAGAACTCATTAGAGATGTAGTTGAAGTGTACGTCGATGACATCGTGGTCAAGGTCAAGAACAAGGAGTCACTCCATGACACCTTACATGCTGTCTTCGACAAGCTGCGGGTCACCCGCACAAAGCTAAACCCAAAAAAGTGTGTCTTTGGGGTTAGCTTCGGAAAACTTCTTGGTTTCCTGGTAAATCACCGGGGCATAGAGGCTAATCCGGCGAAGATCAAAGCCATTGAAAACATGCGGCCACCAACCCGCATCAAGGATGTCCAAAAGGCGACTGGATGTCTAGCAGCCCTCAGCCAGTTCATTTCAAGACTGGCGGAACGGGCATTTCCCTTCTTCAAGTTATTGAGGAAGTCCGGACCATTCCAATGGTCTGAAGAAGCAGAAAAGGTGTTCCAGGAGCTAAAACAGCTCATCACCACCCTACCAACTCTGGTAGCTCCGAACCCTGGTGAGCCTTTGCTGCTTTACATTTCAGCAACTGACGAAGTCGTCAGTATGGTTCTGGTTGCGGAGGGACCAGAACCATCCCATGCTCAGGAATCCAGACCCCACCGGGAGGGTCCGAAGGTTCATGAAAGCGAGTTTAGGTCCCAGTTCCAAGACTTGAGTCCACAAGAAGTTACTTCAGAAGACCCAGACCCCTCCGGGAGGGTCCAGGTCGCTTCTGAAGAAGCTCCGAGTCCCTCCAGCAAGGACCCGGAGGCCCCCGGAGAAGGTCCGGATCCCTCCGGGAGGATCCGAGTCAATGAAGAGGAAGCTCCGGGCCCCTCCAGGAGGGTCCGAACCATCCAACGCTCAGTGTACTTCGTCAGTGAAGTACTTCATGACGCCAAGACTCGATACCAGGAGGTGCATAAGTTGCTCTATGCAGTTCTTATCGCCTCCAGGAAGCTTCGCCATTACTTCCAAGCTCACAAGATTTTAGTGGTGACTTCTTACCCACTTCGAGCAATCTTGCATAATCCGAATTCAACTGGGAATGTTGCAAAGTGGGCAGCGGAATTGGCCGAATTCAATCTCGAATTCATCCCAAGACAAGCAATCAAGAGTTAAGCATTGGCAGATTTTGTGGCGGAATGGACTCCCTCTCCATGAAACCCTGGGTGCCCTAGTGAGCAGAAGCTGGAACACAAGGCTCCGGTCTTCACCGAGCCTCACTGGACCCTCTACTTCGACGGCTCCATGTAAAAGCAGGGGGCCAGAGCTGGAATCCTTCTCCTCGCACCAACCGGGGAGAAGGTAAAATACATGGTACACCTTGACTTCTAGGCGACCAACAACATGGCAGAGTACGAAGCTCTCATCTACAGACTAAAGGTGGCATTGTCATACGGTGTCAAGCAGCTGCTGGTCAAGGGAGATTCATAGCTCCTCATTAAACAAGTGAAGGGTGAATGCTCCTGCAACAATCTACAGCTAGCTGCTTACCTCCTTGAAGTCCAGAGGCTTCAGAAGGACTTCGTAGTCCTAGACCTCCACCACGTCCAGCGTGTCCACAACGCCGAAGCCAATGAACTCTCGACGAAAGCGTCAACTGGAGCTCCAGCTCCTGATGGAACTTTTGTCCGGAGGTTGTCAAAACCCACAGCTCAGCCTGCCAAACTGAGCGAAGGGGGCGAGATCAGCATCCCGAAGCTGACGGTCCCGATGGCCCTGTTATCATGGTAGCCATCAAGGGTCGTAGGTGCTGCCGGAAGCTCCGAGCAACCCAGCACGCAAGACTCAAATGCTCAAGTTAGCTCCGATGGATGGATCTCAGAGATCCGGAGCTACTTGAAAGACAACATCGTTCCTGACGATGATGTATCCGCTGACCGGATAGTCAGATTGGCTAAAAGATACACGTTGGTAGAAGGGGATCTCTACCGGCGCGGCGCCAACGGCTTCCTAATGCGGTGCATCACAAGGGAAGAAGGCTGCGAGCTCCTCGCAGAAATCCATGGAGGCGAGTGTGGGAACCACACGTCTTCCCGCACGCTGGTCGGTAAAGGCTTCCAGCATGGCTTCTACTGGCCTATAGCACTCCAGGATGCAACTGAGCTGGTGAAGAAATGCGAAGCATGCCAATTTCATGCAAAGAAAATTCACACACCGGCTCAGCCTCTACAAATGATACCTCCTACATGGACCTTCGCTGTGTGGGGGATGGACATTTTGGGACCTTTCCCAAGAGCCGTCGGAGGTTACAAGTTTCAGTATGTCGCCATTGACAAGTTCACCAAGTGGCCGAAAGCAACTCCAGTTGTGACAATAAACAAGCAATCTGCTATCAACTTTTTGCAGTCCATTGTATGCAGATTTGGAGTCCCAAACAAAATCATTACTGATAATGGTACCCAATTCACAAGCTCTGCATTTCAAGGATATTGCGAAGACCTCGGCATTCAAGTTTGCTACGCCTCCGTAGCTCACCCGGCAAGCAATGGCCAGGCCGAGAGAGCAAATGCTGAAATCCTGAAAGGACTCAAAACACGCACCTATGAGCGCTTGAAAAACCATGGAGCCAACTGGATTGAAGAGCTTCCGCCCACTCTATGGGCCAACAGGACAACTCCAAACCGGTCAACTGGAGAGACACCCTTCTTCCTGGTGTACGAAGCTGAAGCAATCCTTCCTCCGAAAATCACCTTGGGGTCACTCCAGGTTCGGACCTTCGACGAAGCCACGCAGGACCAGCTCCGGCGTGAAGACCTAGACCTCCTTAAGGAGGGAAGGTGCCAAGCAGCTGTTCGGAATGCTCGATACCGCCAAGCCCTTCGGCGCTATCATCAGCGGCATGTACACAACCGACAGCTCGAGGAAGGCGATCTGGTGCTACGGAGAATACAATCCAGAGAAGGGTTAAATAAACTCTCCCCCAGCTGGGAGAGACCCTTCCGAGTGATTAAAGTATCCCGTCCCGGAAGCGTTCGCTTGGATACCGAGGATGGGACACCTCTCCCAAATCCTTGGAATATTGAGCACCTCCGTAAGTTCTACACTTAATATCACGGAGGTGATTCTGTAGTAACTTGAGGTGTATGTTATAGAGTCATTTTACAGAGTCGAGTAGTTCCTCCGGGAGAACAGCCGGACCTTTCCCGGAAGGTCCACAAAGTTCATGCAACACTTGTCATAGTCTCAGGACTAAAAGTGTGGCTAGCTATCTTGGGTCAAACGAGAAATGAAACACGCTTAGCTTGGTTCTGTACCCAAAGAGTGTACTTGTTTCCCCTGTACCCCGGAACTATAATGAAAGACATCTTCATGTGAAACAGAATCCACGTGCATTTATTTTGTCCAGGCTCAACATTTTTTATTTCTCTTTCTTGTCTATAACAAAGTTGTGCAATTCTTAAGAAATTTTAGTTCGACCAGTTCATGTACAATTCGAGCTGTATTGTCCATTCTTTTGGATTCAAATATTGTTCATGGCCCACTCGCCTGAATGCCACCAAGCCAATCTAGGGCCGGAGTGTGCTATCAACATAACCTGGTCAAGCACCCTATGTACGCCACTCTACCTACACCCCGGTAGGCCGAAGTAAGGCGGGTCCAAGTACAATTGGATCTGGAAGAATGAAGGAAACACATTCGGTTGTATTCAAAATTGTGTTTGGCCTAAAACTTTCTTGGGAATCGTAAGCCGTGATGAAGTTATAGGCAAGGAACAAATTTTACTATTTTTCTTGGCCTCAGTGTGCAGGAAAAATAAAGAGTCCACGTTCATGGAGAAAAGCTGGAGCTAATAAAGCTCTGACTCCCCCTAGGTGGCTTGTGATCGATGTTAACCATTGAAAACGAGCGTTATCAGAGCAACCAAGCTCCGACAAAGCTAGGGGGGCCAGCCGTCGACGCAGAATAAAAGATGGTGAGAAGACCCCACAAGCGGAGTCTGCTGCCGACAAGCTACATGTTGGTAAAGGTCACTGCCGGAGCCACTAAGCTCCGACACCCCAGAGGGCTAACTATCGATGCTCCACGCGTTGATAGGAACTATTGCCGGAGCTACTAAGCTCTGATGGTAGTCAATGTCGGAGCTTCTGAGCTCCGACAACCTCAGGGGGCCTTCACTATCGAAGACTCCGGACCTACACTCTACAAGTTCGAAGCAAATGAGTCTTCAACAAAATACAATATCCTCTTGGTTTATGTTCACAATCAAATTGTGTACATCTACCAGGGGGCCAAGTGAAGACAGAAGTGTTGAAGACAAAAAATGAAATTCATTAACAAATTGTGGATTTCATTCATCTGGAGACAAGGGATTACAAAATTGGGGAAGAAAAAGAGAGAATACATGTGGGAGCTACAGAGATGGTCCTAAACCCTATGGAAGAACTGGGCGACCTTCTGAGCAACCTCTGACACGTTGGCTCAGGTGGCTTCACCTTCTCCTTCGACGGGACCTTCAAGCACCGGGTCCAGAGGAAATTGGCGATCCCAGCTGGTGTAGCACGTCAGCACATACTCTGTGAAGTTCTTCACCAGGGAATGCCCCTCAACCTCCAATTGGTCCACGATGACATCACCTACCTTGGAGAGTTTGTCACCCTCCGAGCTCAATGCTTGCAACGCCCGGTCCGGCTCCGGCTCCGGATCATCCGGACGCACGGGACTGAAGCCCATTGGTGTCATCGCGTCGTTGGCTTTGCTCAGGAACTCCCAAACCTGTAGGGAGTCCGCAGTCCTCAAGCCCTTCAGTTCCTCCAAGGATCTTTTGGCCGCCGCCAGTTCAGAATTCTCACGAGCAAGGCGCTCAACCTCTTTGGCATTTTGCTGAATCTTTTCAGCAACCTGCTTCTCGAGTTTTCCGAGCTCCTCCTCTCGGAGGTGGATCTTGTTCCGGCGGTCGACCAGGTCCTTCTCCCGGCCCCTAACTTTCTTCTCCCTGGCAGCGATGGCACACTCTTTCTTGTAGAGTTCCTGCCTCGCACCCAGGCCTTCTCCTCCTCCTCAATGCGACGCTCCTCCAACTTCTTGGTGCGTTCCTCGAGGCCCTTGTCAGCTAGAGCCACCTTTTTGGCAAGCTCCTCCTCCCTCTTCAAGACATCATCCCGCAGCTCTAGAAATTTTTGCTCTTCGTCTTCGAGCTTCTTCTCCCTCTCCTCAAGTGCCTCCCAGCGCTTGATGAGGCTAGTGTTAATGGCTTCAAGCCTTTCTTTGCGATCATCAGCCGCACTATTAGCTGCCTTGGTCTGCTCATAAGTGGCCTAAGATTGAGCGTCGAGGGCACGAGTCAAGCTCTCCCTATCATCCAATAATTTGTCCCAGTATTCCAGGTGGACCTTCTCCTGTTTGATCCACTCCTTGTCGCCTACCAGCCTCGACTGCGCCAGCTTGGTCTCGAAGTAGAGTCGATTACGCCACCGCCTAAGGGTTTGGCGCTCCTCTTCAAGAGCCTTGCTGTCGTGTTAGAACGCTAGCTGGACTTGACGCAGACTGGAGCAAGCGTAGTCAATGGACAAGGATAGGGGAATAGGATTCGGACCTGCTGGGGTCTCCTCCGCTGGTTCCAGTGGGTTCTCGCTTACAAAAATTGGGTCTCACTCCACAAGAGTGGTCCCCTGAGCCTCCACGGCACTAGGGCCGTCCTCTGGGATAGCCTCAGTCGCCACCGAGTGTCCCGCAGAAGAAGTTCTGACCTCTGGAAGTGGTCCCGAAGGCCCTGCCGCCAGGTCATCAATTGCCCCCTCAGGCAGGGGGCCAGCGACTTTGTCAGGGCACCCTGGCTCAGTAGCAGGCACCTCCGCTGTCATCACTTCCGGAGCAGGGGCTACTTCTGGCTCCGGCCTGGGTTCCTCCTCCGCTGGTGGCTCGGGTGTTGGCGCCTCGACCATCATGGGTTCGAGTGCTGATGCCTCCACAACAACCGGCTCGGGCACCGAAAGGTCAACAACAACCGGCCCTGAGGCCGGAGCTTCAACCTCAACCGGCTCAGGTGCCGGAAGGTCTTCAACTGCAACCGGCTCTGCAGCTGAAGCTTCATTGGCAACTGGCTCTGAGGCCGGAGCTTCGGAGGTAGCCGGCTCAACTGCCAGGACTTCCTCAACATCCGGCTCGCTCGCCGGGACTTTAATAACCTCCGGCTCAACTGCCGGGGCTTCGACAATTTGTAGCTCTGGGGCCGGAATCACTGCTTCCTCCAGCTTAGCGGTGGAAGCTTCCAACATCTCAGCATCAAGACTCGGGGCTTCAACCTCCGGGGCAGGTGCCGCTAGCGCATCTTCTCTCCCGTGGTCCAGCGCTACCACGGGAGTCTCAGGGGATGAGTCGAGGTCCATGATTACGACAGCTGGCGTCGGTGCTGCCGCAGCTTCAGCCACCACTTGGGGTGGCACCGGGAAAGGAGTAGAAGCCTCCGCCCTCACAGCGTTAGCTGTTGTGGCTGAGGGCGAAGCCTCACTCCTCTTCTTGGGGACGCTGCAGATGATGGATGAAGAAACTTAAAAAACAGTTACTACAACAAAACAACTGTCTGAGGTAAAGATTAAAAATTACCTCGGAAGGCGTCCGTACCAGCTTGCATGAAATCTCATTCTCGGGCGTTCTGGACTGACCATGGCTGCTGCCGGCGTGGTAGCTCCGGAAGGCCCCCCGAAACTTGTTGCAGCCGCGGGCATTTCCTTAGTCGAGGCCCCCCTCGATCGGGAAGGACCTCCGGACCCAGAGACCTCAGCTGGCCCTGGTACTGGAGTCACATGCCCGGAGCTAGCACCCCGGGAAGACACTGCTGCAAGTGCAGTGGCCGCAGTTGTAGAAGACCCCCTCCGGGGAGAAGGAGCTGCTGCAGAGGGTGCAGGCCTGACGGACCTTCCGTCGGCATGCTTTAGCTTCCTCTTCCGGTTCGAGGGTTCGGCCACCGGCTCCTTGCCCTTGCCGACGACTTCGGTCCTTGGCTTTGGGGCAGAGGTGAAGCCACCTTCAGAAGCCCCAGGGATCACCACCCTGGAAGTCAATCGTCTCTCGACGACACCGAGGTCGTCAAGCACCGGCATCGCCCGCCAGAGCTCCCTGCTGAACTGTACTTCCAAGTTCAGAGGGAGGAAAGCTGGTGGCGGGGTCAAGTCATCACCCGCGACGTTGATGCCGTGCTGGAACTTCTTGAGATGAAACTCCAAGGTTGCCCCCTCCATGTTGGACTTCAACCAGGTCTTGACCCGGTCGTCGTCCATCACACTGTTGAGGGACCAAGCAAGTTTTTCTCCCTTCTTCAGCGGTGCCCACCTGTTGGCCAGTAAATTGCAAAATACCGCCTGAGGAGTTAATCCTCCCTCCACACAATGGCGGATCCTGGTCAGAGCAGGGTTGAAGGCATCCGATAGCACCGGAGCTTCACTCTAGACTGCAGTGTCGATGTTGGGGAGGCCTTCGGGCAGCTCCAGCTTCTCGTGCTCCTCCACCCGGATGACTATCCAATATTTCTTCCAATCGTCCACTTTCCAGAGGGAAACGACTGGAGGTACTTGAATGGGCACTTCTTGCGCTTCACAAAGTAGTAGAAGCCAAGGTACTCATCACTCCTTCCAATGGTATGGACGGTGAAGAAGGTCCGGAAAAGCTCAATGCAGGGGGGATGCCCACCCACATTTCACAGAGTGGACGAAGACAGACACTAGAAGAATGGAGTGGGGGCCAAGGTGGTACAGCTGCAGACCATAGAAGTCTAGCAGCATCGAGAAAAAGGAGGAAAAAGGTGGGACCAACCCCACCATGGCGTATGCAGAAAAGTACACCATCTCACCGGCATGCTCCTTCTCAAATGGGAGCTCTCCCCCGGCGCGGACCAGGTGGTTGAAGAAGTCTGGGGACCACCCCATGAGGGCCTGGACCTTCTTCAGGTCACCTTCGGTCTTCAAGCGGCTCTTGCGGAGACCCAACTCCATCGCAGCACAGCGAGCCAAGGGAGGAAAAGCAAGCACAAGTTTGGGAGTTCGAGCGCAAGTTAAAATGAGAGGCGTAAAGAACCCCAGACCGTGCGTGCTTTCCTTCTTAAGTAAGCCCCCGCAATGCTTGGATGGAAACCGCAGGGAAGCCGAAGATACTATTCAAAAATTTCACCCTGTCGATGACAAGAGGGCCCGGGACCACCCCGATGATCAAGTCGAGGTTCTTACCCAAGCGAACGGTTGTCATCATGAAAGGCGGGAAGCCCGAAGGCGGCAGCCTGACAAGGCACGCGGAACCGATACAATTTCCGTATCGGGAACCGGCGACCTTCAATTGCGTGAGATCCGCACGCCAAAGATCTCATTTGCCGCACCCGGGATATGCCACGCGGCAAGGATTTAACTCCAAAACTATCGCAAACGGCACATCTAAAGACCTTTGAAGACACAACTAAAATGTCGAAGGATGGACCCACCTCCGGCGGAATGACTTCACCCAAGGGGTCTTCCCCAGAGGTGGGCCCAGGGGGCCACTGTTGGTACCCTGGGTACCGTATACCCCTTGAGATTGCAAAGATCTCAAGGAAATGTCATCTACTTGATTTGAAGACCTTCGGAGGCCCACATGTAAGACATAACCGGACCTGTTTCCCCAACATGGTTAGTCCCAGGGTTGCCAGTGTACCTTCAAACCGGAGCTACCGCCCACAAGGGGGAAGCTCCGGGCTATGTACCATAACGGCACCCCCGGACCTAACCCCAGACCGAGGGAAGCTCCAGAACTGACACGTGTCTGGTGGCACCGGACCTATCTGTTCCCCACAGTATGCTCCAGAGCTGCCATGTGTCCAACCGTCGGATCTTCAGCCTCAAACCTCTGGTAGACTCCACAACGGCTCCAGATCTTCAAAGGGGAATCAAAGGACTTCAAGACCCGACTAAGTGTCATTAATACTATGTTAATGACACACGATCGGATGACCCTTATTACTAGTAACGGCGCTGTCAAAGCCTGTAACTCGGTCATTAAGGGTAATTGAGCGCATAAAGTGTGTATCAATATTAGTAACCACCGGGGCCACATGTCGGGCCAGGCTAACTTGTAACGGCCTGTCCTTGTACTATAAAAGGACAGGCCGACGATACATGGGGGACAGAGCTGAATCATCTTATCTGATCTGATCTGGTCTGATCGGCTCACACACGCTCTCAACTCACGTCAACTGAGTTGAGTTCATACATCCAATACAACACCAACACACTCTGTGGAGTAGGGTATTACGCTCAGGCGGCCCGAACCACGTAAATCATTGTATCTCCTGTGTCATTTTACATTTCACCTTCTTGAATCTCAGCGCACACACATCGAACTTCAAACTCCGCAAACACTTTTAGTAGTGTCGGGAGATCTGCCGGATCAAATCCACCGACAATTGTGGATTCCATGTATGTGATAGGAATAATCTTTGTCATCATGTCAAAATATCATTATATTATCATATAAACACTATAAACCCCCAATATAGTCTAATTAGTTATGACATGACCATGTTAATATAAATAAGTTATGCTATGTTCCAACATTGGTTCAATTATGTTAAGGTTAGTCATTGCCTTAGGATGGCTTGTGCTATGGATCCTAAAGTATTTACTTAATATGCTAGCATGGTGCTAGGATAGTTAAGTAGCGTTGGATGTCTCGTAGACCCACGGATTGAAGAGGTGGGAAATAGGTGGTCACATCCCTATCTGTCCTTGTAATCCTCCATGCCACAGGCTCTTTGTGGGAGTCGTCCTAGTATTGCTAGTGGTAAACCCGTGCCTGATGTGTTGAACAACTTAGCATAAGAATTCACCATTGACATGTTCATTATTATCTAACTTAGGTTATGTATATGTATACCAGAAGCATTGTAGGAGTAACTGTCTAACACTTAGCCTAATCCCTCTTTGACCCATTTATCCCTCCTAGAATAGGGTGCTCTTGTGTGTGTCACACTACCTCCACATATCTATTACCCATCCTCACAAGAACCCTGTCTAGACCAAATCTACACTCTTCATTTGATGACTGCTTTACTTCCACTTAGCCTTCCTCTGGGAAAATATAAATGACACCCTTTGGGAATACACTATAAGGGAGATTGCTACTTTGATAGTTTCTATGAGCTTGCGAATTTTTATTTGTGACGTAAGAAACATCAACAGTCGTTTTTCGGAAAGGCGGGTGTTGTGTTGCGCTTCACGTGCAACACCCGGTCGGGGTTGGGCCGCGTCATCCGGGCGCATAGAGCGTGTCTCCTTTGTTGCATAGCGTTCATTGTAGTGGTGGTTGTCTCTTGTTTTCCTAGCGTGTAGAGGGCTCTTGGTGTTCGTCCTCTCAGACTAGAGGCATGAGGGTCAGGATTCGGTCTCATCGCGCCATCAAGTCCTCCACAGCATCCCGTGTGTGGAGCCTCGGGACCCGGAGGCCCCGGCTGGGGTTGCTCCCAGGTTCCACGTTCTTCTTCAGTGTCAATCACCACTGAGCGAGCGTCCTTCTTCGCTGAGCGCTCGCAGGTGGATCCGGGTGAAACCCGATCCCCCTAATTGTTGGAGGGACAGAACTGTAAACCTGATTTCATCCAACTGTATGATCGGGGTGCGATGCTAGTGTTTTGTTGAACATTACTCCATCCATCGGCTTGAATCCCGAGCCTTTCAGGGGCCTAGGTGGCTTGTTGCTGACCTTTCAGGGGGGCTACCATGGGATCGCCAAGCTGGGACCTGTATATGTTCAATTGGGGCTACCAAGGGTATCCGCTACTCAAGATGTAGCCTCTATGAGAGGTCATCATGCTGTCATCCATCCCTCGATCTGGTTTGTCCCGAGCGGTCATTAAACCTTTGGGGGGGGCAACCTTCGAACCCGGGACAAGCATGTTCCCAACATTGATTTGGGTGCTTGCCTTCATTACCTCGGTTCGTAGTTAGGGGTCACCGGAGTCACGGGAAGCGCTCTCCGGGTTTGCAAGGCCTGGGCTCATGTCGGGTCCTACAAACAAAGGAGATAGTTAGTCGACTTTGAAAGTGCATCTAGGTTCCCCGTGGGTTTTGGATGATTGATGACGACAATTAAGTCGCTAATGAGCTCAAGTGATCTTAGCACAGGTGTGGACTCAATCGGAGACGCAAACCCTCAAAAGGAAAAGGAAGGGAACGGAGTCAACTCGAAGCGTAGAAACTAGGGTTTCTAGCGTGTTGAGTTAGACTAGCCGTAGAAATAGGAGGGTGCGTGTGTAAAGTGCATTGAGATCAAGTTTGGGAGCTCAAAGTGATTTAGAGGTCAAACCCCTTGAGAGAAAAGAGTGAATAAGTAGTCTGGCTGTAGGGCCGGACTAGTCCGTGCAGGTGGCCGGACTAGTCCGTTCCTGGCCGGCCAAGTCCGTTTCTGGCCGGACCAGAAGGGTCTGACTGAGATCGGACTAGTCCGTTTGTGGCCGGACTAGTCCGGGTAGCAGGGAGTGGGTTTTGGTACTAAGTCTCAAAACCACGGACTTGTCCGTTTGTGTCCGGACCAAGAGGTCCTGAGTGAGAACGGACTAGTCTGCCCGTGGGGCCGGACTAGTCTGGGTTGGTGTGTTGGAGGTGATTCTGTGACTATGTCTAGGAAGACCGGACTAGTCCGCCCTTGGCGCCGGACTAGTCCGTGGTCCTCAGACTAGTCCGTTTTCACACGGAGCAAAAGGCTCTGTGTGAGATCGGACTAGTCAGGTGGTGACCGGACTAGTCCGTTGTGGAAGTTACCGTTTGAATTTGAAGTTTGGCGGGTAGTGTGACGATAGCGTGTCAGCTGTCGGGGCCTGACAAGAGGTCAGTGGTCCCCTAGGCCGGACTAGTCCGCCCTTCTGCTGAAGTCAGCAGTATGGGCTTGGGACCTCTATAAATAGAGGTCCCCTGGGTTCTTTTGAAAGAGACTTGAACTGAGTTGAACCCTAGCGCTGCCACAGCCAACTTGGAGCACTCTTGAGCCTCTTTCTTGCCAACTTTCCCTCTAAAACTAATTCTTGAGTGGATTAGGGTTTAGTGTGGTGGAGAAGAGGAAGAACATCGCGCTTGTGCTCCCGGTTTGATCTCTTGCACTCATTGAGTCTTTGTGGGCTGTGTGTTGAGTGTGTTGTGCGTTGTTGATCATCTTTGTGGTGTGGGAGCCTCAGATTGTGAGAAGCCCCAACAAACTTTGTAATCGCTTTTGAGATAGTGGAGAACCAAGTTAGGCCCGTGCGGTAAACTTGGTGAGGGAAGGGTTGGTGAACCCGGTCCTTTGTGGACTCCTCAACGGGGACGTAGATTCTTGTGTAGAATCGAACCTCGGGATAAAACTCCTTGTGTCTCCGTGTTCTTCGCATTTTGCTTATCGCTTACTTTGTTCTAGGGTTGCTCGTCTTATCTTGTGCCTCACATTGCTTAATCTTGTTAAAACTTGACTCACTCTTGTGTTGATAGTTTCTAAACTTGCCTTAAATATATCCTCACTTGTAGCCTCGAGAAAATCCCCTAAAACTTGCTTGAAACACTTTTTAGGGTTCTTCACGCAGGCTGACCGGACTAGTCCGCCCCCAGACCGGACTAGTCCGCCCCCTGTGATTTAATCTCGTTTTATTAAGTCATTTGCAGGTCGATTAGCCTATTCACCCCCCTCTAGGCAACTTTCAATTGGTATCAGAGCGGGGCTCTCCACAAAGAGTCTAACAACTCGGAGAGATGGCCGGAGTGGTGTTTGAAGTGGTGTCGACCAACAACTCTCAACCGACACGTGAGGAGACAATGGCTTATCAAGACAAGACAACGGATGATGAGGAGACTCGCCAGCTCAAGGCGAAGCTCCGGGAGAAGTTGAAGATTGTTGTAGTTGAGCCGTCAAGCTCATCAAGTGGTGGCGGCGGGGTCAACTACAACCGACAAGGGTTCAACTATGAACGGCTTGCCGCCAACAACCACTACCTCTCCATCCCATTGGGGAAACCTCCTCAATTCGATGGAACCGACTACGGGATGTGGAAACACAACATGAAGATCCACCTCGTGTCACTCAATCCGGCATTGTGGCAAATTGTCATGACCGGGGTGGAGATCCTGAAGGATGAGGACAACATCACGCAAGAACAAGCCATCCTCATCCACCGCAACGCTCAAGCTGCGGGTGTGATTATCTCATCTCTCTCAAGAGATGAGTTCAACCGCGTCGATGGCCTTGAGGTGGCCAAAGACATATGGAACACCCTCAAGACGGCGCATGAAGGAAATCGGGTGGTCAAGGAGGCCAAGATCGAGCTCATCGAAGGAGAGCTTGGGAGATTCGCCATCTTGGATGGTGAATCCCCCCAAGACATGTACAACCGGTTGAAGGTGCTTATCAACAAGAGCCGATCATATGGCTGCACCATGTGGACCGACCACGAGGTTGTGAAGAGGATGATCCGGGCATTCATGCCTAGGAACGTCGCTCTTTGCTCCATTATTCGAGAAAGCCCGGGGTTCACTCAAATGACCCCGGAGGAGGTCCTTGGTAGGATCATTAACCACGAGATCATGGAGAAGGAGGCGCTCTTCTACAACGATCTTCAGAAGTTCACCGCTTCCAAGATGAAGAACGTTGCACTCAAGGCAACACCCTCTTCAAAGGAGCAAGAGGAAAGTGATGAGGAGAGCCTCGACACCGATGAGGAAGAGGCCTTCTTCATCAACAAGTTCAGGAGAATGATGAGGAGGAAGAAAGGTGGATACAACCATGAGGGCAAAGGGAAGGAAAGAGCAAGGCCCAAATCAAAAAGGTCTTGCTACAATTGTGGCGAGTATGGGCACTTCATCGCTGATTGCCCAGATGAAGAAGCGAAGAAGAAGAAGGAGGGCAAGCCTCAAGACAAGAAATTTTTCAAGAAGAAGAGGCCCTCCGGACAAGCACACTTGGGGAAGGAGTGGGACTCTAACGATGAGTCCTCCTCCGATGAAGAAGAGGAGAAGATGGCCACCATAGCCATCGAGAGGAGCTCCAAAGGAAGCAAGCTCTTCCCCAACCTCAACGACGACCACAAACCTACTTGCCTCATGGCAAAGGAGGGAAGGAGAAAGGTAACATCTCATCCCTCCTCCACATCTTCCTCGCAAGATGAATTTGATAGTGCTAGTGAAAATGAACACATGTTTAAGGACATAAGCAAAAGCACCTTGCGAAGGATGAAATTGCTTATGGATGAGATCTTTGAGAAGGAGGATCTCATCAATAGACAAGAGGACATGCTCATCCTTGAGAAGGAGAGATGTCGAGAGCTTGATGAGCTCCTTGAGCTCGAAAGAGAGAAGAGCAAGGCATTGGAACACGAACTTGCTCTAAGTAAGAAAACGTGTTCAATTCTTGAGGAGAAGACAATTGAGCTCAAGGAGGAACTTGGGAACTTGTCAAAAGTTAACAAAATCCTTGAGACTCAAGTTGAGTCTCTCAAGAAAAATGTAGCCTCTTCCTCTAAGAGCCCAACCTTCTCAAAGGCCTCATCCAATGCAACTCCGTCTTGCAAGTGCTCTAACTTAATCCTTAAGCTTAAGGATGAACTCAACTTAGTGCAAGGCAAGCAAGCACCTAAGGGTGCCATCTTTGACAAGGAGAAGGTGGCGTATGCACGAAGTGCATACACCAACACAAGACCTCCCCATGTCAAGGATGGTCTTGGCTATACTAGAGGTGGAAGGCATAACGCCAAAACCTCCAAGTATGGCAAAGACATGATTGTTTTTGTTAAGGGGAGTTCATCACCAACTAAAATTGAAAAGAACTCACCCTCTAGCGACAAATTGCCTAAATCTGAATCGCATCCTCTATTTCATGATTTTGATGCATCTTATGTGCTAAAGAGAAACAAACACGGCAAAGTGTTTGCTAGATATGTTGGGCCACTCCGCAAGAGCCCCAAGCCTTGCGTGTGGGTGCCCAAATGCCTAACTACTAACGTGAAAGGACCCAACTCAGCTTGGGTACCTAAATGGAAGGCATAAATTTGTTTTGTAGGCTTACTCCTCCGGCGGTTCGAAATGGGTGTTGGATAGTGGATGTACCAACCACGTGACCGGAGAGAGGAGCATGTTCATAGAGTATGAGGAGAATGAGGACCCAAGTGAGGGAATCTTCTTTGGGGATAATAGCCAAGGGAAAATCCTTGGCTCCGGTAAAATTGCTATCTCATCTTCGCATACTTTATCTAATGTCTTGCATGTTGATTCTCTAGACTATAATCTCCTATCCATATCACAACTATGTGATAGAGGATATAAATGTGTGTTTACTAGTGAGGGAGTGAGTGTCATTAGAGAAGGTAATGACTCGATAGCCTTTAAGGGAGTGCTCAAGGGAAATCTCTATCTTGTGGACTTCACCGCGGATAAAGCTCAACTTGACACATGCTTAATGGCAAAAGCCAACATGGGATGGCTTTGGCACAGAAGGCTAGCCCATGTTGGAATGAGAAACCTTCAAAAGCTCCTTAAGGGTGAGCATGTTCGTGGCCTAAAGGATGTAGTATTTGAAAAGGATAGGCCATGTAGTGCTTGCCAAGCGGGAAAGCAAGTAGGAGCTCAACACCCCTCTAAGAATGTCATGACGACAACTAGACCTTTGGAGTTACTCCATATGGACCTTTTCGGCCCCATTGCCTATATTAGCATTGGTGAAAGCAAGTATGGTCTAGTTATCGTTGATGATTTTTCAAGGTATACTTGGGTGTTCTTCTTGCATGATAAAAGTGAAACTCCCGGTGTCCTCAAGAAATTTCTAAGGAGAGCTCGAAATGAGTTCACCTTGAGGATAAAGGCTATAAGAAGTGACAATGGCACCGAATTCAAAAACATGGAAGTAGAAGAGTTCCTAGATGAGGAGGGCATCAAGCATGAGTTTTCCGCTCCCTATTCTCCACAACAAAATGGCATAGCCGAAAGAAAGAATAGGACGCTTATTTAGATGTCGAGGACGATGCTAGATGAGTACAAAACATCGGACCGGTTTTGGGCGGAAGCGGTTAACACCGCTTGCCATGCCGTGAACCGATTGTACCTTCATCGCCTCCTCAAGAAGACTCCTTATGAGCTTCTCATTGGTAAGAAACCCAATGTTTCTTACTTTCGGGTCTTTGGTAGCAAGTGCTATATCCTCAACAAGAAGCCTAGGACTTCGAAGTTTGCTTCAAAGTCCGATGAGGGTTTCTTGCTTGGATATGACTCAACACTCATGCGTACCGTGTGTTCAACAAATCCTCCGGAATTGTTGAAGTAGCACGTGACGTAGTGTTTGACGAGACCAATGGCTCTCAAGTGGAGCAGGTTGATCAACATGCCCTTGATCAAGAGGAACCTCCACTAGAAGCTCTAAGGAAAATGGCACTTGGAGATGTTCGCCCACAAGAACCATCTCAAAGTTCAAGTGACCATCCTCTCTATGAAGTAGGTCAAAACCCCATTGGACAAGTTGAAGATCCTCTAGATGCTCCCCAAAGTGATAATGAGAATGAAGATCAAGGGGGAGGCATGAATCAAGGGGGAGACCAAAGTGAAGAAGATGAACCAAGTAATTCAAGAGGTCAACCCCCGCATCCTCGTGTTCATCAAAGTGTTCAACGGCACCATCCCGTTGACAACATTCTAGGAGATATCACAAAAGGAGTAACAACACGCTCTCGTGTTGCAAACTTTTGTGAGCATTTCTCTTTTGTCTCATCCTTGGAACCACATAAGGTTGAAGATGCCTTAAGGGATCCGGATTGGGTAGTTGCCATGCAAGAGGAGCTCAACAACTTTGAAAGGAACAAGGTTTGGGAGCTTGTCAAGCGCCCTCAAGCTAATGTTGTTGGAACCAAGTGGGTGTTTCGCAACAAACAAGATGAGCATGGCGTGGTAACTAGGAACAAGGCACGACTTGTGGCAAAAGGATACTCACAAGTTGAAGGATTGGATTTTGATGAGACATTTGCCCCCGTAGCTAGGCTTGAGTCAATTCGGATACTATTAGCCTTTGCTACTCATCATGATTTCAAGCTCTACCAAATGGATGTTAAGAGTGCATTCCTAAATGGTCCAATCAAGGAAGAAGTTTTTGTAGAGCAACCTCCGGGATTTGAAGACCAAGACCATCCTAACCATGTGTACAAATTGCGAAAGGCCCTTTATGGCCTGAAGCAAGCTCCTAGAGCTTGGTATGAGTGCCTAAGAGACTTTCTAGTTGAGAATGGTTTTAGGATAGGAAAAGCGGATTATACCCTTTTCACAAAGCACTTCAACGAGGATCTTTTTGTGTGCCAAATATATGTGGTTGACATCATATTTGGTTCCACAAATAAGGTGTTTTGTGACGAGTTCTCCAAGATAATGACGGAGAGGTTTGAAATGTCCATGATGGGTGAGTTGAAGTTCTTTCTAGGATTTCAAGTGAAACAACTCAAAGAAGGGACGTTCATAAGTCAAACTAAGTATACTCAAGATATTCTAAGAAAGTTTGACATGGACAAAGCAAAACCCATCAAAACCCCTATGGGGACAAATGGACACCTAGACCTAAATGAGGACGGTCCAAGTGTGGATCAAAAGATATATAGGTCTATGATCGGATCACTTCTCTATCTTTGTGCATCTAGGCCCGATATCATGCTAAGTGTGTGTATGTGTGCACGCTTTCAAGCAGCACCCAAGGCTTGTCATTTGACCGCCGTTAAAAGGATCTTGAGATATCTTGTACACACCCCTACCCTAGGACTTTGGTACCCCAAAGGATCCAAGTTTAACCTCATCGGATATTCCGATGCGGACTATGCGGGGTGCAAAGTTGATAGGAAGAGCACATCGGGTATGTGCCAATTCTTAGGTCGATCTCTTGTGTCTTGGTCCTCTAAGAAGCAAAACTCTATTGCTCTCTCCACCGCCGAAGCTGAATACGTTGCAGCCGGAAGTTGTTGTGGACAACTTCTCTGGATGCGACAAACGCTTGGGGATTATGGGATTAACCTGCGTAAAATTCCACTCTTGTGTGACAACGAGAGTGCAATCAAGATAGCCCATAATCCGGTGGAACACTCTAGGACCCAACATATAGACATTCGACACCATTTCTTGCGAGATCACTCAATGAAGGGAGACATTGAGATTTCGCATGTGAGGACGGAACATCAACTTGCGGACATCTTCACCAAGCCTCTTGACGAGAAGCGTTTCTGTGAGCTAAGAAGTGAGCTCAACGTGTTGGATTCTCGGAACGTGGCTTAAACCACATCCCTCATATATTTTGAGCCACATTTCGAAAAACTCCTCTCTATGTCGATTTCTCCTCAAATTTGTTTGAGAAATCTATTTTCTTCATGAAAATGTTCATGAGTTGTTCTTTGTTGACTCATAATCATGTTTGTCATGTTTTCCTTGCTATATCTGTCCAAAAGGACTTATCTTTATGGGCAAAACCCAAATATATTGTTTTTCAGCCAAGCTGGACCGGACTAGTCTGCCCCTATGGCCGGACAAGTCCGGGTCAGACTAGTCCGCGGCTAGTCCGCACACCGGACTAGTCCGGCCTTCCACCGGACAAGTCCGGACACGGACTAGTCTGGGTCTGGTCCGCGGACCGGACTAGTCCGGCCCCTCAACCGGACTAGTCCGGCCCTTGGGGACTTAAACCCCCAGGCGGCCCGGACCCCCTCTCTCTCTCTCTCACTTGACTCTCAAGCTTCCACGCGCGCACAACCGCCCCCAAATCGGCGATTTTGCGCTCCAACCACCAAAACTCAACTCCAATCCGCGCATCGAAGTCCTTGGGAGTGAGGGATCACTTCCCCGTGCTCCATCTTCGAGATCCACGCCGATTTCGACGACTCAAGCGGATTTTTGAAGGTATTTCACCGTTCATCAAAAACTAGCCCCATTCTTGATTCTTCAAGTTTTTGATAGGAACACCTTCATTAATGTTGTTCTATACACCCTTGCGATCATAGCCTAGGAGTATTGGGCATTGGTTCACAAATTTTTCGATGAATCGATTAGGGTTAGGGTTCTTCCTGTGTAACCCGGACTAGTCCGGCCACCAGGCGGACCAGTCCGGCTGGCGGACTAGTCCGCCCCTGGGGCGGACAAGTCCGGTTTGCACAGGGCAAACCCTACTTCTAGTTGGTTCTCGAGATCTTTTCGGCAATACTTCTTCTTCCTAGGCTCATATCTTCCTCTCTCCATCCTTTGCACAGAATGTCGAACTCCGAGCGCTCTCCTCCGCGTGTCAACCTCGAGGGGCGTACCAAGGCCCAAATTGCCGAGGCTCGGACTAAGGCTGCGCTAATGGAGGCGCAGAAGGCCAAGGAGGAAAGAAATCTCAAGGCACTCGAAGCATCCAAGGTGGCTGCGAGCATCTACAATGAGGATGAAGCCATTGCCCGTGCCACGGCAGAATCACTGAATGAGCTGAGGAAGAAGAAAAGGGAGGACAGGGAGGCACACAACTCCAGGGCTGCTGAGGCCAGTGCCCCCAAGAGAAAGAAGCTCGTCACCATTGGCGAGAAGGCGAAGAGCAAGGAGCCAGCTCAAATGGAAGCTGAGCCTCGGGTTGAGCGTGACCCGAAGAAGGGAAAGGCTCCGGCTCCTGTCGAGCCAAAGAAGAAAAAGCCAGCTGTCAAGATGTCATCAAAGAAGGCAGCTGGAGGTGTTGTGATCAAAGAGAAAGGGAAAGCCACCTCCATTGGCCCCCTTGAAGTTCACACACCAGAGAGGAATCCCAATAGACAGAAGGAATTGTCTGCTAATGTATTTCATGGCAAAGGGGCTGAAAAGGCCAGGAGGCTAAGGGAAGAAAAGGTCTACAAGTTTGAGAGGAGCACGGCAGATCCCAGATTCTGGTGTGACTTCCATTGTGACTACTACCGGCTGGTCTATCAGCAGATGAAGAAGCCGGTAATAGAAGCTCAATGGGTTGACTGGGATTACATGGCCAACAAGCAACATTCTGCTTTCGACGCCGTCATCGAAGCCGCTGAGCGCCATGACCTCAAGCAGATCATGTGATTCAAGTATGACATGAACGTCGAAGTGATTCTGCAGTTCTACTCCACCATCTACTTCACCACCTCTGGTGACAGGAAAATTATTTGGATGACTCATGGTGAGCAGTACTCAGTCACCTTCGCAGAGTTTGCCAGGATTTTAGGGCTTGAGACACACATGGATCATGAGATTATAATCTCTAACCTTAAGGCCGTGGATCGTGAAGAGCTAGCATATATGTATCCAAGTCACGTTCCATTTGATGCCGGCCTCACCCGCAACATCAAGCCCTTCTACAGCATCATGAACAGAATCCTTAGACGGACGATAGCACCGAAGGACGGTGATGCTGGGGTGATTCAAGGGAACCTGAGGCACCTACTACTTCTGATCGATGGGGAAGAGAAGTTCAACCTCGTCGATTACATCTTCGACGACATCTTCAACATCTCGCATACTCCCAACCGTGCTTGCAGGTATGCCCCCTACATCATGTGCCTCATTGAGAAGGTGTCGGGTGTGACCTTTGTCAAGGACGTGTCGCATCACCCGCTTCGTCCTCAGAAGCCCCCGAATGTCCCTGTTCCCCCTCGTCGCAAGAATGCGGATCCTCCATCTCGCCCCGTGGCACCTCCGTCTCCGCCTCCGCCTCAATCAATGAGTGCCTTCTTCAAATGCTTCAAGGCGATCTTCACTTCTTGCCGGAAGCATGAGATTCGCGCTCAAAGGGCACACAAGCGTCAAGAAAAATACCTTAAGGCGGTGTGCGACAAGCTGGAGGTCCCGATGTCCTCTCCGGAGGTGAGTGATGGGGAGATCACTCCATTTCCCACATTCACCGCCGATGAGCTCGCCCAGCTCCAAGAGGATGGAAGCTCCTCTCGGGCTGCTCCCTCGGTAAGGAACTCCGACGACGACGACGACGCCGATGATCATGAGGACGACGTCGAAGATTCCGAGGCCACGGAGAGTGGAAGTGGCGAAGACGAGGACTAGTTCTTAGGTCTTAGTTTCCTCTCCTCTTTTCCTTTTTGGTGCCTTGATGCCAAAGGGGGAGAGTTAAGGGGGAGTTAATCGTTTGTGGGCGTGTTTGTGATTTGTGGACTTGTTTTGTAATATATTCTTGCTCTTGGATGTTTACATTTGTGCAAGACTTGTTAATATTGCTTAATATCAATATAATGCTATTATTGTCAATCTTTTGATTATATTGATGCTCTTTATGTCTTGTCACAATTGTTGAGCACATCACGTAGGCACCCCACCATAACGTGTGTGGGTATGAAAGAACTCCTCCACCTCTTTTACATGTTGCATACATTGAGGGGGAGTCATTCATACGCACACAAGTTATGAAAACCAAATTTAATACTCTTAATTGTTGAAGGACTTAATGTGTTGTCATCAATCACCAAAAAGGGGGAGATTGAAAGTGCATCTAGGTTCCCCGTGGGTCTTGGATGATTGATGACGACAATTAAGTCGCTAATGAGCTCAAGTGATCTTAGCACAGGTGTGGACTCAATTGGAGACGCAAACCCTCAAAAGGAAAAGGAAGGGAACGGAGTCAACTCGAAGCGTAGAAACTAGGGTTTCTAGCGTGTTGAGTTAGACTAGCCGTAGAAATAGGAGGGTGCGTGTGTAAAGTGCATTGAGATCAAGTTTGGGAGCTCAAAGTGGTTTAGAGGTCAAACCCCTTGAGAGAAAAGAGTGAATAAGTAGTCTGGCTGTAGGGCCGGACTAGTCCGTGCAGGTGGCCGGACTACTCCGTTCCTGGCCGGCCAAGTCCGTTTCTGGCCGGACCAGAAGGGTCTGACTGAGATCGGACTAGTCCGTTTGTGGCCGGACTAGTCCGTGTAGCAGGGAGTGGGTTTTGGGACTAAGTCTCAAAACCACGGACTTGTCCGTTTGTGTCCGGACCAAGAGGTCCTGAGTGAGAACGGACTAGTCCGCCCGTGGGGCCGGACTAGTCCGGGTTGGTGTGTTGGAGGTGATTCTGTGACTAAGTCTAGGAAGACCGGACTAGTCCGCCCTTGGGGCCGGACTAGTCCGTGGTCCTCAGACTAGTCCGTTTTCACACGGAGCAAAAGGCTCTGTGTGAGATCGGACTAGTCCGGTGGTGACAGGACTAGTCCGTTGTGGAATTTACCGTTTGAATTTGAAGTTTGGCGGGTAGTGTGACGATAGCGTGTCAGCTGTCGGGGCCTGACAAGAGGTCAGTGGTCCCCTAGGCCGGACTAGTCCGGGCCTGAGGCCGGACTAGTCCGCCCTTCTGCTGAAGTCAGCAGTATGGGCTTGGGACCTCTATAAATAGAGGTCCCCTGGGTTCTTTTGAAAGAGACTTGAACTGAGTTGAACCCTAGCGCCGCCACAGCCAACTTGGAGCACTCTTGAGCCTCTTTCTTGCCAACTTTCCCTCTAAAACTAATTCTTGAGTGGATTAGGGTTTAGTGTGGTGGAGAAGAGGAAGAACATCGCGCTTGTGCTCCCGGTTTGATCTCTTGCACTCATTGAGTCTTTGTGGGCTGTGTGTTGAGTGTGTTGTGCGTTGTTGATCATCTTTGTGGTGTGGGAGCCTCAGATTGTGAGAAGCCCCAACGAACTTTGTAATCGCTTTTGAGATAGTGGAGAACTAAGTTAGGCCCGTGCGGTAAACTTGGTGAGGGAAGGGTTGGTGAACCTGGTCCTTTGTGGACTCCTCAACGGGGACGTAGATTCTTGTGTAGAATCGAACCTCGGGATAAAACTCCTTGTGTCTCCGTGTTCTTCGCATTTTGCTTATCGCTTACTTTGTTCTAGGGTTGCTCGTCTTGTCTTGTGCCTCACATTGCTTAATCTTGTTAAAACTTGACTCACTCTTGTGTTGATAGTTTCTAAACTTGCCTTAAATATATCCTCACTTGTAGCCTCGAGAAAATCCCCTAAAACTTGCTTGAAAAACTTTTTAGGGTTCTTCACGCAGGCTGACCGGACTAGTCCGCCCCCAGACCGGACTAGTCCGCCCCCTGTGATTTAATCTCGTTTTATTAAGTCATTTGCCGGTCGATTAGCCTATTCACCCCCCCTCTAGGCAACTTTCAATTGGTATCAGAGCGGGGCTCTCCACAAAGAGTCTAACAACTCGGAGAGATGGCCGGAGTGGTGTTTGAAGAGGTGTCGACCAACGACTCTCAACCGACACGTGAGGAGACAATGGCTTATCAAGACAAGACAACGGATGATGAGGAGACTCGCCAGCTCAAGGCGAAGCTCCGGGAGAAGTTGAAGATTGCTGTAGTTGAGCCGTCAAGCTCATCAAGTGGTGGCGGCGGGGTCAACTACAACCGACAAGGGTTCAACTATGAACGGCTTGCCGCCAACAACCACTACCTCTCCATCCCATTGGGGAAACCTCCTCAATTCGATGGAACCGACTACGGGATGTGGAAACACAACATGAAGATCCACCTCGTGTCACTCAATCCGGCATTGTGGCAAATTGTCATGACCGGGGTGGAGATCCCGAAGGATGAGGACAACATCACGCAAGAACAAGCCATCCTCATCCACCGCAACGCTCAAGCTGCGGGTGTGATTATCTCATCTCTCTCAAGAGATGAGTTCAACCGCGTCGATGGCCTTGAGGTGGCCAAAGACATATGGAACACCCTCAAGACGGCGCATGAAGGAAATCGGGTGGTCAAGGAGGCCAAGATCGAGCTCATCGAAGGAGTGGGAGATTCGCCATCTTGGATGGTGAATCCCCCCAAGACATGTACAACCGGTTGAAGGTGCTTATCAACAAGAGCCGATCATATGGCTGCAGCAAGTGGACCGACCACGAGGTTGTGAAGAGGATGATCCGGGCATTCATGCCTAGGAACGTCGCTCTTTGCTCCATTATTCGAGAAAGCCCGGGGTTCACTCAAATGACCCCGGAGGAGGTCCTTGGTAGGATCATTAACCACGAGATCATGGAGAAGGAGGCGCTCTTCTACAACGATCTTCAGAAGTTCACCGCTTCCAAGATGAAGAACGTTGCACTCAAGGCAACACCCTCTTCAAAGGAGCAAGAGGAAAGTGATGAGGAGAGCCTCGACACCGATGAGGAAGAGGCCTTCTTCATCAACAAGTTCAGGAGAATGATGAGGAGGAAGAAAGGTGGATACAACCATGAGGGCAAAGGGAAGGAAAGAGCAAGGCCCAAATCAAAAAGGTCTTGCTACAATTGTGGCGAGTATGGGCACTTCATCGCTGATTGCCCAGATGAAGAAGCGAAGAAGAAGAAGGAGGGCAAGCCTCAAGACAAGAAATTTTTCAAGAAGAAGAGGCCCTCCAGACAAGCACACTTGGGGAAGGAGTGGGACTCTAACGATGAGTCCTCCTCCGAAGAAGAAGAGGAGAAGATGGCTACCATAGCCATCGAGAGGAGCTCCAAAGGAAGCAAGCTCTTCCCCAACCTCAACGACGACCACAAACCTACTTGCCTCATGGCAAAGGAGGGAAGGAGAAAGGTAACATCTCATCCCTCCTCCACAACTTCCTCGCAAGATGAATTTGATAGTGCTAGTGAAAATGAACACATGTTTAAGGACATAAGCAAAAGCACCTTGCGAAGGATGAAATTGCTTATGGATGAGATCTTTGAGAAGGAGGATCTCATCAATAGACAAGAGGACATGTTCATCCTTGAGAAGGAGAGATGTCGAGAGCTTGATGAGCTCCTTGAGCTCGAAAGAGAGAAGAGCAAGGCATTGGAACACGAACTTGCTCTAAGTAAGAAAACGTGTTCAATTCTTGAGGAGAAGACAATTGAGCTCAAGGAGGAACTTGGGAACTTGTCATTGGGCTCGGTGATCACCTTTGGTTGTTGTGGGACTCGACAATCACTTGCGGTTGTTGTTGGACTCAGCGATTGTTGATGGCTATTATATACCAATCTCGACTGTCAATATAACTCAAATATGTGAAAGAATAAATATTTCTTACACATCATATTTAGATTTGACATAATTCCACTCGTACTTTGAGAAATAATGCATGCAGGAGTTTTTATGCAGAACAGATAGAGGATGAGGGGAGCAATCCTTAAAAGTTCCACCCCAACCAATCATGTGACAAACATGTGGCATCACATCCATGTACCCATTCCAAGGCGTATCTGAGGGAATCCAAAGTCGATTGACATGGGGATGAAGCATGGGCCCACTTATCGATCACTAGGAGAAAGCACAGCCGATGTGGGGGGGGGGGGGGGGAAGACCAGGTCGGCTAATGCCCTAGCTTAGCCAACTCTATCCTAGCGCTAAACTCGGTCAGACAACACATGGTGCTCTCTTGTTGTGCCCTGAAAATGGTGGTGACTGATCCAGCTGAAAATTGAGCTTCAATGAAGATGGAGGAAAATTCATCTCATTGGATTTTGGATGGGACCTCGCGAATAGGTTAATTTGGTAGTTATCTCATTTTTTAGTTTCCATCCTCATTTGAATGTTCCCCCATTTGGAATTTTGCATTTTTCACAACATGTTTGCTTTTCCTTAGGTGGTTGCGAATTTTGTAGTCCCAACGTGGATTTATTTCCTTTCAATTTTGAAGAAAACATAATAAATATTGGATTTGGATAAGTTTTATTAAAAAAACAATTTTTTGAAGCGATTTTGTGGTTGATTCACCCAACAGCTCGAAATATAGCTGTCGAGGAGCCACATGCAAAAAGAGGGACAAGAGGGGGCCCACGTAAAGGGCGGTCGAGCCCTCCTGGTCGGCCGACTAAGGAGGAGTGTAATTTTGGCTCTATTTTCTCCAACGACTATATTCGTTCCTTTTATGACTGTTGTGCATGCTACACTATTTATACATGCCCGGGTGAGTGTGTTGCTTCACACTTAACCTTATTTTCACCTCCCCAACTCACTCACACACTTGCTCAAAAAATGTTTTGCTATTTTTTAGAATAATTCTCCCTATTTCAAGCTAGAAATATTTGCTTTCATCCTCATTTGCATTTCACATTTGCATTTTCAAGTTGCTTTCAACTTGACAACACATTTTGTCGGGGTTTTCTTTTGGTTTTCATTTACTTAACCCATTTCATGTTTGTTTTGTTTGTTCTTAAGTTGTGCAGCCATGAAGATCATGAATAAGTTGATTGGGAAGAGGAAAGTATCTTCATCAAGATCAAGTCATGGGAGGGACTCAAGCTCACACCTCTACTCCGAGCCTACACCAAGTCCACAGTGGAGAGGTGTGCAAGAAGACATCTTGATGGAAGAAGACGATGCTCCACTCCGCATTCTCAAGGACGACAACCTCGATTTGAGGCACAATGTTGAACGACAAGCCTACAACCTCCTCCAAGATTGTGAGTTCGCTCTCACGAAGGCTTACGATCTGACGTTACTCTCCCAAATTGGTAGGATCCTAAATTCTTTACCATTTGTCATGGAATAGGATGGGATAATTTTCCTCAAATCGATTTCAATTCCTATGAACCCTTAAAATAGGAGTTGAATGTGTTTCTCTTAGGTTTTTTCCAAAAGTACCTTTTTCTATGGAAAGAATATAGTGAACTCCTAGGCTTCCATAGGCGTTGTTTAATAGATTTAGACACTTTGCTTAAATCTAATAAACAGAGTTTTTGACAAGAATTTACTAGTGAGGTAGCATGTAGGATTCCTTCCAATGGCCACTTGCCAAATTCCACTTTACGCTTCATTCATAAATGGGTGGCTATGACTATGTTTCCTAGAGAAGATTTTAGGATTGTACGCGAAGATGAACATAGGACCCTTGATGCCATGGTTAAAAAGATTAAAATTGCTTTGTTCAAGGCTATGATGTCGTAATAGTTAGAAAACACTAAAATGGCGGGAGCAATTGAGTGCTTCATTAATTACCCGCATTGTTATGAAAGTAGGGGCTTTAGGAAATGCTTCAATTGAATATATTTCAACAAGCCACTACTTAATACATGTGTACTATCTTGTACAAGGACACACTCTCAAACATGATCTAGATGGATGTTGATATTTCCTACACACTACTAACAATTCATCTGTAGCATGGGTGCCAGATATGCTTGTTTGTAGGTTTTAATTCTCAAGTGAATGTCCGCAAGGGCACAGAAACTATCGATGTAGCATTTCCCCTTTAAAGAGTATTCCCAAAGGGTGTCATTTATATTTTCCCAAAGTAAGGTTAGATGGAAGTAAAAAAATCATCAAGTGGAAAGGCTAGGTTGATCTTGGTAGGGTTCTACCAAGGATGGGGTTAATGATAAGTTGAGGTAGTGTGACACACACAAGAGCATTCTATCCTAAGGGAATAAACGAGGTAATAGAGGAATTTGTCTAAGAGTTTGGTAGAGACCCCTCCTATGCTTCCAATGTACATATACATAGCCTAAGTTAGTTACTAATGATCATGTTAATTATGAATTCTCATGCTAAGTGGATTAACACATCGGGTACGGGTTTACCCCTAGCAACACTTGGCAACTCCCGATAAGAGCATGTGGCATAGCCGAACACAGAGGGTTACAAAGGACAGATAAGGCTGTCACCTCCTACTGCCTACCTCCTCAATATGTGGGTCTACGAGAAATTCAATGCTACTCTCTATCCAAGCACCATGCTAGTATATTAAGTAATTACCTTAAGAGCCTAGGCACAATTCATCCTAAGGAAATGAACTAAATCATCGTTGAACCAATATTAATTCATAGCATAAGTGATTCATGTTAACATAACCATATCATAGCTAATTAGACTATAGTGGAGGTTTATAGTGTTTATGATAATGTAATGAACATGGTATAGCACAATCATATATACTACTCCTATCACATACATTGAATCCAAAATCAAACAAGAAACGCTTCATCCAAGAATATGAACATATGAAGACTAAAGATAACATCTTTATTATGATTAATGTCACAAATACAAATAAGAATATGGAAGGCATACCTTTCCTAATTGGGAAGAGACTCCTTCTACTCCTCTCCTACTTGGACTATGGACTAGAAACTCTCCTCTCTACAGCCTATACTCTTCTAAACCTATGGAGAGTAGTGGATACAAAGGATGAATACTCAAGTGGTGTGTGTTGAAGTGAGGGGTGAGAGGTCCTATTTATAGCTTGGAGAAGGATCAGTTCCCGCCACCAAAAGCCGCGAATCAGTCACCCATTACCTCTTCAAGACAGGAGGAGCCTACACGTGGAGTTTGACCGAGAAAGGTGCGAGGACCTAGTCGGCTGACTAGTGGGGTCCGCAGACCTAGTCCTTGCCTGTTTTGCATTTTGCTTTCCCCAAGTGACTAATAGGTGGGTCCCATTGACTAATATTGGTGCTAAACCATTGGATGGCCTCGGATACTTCTGTTTGTGGGTCATTTGATCCATGTGGTGCCATGTGGTGTCGCTTGATTGGCTGGAATGATATTTTATAAGATCCACCCCCTTGCTTCACTTCATTTCTACATAGAATCCCTGCATGCACTACTTTCTCCAAGGACATGTGGAAATAGCTTAAATATAAAGGTGATGTGTGCAAGATATGACAATTCCTTCACATAATTGAGTTATATTGATGGGTGAAATTGGTGCATAACAGCCGTCAACAATGGATCATTAGTGTTTTCCTATCCCCACTATATAAATGAAATTCGGTTATCTAACCAAGATTTTCATTTATACAAGTGCCGACAGCTAACCATTGCTCATCAACCTTATGAACAGGTTCGTAAGAGTAATGTTTCTGGTAGGGTCACAAGAAGCTGATCAAGAAAAGCAGCCATGGAGATGCCGTCTCGATCTACTCCCGCCTATGAGTACCAAGAGGAAGTGGATCCCATGGGTGATGCACCCGGTTGGACCCAACCATAAACGTATGAGGTCGGAGGATTGTCATGGTAAGACTGGACTACCAGCGGAGGGAGATGGGATCCTTACAGCTCCAACCCAAGATCTAGTAGCTTGCCTCCATCACCGATGAGTACACATCGTTCCTTTTCGGACAGAGGTTCTCATGACCTTGGCCAAGGAATAGCGGAACATAATCAAAGGATGGGAGACCTTGAGGTCAAGACAGGCGACGTCCTCAACACACATCAAGACCACATCCAAAGTTCCCAGGACTAGCAGCAACAAATTGATGCACAATTCAACAACGTCAGCACCACGCTGCAGCAACAATAGGCCGACTTCATGGACTACTTCTATCATCAAGGGTTCAACCCTTACCACGGAGATTGACAAGAACGAGCTTGGAGGAGGACGCCCACTTGAGATATCGCGTATCACATCCCATTTCTATTCCTTTATTCTATTTCTTTCTTTCCACCACATTTGCATCTAAATAAGTAAATAATAATAATAATAATAATAATAATAATGTAGTATAGGTTAAGATAATAAAATAAAAGATGTGTGGTAAGAATATTTCTTTACTTTGCATAAGTTGAAATGATGTATAGTTGCTCTATTTTTTTTTATCTAGTCCCTTGCATACAACTTAGTATTCTCTGAGTATTGTGTTTATTGGCTTATAATAATCTTGCCTTAAAACTTGGAATTTTGGGGTAGCAAAAGCTTAGTCCAATTCTAGGTTGTTGTGAGATATGATATAGTGAAAAGAGCTGCTAATATCCTAGTTAAAAGTGAAACTTGATTTTTCTGAGAAAATCTAAAAAGGAAGTTTATCATTTGATAGAAATTGCTACCAAAGCCATATTATGATTAGAATTTGATAAACCCCATGCATATACTATTTGCCTTCACATTGAGACTAGTCAAACTAGTATAGACCTATGTGAGAATCTTTTCATGCTTTTACGATCAAGATTGCACGGGCACACACTAAACTTCTACACTAGAAGTTAGCAAAAATCCAACATACTATTCCACCATCAAAAGATACTCCATGATTTTCAAGCATAATACTCTCTTAAAAATATTTGAAAAGAAAATAGGAGTAGGAGACATGGCTACAAGATAAAGAAAAGAAAAATGCATGCTCACGTACAAGAGCATGAGAAAAAAAAGAAAGAATAAGTAGCCACATGTTATCCTCACAGTAAATAGAGTGCATACAAAGGGCCATCTTCATATTCCCCCCCCCCCCCAAGAAATATTCCATCACACTTGCAAAAATCTTGATAAAAAGTATGATTTGTTCTCTCCTAAGGCTTACTCTTTTGTCATAGCAATAAATGTGTTGCAAATATGCCTACTATTAATCCCTACCAAGGCCCACATATAAGCCTTATTTAGATGTAGGGCAAGAAAGGCACTGCCTTGGTGAGGATATAAATACCATTTCCCACATAGGATGATTGAGTGCATCATTTGAGGAACTTAAATTCAAACACCACTTAAAATTCTTCGGAGATTTGAGTGGAACTTAAACATTAGGTGATGCATGCTCACTTTGTTGTTCTATATTTCAATCACCCAAGAAAAGGATGAGGCATAAGCCCCATAATTACTAAGAAAAAGGGTGAGGTACCATAGCCAATTTATTCAATGCAAGGTAGAATATTTTGTTGTGCAGTTGGTACATTTGAAAAATAGGACATTGTAGCAACTCCTGATCAACAGCCTATGTGTTTGTTTTTTGCTTCGGGACGAGCAAAGGGTGAGCTTGGGGGAGTTTGTTGACGGCCGTTATATACCAATTGCAGCCGTCAATATAACTCAAATATGTGAAAGAATAAATATTCCTTACACACATTATATTTATATATGACATAATTCCACTTGTACTTGGATAAATAGTGCATGTAGGAGTTTTACGCATAATTAATGGAGAATGAAGGGAGCAATCCTTAAAAGTGCCACCCCAACCAAACACGCGATGACATGTGGCATAACATGGATCAATGGACCCATTCCAGGTGTATTCGGGGGAATCCAACATGATTCACATGCGAATGAAGCATGGGCCCACTTATCGGTCACCAGGAGAAAGCACGACCGAGGGGGGGGGGGGCAAGGACCAGGTCGGCCGACCCCCTAGCTCAGCCGATTCGGCCCTGGTGCCAAACTCGGTCAGCCGACGCGCGGCTCTCTCTTGTGGAGAGTGATTGACACACTCATGTATTTGTTCCTTATTTTGTTACTTTATGCTTTATGATAAAGATATTATTATTATTTATTTATTCATATACTTTGGCAAAGCATTTCTTGTTTGATTGTGGTGTCCATGTATGTGCTAGGTGTAGATGTAGTATGATCTAGTCATAATGCTCATATCATGTTATCATAAACATCATACACCACCACTATAGTCTAATTAGGTATTAATATGATTATGTTTATATGAATGAGTTAGTGATTGGTACCAACATTGGTTTCAACGATGTTTAGGTTAGTCATTGCCTTAGGAAGGTACTTGTACTGCAGCTCTTAAGTTATTTACTTAACATGTAAGCGTGGTGCTTAGATATATAAGTAGCGTTGTATGTCTCGTAGACCTATGGTTGTAGGGGTAGGCGGCAGGTGGTGACAGTCCCTCCCGTCCTTCGTAATCTGCCACGTTGGGTTGCACCCCAAAATCGAGGCAGGAATCATACTAATGTTGTTAGGGGTGAACCCGTGCCCGATGTTTTGGACCACTAAGCCCCATTATTCATCATTAGCATACTCATGTGTACACTAATAGGCTATGTATATGAATACTTAAAGCATAGTTGGAGCAGCTTCATCTCTAACTTGACCTTCATTTCTTACCCTTTAGAGTAGATTGCTTAGGTGTGTGTCACACTACCCCACAACGTCAGTTACCCATCCTACTGGATCCCTTACTGGAACATCCAACTATTTGCTTGATTTTGTTACTCTTTCCTTGCCTTCTTTTGGCATAAAATAAATAACGATACCCTAAGGAATGCTCTTGGGTGAAAAGCTACAACGGTATTTTCAGTGCACTTGCGGAATTCATCTTGCTTTGGCTTAGGTTAGCCTAGTGCCTTTGTAGAACTAGCCTTGGCTACTAGGATGAACTGTAGATGTTAAGAAATACCAACAACAATCGCCTGCAGTCATCATTGGAAGACTCAAAGGTCGGATGGAGGGCCCCCATCGCTGGATCCTGCGGGTGTGTTGATCTCCAAGTGGTCCTTTAGCCTGATCCGCCCTCGCATTCCATTCAAGGTCAGGTGGGTGTGCACTCGTGTTCGGGCGGCATAGGGATCACAGTGGCTTAGGACATGTGCAGAGGCAAGATTGTTGACATCGTAGACGTGGATTCTTGTGAAATAGGTTTATGAGTGGTTGGGAGAATGAATGATCTATTTTTTGTAAATTGCATCATTACATAGCAAGAGTTGATGAATGACATATATGGGTGGTTCCTTCCGGTTTAAAAGTATGTACATAGACATTGTCAGCTCGTGGCCCCCGCATGATGCAGGACAAGCGGTTCAACCTGCTCATCACGCCGCGTTCGGGGGGGGGGGGGGGGGGCTAGTCGTTTGGTCCTTGTTTTCCCAGGCTTCCAGTCTCAGTGCATCTAGCCTTTCATCGACTGGTGGCTTTCAATCATCGTAGTGCGAGCGGCTCGTTCTAGCGTTGTGCTTCGAGAGGTGAGCTACTCGACGTGGGTTTCTCGGTCCTTCACTTTGGCCTCCCTACCGGTCGGCAGCCTCGGCTACCATGGGGCAAGCATTTTGGCTCGCCTACCGTGTCGTGGCCGTGGTTCGGGTCTTAGTACTGAGCTTCGTAGCTAGCTACAAGTATGTCCAGACGAGCTTCTTGACACTGGCAAAGGGCTCGACAGCGCATGAGGCTCTGAGCTTGCAGGCACTGCGATAAGTTAGCCTCGCTCGAGGCGAGCGGCATTAGCCATTGTAATGGCTGTTGCAGATGGAGGGCGAGCGATGGCCGCGCGGGTGATCGTCCTTCATCTGCCCTCGCCAGGTTGGAGATGATAGGGTGGGCTGTCTTGTGGTTGTTGCTCCTTGCTCATAAGCTAGCTTGGCAGGAGGACGCGGCTTGAAGGTCTGGCTTGCGGTCGGTGCTCCTTCATCTTCCTTCCCCAAGTTGGAGATGGAGGGGTAGACCGTCTTGCAGTTGTTTGACACTGATCAGTGCCCTATCTACCAAATTGCATGAGCGGTGGATCCGCTCAACTTTGGAGTGGGGGGTAGCCGATTGACCACAATTCCGCATCGACAAGAGGTGCCTCATCTCCCAGGCCGCACCGTCGGTTGGTGCATTTAAGCCAAGGAGAGAGGAACCCCGTTCACCATGTATTGGCGCTTAGAGCGTCCTATACCAAATCGCTTGAGCAGTTATTTGCTACACACGCAGTGTGTTGGCGCTAGTGTCTGACAATTTATGCTTGGAGCGATCTCCTCGTGGGGGCTGGGGCTAGATTTGGCAGCATTGCTACACCAGTCAGCACATGGGGAGCGGCTTCTGGGCGAGGACGGTGTCCGGGGCTTGTGGGAATGTGGGGCTAAGGCACCAATACCATTGTTCGGCCTGAGGGTGCTTGGAGGTGAGCTTTGGGACGGGGATGAAGGCTGGGGCACAGATGTCGGCATTCGTCCTGTCGGCACTCGGTGATGTTGTCGAGCTGGGGATGAGCGAGAACGTGCAACAGTCCCACTACCTGGCACACCAATTGTAGGCATGTGGATTGTCGATGAGTACCGATTGTGCGTGCATTCTGCCTCAAGGCGGCCTACAGGGGATATATACTGGTATGGGCAAGGTGCCCTACATCCAGTTCCAAGGTCGCTGCTTTTCATAATTAATGGCAGGGGATTTACATGAGTGAGTAGAGGTCCTGTTCTCTAATGGAGTGGATGATTCCCTCTTATTTCTTCTCTGTTGGTGTCTCTCCCTTTTATGGGCGAGTGAAAGACCCTCTAGGCGGGGCTACTTCCAGCCTTCCTCATGTGGGAGGCGGGTTATTAAAGATTCGTTCCTATTAGTTCTTGCCTCAGGGTGGGGTTGCACTATGACGCTCATCAGTGTCACGCCTGCACCGTCTCGTCGTGTCACATCTTCTATCAGCCCTCCATTGCCCAGGGTGGCGTGTTGTCTCAGCGAGATGGGACAAACATGCAGAGAGTTGACAGCTGCAGTGGCTCAGTCTTCCACGCAAAGACCCTTGGGGCACGCTCCAGCCCCCATAGTGGGGCCCACGGCTGAGTGGGGCCATAGGTGCCCTGCTGTGCGGGGAGTCAAGGGCCCAGCCCTTTCGTCCACTTTTGTCGTTCGCAATGTAGAACCTACGCTATAGGGCTCGGTTTTGCTCCCTTTAGGCGACCGTGATCAGCCGACCCAGACATGGGCTTTGGCCAGCATGGTTCCAGGACCCCGACACATATGATATTTGAATTTTATAAACCCCATGAATATGATATTTGTTTTCACAATTATCCTAGTCAAATTAGTATAGACCTATGTGAGAATTTTGTCATACTTCCATGATCACATACGCGCACGTGCTAAACTTCTACATGGAAGTTAACAATTTTTCCATGATTCCATTTTCCATCTCCAAAAAGATACTTCATATATTCCACTAAAAACACTCTTCAGTTTTATTTGGAAGGAAAGGGAGTAAAGGAATGTCTACAAAAAAAAGCGAAAAAAATAAAGAACGCTCTATGGGAATGAGCATGAGAAAAAAAGAGAGAGAAAAAGTAGCGATGTTTCATCCCTACAATGAAGAGAGTGCATACAAAGAGTCATCTTCCATCCTCACATAAATTTCAGCACACTTGCGCAATCTTGATCTAGAGGTATGATTTGTTTTCCCCCAAGGCTTACTTTTTCGACTTAGCAATATATGTGTTGCAAACATGCCAACTCTTGTTCCCTACCAAGATCCACAAAAAGCCTTATTTAGATATAGGACAAGAAGAACGCATTACCTTGTGAGGAAAAACCGACTTACGCAAAGCAGTGATTGAGAGTATCATTTGAGGAACTTAAGCCTAATTTTGAGAATCATTTAAAATTCTTCGGGATTTGAGTGGAACTTAAATATTATGAATAATGCACGCTTTGTGAACTGTTATATCTTTCAACAACCCAAGGAGAGGAGAAGGCAAAAGCCCCATGAGAACTAAGGTAAAGGGTGAGTACCATTGCCAATTTATTTAATACAAGGTAGAATGTTTAATCGTGCATTTGGTACTATCGAAGCATACGACACAGTAGCAACTTCCGATCGACAACCTAAGTCTTTCACTTCGCTTCGGTACGAGCAAGTGATAAGCTTGGGGGAGTTTGTTGACGGTCGTTGAGTACCACTTTAGAACGTCAATATAACTCATAATCATGGATGACTAAACATTTCTTATAACCATGTCCTTTAGAAATAATATATTTCCACTTGTACTTGGAGAAAATGGTGCATGAAGCAATTTTATACAGAATTGGGGTGAATCCAAGGGAGGGATCCTGAAAAATACTTTTCTAGCCAATCAGATTTTGACATGTGGCAGCACACGGATCAAATGGCCCACCTACAAGAGTATCCAAGGGAATCCAACATCGTAGCTGTAAAATCCCTGTTTTTCCTTAATATAAAGTTCAGTTACCCGTTTGTTATCAACCATTGTGGAGATCAATTATGATTGTACACATGAACTTGATATCATCAAAAATCTTTCTTTCACTCCTACTTAAATTTTATTAACATAAGGGATGGACTTCAACAATGACCCTAAGGTAATTCAAGTGACCTTTCTCCAAATTTTCGAATTTATTGAATGGAAATTTGCTAGGGCAAAACACTATGCAGTACTAAATTTATTCAAATTAATTTGAATATAGCACTGTACATTTAGGCCCCGTCAAAATATTCAAATCTGGGGCTATAAATTGTTCCATGGCCTCATAATATTCCAAATAGCCTTCCTGCAAAGTTTCAATAATTTTGAATTCCATTTGCTATTTTATTTGAGACGTTTAGCAAATTCAAGACAAATTCAAATTTGAATTTGAAATTTAACTGAAACTTGTTCAAATTGGAAATCCAATTTCAGAATCTGAACCTACACCATTGGTTTGGCCTCTCCACAAAAATCTAAGATTTTTGGATCAAGTTTGGTAAGAGAATTTAAGTTGCAGAGAAGGGATGAGGATAAGAACAGTGGGACCCACTAGTCAGGGAGACGTTTACCTTGAGTGCTCTGTTCTGACTCCCCGCTGTTCGACGCCCGGTGCGGCAAACAGCTCACCGTCGGCAAGCAGCTGCGTGGAACCCCAGTTGCGTGTTCCCACTCCACTGTCCTCCTCCTTATCTTCACATCTCTGGCCGAAGGGAAAGGCACCAGCTCTTTCGTCGCTCCCGAGCGCATACCACAGCCGCCTCCCTGCGCGCCCGGCGAGCTCGAAGTCTTGCCGAATCCTGTCGTCCTCCCATCAGCAAATTGGTATATAAGCCTTCCTTCTACCTTCTGAATCTTTTAGTTCCTTGTTTTGTCGGCTACAAGGCGGCATTTTTGCAGTTTTACCGGCGCCACTGTCCAGCCGCCGTGAGGACGCTACTGCCTCCCTGTCGCGCCGACGCCACAGCCCCTCTCTCGAGCTGCTCTCAGAAGCAACTAGGATCGACAAGACATGACCTTTCTCATGGTACCAACCATTTTTTGTTCCATTCCGTATTGTGCAAATAATACGAGTTTTGCTTTCGGCCGTAGCCCACGAACTAGCTCACTTCTAGGTTCGATTCCAATTCTACGTGTAATGATTCTTCAATCCATTTAAGGATTTTATCCATACCTTCTAGCGCATCCCTCTGCCAAGAATCAGTGGACGCAATCGAGTAGAGTCTGAGATATTCAAGTTTTCCCCACCGCCAATGGAAATCCATCGGTCCGCCGTCAAAGTCGACTTTGCTGGCGATGTCACCGCTTTCTAACCTCCAAATCTTCATCCTCGTGCTTCCAGAAACGTTTCTAGCCTTTTCCCGAGCCTTTTGCACCATCCCCGAGCAAATTCCAGCAATCGCCAAAACCCTAGCTCCGCCGCCGCCGTCAAGCCGCCATCTCCGGCCGTCACCGCCGCAATTGGACCTCACCATCGTGTCCTGCGGTCGATTTTATGGCTAGGTGGTCAGGGCCGAGTCGAGCAGAGGTCGACGCAACCATCGCGGCGAGCTCGCCGGCGCAGCGGCGCCGCGGCCGAGCGGCGCGTCGCAAGGTAGACAAAAGCCTCGCAGGTCCCACAGGTCAGTGACTGATTCCCTCATGCGGGATCAGCTGCGGCTCCAGATCGGGTGTGGCTGCGCGGGTTAACCGTGTGGCCCTCGGTGTGGCCCAGCCCTGATTGATTGATTTTAAACCAGTGGGCCCAGCTGCTTTATTCAAATTTTCCCATTTTAAAATAATTCCAGGATTCCATCAAACTTCTAAAATTCATTACTCCCAGTAGAATTGCTCAAAAAATTCCATGTAAATTCTGGAAGACTCATCTAAATCTCAACTTTGCAGTGGTGCAATTTGTTGGGCATGAAACTTCCAGGATGTTTATAATTAATTCCTTGGATCTAACTGCTTGGGAAATTAATTACTATTGTTCTGTTAATTGGAAAATTCCCAATTTTGGTCAGAACACACTTAATAATACATTTGATATCTAGTAAAGATTTAAAGTTCATTGGATTTCATTTACTGGGTTGATCAGTGTTCCAAATCTCTATTTAATTGAAAAATAGGGAAAAATACAGAAAACATTTCAGAAATTCTCCCAAACTTGTAAAATCAATTTGTCCCTGTAGGAAGCTTATAAAATTGGATAAAAATTTTCCTAGAACCAGTGAGACCCCCTCTACATGGTACAACCACTGGTAGCCATTATAGACCTCCAGAATTTCATCCAAAATTCAGAGAAGGTTATTTCTTACAATAATTTTTAGAGACAACAAACTTCCTTGATCATCTCCTGTTATTTCCAAGAGTCTCCATTATAGTCCCTATATCTACAATAAAAGTCCCAATGCCAAATAACATCCTTATCTTATTTTGATCACATGATATTAGCTTGTGACCTTAAACATATTAATTATTTTCAAAGTCATTCATATATAGTATATGCATATCGTGTAGTAACTCAAATCAAGGAGCAGTCGAAAACCTTGGAAGTCCAGCTGCCGCAGACTAACATAGACTCGGACTCATTTTCAGGCAAGCCCCGGTTTGCATTTAAATTTCTTACAGTGTCTTTGCAGTTTTTATTCACCTTACGTCTTCAGATGGTTGTACATTACGTTTAAGGTGTTTGACATCCACTTGCATGGCCCACAAATCCCATGCAGTCTTGAGTAGGTCTAAAACCCAACGAGTAGAAGCTGGCATGCTTATATTCATAGGGATCCGGTAGAAGTTGAGTAGTTGGAATCTACTCGCGAGATAGGATTTTATCACAAAGAATGAATTGGATCAAGAAATGGTTTATAAATATGAAATTTATACCGAGCAGTGGGTAGGATGCAGCGAGACGTGGTCTCTACGTAGCCCAGCTTGTGTTGATTAAGGCCCTTGCCGTGTGCGGTCCTGCTGGACAATCTTGAATTGTACCGGCGACATACTGGAGAAATGGGCTCCAGTAAACTGACGTAGGTTGATACTGGTTTGTCGAAGCATTCCGTTCTGTTTTATAGGCATGGGTTGAGGGAAGCAAGGTGTAAATCAGCTGGTGGGCACGTCAGAGTACGCCCCACACAGTGACCTCCTGCTCGTGACGGATCGACTGGTTTGGCATTCGAGTGCTGGGTGAAAGGTGGCCGTATATGACTAGTACTGAAGTGTTATGTAGGTACTGCTATATGTACTCGTTGGCGCTTCCGAAAGTTCGTATGTATCGTGTTATCCAGGTGTGTCCTGATTGCAATCACCGTCCCTCGTGGTAATAGAGTACCACTTGTTTACTGTGTCGTGACGTAGTAAATATTAGAGAAGTTAGGAGAATACCATGTATTAAATTATAATTATTTTGGAATTTTGATTGCTATCCAATATGATCACTAAAGTTACATTCATTTAACTGGTAAGCTGCTGATAATAACTTGAAAGCTAAGGATCCACATGTAGGCGAGTCCTTTACTGCTTTACCTTATCTATGCTTAGTAGTCACCCTGCATATGTCTAGTGAGACGGGATAGTCTCTCTGAGCCTTAAGCTCACGTTTGCGGTTAACAAGTTTTTGCAGATTATACAACTGATGATGGGTTCGACGATGAGGCTGCACCCCCTACAGGGTTTACAGCCAAGTGGGTGCCCTGTACGCCGCCGTAAGTTTGGTGTTGCTAGTGCGAAGCATCCAGGACATGGATGACTTTGATTTTACATAGCTAGTGCCGAGAGCGTAGCTATGATGTATAGGTTACTTTCCATCCACTTAGTATTATAAAACTTCCACTGTGTTTATAAATAAAGACTTGGTATTGTATTTTGTTCTTGTTCTTCTCTTGTATACTGTTGGGTGTCGCATCGCACGACACCACTCGATGAGATCCTTGGATTTCGGGATTCCGGTCCCACAGCATGGTATCAAAGCCTCATTGGGAACAGTGTGCTTGAAAAGAGCATATTTTCAAAAACTTAGGATTATATGAGTGAGGAATTAGCTATATGCCCATATAAGGAGTATTATTAGTATAAGTTATAAAGGTGGTAAACTAACTTATGTGTTATCGTTTCTGTAATGACGCTCCAACGTCAGGTAAGAGGTAAGGTACACCACCGCAAGTGGATCAATTGCAGTAAGCTTCCAATACGAGAGGTAGCATGGAAATTATTCCGTGGCTTTGCACAGAAGAGTCAATATGAGTCTGTGAAGCTTTTCATGTTTCTGAGAACATATGGCACGCGGTACCCCAGTGTGAGACAAAATTAGTGGGAGCCCCCATCGGGTGGTGGATAACCCGATAGTATGCATCTATAGAACTATTCATGTTCTATGGGAGCATGCGAAACACGTATGCCCGAGCGTGTATAAGCTGGTTCGTTCGGGAGTCTTTGCTGTACAGAGGTAGTACAACCATGTACCTCGAGACATGACATCGCTCGAGGGCAACTCACACCAGAGTATTATGCATTTACTTCCATATATATTATTGTGACTGCCAGTTCTGTTTCCCTGTGCCGCCCATGAGGTGTGAAGGTGTGAAAGGGGATTATTTGTCTTCTGTAGCACTAACCACGGTAGCGACCCGTGTAGAACACATTTGCGAGTGAATGATACTAGGGCCACCTATAAACGTATCCAGATATACCGGTTAAAACTTTCTTTGGTGAGGTACATAGTACCGTCAGTATCAAATTTGATACTTGACCGTCCCCAATGACAGAATGGATGCATTACATTTTGGAAAGTCCACTATCTGATGCGGGTAGGCTTGGACTCCGCAAAATGAGTTTCGACTCGTCAATGGGTTAAAACCAAGATTCTTGATTTCTGGCTGATGTTTGCTCAACATCGCTGGACTATGTTCTTGGTTAAACATAGGGGTATGCTAAATGGATGGAAAGCTCTTGAAGACCTCTACAACTTTTATGTTGACCATCAAGGCAGAAAAGCTTGATAATCTGTTGAAATTTGGAGTATACTTCAACTGCCCCAGATGACCATACCATTGTACCAGTCTGTGTATTTTTCCCATAACTCACTGCAGAAAAATCTTCTGCCTAATTGTGATACATATCCGAAAAGGATAGAAGGATATTTAAAGATTTGTTCTTCAATGTTTTTCCTGATTCGAATTTGAGTCAATTCAAATTTCGAGTTCAAAACAGTGAACTGCAGGGCTGCTGTTGAAAAACAGTCAGTTCATCTGTTTAGTTTGGAAAGTTATAGCTCTTAATCCACAATAGTGACATGGTCACGTATATACATTTCCGTAAATCTTAGGAAGTCCTTTATCGACTTTATATTGAACTCATGACCTGAATCTTGGTGTAACTGTGTTTAAATCCTATTGTCGCAAACTTGGTTCTGGCAGACCAGAACTTGAAACAGTTTGCGCATAGTTTAGAATTTGCATGCTATAACCCTCTAACAAATGTTTCAAGGCTGAACTCTTTTACTTCTGGATTGTTAACTTGATTTTATACAATGTTTATTTGTTCATTACCTCAATATATTGTTATGATATACCTGTATAAATTGTGGAAATAACCACATATACAGGGGAGGTTTTGTCAAAATTTCCAGAAAACTTGGATCAGCTTTAAACCTGTATAGACTCTACTTACTAGCTCACCTGGAGCTGTATGAGTACAATCTGGAAAGTTTGTAAAGTGTACTACAACTTTTGTATTCAACCCGACGTCTGGTTCTGAGAGTTCCTGTATGAAAATTTTGAATTTATACCGGATAGTCAGCTGGAACAGACTGTGATTACTAATCCAGCTTTAAATTTTCCTTGAACTATTGGAAGTTGGAAACATTTTCATTGTTCAAGTATCCTTTCCACGGATGTCAGATTTGATGGTATACTTCCCGAACAGACGGGTGTTCGTGACGTTTGGTCATCAAAAAGGTTTTCCAGAGTTGTTAATAGCGCTGCTTCAACGGTTCGGGTATCGCGACATACCGAGCTATTGGGGCAGGGAATTTGATGACGGAGGTGTGACAAGATGCACTATCTATGTCGATGTGCCTGCTGGTCCATCATATATTTGATGGGCTCCTTTCTCCATCCAGGTGAAAGGGAATCAGTTGGAAGACACGTGGTGTTTTGCCACGAGTGTTGCTATTACGAGATTTTCCAAGCTTCATTATTGTCATATGGTGGGCCCCACGTTCGCGCTCTTTCAAGTCGACGGTAGAGCTGGTGATGAGTGGGCAAGTTGAATGAGTGCAGATTATGGCATTCACGGAGAGGTACCCAAGATAATCTTGGCGTTATATGCAGTATCCTCGTGTCAAGTAAGCTTTACACAACATGCTAGAATTGGAGGGTTGATGGGTGATCTGAAACAAGCTTTGATTCGACGAGATCATTTTGAGTGGGTCAATGACTCACTAGAAAACTATAAGATGTTTCTTCTACAGGATAATGTGCAATAATTTGTTGCCACGACATCATCGAGGGCTGGTGAGGAAGCAGCTCCGGCTCCAGCACCAGCACTTGGCACCAAATCCTGAGGACGAGGATGAAGAAGATCCTGAGATACTCCAGTACACCGAAGAGGGTGTATCAGAATAGGATGGGGCAGCACTCCTGCCATCAAGGGGCCACATATAGTTAGTAGTTGCTCGTGTTTATTTTTTGGCCATGTTCGTGTCATATTAAAAATAGTAGTGGGTGTGTATAAGATGACAAGGTGTGTATGACATCTCATGGGGACCATGTATAGTAGAGATGCACTTCCGTTGTGGGAGTCCATCATTTTGGAGTTCACTACTGTATACTTGGTCATGAGATAATATATTTTGTATAAAGTTTGTGCTTTATCAATATATGTGGATGCTATGCACTTATATCCTTGCCAATATTCGCACTACTGTAATATGAAATGGATGGAAGAAAAACAAACATATTGCTTATTTTTACATCATATGGATGCAACATGGTGCATACGTGTTCGATGTCTGAGATGGGAGGCTCAAGCCGTGGTCGTGAGGACGAAACTCCGACCCGAGAGCAAGCTGGAACACCGCAGCAACAAGTTCCACCACCACCACCTCCTGAACTTCTGAGGAGTCTCGCGGAGGTTCTCTCCGCAGTGCTCGGTTCACGTGACGAGCAAAATGAGTTGCTACGGACCTTGGCTGAACATTCGTCCCGTCAAGGGGGGGCGACCAGGTGAGTCCACAACAGCCATATCCGAGTTCATACTCAGACTTCATGTCAGCGCACCCGCCTGTCTTCATGGAGGCTGATGAACTGTTGGAGGCGTACAACTGGCTCTTTTGCATAGAAGGAAAGTTCGATTTACTATGATTAACCAAATAGCAGAAGACCCTGTTCGCGGCACAATAGTTACAGGGTTCTGCCGGGGTGTGGTGGGCGAATTATCTCACCGCACGACTAGCAGACTATGTCATGAGCTAGGATGAGTTCTGGGAGGCGTTCTGCGCCTATCATATACCTCCCAGGACCATGAGGAGGAAGCTTCAAGAGTTCTTGGAGCCGAAGCAAGGAGGAAGGGGTGCTTATGAGTACTCCAAGACCTTCAACCACTTGCCCCAATATGCTCAGGACCAAGTGAGTATTGAAGATAGGAAGCATGAGTGCTTCTACCGGTGTCTGAACCCCAAGATAGAGGAAAACCTTGCCTTGTTCAATCGAGGAAACTTCAAAGACTTTCTCACTGCCGCGATCATAAAGGAGGACGCTACTAGGGAACTGTCCTCAGACAAGAAGCAGAGGAGTGCTCCGCAGGGCAGCGGAGGTGGTGCTCATTAGAAGTAGCGAATGTTGTATCGATCACCATCCGACCAGAGGTGGCAGTCGCCATCGCGACCACCAGTGTTTCGTGGTCGCTAGTTCAACAACACTGGTTTTCGTCCGCAGCAGCAACAGGGGATGATTCCGTGTGCACCTCCACCTCCAACGCATGCACCAGGATTTCGTCCTCCCATTCGTGCCGGTCAGACCCTGTACACGTGTTTCATGTGTGGTCTTATGTGGCACTTCAACATGGACTACACGCAGAGCAGGGGACAGTCATCATACCAGGGGGCAAACCAGCCCCGCAACCAGCCCAAGAAGCCAGCCACCAGAACCGGCAATGTCCATCACCTCGCCATCGAAGATGTTCCGGAATGCGCACCCGTGCTCATGGGTGTGTTCTCTCTCCTTGGTCATCCCGTAGTCATCCTTTTTGACTACGGTGCTTCCCACAACTTTATTAGCAAGTATTATGTCATTCAATATCAGTTGCCTATCATTCCCAGAAAAACCCCATATATGATTAGTTCTCCGAGTGGGAAAGTAGTAGCAGGTGAGATGGTCCATAGGGTACCTCTTAATCTGGGTGGGAACATATACCCTATCTCTCTCATTATACTGGAGCATCAGAAGTTAGATGTCATCTTAGGGTTGGCATGGTTGCAATACAATTGTGCTATTCTTGACATCGTTCCTCGGAGGATATATTTGAATTCTCCACTTCACCCTCCCCAAGCTATCATTCTTGAGGATATAATCCGAGTGACTCCAACTGTTTACAACACCGAGGCCATTAAACTTGAGGACATTCCGGTTGTACGTGAGTATCCTGACGTATTTCCCGAAGATCTTCTTGGTATGCCACCATAAAGAGATGTCGAGTTTAAGATTGAACTTGTACCGGGAACGTTGCCCATCTCAAGGAAGCCATATAAGGTGGCACCTAAGGAACTTGCAGAACGGAAGGAACAACTGAAGGAACTTATGGACAAGGGTTTCATTCGTCCAAGTTCATCACCTTGGAGTTGTTCTACATTGTTCGTGGAGAAGAAGGATCAGACATTGAGACTATGTGTGGACTATCGTCCACTCAATGTTGTCACGAACAAGAATAAGTATTCACTATCATGCATCGATATTCTGTTAAATCAATTGGTGGGTGCTAAGGTATTCTCGAAGTTGAATCTTCATTCTGGATATCATCAAATCAGGATTCGACCAGAGGATATACCTAAGATGGCACTCTCGACAAGGTATGGATTATATAAGTACCTTGTCATGTCCTTTGGATTGACCAATGCACCGGCTCATTTCATGTATCTCATGAATTTAGTGTTCATGCCAGAATTGGACAAGTTTGTCGTGGTCTTCATCGATGACATCCTTGTGTATTCAAAATCCAAAGAAGAACATGCTCAACACTTGCGTGTCGTGCTTCAACGATTGTGAGGCCACAAGCTGTATGCTAAATTTAGAAAAGGTGAGTTATGGATCGGCCAAGTGCCATTTCTAGGGCACATCATCTCTGGTGAGGGGATTGCAGTTGATCCAAGCAAGATTAAGCAAGTATTCAAATGGGAGTCTCCAAAGTTTGTACATGAAGTTCGAAGTTTCCTGGGTTTAGCAGGATATTACTGTAGGTTCATTCCAAGTTTCTCCAAGATAGCTAAACCAATGACAGAACTTCTGAAGAAAGGGAATAAGTATGTATGGATGAAGGAATGTGAGGAATGTTTTCAAGCATTAGTGAAACACCTCACAACAGCACTAGTATTAGCCCAACCAGACACAACCTAGTCATTTGATGTTTATTATGATGCATCTGAGATTGGTTTGGGTTGTGTATTGATGCAAGACAGAAGGGTGATCGCTTATGGATCACGGTAACTTCGAAACCATGAGCAGCATTATCCGACTCATGATATTGAGCTCGCTGCCGTGGTACTTGCATTGAAGATGTGGAGACATTATTTATTGGGCAACCTAGTGCATCTCTACACCAATCAAAAAATCTTGAAGTACATCTTCACCCAGAAGGACTTGAATATGCGGCAGCGAAGATGGTTGGCATTGATCAAAGACTATGAGATTGAGATCCACTACCATCATGGCAAACCAATGTAGTTGCAGATGCACTGAGTCGCAAGTCCCATGTCAATAATCTTTCCATCACCTCGATGGAAGAAGAAGGGACGAGTCTCTACTTGGTTCCATATGGAGCGCTCTACAATCTAGCTCTCATTCCTACCATAAGGGAAGATATTGTAGAGGTTCAGAGGGAAGAAAGGTGCATGTTGCACATTCGCCAAATAATGAAGAAGGTGGAGATGAAGTGTTTCCGATGTGATGATGATGGTACCATCTGGTTCGTCTGCATCGTGGTGCACCGCAATGTGGAACTTTGGAAGAAAATATTGGACAAAGCTCATTTGTCCAAGTATTCTATTCATCTGGGAAGTAACAAAATATACCAAGACTTGAAGAAGAAATTTTGGTGGACTCGGATGAAGAGGGAGATAGCGAAGTACGTAACCGAGTGTGATACGTGTCGGCTGGTGAAAGCCGACCACCTAAAGACAACCGATCAGCTTCAATCTTTGAGCATACCGGCCTAGAAATAGGAGGACATCAGCATGGATTTCATTGTTGGATTACCTCTCACCTTTCGCAAGCATGACTCGATTTGGGTGATAGTCGACCGACTCACCAAGTCGTCTCACTTTAGTCCAGTTAATGTCAATTATGTGGCACGACAATATGCCGAGTTTTATATTGCCAGGATCTTGTGCCTACAAGGAGTACCCGACACTATCATATCAGATCGTGGAACCTTATTTGTTGCTCAATTTTGGGTGCAGCTCCACGCATGTCTGGGTACCAAGTTGATTTGAAGCTCATCTTCCATCCTCAGACTGATGGTCAAATGGGGTGAGTAAACCAATGCTAGAGGATATGCTCCGCGCCTGTGCCATCCACCATGGTAAGAATTGGGATGATCATCTACCATTGGCAGAGTTCTCATACAACAATGGTTATCAGGCTAGCATCCAGATGGCACCGTATGAAGCTCTTTATGGCTGGAAGTGCCGCACACCTTTGAACTAGTGTGAATCCAGTGAACGAGTGAGATATGGTATTGATTTGGTGAATGAAGCCGAAGAACGAATACGAGTTATTCAAGCCAACCTCAAAGCTGCTCAGTCTCGTCACAAAAGCTATGCGAACAAATGATGTCGACCTCTTTACTTCGATGTTAGGGATCATGATTATCTTCGTGTTTCCCTAGTGAAAGGTATTTATCGCTTCGGAGTAAAAGGCAAGCTAGCTCCATGCTTCATTGGGCCGTTTGCAGTAATTGAACAATGCAAACTTGTGGACTATCGGCTAGAGCTGCCAGCGTCGCTTTCAGGGGTCCACAATGTGTTTCACATTTTGCAGTTGCGAAAATGTCTCAAGGCTCCAACTGACGTCCGTATGGAGGATTTGGAAGCACTCTAACAAGATCTTACTTACTCTGAGCATCCAACCCAAATAATCGATGAGAAGACTCGCACCATAAGAAGTCGCACCCTGCATTTCTACAAGGTCTTGTGGGGCAACCACACCTCTGAAGAAGCAACGTGGGAAAGCGAGGAATACATTAGAACAAACTATTCAGACTTGTTAGCGGCATATGTTCATTAGATCTTTTTCTTTTATCCTTCCTATTGTAGTCTCGAGATGATATTCTTTTATGGGGGGGGTGTAAAATCCCTGTTTTTCCTTAATATAAAGTTCAGTTACCCGTTTTTATCAACCATTGTGGAGATCAATTATGATTGTACACATGAACTTGATGTCATCAAAAATCTTTCTTTCACTCCTAGTCGAATTTTATTAACATAAGGGATAGACTTCACCAATGACCCTAGGATAATTCAACTGACCTTTCTAAAATTTTTTGAAATTTATTGAATGGAAATTTGCTAGGGCAAAACACTATGCAGTTTTTAAATATATTAAAATTAATTTGAATATAGCACTGTACATTTAGGCCCTGTCATAATATTCAAATCTGGGGCTACACATTTTCCCATGGCCCCATAATATTCTAAATAGCCTTCCTGCTAAGTTTCAAGAATTTTGAATTCCATTTGCTATTTTATTTGAGACGTTTAGCAAATTCAAGACAAATTCAAATTTGAATTTGAAATTTAACTAAAACTTGTTCATATTTGAAATCCAATTTCAGAATATGAACCTACACCATTGATTTGGCTTCTCCACAAAAATCTAATATTTTTGGATCAAGTTTGGTAAGGGAATTTAAATTGCAGAGAAGGGATGAGGATAAGAACGGTGGGACCCACCAGTCAGGGAGACGTTTACCGTGAGTGCTCTGTTCTAACTCCCTGTCGTTCGATGTCCGGTGCGACAAACAGAGTTGCTTGTTCCCCCTCCACTCTCCTCCTCCTTATCTTCACATCTCTGGCCAAAGGGAAAGACACCAGCTCTTTCGTCGCTCCCGAGCACAAACCACCACCGCCTCCCTGCGCGCCTGACGAGCTTGAAGTCTTGCCGAATCTCGTCGTCCTCCCAATAGCAAAGTGGTACCTAAGCCTTCCCTCTACCTTCTCAATCTTTTAGTTTGTTGCTTCGTCGGCTCCACAGTGGCATTTTTGCAGTTTTACCAGCACCTCTGTCCAGCCGCCGTGTGGACGCTACTGCCTCCCCGTCGCGCAGACGCCACAGCCCCTCTCTCGAGATGCTCTCAAAAGAGACTAGGATTGCCAAGTCATGACCTTTCTCACCGTACAAACTGTTATTCATTTCATTCCGTATCGTGCAAGTAATACAAGTTTTGCTTTCGGTCGTAGCCCATGAACTAGCTCACTTCTCGATTTGATTCCGTTTCCACGTGTAATGATTCTTCAATCCAATTAAGGATTATACTCTCTACCTCCTAGTGCACCCCTCTGCCAAGAATCAGTGGACGCCATCGGGTAGAGTCTGAGATATTCTAGTTTTCCCCACCGCCAATGGAAATCCGTCCATCCGCCATCGAAGTCGACTTTGCCGACGATATCAACCCTTTCTAACCTCCAAATCATCATCCTATTGCTTCCAGGAACATTTCTAGCCTTTTCTGGAGCCTTTTGCACCATCCCTGAGTGATTCCGGCCATCGCCGAAACCCTAGCTCAGTCGCTGCCGTCGCGCCGCCATCTTCGGCCGTCGCCGCAGCGATTGGACCTCACCATCATGTTGTGCGGTTGATTTTATAGCTAGGCGGTTAGGCCCGAGTCGAGTGGAGGTCGACGCAGCCATCGCGGCGAGCTTGTCGGCGCAGCACCGCCGCGGCCGAACGGCGCGTCTCGAGGTAGACAAAAGCCTCACGGGTCCCACAGGTCATTGAATCATTCCCTCGCACGGGATAAGCTACGGCTCCAGATCCAGTGCGGCTGCGTGTGTTAACCCTGTGGCACTCAGTGCGGCCCAGCCCTTATTGGTTGATTTTAAACCAGTGGGCCCGGCTGCTTTACTCAAATTTTCCCATTGGAAATAATTTTAGGATTCAATCAAACTTTTAAAATTCATTACTCCTTGTAGAATTGCTCACTAATTTCCAAATAAATTATGGAAGACTCGTCTCAATCTCAAATTTGCAGCGGTGATATTTGTTGGATACGAAACTCCCATAACTTTTATAATTAATCCCTTTGAGCTAACTGCTTGGGAAAATAATTACTACTGTTCTGTTAATTGAAAAATTCCAAATTTTTGTCAGAACACTCTTAATAATACACTTGATATCCATTAAATATTTCAAGTTAGTTGGACTTCATTTATTGGGTTGATCAATGTTCTGGATCTCTATGTGATTGAAAAATTGGGAAAAATACAGAAAACATTTCATAAATTCTTCCAAACTTGTAAAAACAATTTCTCCCTGTAGGAAGATTATAAATTGTGAAACAAATTTTCCTAGAACCAGTGAGACCCTTTATACATGGTACAACCACTGATAGCCATGATAGACCTCCAGAATTTCAACCAAACTTCAGAGAATGTTATTGCTTACCATAATTTTTAGAGACAAAAAACTTCTTTGATTATCTCCTGTTCTTTGCAAGAGTCTCCACTATTGTCCCTATATCTACCATAAAAGCCCCAAAGCCAAATAAGATCCTTATCTTATTTTGATCACATGATATTAGCTTGACCTTAAACATATTAATTATTTTTGAAGTCATTCATATATAGTATATGCATATTGTGTAGTAACTGAAGTCGGGGAGCAGCCGACAGCCTCGGAAGTCCAGCTGCCGGAGACTAACATAGACCCGTACTCGTCTTCAGGCAAGCCCTGGTTTTCATTTAAGTTCCTTATAGTGTCTTTGCAATTTTCATTCACCTTACGTCAGATGGTTGTGCATTACGTTTAAGGTGTTTGACATCCACTTGCATGGCCCACAAATACCATGGAGTCTTGGGTAAGTCTACAGCCCGATGAGTAGAAGTAGCCATGCTTATATTCATAGGGATCCAGGATCCATAGAAGTTGAGTAGTTGGAATCTACTCGCGAGACATGATTTTATCACACAGAATGAATTGGATCAAGAAATTGTTTATAAATATGAAATTGATACCAAGCAGCGGGTAGGATGCAGCGAGACGTGGTCTCACATGAGTCACCCTGCTTGTGTCGATTAAGGCCCGCGCCATGTGCGGCCCTGCCGGACAAGCATGAATTGTACCGGCGACATACTGGAGAAATGGGCTCCAGTAAATTGACGTAGCTTGATACTGGTTTGTCGAGGCATTCCGTTGCGTTTATAGGCATGGGTTGAGGGCAGCAAGGTGTAAATCAGCTTGTGTGCACATTAGACTATGCCTCGCGTAGTGACCTCCTGCTTGTGACGGATCGACCGATTCGACATTCGAGTGTTGGGTGAAAGGTGGCCATATACGACTGGTATTGAAGTGTTATGTAGGTACTACTGTATGTACTCGCTGGAGCTTCCGACAGTGCGTATGTGTCGTGTTGTCCGGGTGTGTTCTGATTGCAATCAACGTCCCTCGCGGTAATAGAGTACCACTTGTTCACTGTGTTGTGACGTAGTAAATACTGAAGAAGTTAGGAGAATACGATGTATTGAATTATAATTGTTTTGGAATTTTCATTGCTGTCCAATATGATCACTAAAGTTACTTTCATTTAACTGGTAAGCTGCTTATAATAACTTGAAATATAAGGATCCACGTGTAGGCGAGTCCTTTACTGCTTTACCTTACCTATGCTTAGTAGTCACCCTGCATATGTCTAGTGAGACGGGTTAGTCTTGCTGAGCTTTAAGCTCATGTTTGCAGTTAACAAGTTTTTGTAGATTATACGACTAATGATGGGTTTGACGACAAGGCTGCACCCCCTCCTGGGTCTACAGCCGAGTGGGAGCCCTGCATGCCGCCGTAAGTTTGGTGTTGCTAGTGCAAAGCATCCAGGACATGGATGACTTTGCTTCTGCATAGCTAGTGCCGAGAGCATGGCTATGATGTATAGGTTACTTTCCTTCCGCTTAGTATTATAAAACTTCCATAAATAAAGACTTGGTATTGTATTTTATTATCGTTCTTTTCTTGTATATTGTTGGGTGTCTCATCACACGACACCACCCGATGAGATCCTTGGATGTCAGGATTCCGGTCCCCACATTAGCGCCCAGAAGTGGTCAGAGGGCCCACCTACTAGCCACCTGGAGAAAGCACATTACGAACGGTGGAAATAATAGGTTGGCCAAATGATGGGTTCGACTGACCTGGTCCTGGCGCCAAACAAGGTCAGCTTCCACGTGTCGACTCCCTGTGGTGCCCTGAAGTTGGTGGTGACTTATTCGCGTGCGAAACATGGTGGGAACGGACCTCAACACTAAGTATAAATAGGACCCCTTACCCCTCACTTCAACACACATGACTTGATTACTTACTCCATTGTATATACTAGTTCTCTTAGTCCATAGTGGAGGTTAGGTTGTAGAGAAGAGCCTCTAATCCCAAGTCCAAATTGGGAAAGGTATGGCTCATGTATCTCTGTTTCCATCTGTAACTTTATGCGTATAAATAATATTGTTATTAGTCTGTTTTTATTTATATACTCGGGCATAGTGTTTTTTGTTTGATTGTGGAGTCCATGTATGTGATAGGTGTAGGTGTTATTATGATCAAAAAGTAATGTCATTATTATATTATCATAAACACCATATACCTCCACTATAGTCTAATTAGGTAATAACATGATTATGTGAATATGAATAAGTTAGTGCTTGGTACCAACATTGGTTCAACGATATTTAGGTTAGTCATTGCCTTAGAAAGATATTTGTACCTAGACTTCTAGGGTAATTACATAACATGTAAGTGTGGTGCTTAGATAGTTAAGTAGCATTGGATGTCTCGTAGACCCACGGGGTAGGCGACAGATGGTGACAGCCCTATCCGTCCTTCGTACTCTCCCACGTTCGACTATACCTTAGACTCTAAGCAGGAATCGTCCTGATATTGTCAGGGGTAAACCCTGCCTGATATGTTGGACCACTAAGTCCTAGTATTCACCATTAGCATATTCATGTGTACATCATTACGCTATGTATATGAGTAATTAGAGCATAATAGGAGCATCCCCTTCCCGTAGTTCAACCCTCACTTAGACAACTCTATCTCTTAGAGTAGATTGCTGAGGTGTGTGTCACACTTCCTATATTATCAACTTACACCTGTCGTGATAGTTACTTAGTACTCTATATCTTAATCATGATAATAGTTTTTACTTTACTTCATTGACTTCCTTTGGGATAAATACGATACCCTTGGGAATACACTTGGGTGACATGTTACAACAGTATCTTCCGTGCGCTTGCGGACCTCATCTTTCACCGGAGATGATCTATGGTGTTATGAAATACCAACATCAGGCCATTATTCCCACGTGTCAACTGCCGGTCTTGGAGCCACAGGTGCCAATTACTGGAGCTATGGTACATTTCATCCAACATAGCTAAATTTAGTCTAATTTGCTCAAACTTCGTCAAAATGATACAAATTTAATCAAACATGGACAAATATATCCAAATTTGATCAACTTTAGCCAAACTTTGTAAAATATGATCAAACTTAATTATACTGAGACAAACTTACTCCAACATAGTCAAATTAGATCAAAATTAGCCAAACTGAGACAAACTTACTCAAACATAGACAAACCTAGATAAATGTGCTCTATTCTAGCCAGTCATAAGCAAATTTGGTCAAACATGCACTTTAAAAGTTATAACATGTCTAACAACACTTGTATATCTGTCGCCTTTGGAGGCTCACACTTCATCACCGCAGCTACAGGGACATTGATGACAACTTGAGGATGAGTGTTGGGGCTCCAAAGGTAGTGTGGGAGTGTATAGCGTGTGTAATATATTGTGACTCTTAATGTATTTATTACTATTTCGTGCATGAATGTGGTATAATTTAATTTCTTATGTGAGCTTGCCATCGAGCTAAGACTGGCCTCGAATCCAGGACACCATTTTCAGTTCTTTAAAAAATGAATACCCTCATTTATAGGACTAGACTGTCATAATTAAACCATACTTTTTTAAGAGGGCCACATGGGCCGTCATAAATAAACCACCCTTATATATGACATCCCAGTCCCCAGGCCGTCGCGAATAAGGGTCTTTATTTACGACGACCAGTGTAGCCATCGTATATAAGTGTCCCCAAGTACCACATGGCATGGACAACTTATTTAAGATGACCACATCCAACTGTCGTAAATAATATTATTTACAACTAATAATTATTAATAGCCAGAAATCATCATAAATGAGCTATTGTCATTGTAAATAAGCTATTTATGATGGCAACAGTATATCCACGTCCTCATCCAATAATGCATTATTTAGTATCATATACCTTGATGCATGCATATAGGATGGGATTGCTTCCGGCTTTCTTCATTCTCGTCTCTACTCCCGCGGAAGATGGTCACGACTAGAAGGATCACTGTTCTGGGTGAGGCTACATGGGAATATGAAGATGTCGTGAAGATATACTTCTCTAATCTCTCCTCCAATCTATCCGAACCTCGTGGACGAGGTTCCTTTTAAGGGGGTAGATTGTAACATGCCGAAATTTTCAAACTTGGCTAATTCAAATATAAAAGGGAATTAAAAATTTTGTTTCCAAATATGTTCTTCAACCCATCCGAATCTTGAGGGCGAGATTCATTTTAAGGGGTGTATTGTGACACCCTGATTTTCGTGTTTCGGCAAATTAAAAACATAAATGGAAATTTAGAGTTAATAATGGGAAGGAATTTGTTTTTATAAAGAAAAATAAAAAATATATGCATTTCATATTGCATTTTTCATTCATCCTCAAGCATTGAAAATTACTTTCCAAAATAAATACGTCAAAAGTAATTTATTTGACATAACAAATATGGGATAAAAGAAATAAATAAAACTAAAGGTATATATATAAATATAATAGTTTAATTACACATTGAATTCATGCAAAACCATTAAGTACGATGAAAATGAACACACATAAAAGAATTGGAAATAAAGATGCAAGTAAAATTGAGCCACACACCGGATTAGTCCGGAAAATAATGTACTAGTCTGAATGCCTTTACTGGACAACAATGGACTTGTCCAGTACAATACCGGATTAGTTCGGTATGCAGAGACTTAATCAAATTTTCCCCCACCACGGACTTGTCCAATGTACCTTTCTGTACAGGTACGGACTTGTCCGATATTAAATTGAACTCGTCTTGTCAGCTCTCTGTACCACTACGGACTAGTCCGTTCCTATGCGAACTTGTCTGATACTCTAGGGTTTGATTTATTTAACACTTCACCACACTAGATAATTAAGTAATAAATATAAGTCAAACGCTGATCAGATCACTTGTTTCAGAGAGTCCTATCGCACGCGCAAGAAAATAAACAACAAAAAAATAATAAATGACCAATAAGAAAGAAAGAAGTAATAAATACCAATTAAATAAAGAAAATAATAAACAAATAATATGGAAAGAAAAACAATAAACAAAAGAAAAGCAAAAATGGAACTCTCTGGAAGTTTCTGGAACCTTCTATATGTTTTTGGAATTTCAAGAAATTTTTGCAATGTTCCGAAAGTTTTTGAAACCCTAGAGAACCTTCTGGAAGTTTCCTTCTAGGACCACTCGCCCTGGAAGGTTCCCAGCAAAAAAGGAGGAAATCAGAACCACTCCTGGCCAAGGCAGAGCCCCATCCGGGCTCCACCGTGGCCTGCCCACCACCGTGAGCCCTGCCTCCCAAGAGAAGAACTCTAGTCGCCACGCCCTGCCATGTTTTCCATTGAACAGTCGTCCCTGTCTTTTCCACAGTAAGCTAGGGTAGCATTTGCCGCCAGTAAAGGTGAACTGAGGGTACACTGCAGAGAAAAAAAGGGAGTCGCTATTTTCGTCGGAGATCGTCATGAAATCGCCATTCTTCGCAAGAGATTGCTGCATCATCTTCTTCGTTTAAATCTCTGTTGTTGCTTCATCGACATCACACTGTCATCTTCATAAACGGAGCCTAGATGCCGATCGACAAAGCCATTACATCAAGGTAGTTATTCTCGGTTCAGATTCTTACGACGAAATAAATCCACTGCTCGAACCATATCAGGTCCACACTTATTTCATCGTGTCTTGTTGTACTACCATGGACTAGTCTGGTCCCGCGCGCACTAGTCCGGTGTAGTGTGGACTATTCTGGCTCTGTGCGAACTTGTTCGATCAACTCTCTGTTCCCTTATGGACTTGTCCGCCCTGCTACGAACTAGTCCTGAATTTAAAATTTCAGCAACCTGTAATTATCACAAGAACCACTATAATTGACCCGAAACTCATATAAACCCTTGAGAACTAGTTGAACCTAATTAGTAAACAATAGTAGTGAATTAATAGCATGTATTAGAACATAATTACCTCATGCATATACATCATGGCATATTGATTAATATATGTGCTTATTATTGATTGCATTGTTGCTAGGTTGTATATGTGCTTGTTTGCGAGTAGACGGGTACGCTCAAGAGGTTACGATCAAGGAGCGAATATCCGAGGATCCTCATGTGCAAGTCTTTGAGCATCGAAGTGCGGAACATAAAGTCAAGTGTCCTCGATCATTTTGATCCTGTTTTTAAATATTTTGTTTGCAAAACTGCATGCTTGTGTCAAATTGATGGGAAAACCAAGATAGGTGTTTAACAGTCTTGTTTGACCATCCTTGTCGCTTGGATCATATTGTAGAGAGTGGGGAAAGGTATTTTACCTTTTTTCTTCACTCTAATTAATTGGGGTGGGAAAAAAACCAAATGGCTTAACTATGAATTAATGAATTTATGGATGATATGAATTGATGAACATGATTAATTGGTATTATGGGACATGGGAGATCTAGGCAAGCAAGGTTTGTGAAATGGGTTGGATGATATGGTGGTTTGCTTGCCTTGGATCTAAGGACCGGTTCATGCGAGAATAAGCCAGGAATACAGTGCCACCTCAAGGCCAAGTATTGGTGCAGCTTAGGTAATTAATTCGGTGCATTGCCAGCATTGTTCGGATCATTTGGGGGAGCGGGGAATGGGAGTCGGTTGGGTTTGGAATAGTGGCTGCACTGTCCTGGCATCTGAACAGCATAAGAGGAGGCCCTTGGTTGGATGTGCTTAGTTGGTGGCATCACCACAGGTGAAACCTTAGTGGGTCTGAATATGCTGGTAGTCCCTTTTGTAAAGGCTATTTTGTGATCTCTTGGCAAAACGGCTAAGGAAGTGTAATTGTCATAAGGGAGGTTTCTTTAGTCGCCAACGCGTGACGAAATCACAAACTTGTGGGTAAAGTGGTACAACCTCTGCAGAGTGTTTAAAACTATCATGATAGTCGTGCTCCCGGTTTTAAACACCTGGATAACTTCCATGACTAGATTGGAACTAGTATTTGGGATGGTTATGGTTTGGTTATGGTATTGGTTATGGTTAAGATTATGGATTGGATGGTGATAAATGGTTATGGTTAATGATGATGGTAAGAATATGGAATATGGATGCATAGTGAATGATGGATTTGAATTATTATATTTATTTGGGATATGATGGGATACATTTCCAAAGCCCAAATCGGTCTAGTCTGAGCATTTACAGACAAGTTTGATATCTCGGGACACTTAGGGTTTCCCACACGACGCACACCGGACTAGTCCGGAGTCCACCACGGACTAGTCTGGATATCGCAAACCCTAACGATAACTTTTGGAAACCCTAGTATAAATCAAGGTGTACGGCCCTACAACCATCTCTCTCGTCCCATGTGCTGTCACACCTCCCAAGAGCCCTACAAACACATCTCTTCACACATTCTAACCCTAAAAAGATCAATTTTTTGAGGATTAGCATTGATCAAAAGGAGAGACTTGTTTCACACGATCTTGAGCTCTTGGGTTTGAATCTCTCGCACACTCTTGTTTTTTATTGCATATATTTCGAGTGTGTTTGGTGGTTTCCTTCATTGTAAATCTTGGGGATCCCTCAACTTTTGAGAAGGCCCCTTAAACTCGGTTATATGCCCCTTTGTGGTTAGTGGAAGAGAATCGACCTCCGTGTCGATTCGATGAGGGTAGAGTTGGTGAAGACCCAGTCCTCCGTGGACTCCTCAACGTGGATGTAGGTTTCCTTTGTGTGAATTGAACCAGGGGATAAAATCATGTCCTGTGCACTTTTGTTTCATTGTTCGTCTCATTCTAGGGTTTACATAATCTTGTGTAACTTATGTTAAACTATTGGAATTAAAGTTGATCCTTGTCATACACAGTTTACTATTCTAATACATCCAATTTGCTATTTACTTTTCGCTGCATAGGGTACTAGAAGTGAAAATATCGATTAAACATGATCCTTCTAGTCCGCGAATACTAGACTAGTCTGCAAAGTACCGGGTTAGTCCGATCTGTCTGTATTTGATCAATTTGTTAAGTGTTTCAGGGTCCGACAAAAGTTCAAAAAGCCTATTCACCCCCCTTAGGCTACATTCAATTGGTATCAAAGCAGGACTCTTCAAAAGAGACTCACCACTCGAAGAGAAGATGTCGGACATCAAGGATGTACACAAGAACTTCAACAACGAGAAGGTGATAAAGAAAGAACTCAAAAGCTAGAGAAGATCCATGATGCAATCCAAGATTGTGAGGAAGATGATGAGAATATTCTTGAACTCAAGGCACTCCTAAGGAAGAAGGCACTCTCACCAAAGGGGAAGAAGAAGATCGAGGACGAAAAGAAGAAGGGGAGTAGTCACACCGACTACTCCCGATATGATTTTAATTATGATCGGTTAAATTCTAACAATAATCATTACTTGTCAATTCCTCTAGGAAAAGCATCTTTCTTCGATGGCAATGATTACACTATGTGGAGATAAAACATGAAAATGCATCTCATATCTCTTAACCCCGGCTTGTGGCATATAGTGTGTACAGGGATAGATATCCCGGATGATGATGAAGAGCTGACTCCAAGCCAAGAACAAGCTATTCATCAGAATGCTCAAGTTGTAGCTGTTATCACATCATCACTAAGTCGAGACGAGTTCACCAAGGTGGATGGACTTGAAATTGTCAAGGAGATATGGGATACTCTACAAACCGCACATGAAGGTGATCGTCATGTGCACGAAGCCAAGGTTGAATGGATTGAAGGTGAATTGGAAAGATTCACCAGTGAAAAAGATTAGTCACCACAAGATATGTATAATCGATTGAAGAAACTTATCAACAATGTCTGAGCATATGGCAACAAGAAGTGGAATGATCACGAGGTCATGAAACTAATTCTTAGAACATTCATGCCTCACAATGTGACTCTTTGCTCGATGATTAGAGAAAGCCTCGGGTATCGGAAGATGACACCGGATGAACTTCTTGGCAAGATCATAAACTTTGATATGATGCAGAAGCAAGCCAAGCACGTCAAGGAAATTGCCGCCCTTACCCCGGCAAAGAAAAAAGGAGTTACTTTAAAGTCCACTTGTAAGCATGTATCAAAAGAAGCCCGAGAAGCTCATGGAGAAGACGACAACGATGATGAAAGCAGTGATATTGATGAAGAATATATGATATTATTTACGAAGACATCAAGAGAATGATGAGAAGAAGACAAGGTGGTCGCACAAATGAAGGAAGAAATAGGGACAAAGCGAGACCAAAAATGAGGCGTTGTTGCTATAACTGTGGAGAGTACGACCACTTTATAGTAGACTGTCCAATGAAGAAAACAAGAAGAAGACTAAGGAAAACAAGCCTAAGCCGAAGAAAATGTTTAAGAAGAAGAAGCAATTTGGCCAAGTGCACTTAGGGAAGGAGTGGGACTCCAATGATGAGTCCTCATCCGATGAAGAAGAGGAGATTGCCACCATAGCCATCAAGAAGACTACCAAGAAATCCACTCTCTACCCAACCTTGGGTGCATGGAAAGACAATGATAACACATGTCTAATGGCCAAGGAAGTTAAAAGGAAGGTAACAACTAAATCTTTCTCCTTGCATTCTTTTTCTAGTGATAGTGGTAATTCTAGTGATGATGAAGACATGCTTAGAGGTTTAGACAAAAAAACTACTCCTAAGATGAAATTCTTGATGGATAAGCTTGATGACAAGGAGGAGCTAGTTGATCATCAAGAAGATATGATCATCCTCGAAAAGGAGGAACATCTTAAGATCAAAAATCTCCTTGAACTTGAAAAGGAGCGAAGCAAATCACTAGAACTTGAGTTAGCTTCAAGCAAGGAAGCTTGCTTGAAGTTTAATGACTCAACCGCCACCATCAAGAATGAACTTGCTAACTTGGCCAAAGTTAACAAGACTCTTGAGGTACAAGTTGACTAACTCAAGCATAGTGGTTCTTCATCCTCTTCAAGTTCATCTTCTCAACATATAAAATCTAAAACTGCTATTGCTTGTACATGTGCTAAAATTGACAGTAACTTGAAAGAAAAGTCAAAATTGACAAAAGACAAACATCCTTCCCGAAGTGGCATATTTGACAAGGAGAAGGTCAAGTATGCACGCAGTGCGTACTTGGTCACAAGACCTCCTAATGTCAAATATGGCATTGGTTATTCTTATGGTGAAAAGCAAAACGCTAGAAGCCACAAGAATAACAAGGAAACATTGCTTTTGTCAAGGGAAACTATCCTCAAGTTAGAAAACAAGATAACCTTGAAAAATGAATATTGTTAATTCATATGAAAACAATTTTTATTTAGAACATTTGATGCTTCATATGTACTTATGAAAAGTAATCCTGGTAGAGTTTATGCAAAATATGTTGGGTCACACCATTGGAACACCAAGTCTCGTGTGTGGGTGCCCAAATCACTTGTGACTAACCTCAAAAGACCCAAGCAACATTGGGTACCTAAGACCAAGGCATAATTTGTTTTTTGTAGGCTTATTCATCTGGTGGAGCTAAATGGGTGCTAGATAGTGGATGCACCAATCACATGATAGGAGAAAGAAGGATGTTCGGGGAGTATGAAGTAAATGATGATCCAAGTGAAGGCATTTACTTTGGTGATAATAGTAAAGGAAGGGTGCTCAGTACCGGCAAAATTACCATTTCATCACAATATACTCTTTCTCATGTTTTACACGTTAACTCCTTAGATTATAACCTATTGTCCATATCTCAATTATCTAACAAGGGTTACAATTGTTTATCCACTAATGAGGGTGTGACCGTCTCTAGAAGGAGTGATAACTTAGTTGCATTCAAGGGTGTGTTAAAGGGAAAACTTTATCTAGTTGACTTCAACAAAGATAAAGACGAACTTGACACATGCTTGATTGCAAAGACTAACATGGGTTGGCTGTGGCATAGACGGTTAGAACATGTTGGTAAGAGGAATCTTCAAAAACTCCTTAAAGGAGATCACATCCGAGGTTCAAAGGATGTTGTTTTTCAGAAAGACAAGCCTTGTAGCGCATGCCAAGCAGGGAAGCAAGTAGGAGCACCCCATCTCGCGAAGAATGTCATGACTACAACAAGACCACTCAAGCTCCTTCACATTGACCTATTTGGTCCAATTGCTTACAAAAGCATCGAGGGTAACAAATACGGTTTAGTCATTGTTGATGATTTTTCTCACTTCACATGGGTTTTCTTTTTGCATAATGAAACAGAAACTCAAGGAACCTTCAAAAAGTTTCTCAAGCAAGCTCAAAATGAATTTCATTGACAATCAAGAACATACAAAGTGACAATGGAACGGAATTCAAGAACACCCAAGTTGAGGAGTATCTAGACTAAGAAGGGATAAAGCACGAATTTTCGCCACCATATTCTCCTCAACAAAACGGAGTAGCCGAAAGGAAGAACCGAACCCTCATTGAGATGGCGAGGACAATGCACGATGAGTACAAGACTTCAGGCTGGTTTTGGGCCGAAGCGGCTAACACTGCTTGTCACGCCATAAACAGACTCTATCTTCATCGTTTGCTCAAGAAAACTTCGTATGGACTACTCACGAGTAACAAGACAAATATTTCATATTTTCAAGTCTTTGGTTGTAAATGATATATTTTGAACAAGAAGCCTAGGACTTCAAAGTTCACTTGGAAATCCGATGAAGGTTTCTTACTTGTCTATGATTCGAACTCCTACACTTATCGTGTCTTCAACAAGGCCTCCAGACTTGTTAAAGTAGCACGTGACGTGGTGTTCGATGAAACTGACGGCTCTCAAGAGAGCAAGTTGATCAGTGTGTGATAGATCAAGAAGAAGCTCCATGTCATGCATTGAGAAGAATGGCATTGGGCGATATTCGACCACAAGTGCCACCTCCAAATGGGGCTGAAGAACATGAACCACAAGTGGAGGACAATAATCAAGGGGGAGCTTCCACACAATATCAAACTCTAGAAGACCAAGGTGATCAACACATCAATGAAGGCAACCATCTAGAGGGAGAAGCTTATGATGACCATGAAGATTCAAGATCACAAGTGCCTCATCCAAGAGTACATCAATGCATCCAAAGAGATCACCCCGTCGACAACATAATTGGTGACATCCAAAAGGGAGTAACAACTCGATCTTGTATAGCTAATTTTTGTGAACATTACACGTTTGCATCCTCTTTGGAACAACACAGGGTTGAAGATGCATTAAAGGATCTGAATTGGGTGGTGACGATGCAAGAAGAATTGAACAACTTCAAAAGGAATGAAGAATGAGAACTTGTTGAAAGACCCAAGTTCAAGGTCGTCGGCAATAAATGGGTCTTCCGCAACAAGCAAGACGAACACGGGGTGGTGACAAGGAACAAGACACGACTTATGGCCAAAGGATACTCACAAGTCGAATGTTTGGATTTCGATGAAACTTTTTCTCCCGTAGCTAGGCTTGAATCGATTCATATATTACTTTCATATGCTACTCACCATGATTTCAGGCTTTATCAAATGGACGTGAAAAGCACCTTCCTCAACGGACAAATCAAGGAGAAGGTGTACGTGAGCAACCCCCCCCCCCCCCCGGTTTGAAGATCACGAGTTCCCCGATCATGTATACAAACTGCGTAAGGCTCTCTATGGCCTCATACAAGCTCCTAGAGCTTTGTATGAGTGCCTTAGAGATTTTTTGATTGAAAATTGTTTTAGGATTGGTAAAGCTGATTACGCCTTGTTTACTAAGCATTTTGATAATGATCTATTCATTTGCCAAATCTATCTTGATGATATTATATTTGGTTCAACTAACAAATCTCTTTGCCAAGAGTTTAGTAAGATTATGATAGATAGATTCGAGATGTCCATGATGGGAGAGTTGAGATACTTTTTAGGATTCCAAGTGAAGCAACAAAAGGAAGGGACGTTCATAAGCCAAACAAAGTACACTCAAGACATTCTCAAGAAATTTTGCATGGACAAAGCAACTCCCATAAAGACTCCCATGGAAACAAATGGACATGTGGATCTCAATGAAGGCAGACCAAACGTGGATCAAAAGGTATATCGCTCCATGATTGGATCCTTACTTTATTTATGTGCATCAAGGCCTGATATCATGTTGAGTGTTTGTTCGTGTGCAAGATTTCAAGCCAATCCTAAGGAATGTCATTTGACAGCCGTAAAAAAAGATCTTACGATATTTAGTTCATAAACCCAACCTAGGCCTTTGGTATTCTAAAGGTTCAAAATTCAATATCATTGGATACTCTGATGCTGATTATGTCGGATGCAAGGCAGATAGAAAAAGTACCTCTGGTACTTGGCAATTCCTAGGTAGATCCCCAGTTTCTTGGTCCTTTAAGAAACAAAATTCCATTGCCTTATCCATGGTCGAAGCGGGGTATATTGCAGCCGGGAGTTGTTGTGCACAACTCCTTTGGATGCAACAAACTCTAAGGGATTACGGTTACAATATGAGCCGTATTCCACTCCTTTGTGACAATGATAGTGCCATTAAAATTGCCCATAATCCCGTTGAGCACTCTAGAACCAAACACATAGACATCCGACATCACTTTTTAATAGATCACTCAATGAAAGGAGAGATAGCCATTTCCCATGTCAACACTGGAAAAACAACTAGCCGATATCTTTATCAAGCCACTTCATAAAAACATTATTGTGAGCTCCGAAATGAACTAAATATCCTTGATGCTCGGAACGTGGCTTGAAAACTTGCATACCTGTATGCTACCTTCAAAATCATGTTGATTGTGTTGAAAAAGTATCTCTCTCTATTTTCTCCAAAAAACTATGTTAATTAGCTTGATTTTGTATGTTTACTTATCATATTCGTCAAGATATTTGTGTGTTGTTGTCTCCTATTTTCTTTTAAGCACCTTGGAATATATACAAAAGGTCTATTTCTTTCTGTCCTGGTGACCACAGACTAGTCCGTGGTCACCCAGACTAGTCCACACATTGTAGACTAGTCCGCAGAGTGTACGCTAGATTGGACTAGTCCAATTTTTTGACTCCATAGCCCTAGGGCCAGCGCAACTCTAATCTTCTTCTACCTGACAACTCTTCTTATGTTCTCTCTCCTAACTCAAGTGCTCCCAAGGAAATTTGGCATGTCCTCCATCAAATCCACTTATGTTTTGGTGGGATTTGATTTCCATTGCAAGGGGATCGAAGACCATGGACTTGTCCGCATCAAAACTCCTTCAACACCGCCAATCAAAGGATTTGGTAAAATTTCTCTCCAAACTCTAGAACCTTTAAATTTCCTTGTTTTTGATTCAAATTTCCTAGTTCTTCCTGTCAATACATGCTCCCTTGTAGTAGTACACCTACATTGCTCCATTTTTGCGTTGATAAACTCCATCACCCGTTAGTTATGGTTTGAGCAGCTGAATATTGGACTAGTCCGTTATCAGTGCGGAAAAGTCCGATGCCCCGAACTAGTCCGCACCTGAGCAACAGACAAGTCCGATGTTAGCTGAACAAAACCCTAATTTTCTTGAACTCGATGCCTTTCCTTGCTACCAATCCTTATGTATGTCATGTATAGTCCTCTTGTCAGGACAATGTCGAGCTCAAACGATGACATCTCTGACTTCAAGGCCGAAATGGATCAAGAGACCTTGCCTCGCATTTCGACGGGCCAAGGCAAGAAGAGACAAGATCGCACCGCTGACCGTTCGCCCACCACACCGAGGGTGCGTTGAAAGGTTCCGGCCAAGAAACCAGCTTTAGGAGCACAAGATATGGTTGGTCCTAGTTCAGCAGCACCTTGCCAAACTAAGGAAAAAGGCAAAGGAATTGCCTCCGGCCCGATTGAACCCCTCGAGATGACTGCTCCAAGACGGGGAAATAGGGACCCCTCAGAAAAAAGTTCAATGGCAAAGGGAGTGATGTGGCTTGGAAACTGAGGAAGATTGATGCCTATAGCAATGGCAAGAAGGCAATTCATCCTAGATTCTGGAGCAACTTCCACGCGGAGTACTATAGTACTATGTACCTTCAGATGAAGATTCCAATAGTCCGCAGCCAATGGATCAACAGGACACACTTTGAGAGAAAGAGTTGTCAAGCCTTTGATAAAGTGATAGAGGCTGTGGAGAGACATGGCCTCAAGGACTTGTTTGCTTTCATGTATAACTGGAATGATGAGGTCATCGCTCCATTTTTTGCGACCTGCTACTTTGCCAGTGATGAAGAAAATATAGTGACTTGGATGACACATGGATCCAAGTACACTATTACTTATGACGAGTTTGCTAGGCTGCTGCATCTTGAGGACACCAACAGCAATGCAGTCATTATTAACAATATTGTTGTTCTGGAGAAGGACAAGATGGACTTTCTCTATGATACTCGCCTCAAGTACAATCCTCCCTCAACCAAGAACATGAAGCCTTTCCTCATGGTTCTTAATAGAGTGCCCCGGAAGACAATTGCTACAAAGGATGGAGATGCTGGGAGTGTCCAAGGTTACTTGAGAACCTTGATGAAAGTGATTAGCAAGAAGATGAAGTTTGATATCTTCAATTACATCTGGAATGACATGGTGAACATCTCCTGCACACCGAACTGCTCTTGTGGCTATGCACCATACTTGATGTTTATGATTGAAAAAGTCACAGGAATTGAGTTTGTGAAGAATGTAGAGCACACTCCTCCAGGGCCTCAGAAGCCTCTTCAAGCCTCTCTCCTAGATGCTCCCTCACCTGCCTCAGGTGAGGAACATCAAGAAAAAGCTCAAGAAGATACAATGCCACCCTCTGGCACTAGGGCCCCTCCTTGTAACAAAGGATCGGCCAGTGGGATCATGAAGTATCTGGCAGCTATATTTGGTTCTAGCCACAAGACTAAGGTGAAAGTTAACAAGATGACAAAGGCAAGAAAGGAGGAAATGTGGTACATGAAGGACAATATCAAAGCAATATGCCAAAAGCTGGAGACTTAGCCTATTGGGTCTCCAGTGATCTCAGAGGACTCCGCCTCTGACTTCTCGGAGCTTCCTCCTCTTTCACCTTTCGAGCTTGCATATTTTTGCATTGGGGGCACAACGAGTGGCTCTCACCCTCATCCTTCTCAGCCTGATGATGAAGACGACGAGAGGACCGACAGCGTGGAGTGAGCCTGCAACGACGAGTAGATCCCTCGTCTCCTTCTTTTTGGTGCCTTGATGCCAAAGGGGGAGACATTGAGGGGGAGTCTTAGGTCCTAGCAGTAGGTTGAGAGATGAGAGCTCTATTTGTGTTTCTTTTTGTCCCGTGAAACTTTAATTATGCTTATGGACAAGTGATGTGAAATGATGACTATGTTATGCTTATGATCGATGTTATATGCTCTGAATTTGATATTCATGCCTGATAATCTTGTTGTTGTTATGATTATGCTTTTATCTTATTCACATCAATATTATTGCTCATACACACACAGTTTCGTAGACCACCATAAATAGTGGACATATGTCTTATGTCTACACTACCTATTTTGCTCAAAGCTCATATGTGCACACTTTATGAAAATCTAAATTTTTATGATATTTGTGTAAATCTCAATTGGTTGTCATCAATCACCAAAAACGGGGGAGATTGAAAGTGCATCTAGGCATCCCTTGTGGGCTTACGCTGATTTATGACAAACAGATGAGATCCTAACAAAATTGTTGAGATGAGCGCATGTCTGAAAGAAATTAGGAGGAAAGCTCAAAAAGAAAGGAGAATGAGGAATCAAGAGGAAAAGAGCCCAAGAGATGAAAAGATTAGATCATTGTGCGTGGAGTGTGTTGGAGAAACACACCTCGAGAGCTAAAGTTAACAAATAATTTGATTCACTGCACAATTCACAGGAAAACCGGACTAGTCCGATATCTCTCTGTCCAAGATCGGACTAGTCCCCTCTTGTGCGGACTAGTCCTCAACACTTCACTCTTGCACATCAAAAGGACAAGTCCGATATCCATCGGACTAGTTCGGTATATCTCTAACCAAATTCGGACAAGTACTCCAAGTTCGGACTTGTCCATTAGCCCCACAATTTTTCACGACACTGCACAAGTTCTATATCACCACGGACTAATACGTAAACTCTCTTAGTAAAATCGGACAAGTCCTCCTAGTGCAGACTTGTCCTCAATTCAACATGAGGTTTACCACACCGGACTAGTTCGATATATGCCGGACTAGTCCGAACATCTCCAAAGCCCAGATAAGACTAGTCCGGACATTTACGAACAAGTCCAATATCTCAGAACACTCCGCATACCGGACTAGTCCATAGTCCACCACAGACTAATCCGTACATCGCAAACCCTAACAGTAACTTTTGGAAACCCTAGTATAAATAGAGGTGTACAGCCCTACAACCATCTCTCTTGATCCCCTACACTATCACACCTCCCAAGAGCCCTACAAACATATCTCTCCACACATTCTAACCCTAAAATGATCAAATCTTTGAGGATTAGCATTGATCAAAAGGAGAGACTCGTTTCACACTTTCTTGAGCTCTTGGGTTTGAATCTCTTGCACACTCTTGTTGTTTATTGCTTATATTTTGAGTGTGTTTGGTGGTGTTCCTCATTGTAAATCTTGGGGAGCCCCAACTTGTGAGAAGGCCCATTGAACTTGGTGAAGATCCGGTCCTCCGTGGACTCCTCAACGTGGATGTAGAATTCCTTCGTGGGAATCGAACCAAGGGAATAATATCGCATCTTCTGCACTTTTGTTTCATTGTTAATCTCATTCTAGGGTTTACATAATCTTGTGTAACTTATGTTAAACTATTGGAATTAAATTTGATCCTTGTCATACACTATTTCACTATTCTAATACATCCAAGTTGCTATTTACTTTCCGCTGCATAGGGTACTAGAAGTGAAATTATCGATTAAACTTGACCCTTCTAGTCAGCGAATACCTAACTAGTCTACAGAATACCAAACTAGTACGACTGTCTTTATTTGATTAGTTTGTTAAGTGTTTTAGGGTCTGACAAAAGTTCGAAAAATCCTATTCACCTCCCTCTAGGCTACATTCAGTAATGAAAGGAATGAAGAGATTGTTTGGGAAGAGGAAGGGGGTTGCAAGCTCAAGTCATGGTGGAGACTCGAGTGCACATCTCTCCTCCGTTGCTACATGAAGTCCACAGAGGAGGAGTGTGTGTGAAGACACTCCCATGGATAAGAGAAGCAACCCGCATCAACTTCTCCATGACAACGACCTCGACATACAAAGTGAAGTTGAAGATCAAGCACGAAAGCTCCTCCAAGATCGTGAGTTTTATCACACTAAAGCTTCTGATCCTAATTTGATCTCCAAAATAGGTATGGATTCCAAATTCATTTCTGTTTGGCATGCATTAGGATGGGAAAATTTTGCTCACATAGAGGAGAAAGGTCCACGCCTTCTCACTATACAATTCCTTTGCACCCTCAAAATAGGATTTGATGTTATTACTTTTAGATTATTCCAAAAATAATATGACATCCTATGGAAAGAATTTAATGAAATCCTTGGCTTCCATAAACGTTGTTTGCTAGATTTATACACTCTGCCTAAATTTAACAAACAAAGTTTTTGGCATGTTGACTAGTGAGGTCACATGTAGTGCTCCTAGAAATAGCCACTTGCACAAACCTACTATTCAACTCATGCATAGATGGGTGGCTATGACTATGTTCCCCAGAGGAGATATTAGAGTATTCCATGATGATGAATTGAAATCTTATTTGCTATGATTAAGAAGGTAAAATGTTCTCTTGTTATTGCCATGATGAAATAATGGTGGATTATATTTCAAGGATAAGGCCAATTGAATGCACTTCATTGATTACCCGCATTGCTACTAGGGTGGGAACATTAGAGTATACTTCATTTGAGTGCAATTAAATTGAACAAGAATTGATTAATGAACATTATGTAGTGCAAGGACATCCCTTAAGAAAAATCACACTGGCTCTTTGTTATTTTACTATCCCAACTTTGACAATGTTGACAAAGTTGGGATAGTAAAATAACAAAGAGCTAGTGTGACAAAGTTCACCAACTTCAACTCCATGCTACAGCAACAACAAGCCAATCTTGTGGGATACTTCCATCATCAATGGTTCCACTCATAACGGAGGTGACTGAAGAACAAGCTTGGGTAAGGACCCTATCGGTACCCTGCAGACGGGGTACCCTCGCACATAGGATGAAGACACTGAGGCGCGTTCGGAGCCACCATGTGTCCTGTAGGAACCAAAGCCTTTGCCTCCCTCAAGATCAAGTTGCGGCGCTGCCACGTAATCTTTGAAAATGGGACTTGGCGCCTCCGGCCTGACGGGCTCCCGAGACGCCACATGTATGGACAGGACCTCACCCAGCCTTGGGGGAGCGCCCCAGGAACAGCCACGTGGCACAGGGCCCAAGGACCAGCACCACCCAAGGGAAAGGGCCTGAATCTTCCACGTCCCCTGACGAGCCACGGAGCTGCCACGCGCCACGGAGGACCATGTTAGACCTCCCCAGTGGAGATCAGTCCCATTGCTGCCATGTGTCCCGCAGCTGACCTTGGACGGTAAGATACGGAGATAAGGGATGGAGTGCCCTACATTGAAGACGTGCACCCACCTCTAGCACCCAATGTGGAGGGCGCCAGCGGTTAGAGACCGCTATGACCAATTGCGTCACAGTGATGGTGCCACAGGACTATCCCACTTTGCCAAGTGGGTAGCTTACTGCAACAAGACAGGCCGACGGGACACCTTCTGCCACCGTTTGCCACAACGCATGGGCTACTGACAGGAGAGAAGGCAAGATGACGAGTCTTCACTGCCTTGGTTAGGTAAGCTTACGGAAGAAGTCTTAGATCTTAAGGATAAAATTGCCCTAGGACCACCTATCGGCACCTGGGGCCCCACTTGTAAGGCATCCGACCTTGACTATGAAAGGCCCGGACCGCCACCATTACAGAGGAGCAGACATCGAACATCACACACACACATACTAGCAATACCATCCACCGTGGAGTAGGGTGTTACGCTCCTTGCGGCCCGAACCATGTAAAAACCACTGTCTCATATTTCCATCCGTGAGAACACTTGATTGTGTCCTAAGACCCGCCGAACAAAGAACCTCTACGGGCTGCTCCTTAGCAGATCTGGGGGAAGTGTGGCTCTAACACTTGACATTTAGCATACCAGAAAGGGGCTTTTTCCCTCAAAAAAGTGGTAGTGCTTTCACCAATCATGGTCTTTATCAAACCTTCGAGTAGCGACAAGATCGAGCCGCAAGAGGTTGACTAGCGTGTCGACAAATATGTGGAGATGTAGTTCCAAAGGCCGGAACACACGGTGGAAACGGTCCACCAGGCTGTGAACTTCGACCTCAACAGCAACCACGAGCATCTCAAAGCACTCCACGTCATCGGTGAAGGGTCTTGGGAAACCGCATCAAGGAATGTGGTCAAGACCCTGCATTGGGCAATGGCTTTGACAGCCTCTACACATGCCCCAACGCTGCATCATAGATGGATAGAGACGCCGATCAGCTTTGACGCCTCCGACTTCCCTGAGAACATGGCGGGAGCCGGGCAGCTGCCCCTCTTCGTTGCCCCCACCATCGCCAATGTAAAGTTCTACCACGTCCTGGTAGATGGTGGAGCCAGCCTCAACCCCATCAGCTGTGCGACCTTCAAAAAGCCGAAGATCCCTGTGTCCAAGCTTGCCTAGTCGAGACCATTCTCGGTGGTAGGACAGGAGAGTGTTATCCCGTACGGCTGCATCCACCTCCGGGTGACCTTCAGGACACCCGAGAACTTCAGGATGGATAATATTCTATTCGACGTCGCAGAGGTTAGCCTCCCCTTCCACGCCATTATCGGCAGGCCAGCCCTATACCGGTTTATGGCTATGTCCCGTTACGACTACCTCGTCCTCAAGATGCCGACATCTTCTGGTGCCCTCAAGATATGCGGAGATCGGGTTGTTGCGGTGACGGCTTTGGAGAAGCTCCGAGCACTGGCAACGGCCACAGCGCCTGCCCTGAGCGATGCTGGGTTGAGTATGCCTTCGCCAGACCCACGCGCGTGCAATCACGCCGCTGCACCACGAGTGCAGCCCTCCGACGATGACGACGTGTCCATCAAGACAATCTAGATTGGCCCTGATGCTAGTCAGACCACCCGTATCATGGGGAGCCTGGACAGCGAGCACGAATCGGTGCTCACTGCTTTCCTACGATCTAACATTGATGTCACCTGACAACCATCGCAGATGACAGGCATCCCCAGGGAAGTGATCATGCACCATCTGAAGAACTACCCCGACGCATTGCCACAACAACAGAGGCCCCATAAACAGTCTATTGAGTGGCAGAACTTCATCCGCGAAGAGATCAAGAAGCTACTTGATGCTGGCTTCATACGGGTGGTCCACCATCCCAGATGGCTGGCCAATCCTGTTGTTGTCCCCAAGGCTGGCGGTAAGCTCTGGATGTGCATCGACTACACCAACCTCAACAAGGCATGTTCTAAAGATCCTTTCCCTCTCCCTAGAATAGATCAAATCATAGATTCAACTTTGGGATGAGATATGTTGTGCTTTCTAGATGCCTACTCAGGATTTCACCAAATCCCAATGTCTAGAGAGGATGAAGAACATATAGCATTTATTACCGTAGATGGCCTTTACTGCTACGTCTCCATGCCTTACGGTCTTAAGAATGCCCTCCCCACCTTTGTTGGCGCCATGCATAAAACATTTGGGGACCTCATTCGGGGCCTGGTAGAGGTATATTTCGATGACATTGTAGTTAAGATCCAGACCCATACATCATTGCTAGAAAACCTCTCCCTAGTCTTTGATAGACTGCGAACCACACGCACGAAGCTGAATCCCCACAAGTGTATGTTCGGGGTCAAAGCTGGGAAGCTCCTCAGTTTCTTGGTCTCACACAGAGGGATTGAGGCCAACCCAGAGAAGATCAAGGCGGTGGAACTGATGCGAACCCATCCCGCATCAAGGACGTGCAGGAACTTGCAGATTGCTTGGCAGCATTCAGCCGGTTTATCTCTAGGCTGGTGTTGATGGCTGTTATATACCAATTTCAGCCGTCAATATAACTCAATTATGTGAAGGATTATAATTTCTTGCACACATCACCTTTCTACATGACCTATTTCCACTTGTACTTGGAGAAATATGTGTATGCAGATATTTATATAGGAATTGAGGAAAAGTAAGGGGAGCAATCCTATAAAATATCATCCCAGCCAATCAGGCGACGACATGTGGCACCACATGGATCAAATGTCCCACAAACAGAAGTATCCTAGGCCATCCAACGGTGTAGCACCAATATCAGTCAATGGGACCCACCTGGCAGCCACCTGGAGGAAGTACGGGCCGTTTGGAGCCCTGACTAAGTTGGCTGAACCGGGGGGTCGTCCGACCTGGTCCTGGCACCAAACGCGGTCAACTTCCACGTGTTGGCTCCTCCCGGCTCCCTGGAGTCAATGACGACTGATTCACGCGCTTTTGGTGGTAGGAACCGACCTCAACACTAGTATAAATAGGACCCCATACCCCTCACTTCAACACACACCATTTGATCATCATTCTATTGTATACACTATCTTCCATCATCCTTAGAGGAGTTAGGATGTAGAGAGGAGAGCCTCTAGTCCCAAGTACAAATTGGGAAAGGAGTAGAGGGAGTCTCTCATCCCAATTCCACATTGGGAAAGGTATGTCTCATGTGTTCCTTAATGTATTTGTGACTTTGTGCTCAATAAAGATATTATCGTTAGTCTTCTTTTATACGTATACTTGGACAAAGCGTTTCTTGTTTGATTGTGGAGTCCATGTAAGTGGAAGTTATAGTCTTTATGATTGTACTCTCATGATCACATCTTATGGTCATAAACACTATAGACCCCCACTATAGTCTATGTAGTTATGATATTATTATGTTAATATGAATAACTATGATATGCAATCAACATTGGTTCAACGATGATTTAGTTCATTGCCTTAGGATGGCTTGTGCTGCAGCTCTTAAGGTATTTGTTTAGTATGCTAGCATGGTGTTAGGGTATTTAAGTAGCGTTGGATGTCTCGTAGACCCACGCATTGAAGAGGTAAGCAGTAGGTGGTGACATCCCTATCTGTTCTTTGTAATCCTCCATGTTCGGCTATGACACAGGCTCTTGGCGGGAGTCACCCTAGTATTTCTAGTGGTAAGCCCGTGCCCAATGTGTTAAATACCATTGCATAGGAATTCATCATTGACATGACCATTAGTATCTACCTTAGGCTATGTACATGTATTAGGAGCATTGTAGGAGCAACTCTCTAACTCTTAATTCAATCTCTCTCTAGGACCCATTTACCCTTTAAGAGTAGATTGCCTAGGTGTGTGTCACACTACCCCTATTATCAACATACCCCCTGTCCTAATAATTGATTAGTATCCCATAGCTTAACCATAAAAGTAGTATATACTTTACTCCATTGCCTTCCTTTAGGATAAATACGATACCCTTGGGAATACTCATGGGTGAAATGCTACAACGGTATTTTCCGTGCGCTTGCGGATAACTTTGTGGTGTTAAGAAATACCAACAAGCATTTATAGCGCCGTTGCCGGGTATGATTTGTTAGTATATCTTAGGAGCTTCAACAAGAATTTATGGCGCCGTTGCTGGGAAGGAAAAGGAAGTGAAGGATAGCTATCACTTGTGATTAAGCTATAAGTACTAATAGTTATTAGACATGATCACCCTTGTTTGTTTTCTCCTTTGTGTGAAAACAGGGTAGTGTTGGCCAACCCATTGTATGGGATGGCCAACGAGGACGCAACTGATAAACTGCAAGATGATTCAAGGCGTACCTCAACAAATGTCCGCTAGGCAACACGATTGCCTTTTGCGGGATAATATCAGCTTTCAGTAGGAGCCAAAGTCATCCATACCCAATCTTGGGGAGGGCTCCAAGAAGTTCTTCTTGGTTTGCCTCCACCGTGAGGTGGATAGTTGGCTCTTCATCCAACACTCGTGACATGGGTTGGCTCCACCAATCCATGACCACATTGATGCTGGAGCTGAAGGAGTCCTATTCTCATTCATCATTGATGAGAAGAAGGTCTCCACTCAAGGGGTGGATTAAAGAATGCTCGAGTTCCCATAGCTTGTCATGCACACCACTTCACAAGGTGGATATGCTAGTTATGGAACTACACCTCCCATTGAAGTGTCATGAATACCCAAGTCGTTGGAGATTTGTTTGGATAATCCAAGTCGTGGATATTCACATGATTTGTGAAAATCCATGTCATCATGGGACGCGTGGGAATTATTTCCCTAACACCAATGAGGACCTTTTTCAAACAACAAATCCAATGGCTACCATTCACAAGGAGGTGAAGGGTGGAATTAACATCACCCTTGTATTCAAGGAGGCTATGGCTTTCCAAGGGATTTAAGTTCAACTAGCCTACATTGAAGTATCTTGGCCAAGCAGAAATCAAGACAACATTCACACGAAGATCTTGGCCAAGGACAAGAACTTAAGGAGCATTCAAAGTCCAAGATATCCCACGTCACTTGTTGGGATTCCCACACTTCAACCAAACCCATTCAACCAAGGGCAAGTGACATTGTGGATGAAGCATTTCTTGTTTGATTGTGGAGTCCACATGTCATCATGCACAAGGAAGCCTTTGATCCATGATCAAGGTATGGGTTGATTCAGTGGAATATCAATATGGTCAGAGTGGCACCCCTAAGATGGAAAAAGCCTCACCATGCTCATGGAGGAATACATTCAAGAGGGAGAACCCGTCGCTACAACAACATGCTTATATCAATACAACAGGAAGAGGCTATGGCCACCAAGTGACCCACATGTCCAAATGACAGCCAAATGAGTTTGACATGTCAAAACAGAAGTAATCGTCCACATCTTCAACTCCGAGATTGGACAACAAATAATCGAGCTGAACAGAACGGAGGTAAGTCCTACTCATCGGACTTCAAAAATTTGGTGAGTCCTCGCCAATAGGTTAATTGGTAGTTATCACTCACCAGATATCAAAAATTCAATGAGTCCTTGCCGATAGGTTAATTGGTAGTTATCTCATATTTGTTTTCCAAATTGCATCAACACTTGCATTTGCATGTTTGAAATTCTACACTTGCATGTTGGAAACTAAAATTTCCAACCATCATAAAACTAATTTAATTTCATATGAACTACGTGCATGACCACTTGAATTTATCTTCCTAGTTCAATCCAAAAAGATTTGCTTTGACCCTCGTTGCATTTACAAGTTATTTCAAGCTAGGCAAGACAATTTGAAAATTGGGTTCAATTTTCTTTTGGCTAACGTAACCCGTTTTCGAGTTGTTTTGTGTGTTCTTGATTAAAGTACAGCTAGGTCAAAATTGTGAAGAGGTGTTATGGCAAGAAAGTGGAAGGTTTCATCAAGATCAAGTCACTATTGGGAGGATTTGAGAACACTTCTCTCCTTCAAACTCATTTTGAGTTTGAGGAAGAGAAATTTTCAAGATGATGACCCAATGGAGGAGCCAGAACCAAATCCAATCTCAACTTGGCATTTGACATCAACCATCAAGCCTACGCCGAAAATCAAGGTTGTGAGTTTCTCACACAAAGACCTTCGTCACCAACTGCTCTTCAAATGAGGTATGAGTTTATAATTTTTCATTGTTTGGTTTTCCATAGAATTGGATGTATTTGCTTGCATTTGTGAGGAAGGTTGACACTTCCTCATCATTTAATTCTCATGCATCCTCACAGGAGTAAGTGTGGGTATTGACTTTTGGATCTCCAAACAGAAATCCCGCCTTACTTGGAAAAATCTAAAACAAGTACCTAGAATCCTTTAATCGTTGTTTTGTAGACTTAGTCATTTTTGTCTAGGTTTAGAAAATAAAACTTTTGGTGAATTGGCATATAGAAACATGGGCATAGTGAAAACCATAATTTTTAATTGAGCTTCATGCATAGAAGGTGATGAGTAGGTTTAGGCCCGATCTTCCGAAAGGTATGTCGATTGGGGTGGAGAACTCGACGTTGATGATCCGCGGCACTCGAGCGGTTCGAGTATCCCTGCAATCACTACACCACGGCTCCGTTGGTTATCAACCGTGCTGCACACGCTTGACCTCGCCAAGAAGGCTAATCCCTGCAAGTGCAATTGAGAACACGAGCAAGAACGTAGAAGACACAATCGGAAATCGCGAAATTGGGGTCTCACAAACCGTAGAACGGCGATATTATTGATCTAAGCAAAATCCACCGAATATGACCGGCGGCTGCAGTATTTATAGGCTAGGGTTCGACCAAAACACGATTAGACACGTCCCTAATGGACTCTTACGGGATACAAGGCCCAAAGGCCCGATTCGGTGGCGCAGCACCGGACAGAAATCTGGACCCGAGTTGTTTCGACGATTCCCAATGACTCCGGAGGGATTTTGAGGTGGGACCAGAACCATTGGAAAGTTTATCTTCTCCTCTTTCCGTGCATATGTAGAACGTCGAAAACGGAGTCCGTATGCCTGCTGGGCGTCTGTTTTAAGGTGGACTGCTCCTGGACTCCGAGTTGAACTCGAGTCCGAGTTGTAAACTGTTTCCATCTACTTGTGGACGTCCCAGGTGGTTCTCCACGCTCCCAAGGCCTCCTTCCTTCACTTGTTGATCTTTTCCATTATTCCTAATAATAATTAAATCATCACATAGCAATCTATTCTCAAACTCACATGCAAAAGATGTTAAGAACGAATTCACCTGCTGATTTAATAACCGTGCCCGTGCTCTTGTGATTGGTTCGTGCAGTTCAATGCGCGTCTCTGCTGTTGTGATGTCCTCATCATCCTCCCCCTCTTGAATTGGAGTCGTCCTCGACTCAAGTTCATCTTCTTCTCCCAAGTACGGTCGCAAATCTGAAATGTTAAATGTAGGACTAACCCCAAAATCGGGAGGCAATTCAAGCTTATATGCATTATCATTAATCTTTTCAACGATCTTAAAAGGACCAGCAGCTCGTGGCATAAGTTTAGATTTTCTCAAGTCGGGAAATCGCTCTTTTCTCAAATGTAACCACACCAAATCCCCCGGTTCAAGTTTTACTTCTTTTCTACCTTTACTACCTGCAATCCTATACTTCTCATTCATCATTTCAATATTTTTCTTTGTAGTTTCATGCATCTTAAGAATGAATTCAGATCGTTGTGTAGCATCCAAATTTATAGTTTCAGAAGGAGGCAAAGGTAGTAAATCAATAGGAGCACGGGGATTGAAACCATACACTACCTGGAATGGACTTACCTTTGTCGTGGAGTGAACGGATCTGTTGTAAGCAAATTCTATATGTGGTAAACACTCCTCCCACAACATCAAATTTGTTTTCAAGACAGCCCGTAACATAGTGGATAAAGTACGATTAACTACCTCGGTCTGTCCATCCGTTTGTGGGTGACATGTAGTTGAAAACAGCAACTTGGTTCCCAATTTATACCACAAAGTTCTCCAAAAATGACTTAAAAATTTTGCATCACGATCAGAAACAATGGTATTTGGCACGCCATGTAAACGAACAATTTCCGTCATAAATAAATCAGCAATGTGTGAGGCATTATCATTCTTATGACAAGGTATAAAGTGTGCCATTTTGGAAAAACGATCAACAACTACAAAAATACTATCCCTCCCCCTCTTAGTCCTAGGCAATCCCAAAACAAAGTCCATAGAAATGTCCTCCCGAGGTACACTAGGAACAGGAAGAGGCATATAAAGACCATGTGGGTTAAGGCGAGACTTAGCTTTGTTGCAAGTAGTGCATCGTGACACGTAGCGCTCGACATCACGCCTCATCTTTGGCCAAAAGAAGTGTGTGGACAGCACGTCTTCAGTTTTCTTCACTCCAAAATGTCCCATCAAACCTCCTCCATGTGCTTCTTGCAAAAGCAATAGACGAACAGAGCTAGCTGGAACACATAGCTTATTAGCACGATAGAGGAGACCCTCTCGCAGCACATATTTATTCCAAGTTCTTCCTTCTCTACAATTTTCAAAAGCATCTTTGAAGTCCAAATCAGTAGGATATAATGCTTTAATTGTTTCCAAACCAAAGATTTTATGATCAAGTTGGGACAGCATGGTATAACGCCTAGATAATGCATCGGCAATGATATTTTCCTTCCCTTTCATATGCTTAATGATGTATGGAAACGACTCTATGAACTCAATCCATTTAGCATGTCGTTTATTCAGATTGGTTTGACACTTAAGATACTTCAATGATTCATGATCGGAATGTATGACAAACTCCTTAGACCAAAGATAATGTTGCCAAGTTTGTAATACACGGACTAAGGCATACAATTCCTTATCATAAGTGGAATAATTCAGAGAAGGACCATGAAGTTTTTCACTAAAGAAGGCAACGGGTTTACCTCCTTGTATGAGAACGCCTCCAATACCAATGCCGCTTGCATCGCATTCTAGCTCAAAGGTCTTGTCAAAATCAGGAAGTTGTAGTAATGGTGCTCGTGTAAGCTTTGATTTGAGAGCATCAAAAGCTTGTTGCTGCTGTTCGCCCCATCGAAATGGAACTCCCTTCTTCATTAGCTCATGTAGAGGTGCTGCAATGGTGCTGAAATCCCGCACAAAGCACCGATAAAATCCTGCAAGACCAAGAAAACTACGAACCTGTGTGACGGTAGTTGGGGCTGGCCAGCTGGTGATTGCTTCAATTTTTGCCTCATCCATCTCAATTCCCTGCGAGGAAACGACATAGCCAAGAAACGAGACTCGATTGGTGCAAAAAACGCACTTTTCGAGGTTACCAAACAAACGTGCATCTCTCAAAACAGTAAAAACAACACGTAAATGATCAAGATGTTCATCATATGACTTGTTGTAAATGAGGATATCATCGAAGTAAACCACCACAAATTGTCCAATGAAAGCACGTAAAACCTCGTTCATTAATCGCATAAAGGTGTTGGGTGCATTAGTTAAACCAAAAGGCATGACTAACCACTCATAAAGTCCAAACTTGGTTTTAAATGCAGTTTTCCATTCACCTCCTAGTGCCATTCTAATTTGGTGTTAACCACTACGCAAGTCAATTTTTGTGAAGATGATAGCACCACTCAATTCATCAAGCATGTCATCTAATCGAGGAATAGGATAACGATATCGAATGGTGATGTTATTAATCGCTCGACAATCAACACACATGCGCCAACTACCATCTTTCTTAGGAACCAAAAGAACAGGAACGGAACAAGGGCTAAGGCTTTCACGAATGTACCCGCGGTCCAAAAGATCTTGGACTTGTCGCTGAATTTCCTTAGTTTCTTGTGGATTCGCCCTGTATGCTGCACGATTTGGCAAACTTGCTCCTGGAATCAAATCGATCTTGTGTTCAATGCCTCTCATCGGTGGTAAACCAGGGGGTATCTCGAAGGGAAACACATCCTCAAACTCCTGCAAAAGGTTAGCAACAGCAGGGGGCAATGCAATAGACAATTCATGAAGTGAAAACATGGCTTCTTTGCAAACTAAAGCATAGCACATCCCCTTAGCATCGAATAAATCAGCAAGTTCAGATTTAGTTGCGAGCAATGATGGTGATTTTAACTTAATAACTTGCTGTTTTTCAGATTCTAATTTAGTTGCTTTGCCCTCACGAATTTTACTCTTCTCAAAATGCACGATTTCAGCAGGAGTCATGGGGAGCAAAGTGATTTTCTTTCCCTTATGCATGAGAGTATATTTATTGGTTCTACCATGATGAATAGCATCTGTATCAAATTCCCAAGGACGACCCAATAAAAGAGAACAAGCATCCATAGGAACAACATCAAAATAAGCAAAATATTGGTATGAACCAATTGAAAAATGGATTCTCGCTGTTTGTGTTACCCGAACCTTACCGCTGTTGTTGAACCATTGAATGTGGTACGGATGAGGGTGTGCTCTTGGTTTCAAACCGAGTTTCTTGATGACGTCCGTGTTTACCAAGTTATTGCAGCTACCTCCATCAATTATAGTGTGTACACGGCAGTCCTTGATGACGAGAAACATGTGGAAGAGGTTGTGTCGTTGTAGCTTGTCGTCGGTCTCCACTTTGGAGCTCAAGGCACGCTGCACAATGATGCTCCTATAGTTCTCCGTCGCCGCTGTACCCAGTAGCTCTTCTTCGGTGTGTTCGTCATTTGGATCCGTAAAGTCAGTAGCAAGAGAATATTCATCTTCAACATCCAAAGTACTATCATACCCGCAATCGTCGCGTGCTATGTATGCTCATTTGCTCGGGCAATCTCTCATCATATGACCAAGTCCCTGGCAGCGGTGACACTTAATGTCGGAAGTACGACCTGTAGAAGGAGTGGACGACGAAGGCTTGAATGATGTCGCCTTGCTGCCTTCCGGCACGCGAGAAGGTGGAGCAGCAGGTATAGTTCGTTGGCCGCCATTGGGTGGTGTAGTCGCTGCACGGGGGGCCGAAGATGGTACTGTTTTGGATGGTGTAGTTGCTGCACGCGGCATGAAGTTGCTCCTCGTGCGTTGTTGCTGTTGTTGTCGGCCCTGCAATTCTTTTTCTGCCAACATAGCAAGCTGAAACAATCTGTTAACAGTATCATATTCTTTGTAATCAACAATGTCCTGAATTTCACGCCTCAACCCCCCATAAAAACGAGCTATTTTATCATCCATGTCCTCTACTACCCCACAACGCAGCATACCCTTTTGTAACTCTTGATAATACTCCTCTACGGACATGTTACCTTGGTCTAAACACTGCAATTTTTTGCGAAGGTCCCGCTGAAAAGATGGAGGAACAAATCGAACACGCATAGCTTCCTTTAATCTATCCCATGTTGGAGGATCAGTTCTAGTTTTAACAAGTTCATTCCACCATATGATAGCAAAGTCCTTAAACTCACTAGTGGCTTAACGAACTCTATGTTGTTCAGGAACAAGATGGGAATTAAATTTTTGCTCTACTGTCATCTCCCAATCAAGATAAGCCTCAACATCATAAGCACCAGAAAAAGAGGGTATAGTAAATTTCACTTTAGCAAAAGGATCATCAGGAGGGCGGTTATAATTGTTATGATTATTACCTCCCATACCTCGACGATAAAGTGGCAGTCTTGGTTGATTACTGTGATCTTCCAGTTCATCATAAGCATTGTCTTCTTGTCTTCCAGCGAGAGGCAACCGAGCCTCAAAAGTATTCATCCGAAGAGCAAGGTCATCCAGTTTGCGAGTCAAGTTCGCCAATGACTCCTCCGTTGATGCGTTGTATTTGGCGAACATATCACGTAACTCAACATGTTGAACACATTCGTCATTATTTTCTTCTCCTGCCATTGTTAGTAGGAAACAAAATACAACAAAAAAAATGTTATCCTTATCAACTACAGTGACAATGTGGAAGGTGGAAGAAAACAATCTCTCTCGCTCAAGCGTCTTACCACGCTCTTACAAGTGTTCTTACCGACACAGCAGGTGGTGTGGACGGTGAGATGAACCAATGAAGCGTGGGATGATTGCAAAGGTACCTGTTATGCTCAAGAGAGAGGTGGAGCTTGGATGGCACAATATGGTGGCTAATAAGCAGAAAATCGTTAACAGCTAAACAAAGTTGAATAAGTATTCAATGTAGGAAACTGTTGCTGGTCAACTGAGTGCCCTAGAGCCTAGCACAACACAAGGAAGTATCAAGGCAAAAGAAAGACAAAATGATATAACCAAACAAACAGCACCAAGTGGTATAGGCCAATTGCTTTAATATGCGTGCTCTTCACTATTTTTTTTTCTTTTTTGTAATATTTTTTTGATATTTTTTCATTACTCAGTAGCACAAATATCGGAAGCACACAAATTTGCAGCTCAATTGGATGTAATATGCGGCCTATAGAAAATCAAGAAGGTTCTTTAAAATTCGTGCTGAAACTTCGGAGGCCGGATAGCCTATCTTCCGAGGGGAATTTGGGCAATCTAATTTCGCCTAACGCGGCTACGCCACGGAAAATCAGATGCGAAATTTCGCGTAGATGAATTTGAAAAAAAAATTCGCCCGATTTCGAGTTCGTATGCCAAAGTTATGGCCGTTTTAAGGTAGGCTGTCCGAGTTACGTTTTTTTGGATGTTGATTCCAACTCGGTTTGAGAACAGAACTCGCAAACGGATACGAAAACGATCGGGAATCTGCACAGCAACTAATGGGGTGGTGTGTGATGATTCAAGGATGAATGGCACAAACATTTGTCACCTAATCTAGGGCTGGCGATGCGGGAGTTCACGCAAGGCGGCTAGCTAGGGCAAACCGATGAACGTGGCGGATCCGTTTGTTATTTAGGGATTGTGGAATAGGTGTCGAATAGCAAGAAAACAAGGACGAAACACGATAACTAGGACCAAACAGCACAAAGCTAAACCAGCAACAAGACTCAACCACACGAATACAAACTCAACAATGCAAACTGAAAAACGAAACTGCAGGCACTATAGTCTGGGAAGCGGTAAAAACGATCTAATTTTTTTTGTGGCTTTTTTGTGGACTCTAGGTACGAAACAAAATCAATCTAATGGAAGAAAGGAAAACAAAGATACCTCACGGGCAACCTGGAAATCTGATACCAATTGATGAGTAGGTTTAGGCCCGATCTTCCGAAAGGTATGTCGATTGGGGTGGAGAACTCGACGTTGATGATCCGCGGCACTCGAGCGGTTCGAGTACCCCTGCAATCACTACACCACGGCTCCGTTGGTTATCAACCGTGCTGCACACGCTTGACCTCGCCAAGAAGGCTAATCCCTGCAAGTGCAATTGAGAACACGAGCAAGAACGTAGAAGACACAATCGGAAATCGCGAAATTGGGGTCTCACAAACCGTAGAACGGCGATATTATTGATCTAAGCAAAACCCACCGAATATGACCGGCGGCTGCAGTATTTATAGGCTAGGGTTCGACCAAAACACGATTAGACGCGTCCCTAATGGACTCTTACGGGATACAAGGCCCAAAGGCCCGATTCGGTGGCGCAGCATCGGACAGAAATCTGGACCCGAGTTGTTTTGACGATTCCCAATGACTCCGGAGGAATTTTGAGGTGGGACCAGAACCATTGGAAAGTTTATCTTCTCCTCTTTCCGTGCATATGTAGAACGTCGAAAACGGAGTATGTATTCCTCCTGGGCGTCTGTTTTAAGTTGGACTGCTCCTGGACTCCGAGTTGAACTCGAGTCCGAGTTGTAAACTGTTTCCATCTACTTGTGGACGTCCCAGGTGGTTCTCCACGCTCCCAAGGCCTCCTTCCTTCACTTGTTGATCTTTTCCATTATTCCTAATAATAATTAAATCATCACATAGCAATCTATTCTCAAACTCACATGCAAAAGAAGTTAAGAACGAATTCACCTGCTGATTTAATAACCGTGCCCGTGCTCTTGTGATTGGTCCTTGCAGTTCAATGCGCGTCTCTGCTGTTGTGATGTCCTCATCAGAAGGTGTCACTAGATTTCAAACTCCTAGGAATAAGTGATATCCTTGCTCTAAAATTGAATTGCATTTTTTGGAGGAGTCACTAAATTTTAAATTCCTAGTGAAGTTCAGGAGGATAAAATTGAGAACTTGTTTGGCATGGTCTAAATGATAAAATTTGCTCTTGAAAGCTAAGATGGTTAGAAACTTTAAAAGATGTAGGGATCCATATAGTATATTTCTGTCACATGCATTGCTATGAGTAGGAGCTTTAGAAAATATGCAACATGAATTATCCAAAAAGCTCCACTCTTATCAATGAATAACACATTGATCATGGATACACTTGACATTGGAACCAATGCATCTTTGATTTTGTTATTCCCCTTATGTACAAATGATAGTTCGGTTACCTAAACTGAACGTTCATTTGTACAAGTATCAGGAGCTAACCATCCCTCTCTATTCAAGAGAGGAAGTTTGCAGGAGTAATATTACTATGCAGGCATTCAAGAAGCTGATTGTTGGGATCCCTAGAGGATCCCATTTCAACATTTCTTGGCCAAGGATTAAATGAGGATGGTTGCTACCTATCGGAAATTATGCCCGAAGGTCAATCATAACTATACGAGGCTAGAGATTTGAAATGGGAACCCTCCATGAGCAACCAATGGGCTGCCACGAATGGGTGAGAGCATTACGCTCTCAACTATTCTAAGCACTCATTCAAGCTCAAGGGATTCACAACCATCATTGGGTGCAAGTTGTTCCTATGTGACTAGAAGGTATGTTGTACCTTACCCAAGGAACAACTGATCATACCCAATGCATGTTGGGCACATGTCACTCCCTTATGGCAAAAAGATATGATACACCTTAGCCAAAGAATGACGAAACATACTCAATGTATGTTGAGTGCACGTCATTCCATTGGATCTAAAGGTTATCATTATCCTAGCCAAGGAATGACAAATCACACCCAACACATGGAGACCTTGATGTACGGACGATCAACATCGAAAACACTCTATTCAACCACACTCATGGTGTCCATGGGAGGCAACATAACAATCAACACTCAACCCTCCATTGTCAAAGCCACACTGCAACAAGGATAGGCCAACTCATGGCCTACCTCTGTCATTAGGGTTTCAACCCCTATCACGGACCATGATCAAAAATAAGCTTGGGGGAGGACCCCCACTTGAGGTAACTTGTATCACACCCACTGCATTTTTATTTCAAATCATCCATTGCATATTTACTTTCCATTCATCCACCATCCACCATGCATCTAAAAAAACATAAAAATAGGAACTTAGATTTGCTTTGCTTATCAAATAAAGTTGTGCGGTAAGAATGATTTAGAATTACATAGATGAAATGATGAATAGTTGCTCTGTTTTATTTTTCCTATGTTCCTAGTTTACAACTTTCTACTCTCCTAATATTGCTTAAATTGGCTAAAATTAACTTTGCCTTAATTTAGAAATTGCGGGTGGCAAAAGCTTAATCTACTTCTAGGTTGTTGGGAGATTTGAATTAGTAATACGATTGCTATTCCTATTTTGAAAGTGGAACTTAGATTTCCGGAGAAATTCTATCAAGATTTAAGTTTCCCTCATTTGATTGGAAATACCTACCAAAGACATATGATGTTCATACATAGGCAACACCTTATGCATATGCTATTTGCTTTCACATTGAGCCTAGTCAAACTAGTATAGACCTATGTAAGAAATCATTCAATTCTTTTTGAATTCACGACTTCACTTGCACATGCTATACTTCTACACCTGAAGGAAACAAAATTCTATCATATCCACCATTCCACAATAAAAAGAGAAACTCCATGCTATTCATAGTTAGCCCTCTCATCAAGATATTGCATAAAAAGGAGTAGAAGACATGGCTACAAGAAAAGGAAAAAGAAAATGCATGCTTATATCATAAGCATGAGAAAAAAGAAGAAATAATATGCTTACTCCATAAGCATAAAAAAAGGTAGCCATGTTTCATCCTTGTAATAAAGAGAGTCCACATCAAAAGGAGTCATCTCAATGTTTCCACATCCAACTCCATTCCATCACACATGCACAAGTCTTGATTCGAAAGTTTGAATTGATTTCTCCTAAGGCTTGCTCTTTTGACTTAGCAATATTATGTGTTGCAAATATGCCTACTTACTTTCCCTACCAAGCTACACATACAAGCCATATTCAAAGAGTAGGAATAGTATAGGCATAATGCCTTGGTGAGGACATATTTCCACTATACACAAAGGAGTGATTGAGATAATCATTTGAGGTACTTATAATCTAATTTGAATCTCTCTAGAATTTAAGTGGAACTTGATATCTAGGCTATGCTTGCTCCATTTTCTGTTCTATCTTTCAATTACCCATGAATAGGAGAAGGAATATGTAGGATCGAAGAGCGTGTGAAAAGCTACCAGAGGGGGGTGAATGGTAGATTAAAAAATCTTACGCAGCGCAAACAATTAAATCCCAACTCCTTCAGCAGAAAAATGATCCGTTAAAGAAATCATGTGTGAGACTAAATGAAATGTGTTTCACCATGACATAAGTGATAGATATCAGAGAGAATCAAGTCACGAAGAAAACACAAGAAGAATCACTCAAATCCGTCAAGAGAAACTCAAGTTATGATCAAAAGATTGAATAAAGGTTAATTTATCCTACCCGAGAAAAACAATTCTGGAACGCTGCAAAGAAATTCGTGTAGATCAGAAACCACAAATCCAATGATCGTGAAATTTTGACAGATGATAGATAATCAAGTTGTAAAGACAACCCAAAAAGAATCACGTCAATTCACTACGGGAAAGGGGAACAATTATGCCGGCCACCGTAACTTACGTGCGCCAGCCGACGTAATTAAGTAACTTACGTCGGTGCCTGGTAGTCGACGTAAGTTAAATAAATTACGTCAGCTTCTCTGCCATGGCCGACGTAAGTAAAAGAACCGACGGTAATTACCGGTACTGACGTCGGCCTTGGCCCATAGCCAACGTAAGTTGATCGCCCGACGTAAGTTAACATTTACTTACGTCGATCTTGACGTCGGCCGACGTAAGTACTCACGACCGACGTAAGTTGTGGATTTAACCTAACTGCGTGAGCGGCACGCGTACGCGCTCCTGTTTCATTTTCCTCGCACTGCTTGCTTTCCTAACCGCTGCCACCGACCGACGCCCTGTTGCCTACTCGCCGTCGCTGCCCGGCCGGCCTGCCGCCCCGCCGTTGCCGCCCCGCCACCGCCCCTGCTGCCGCCCGCGGCCCCGCCCCCGCGGCGCCGCCCTGACCCCGAGTCGCGTCACCGCCCTGCCGCCGGCCCGCCGTCGCCGCCCCTGCACCCCCGCCGCCGGCTCGCCGCCAGCCCGCCGTTGCCGCCCCTGCGCCCCCGACCCAGCCGCCGATTTTCATTGCAAATATTTCCTCACCTCTCCCCTTGCTCTCATTGTTTTGAATTATTGCACATGCATTTGCTTGAATTGCTTATGTTTAGGTTTGAATTGCTCTCATTTAAGAATGAATTACTCTCATTTGATTGAATTATTGCACACGCATTTGCTTGAATTGCTTATTTTTAGGTTTGAATTGCTCTCATTTAAGAATGAATTGCTCTCATTTGGTTGAATTATTGCACATGCATTTGCTTGAATTTCTTATGTTTAGGTTTGAATTGCTCTCATTTAATAATTATGGTTAGAATTGAATTGCTTATTTTTAGGTTAAATTTAATTGAGTTGAATTGCTTATGTTAGAATTGAGTTGATAAATTGATGATTTACAATGGATAATTGTTATTTTTAGGTTTATTTGAATTGCTTTGTTTTTTGAATTATGGTTACAATTTTAATTTTGATTTCTTGAAAGTTTAAGTACTATATATACATAAATGGGCTTCGAACTGACTTGACAAGGCCCGACAAGGCCCATTCAGTGGTAAGGTAAAGTTTGCGTGTAGACGGGCACGAAGGCGAACGACGATGGTGAGGATGGCAAGAACCTGCGCGTGGATGGCGTACTCCAATGAAGTGGTTTCATCTCTGATCTATTTACAGCAGCTAACCCTAAAGCTCTTGTGGAATTGTCATCTAAGACCAACTTTCCTCTCAGTCTTTCTCTAGTTCTTTCCTCACTCTTAAATGACCTAAAAATGAAAATGAGCAACGTAACCTATAGCAATGTATTACCCATTTTTGGTCGGCACGTCTCACATGCCAATGGCATGTGAGATGTGCAGGTTCGGAATTGTCCCTTTTTGGACAGCCTCGGAGTGACCGAGGGGGCGTGGCTTGTGACGAGACGCGGGTCCGGATTTGGACGAGATTTCAGTGGCATAACCCTGTTGTTCTCTGCTGCACCATTTTTGGGCGTGCAGTGGAGAACAGCGGGGTTATGATGCCGAAATTTCGTTCGAATCCTGATCACGCGTCTCGTCATGATCACGCTCCGCTCGGTCACTCTTGGGTGGGTTTAGGATCTATCTGCCTAGGTTGTAGGGCCATGACATAACATAACAATACATTAACGACAATTTCTTTCGCGTTAAACTGCAGAGTCAAACATGGGCGAAGATCGTAGTTGGATGTACACTGGTTGGAAGTGCAGAACTGGTGGTCACTCAGATGAGTGGTACGCAAAGACAGAAGCTTTTGTGGAACGAGCTTTTTCGTTGTCAAATAGCGATAAGGCGCGGTGCCCATGTACAAAATGCCAAAACGGAACGTTTTTGGACAAAGTGGAACTTACGTTGCACTTGTGTCGAAACGGTTACGTGTCACATTATAAGTTGTGGAACTTCCACGGCGAGACAGCTTCTCAAGCTTTACAAGAAGTGGAAGCGGACAATGATGATGCTCAAGAGGTTGATATGATGGATGAGATGCTGGAAGCTATACGACCACAACTTAAAGAAGATACTCAAACAACAGAGGTTAAAGAGTTATTCAAACATCTCAAAGATTCAGAAGAGGCTCTGCATGAACACACTAAAATGTCAATCCTCAATTCTGTGACTAGACTTATGGCAGTTAAGTCTAAGTTCTTCTTTTCTAACAATTTTTACAACATGCTCATCGATTTGTTCAAATATGCCCTTCCACAACCCAACAAAGTGCCTAAGGATATGTACAACTCGAAGAAAATTCTTTCCGGTCTTGGTATGAAGCACAAAAAGATTGATGTGTGTCCGGACAACTGCATGTTTTTTTGGAGAGAGCATGCCAATGAGAACAAATGTTTGGAATGTGGTCAACCGAGGTTTGTCGAAGTTGTTAATAATGATGGTAATACTGTGACGACGGAAGTCACACGTTAACAGCTTCGTTACTTACCTGTGACACCGAGGTTGAAGCAGCTGTTCCTTTCAAAAAAAAATGGCCAGACACATGAGACACAGAGAAGGTGAGCGTGAGAACAATGGAGTCATGATGCACCCGTCCGATGGTGAGGAATGGAAGGCGCTGGACTGGTTTGACCCAGAATTTGCTCGTGAAGCGAGAAATGTTCACATCGGGTTGGCGACAGATGGGTTCACGCCATTCAGCACAAAAGCCGCAGCATACTCCTGTTGGCCCGTCTTTTTCATCTCGTACAATCTTCCACCGGCTTTTTCCATGAAGAATGAGTTTATGTTTCTTACCCTCATTGTACTTGGGCCAGATCATCCTGGGTCACATCTCAACGTGATGTTGAAACCGTTGATCGAAGAGTTGAAAATGTTGTGGATAGGAGTCAAAGCGTACGACTGTTACAAGAAACAAAAATTCAACCTCAGAGCTGCTTATTTGTGGTCCGTTCATGATTTTCCGGCATACGGCATGTTTTCTGGATGGAGCACTCATGGTCAGTTGACGTGTCCGATATGTGCCTCGGATACCGATTGCTTTCGACTTACCCATGGAGGCAAGATATCTTACTTCGATTGTTATAGACGTTGGCTGCCTCTGAATCACTTGTTTAGACAATAGAGGAATGTCTTCAGAAAGAACACCGTTGTCACTAAAGGACCACCGAAACGTCTTAACGGGTCAGAAATATCTGATATGTTGGACAAATTGATGCGAAATGAAGGTCGTCCTGGATATTTCGAATGTTACAAAGACAAACACAATTGGACTCACATATGTGGACTTTGGGAGTTACCGTATGTGAATCGTTGATTCTAAGGAACAATATTGATGTTATGCATCAAGAGCGTAACATGGCCGAATGTATCATAAGCACATGCATGGACATGACGGGCAAAACAAATGGCAATTTAAAGGCTCGAAAGGATCTTGCCGAGCTTTGTAACCGTCAAACTCTTGAGCTCTCCGAAAGTTGTGGTAAACCACGCGCTCCTTTATGTCTTCGACCTAAAGAAAAAAAGAAGTTCTCGAATGGTTGCAAAGGTTGAAATTCCCATATGGTTATGCAGCTAGTCTGAGACGAGCCGTGAATGTGAAAACAGGAAAGCTCATTTGGTTGAAGAGTCATGATTATCACATAATCATGGAAAGACTTCTGCCTGTTATGTTTCGAGGCTATTTTGATGATGCAGTGTGGAAGGTGTTAGCTGAGCTTAGCCACTTCTATAGGCAACTCTGTGCTAAAGAAATCATGCCAGAGATGATGACTAAATTGTAAAAGGAGGTTTCGGTACTTTTGTGTAAGATGGAAAAAAATTTCCTCCAGGATTTTTCAATCCAATGCAACATCTCTTAATTCATCTTCCATTTGAAGCGAAAGTGGGCGGTCCCGTGCAATATAGTTGGATGTATCATATTGAAAGATCACTTAGATATCTAAAACCAATGGTTGGTAATAGGGCAAGGGTTGAAAGTTGCATCGCCGAAGCTTTTACTCTTTAGGAAGTAGCATACTTCTCAATTGTTTACTTTGTAGAGGAAAACAATGTTAATACTTCGGTAATGCGATACAATATAGATGAGCAACCTCCTTGTAGCGATCTCTCCATTTTTGCAACAAGAGGAACAACTGTTGGTAGTTACACTTCGTATGATGTTAGCGAAAAAGAAAGGCGTGCTACATTCTTCTACATGTACGCTAATATGGAAGAAATGAATGAATATTTCTAGTAAGTGTTTCTCCTACACTTATGCTTTTCACCATCTTTTCTGACACATGTATTCTAAAAGGTTCTCTTTGTCGTGTAGTATGTTCGACAAGCAAAATTGGAGACATAGACATCAACCCACGAGCAAGCAAATAGAACATATTCGACGGGAAGGAATAAAAAGGGGACCTAATTTTCTCTCCTGGTTTCAAGATCATGTAACGTTTTCTCAATAACTAATCAATGTTAACAATGTTTTCTTATAACTTAAGAATGCTTATGTTTTCTAATAACTCCATATCTTGGACAGTGCCAAAAAGATGCCAACATCCATGAAGATTTGCGACAACTATCCCTTGGAGTGGTTAATGTTAGAAGCTATGGTCGATATGACGTCAACGGCTTTCGGTTCCGTACAACTCAATTTGAATCTCTTCGTCCTCTCGTGGCAACATGTAATACCGGAGTTGTGATGAGGGCAATCGATTTGCAAGATCATGAAATGCAGTACTACGGGATTATTAAAAAATCCTTGAATTCACTTTTGTCGCAAACAAGCCAATTCGAGTGGTATTCTTTGACTGTGAATGGTTTGATTCCATTCATGGAATTCGAGTAAACGAATTTGGCGTGGTCGAAGTAAAACACAAGGAACGGTTGAAAGGATTCGATTCATTAGTTCTTGCACACCAAGTAGAGAAAGTGTAATATCTACCTTATCCATGCAATAAATTCAAAGCTTGGTGGGTGGTACATAAGGTGAATCCTTGTGAGCGGTTATACGCTCCAAGAGATGATGATTACCACGACGAAGCTGAGGTTGATTGTGTCTACCAAGAGGAAGAGGTGCCAGACTTCTTCTCAGTCGAGCCTGGTGTAGGACTCGATGACTTAGTTGGAGACGCTCAAGATATCGAGGCTGTCACAGAAGCGGAAACAGAATCAGAATCAGAAACTGAAGATATCGATGGCATAGTCGAGCCTGCTGATTTGCGCAAACGAAAACGATATGCGGAAGAAGAAGATCGATGGGCTGGTTTAAGGAGTAGGGTGCATGATCGTGATGTTGATGAATTTTAAAGTAATGTTTTATTCACTAATTTAACATTAATTTTGTATATTATCTTTGCATATTAATCATTTATTCCTTGCAACAGGATGTCGTCAAAGATGAAGGGGAAGGGGAAAGGGAAGCCAGTGACAGGGTTTGAGCCATCACAAGACCCTTGTTCAGGGAGCTTGTTCCTTTCTAGCCGACGTTCCCTCTTTCTGGCACACGCTCCACCCTCAGCTGTCGTGTGCTTTTAGCGGATGGAGGTAAATTTTAGTTATAATAAAGTTATTTTTGAAATTGCAGTTGTTATTAATTATTAATTGTCAATCTTTTCCTATCCTGCAGTCTGACTCAGAGACTTCTCAGTCAGAGTCAGAGTCAGAGGCTAGGGGGCCACTACAGGAGCCCTCTAGCGCTAGTCTCCCTTCGGAGCTGGCTAGCGCTAGCCTCCCTGTGCAGCCGGCTACCACTGAACTTCCTGGAGACTCCGGTGGTTTAGCAGAGCCTTCAGGGTCACAGGACGCGACAGCGTCACAGCAGAGGCGACAGACAAGGAGGACCCACTTTGCGGCTCCTCATCCGGTTACTACTCAGCAGACCACGATCCATCCTGTTGGAGACAGGTCAATAATGTATGTAGTATATTAAATATTAGATGTTGTTTTCCTTTACTTACTGATTTTATATATTTTGTAGAGGTTGGTACGACTTTTCATTCACGGGGGCCGAGAACCACCACAGGCGGATTGTGATTGACGGTTTTCCTGCCCTGCTGTGGGATGACTACGCTCGTGTCTCTCACCTGGTGCACGGCACGGTTCAGGGAGCCGTGTGGCACGATTTTATGGTAAGTTTAACTGTTTCATTTTTTCAACTTGTTTGAATTGTTAATGCATAACACTTAAATATTTGTTTGCTTAAAGCTGAGGTACCAAGTAGAGGAACCGGGCATGGAGGACCACGCAAGACGCGTGTTCCATTACAACGCTCGGAAGCTCAGGGCGGCGCCGTTGTCGTACGCCCAGATTCAGGCCGTCAACGCGTACTACAAGCGGCACCCCCGGGAGGAGGAGTAGGAGCAGCAAAGGGGTGTATTTAGGAAGGACTCAGACTCATACTTGACAGAGGAGCAGTACGCAGAGGTAAGTATTTAATATTGTTAAATATTTACAATATCTACGTATGTTAAGTGCGTTGATGAAAAACAAAATATGTGCAGGTTAGTATTTCTTGGTTACAGGGTAACATCGTGGCATACTTAGCTCTCTGTCGGTACTGGGCTAGCAATGCTTTCATCAATAAGTCCACAAAGGCTAGACAGTGCCGCATGGGGTCCGAGGGCAAGTACAACTATGGCGTTGACGGCTACTTGCGTTTGGCTAAACGCGTGGTATGTACCTTTTCATTTTATTTATGTGTTCCTAATATATTATTTATCTCTCTAACAAGGATGTACAGGAGCGAGAGATGGGTCATGAGCCGACCTCGACCCAGGTTTGGAAGAGAGGTCACAAGGAAAGTGACCCTTCTCAGCCAGGGCACTGTAGTCAGGTCGTAGCTGACCGACTGGTAAGTTTTCAAAATTCATCAATTTCATTATAACTAATATTATTATTGACATGCTTACAAGATTTATTTGTTTTGTACACAAAGTACACGTAGATGCACGGTGCGGATTACGACTGGGAAAGCGCGCCGATCGACCCCCAAGCCGCGTACGCAAGCGGAGGCGGGAAGGCCCACGGACGGTGAGTTCTTTGTGTGTTTCATTTCTTTTTTAGTTAATCTTCTTCTACTTAGTGTATTCATTCTTTTGCAGGTTTGCCATTTTTGATGGAGTTGTCGATTCGAGGTCGATGCGACCTTTGAGAGGCGCTTCATCGTCGTAGGCTTCGACCGTTGGGACCAGTGGTCATCTCTCGCAGACCCAGTTGGAGCTCCAGGCCATGAGGGAGACGCTGACGCAAACCCAGACAGAGCTGGAGAGGACAAGAGCGGAGGCAAGGGAGGAGCAGCAGAGGACGGCCTTAATGATGTCTCAGATGCAAGCAGCGGTGGCGGTAAGTAATTTAAAGTACCGTAGTTAAATTTCACAGCACTTCAATAACATATATCTCCTAATATTTTGGAATGGCAGGCTCTTGCTCGACACAGCGGTCAGGATATCGAGATTCCTACGCTTCCGCCGCAGCAGACATCGGAGCTGGTAATATATGTCTATCCCTTATTTTGTTTTTTGTACACCATGTTATTGTGAGTTTTAGCCTTAATGTCGAATATAAACTTGTTAGAGGAGGCAATCCATGTCGTTCCCGAAATGCAACTTCCACCGCTCCCATAACATAGATTTTCATTATGTTGAATGCATGATTTCCTTTTGATCCACCACCAACTCAGGGTCGGCTCTAGGATTTTGAGGGCCCTAGGCCAACTCAGGGTGATAACAGTCTGCAGTTGTAATGAATTGAAGTATCTTATGTGCTGTTATTATTTGGCAAATAAGTTACTTGCATCACATTTAATTTAGCAAATGTGTTACCCACACTATTGACTATGATTCTTTTGCAGGGCTCAGGAACGCGCCGAGAAGAACCTGGAGGCAGTGGAGGGGCTATCGTGTAGCCTGGAGCAAATTGTGTTGTTGTTGATGTTTTGGATATTATTTTATAACTGTTGCTGTGTATCTGTTGCTGTGTAACTGTTCTGAATAACTGTATGTGATTTGTGTTCTCGCCATAAAGCGAGGTAGTCAGTTTCTGTTTTTTTAAAAAAAATCAAAAACATAACTTACATCGGCTATGGCCTGGCCGACGTAAGTTAGCCCAGTTTAACTTACGTCGGTCAGACCATACCGACGTAAATTAAACCACTTAACTTACGTCGGTTTGTAGCAACCGACATAAGTTAGGGCACATAACTTACGTCGGCGTGCTGTGGCCGATGTAAGTACTCCGGCCCAGCCCGCGGGCCATCCCACCACTTAACTTACGTAAGCTGTTGCAGACCGACGTAATTAAGTTACTTACGTCGATGGCCGACGTAAGTTACCTTAATTACGTCGAAACCACTAAGTCAGGCAACCGCTGACGTAATTAATGAAAAACTGACGTAATTAAGTTACTTACGTCGGTTTAGGCCTTAATTATGTCGGCTTTGACCGACGTAATTGATCGATATTCCTGTAGTGATTGGATATGTAAAACTCGAGTTATGATAAAACCACCGACGGAAGGTAGTGCTGTCCAGAAACTCGACGAGTAAAACATGTCTGGAACAAGTCAGATGAACAAGGCAAAAAAGTTCCTTCCAACTATAAATTTTAATCAATAGAACACAAGAGGAACAGCCCCAAAGTCGTCTGCCACGAGCTCTGGACTCTCTTGCTTATATAACCAGCTCAAAATTCAACTCAACTCAAATCACGACTCTAATCCTACTCTGTTCACGAATCAAAACTTTCCATAATTGCTTAAGAGTCTTCTATACGCAGATAGAAGCAATCTTAAGACTTCCAAAAACCTTAGAAACGTATACCACATTCCTAAAACAACTCAAATTCGTGACCCACATGTAATCCTATCATAACCAACTCAAAACATTCCATATTCGAGTCAAACCCGACTCAGCCACAACCTGAGTCCATAACCTAGTCGGTTGCACCTTTTCGACCAATTCTTTACGTCCACATCTCTTCATCACGCCTTGGAACCATGTAGCCACGTCCATGAACTCCTTGCACACGTGCAAACATCTTCCAACGACGTCCACGATACTTTCATATGCACTGCCTTTGATTCAATCATCCTGCGCGACCTCCTGACCAGCTCAACCATAGTTCCTCCCGAACTTGGTTGTTGGAACCTCATCTCCTCCCTGAGACTAGTCCAATGGATCCTGTCACCAGCCATGACTTGAACTCAAGCAACACTTGCAGATGAATAAACAACCAATCTGTACGAGCCCAAGTTCGTGACTTGACTCAAGTCAGTTCTGAAAACAAAACCTTATGTGAGCACCTCACATAAGCATGTTGCAAAGCATATCAAAACAATACAAGCCTTAACCACCAAAGCACACCAAACACTTAGTAAAAGAATACTAAGCAACCTTTCCATAAGTGTAAAGCAAGTTCGAAACATTTCACATGAAAATTTGGAACATTACGATCAAGCTCTGAACCGTGCCAAAGTTAACCAGAGCTTGAGCCGGAGCTTACCAAAGCTAGTACAACCTAGCGCCGGAGCTTATCAAAGCTAGTACAACCAAGCGCCGGAGCATACCAAAGCTAGTCGGACCTAGTGCCGGAGCTAACCAAAGCCAGTCGGACCTAGCGCCAGAGCTAACCAAAATAAGTCGGACCTAGCAAAACATATCAGACCTTACGTCGGACCTTGCAAAAGCTCGGAGCTAGAGTGGGATCTTGCTAAAAAAATGTTCTAGCGGAAATTTAGAACTTTTATCATCAAAGCCAATGTATTCAGTACAAGCCAATGTATTCAGCACACATAGGTCTCACAATCTCCCCCTTGATGAATGCATTGGCAACACCACTTAAAATCCCAACATTGGCTTATTCTCATTAAAAGTTTTGAAAACAATTTCTCTCCCTTTGTAAAATAGAAATAAAATGATAAGAAAAAACAATTTCTCCCTCGAGAAGAATCGTGCCAAAACAGTTGTGAATATGTGCAATGTGTAATCAATAATCAATTTCTCCCCATTGCATACTTATCTCTCTTGTTAAATTCTCATATTGTCTCTCCCCCTTTGACAATGTATTCAGCAAGGTACAAAAGAGAAATTTTCCAAATGTTATGAGCATATTATAACATATACATATAAACAAAGCTCATCCAAGTCATACTATCAAGTAACTTACTCTATCACATCAATGAGATACATAAAGTAGTGTAAGCCGTGCAGAGATCAAGTGTAATTTTCAATTTTAGCAAGTCATGATCTCACAAACTTAACTATTTCGAAACCTAAAAGCATAGATTTAGATCATATAATATTCGCAAGAGATTATATGCGCATCTGCCTTATTCTAACCAACCAAGCGAAACCTATGTCATTTGACAATCAGAAGCTTAAGGACATGGTTTTAGTCATACACAACTTCTTCCAAGTTCATATCTAAGTGCAATGATAAGCCATCTCAAAAGAAGAAGTGCGATGCATGCATATTCTCTTGATCTTTTCTCAACTTATGTTTATTCATAAAAAAACTCAACACGTGAGTTGATTACTTGATTAAATCTTTATGATTAAAAACACTTGTGAGCATGCAACTAGTTCAAAACAGCAAGAAAGTTTGACCATGACAATATTTAGTGTAAGTAATTATTCCAATTACTAGACGTGGCAAAAACTACAAAATGTATAACACAAGTAATGTAGTAAGAACTTTCAGCACATAAAAGGAATCACAAAGTCATATATGTATGAAATATTATGCTCATATTATTTTAATTTCAGATTCACACATAGACTTCTAGGGTTTGAAAACTCCCACTCAATGTAAGCCATGAGGATGCATAACCCCTATTTCACTACGAATGAAACAGAAACGAGTGAAATCCAAAGGTTTTGTAAAAATGTCAGCCAATTGTTGTTCGGTATTTACATGGTGAAGCACAATGTTTCTTTGTTAAGCATTATCACGGAGAAAGTGATACCTAATATCAATGTGCTTAGTTCTAGAATGTTGCACAGGGTTTTTAGCAATGCAAATGGTACTAGTGTTATCACAAAACAGTGGAACACTATGTAGGTGAACCCCATAGTCCTTAAGTGTTTGAACAATCCAAAGAATTTGTGAGCAATCACTACCAGCAGCTACATATTCAGATTTAGGCGTGGATTGTGCAACTGAGCTTTATTTTCTAGAGGACCAAGCAACAAGAGGATTACCAAGAAAATGACAAGCACTAGAAGTACTTTTCCTATCAATCCTACAACCCCCAAAATTAGCATCCGAAAAAGCTTTCAAGGTAACAGTTGAGGAAGAAGGAAGAAAAATACCAAATTCTTGAGTTCCATGTAAGTACTTTAGAATCCTTTTGATGGCTTGACGATGTGAAGCTCGTGGGGAAGCTTGAAACCGTGCACAAAGACATACGCTGAATTGTATGTCCGGTCTTCATTCCGTGAGGGTACAAAAGTGATCCGATCATGCTTCTATATTCTTTTTAATCCACAGGTTCACCATCTTCATCAAGTTCAAGTGTTGTTGCTGTTCCCATTGGTGTCCGAAGAAGCTTGCTTTTGTCCATCTTGAAGCGCCTTAGGAGGCCTTTTGTATACTTCGTTTGATGCACAAAGGTACCCTCCTTGGTTTGCTTGATTTGCAGCCCCAGAAATTACGTGAGTTCTCCCATCATACTCATCTCAAATTCTGAACTCATCATAGCTGAAAACTTGGACACAAGATCATGAGAAGCACAACCAAAGATAATATCATCCACATACAATTGAACGAATAATGAGTCATTGCTATGCTTAAGCACAAAAAGAGTTTTATCAACCTTGCCCATGGTAAACCCCTTTTCAAGTAAAAATGTTTTTAACCTATCATACCATGCTCTAGGGGCTTGTTTGAGACCATATAAGGCTTTGTACAATTTGTAAACATGATTAGGAAAATCTAAAATTTCAAAACCCAGTGGTTGTTTGACATAAACCTCCTCATCTATTTAGCCATTAAGAAAAGCACTTTTAACATCCATTTGATGTAGCTTAAAACCTTTAGATGCAGCAAAAGCTAACAAAATTCTTATGGCTTCTAATCAAGCAACAGGAGCAAAAGTTTCATCAAAATCTAGACCTTCAACTTGAGTGAAACCTCGAGCAACGAAACTAGCCTTATTCCTAACCACAACCCCATCCTCACTTTGTTTATTTTTAAACACCCATTTAGTTCCAATTAATGTGTGACCTTGAGGAGGACGTACAAGTTTCCAAACATTATTCCTTTCAAAATTTTCTAACTCTTCTTGCATGGCAATAATCCAAGATTCATTAGTGAGTGCGTGTGATATATCTTTGGGTTCAAAAGAAGCAACAAAAGAAGAATGAGCATTAGAGTTTGGATCGCAAAACCTAGACCGTGTTACTCGTTCGTGCAAGCTTCCAATAATTTGTTGTGGTGGATGAATTTTGATAACCCGGAGGGGAGTGGACACTTCACAAGCTTCTTCTTCTTCATGTTCAACACAAATCGATGAGCTTGTGACTTGAGGAGGATATGGACCAGCAATGGTGGTCGTCGGTGATGGTTGTGAATCAAAATCAGGAGCTCGAACAATGCCATTAGCTGCTGCATTTTCGGACAACAGTTCCACCTCTACCTCATCTTCAACAAAAATGCTCTCCCCCTACGAATATGGATCTGGACCTGCAATGTTTGAGCTAGTACCTGGGCTAGCTTCATCAAAAGACACTTCAAAAGTCTCCACAATTTTGTTAGTGTCAAGTAAAAACACACGGTAGCCTCTAGTATGAGATGGATAACCAAAAAACATGCCATCAATGGATCTAGATTCAAATTTATTAAGGTTACCATGTTTCTTAACAAAGAATTTGCAACCAAAGAACCGAAAGTGTGTATCACTAGGTCTACGTCCAAACCGGAGCTCATAAGGTGTTTTACCTAGCTTAGCGCGCAAGAAAACACAATTTGAGACATAACAAGTGGTTCCAATCGCATCAGCCCAAAATTTCCTAGGAGTTTGATATTCATCAAGCATAGTCCTAGCCATCTCAACTAAGGTTCTGTTCGGTCTTTCTACAACACCGTTTTGTTGAGGTACATATGGTGAAGAAAATTGATGATCTATTCCATTTTAAGCACAAAAGTGATCAAAAGATTGATTTTTAAGTTCAGTTCCGTTATCACTTCTAATTGCTTTTAAAGATCCTGGGTGATCAATTGATAATCTAAGAAATAAAGTTGTAAAGTGACTAAAAGCTTCATTCTTAGACGCCATAAAGTAAACCCAAGAGTATCTAGAATAATCATCAACAATAACAAGAACATACCATTTACCTTCGAAGGATTGAACACGTGAAGGTCCTACGGTGTCAAGGTGCAAAAGTTGACCCGGTTCAGTTGTCATGATCATTGTGAGAGGAGTCTTTGAACCTACAACCATCTTAGCATGGCTACAAGAAGAGCATACAATTTCTTTGTCCCCTTTAAGCTTAGCAGCCCACGTATGCGATCAAGAGCACTAACACGTGTTAGGTGATCAAAGCCTACGTGACCAAGTGTACAATGCCAAAAATATAAGTCCTTTGAATCATTAGCAAATAGACACCTATGCTTAGAGGAATACATATAAAAATCAGCTTTAAAAACTCTTCCAAATCGAGACATGTTAAAAATAAGCTCACTATTTGAACCTACAACTTTGTAGTAGTTTTTATTGAAAATAATTTCCAGATTTTCATCTAGCAATTGTGAAACAAAAAGCAAGTTGTATTTCAAATTTTTGACAAGTGCCACATCCTTCAAAGTGTAGTGATCATTTACTCTAACCGAACCCTTAGCAATTATAGGAGTTGAAGAATTATCGGCAAAAGTAACATTCTCTACAAGTGACAGAAAAGAGAGGGAGGAGAACCATTCTTTGTTACCGGTCATGTGGCGTGAGCATACTGAATCCACAATCCAAATATTCTTCTTCCTCAAGCATGTAACCTACATAGAAGCACAATGTGTCGGTGACTCCATACTGGGGTTAGTCAAAAGGCATTTAGGTATCCAGTACTGAGTCACATGACGTGCAGCAGGAGAAACACGAGAAAGCTAAGATAAAACCACAGGTTTATGAGTCAAAGATTGAGGTTTTTTATTCTTAACTACTGACCTATAAGGTGTTACTTGTGTAGCACAAAAAACAATAGCTCCGGAGGCAAAAACAGAAGGTCCGGAGGTAAACTTTGAATGTTTTTGACTCATAACAGCAGGTTGCATGTTCCTGACATTCGGTTTAATATGTGCAGCAAATTTTGCATGAAAGTTATGAGATCTAGCAATTATCCTTTCCCTTTTCTGTTGTTTAGCTAGTCTATAACAAAAATCTATGACATGACCATCTCTACCACAGTAGGTACAATGAAATTTAACTTTGTGTTCATGTCTAGATGAGCAAGCAATATTTTTATCTGAAACCGAATGAGACAACACTCCTGCAGATTTGAAAACCACTTCTTTTTGTTTAGGAACTGTTTGAATCAAACCACTTCCTAATGACTTTACAATTTTAGGTTGATGTGCCTTAGCATGAGCATGAGAATCAAAACCTAAACCAGTTTTATCATTGCAAGAATTGGAAGAATTCAGCAGCAAGTTTAGGTTCTTATTCCCATTACAAAACCGATCTAATGTCCTATGCATGTTATCAAGTTTATTGAACAGATCAAGGCAATTTTCACATGAAGTTTTTCCTTTTAATTTGCAATTGGAACAATATTTAACTTCATGAGAACATAAAGAATTATTTAATATTGAAATATCATTCAAAGCATCTTTTAGTTTCTTTTCAAGATCATCACAACTAGAACAATGCAAATCAATTGTAGAACAACAAGCATCTTTTAAGTTTCCAATGTCAAGTGCAGCAAGATTTTTGTTCTTTTCAATTTCATGTTCAAGTCTATCTAGAGTGGAGGAGTGTGCAGTTCTTAGTGTGGACAATTATTCATAGGTTAAATCACATGAGGGACAAGAATCATCACTAGGAATCAAGGTTTTCAAACGGTTGATTTCAGATTCTAGTGATTTAATTTTAGTAGCATTATCCCCAAGCTTTTTGTCTTTTTTATTAACAATAATAGTTGCACAAGAAATTGCATCACACATTTCATTACAGGTAGAACATACCTCATTGTCGTCACTGTTGTGTTCTGCATCCTGCTGACTTGATCTTGATCTTGTTTTGCCCGCCATGAAGCATAAGTTGGCCAGATCGTCATCATCTTCATCACTTTCAAAGTCTACATCGCTTGAACCGAGCTCTTGAAGTGCAGTGATGAAGCTGTTAATCATCTTGCGTCCTATGGTACTCTTCTTTTTCTTGTTGGGGTTTCCAGAGGTGCTCTTGACCTTGTTCTGTTTTTCTTCACGGGTAGTAGGTCCTGGAAGGTTAGGACATTCTGTACGAAAGTGTCCCATCTTACCACATTCAAAACAGCGTTGAGGTCCGGAGCTTCCTCTCCTTCTAGTTCTCACATTTTGCAATGCTTTTGAGAACCTAGTAGAGAGAAGTGCTAGCTCCTCCTCAGGAAATTCCTCGATCTGCTCTAGGGTTAGTGAGGACAACAAAGCAAGAGTATTGCAAGATGATGATTGGCCGGCGCTAGGCATATCACGTTGTGAGACAAATGCAATAGACTTATTTGGGTTCTTACGTGATAAGATGTCAATTTCATGAGTTTTGAGTTTAGAGTAAAGCACATCTAAAGTAAGTGTACTCATGACAGTAGATTCACGAATAGATGTAACTTTCATCTCCCATATTGACATGTCTAATGCACTAAGAAGTTTCCTAGCATTTTCTGCATCAGAAAAATTAACATTGACACTACGAAAGTTACTGAGAATTTTGTTAAAGCGAGCAAAGATATCATCGATGGACTCACCGGGTTGCATCTAGAAGTAAATGTATTCTTTCTTGAACATGTCTTGCCTTACCTCCTTGATCGTATTGGATCCTTTGTGATAGTCACAAAGTGCTCTCCATACATCATATGCCGATCAGAGATGTGCAACACGGTCGAAGTTGCTTTGAGTGAGTCCTTGGATGATCAAGTTTCGGTCTTTGTTGTTATTGTCAACGTCCCGTAGGTTTTTAGCCATAACTTGATCATTAGGTGGCACTTTGTAAGGCTTGTACACCTTCTCCCATATTGCAAAGCCTTGCGCCTGGGTGAAAGCCTCCATGCGTGCCTTCCAAACCTGAAAATCAATACCAGCAAACACACAAGGTTTGGTGGAGTATTTCTCCATGATGATTAGTCAAAAACACGTGCAAATCACAATGATTGGAGCACCGTGGCTCTGATACCAATTGTAGGATCGAAGAGCACGTGAAAAGCTACCAGAGTGGGGGTGAATGGTAGATTAAAAAATCTTACGCAGTGGAAACAATTAAGTCCCAAACCCTTCGACAGAAAAATGATCCATTAAAGAAATCGTGTGTGAGACTAATCGAAACGTGTTTCACCATGAAAAAAGTGATATATATCAGAGATAATGAAGTCACGAAGAAAACACAAGAAGAATCACCCAAATCCGTCGAGAGATACTTCAGTTACGATCGAAAGATCGAACAAAGGTTAACTTGTCTTACCCAAGAAAAATAGTTCTGGAACGCTGCAAATAAACTCGTGTAGATCAGAAACCACAAATCCAATGAACGTGAAATTTTGATAGATGAGAGATAATCAAGTTCTGAAGACAACCCAAAAAGAATCACGTCAATTGGATCTGTAAAACTCGTGTTATGATAAAACCACCAACGAAAGGTAGTGCTGTCCAGAAACTCGATGAGTAAAACATGTCTAGAACAAGTCGGACGAACAAGGCACAAAAGTTCCTTGAAACTACAAATTTTATTCAATAGAACACAAGAGTAACAGCCTCAAAGTTGTCTGCCACGAGCTCTGGCCTCCCTTGCTTATATAACCAGCTCGAATGTCAACTCAACTCAAATCAGGACTCTATCCTACTCTGTTCATGAATCGAAACTTTCCATAACTTCTTAAGACTCTTCTAGACTCTTCTATATGCAGATAGAAGCAATCTTAAGACTTCCAAACACCTTAGAGACGTATCCCACATTCCTAAAACAACTCAAAATCGTGACCCACACGAAATCCTATCATAACCAACTCAAAACATTCCATATTTGAGTCAAACCCAACTCAGCCACAGCCTGAGTCCATAACCTAGTCGGTTGGACCTTTCCGACCAATTATTTACGTCCACGTATCTTCATCATGCCTTGGAACCATGTAGCCACGTCCATGCACTTCTTGCACACGTTTAAACATCTTCCAATGACGTCCACGATACCTTCATATGCACTGCCCTTGATTCCATCATCCTGCACGACCTCCTGACCAGCTCAACAACAGTTCCTCCTGAACTTGGTTATTGGAACCTAATCTCCTCCATGAGACTAGTCCAATGGATCCTGTCACCAGCCATGACTTGAACTCAAGCAACACTTGCACATGAATAAACAACCAATCCATACGATCCCAAGTCCGCGACATGACTCAAGTCAGTTCTGAAAAACAACACCTTACGTGAGCACCTCACATAAGCATGTTGCAAAGCATATCAAAACGATATAAGACTTAACCACCAAAACACACCAAAAACATAGTAAAAGAATACTAAGCAACCTTTCCATAAGTGTAAAGCAAGTTCGAAACATTTCACATGAAAATTTGGAACATTACGATCAAGCTCTGAACCATGCCAAAGTTAACCAGAGCCTGAGCTGGAGCTTACCAAAGCTAGTACATCCTAGCGCTAGAGCTTACCAAAGTGAGTACAACCTAGCGCCGGAGCTTACCAAAGCTAGTCGGACCTAGTGTCGGAGCTAACGAAAGCCAGTCGGACCTAGCGCCGGAGCTAACCAAAATAAGTCGTACCTAGCAAAACATATCGAACCTTACGTCGGATCTTGCAAAAGCTTGGAGCTAGAGTCGAACCTTGCTAAAAAAATGTTTTTGCAGAATTTCAGAACTTTTATCATCAAAGCCAATTTATTCAGTACAAACCAATGTATTCAGCACACATAGGTCTCACAACATAACTCCCATAATGACTTAAGAAGGGTGAAGTACCATAGCCACTTTTTGCAATACTAGGTAGAGTATTTTGTTGTACACTTGGTACATTCGAAAGGTAGAACATTGTAGCAACTCCTGATCATCAATGTAAAGTCTTGACTTTGCTCGAGACGAGAAAATGATAAGCTTGGGGGAGTTTGTTCACGGCTGTTATAAACCAATTTCAGCCGTCAATATAACTCAATTATGTGAAGGACTGATCATTTATTGCACACATCACCTTTCTACTTGACCTATTTATACTTGTATATGGAGAAATATGTGTATGCAGATATTTATACAAGAATTGAGGAAAAGTATGGGGAGCAATCCTATAAAATATCATCCCAACCAATCAGGCGATGACACGTGGCACCACATGGATCAAATGGCCGACAAACAGAAGTATCCGAGGCCATCCAACATTGTAGAACCAATATCAGTCAATGGGACCCACCTGGCAGCCACCTGGAGGAAGTACGGGCCGTTTGGAGCCCTGACCAGGTTGGTCGAACCAGGGGGTAGGCCGACCTGGTCCTGGCGCCAAACGCGGTCAACTTCCACGTGTTGGCTCCTCCCGGCTCCCTGGAGTCAATGACGACTGATTCGTGCACTTTTGGTGGCGGGAACCGACCTCAACACTAGTATAAATAGGACCCCATACCCCTCACTTCAACACACACCACTTGGGAATCATTCTATTGTATACACTATCTTCCATAGTCCTTAGAGGTGTTAGGATGTACAGAGGAGAGCCTAGTCCCACGTCAAATTGGGAAAGGAGTAGAAGGTGTCTCTCTTCCCAATTCCACATTGGGAAAGGTATGTCTCATGTATTCCTTCTTGTATTTGTGACTTTGTGCTCAATAAAGATATTCTCTTTAGTCTTCTTTTATATGTATACTTGGACAAAGCGTTTCTTGTTTGATTGTGGAGTCCATGCAAGTGGAAGGTATATTCTTTATGATTGTACTCTCATGATCACATCTTGTGGTCATAAACACTATAGACCCCTACTATAGTCTATGTAGTTATGATATGATTATGTTGATATAAATAACTATGCTATGCAATCACCATTGGTTCAACGATGATTTAGTTCATTGCCTTAGGATGGCTTGTGCTGCAGCTCTTAAGGTATTTGCTTAGTATGCTAGCATGGTGCTAGGGTATTTAAGTAGCGTTGGATGTCTCGTAGACCCACGGATTGAAAAGGTAGGCATTAGGTGGTGACAGCCCTATATGTTCTTTGTAATCCTCCACTTTCGGCTATGCCACAAGCTCTTGGCAGAAGTCACCCTAGTATTGCTAGGGGTAAGCCCGTGCCCGATGTGTTGAATAGCATTGCATAGGAATTCATCATTGACACTACCATTAGTATCTACCTTAGGCTATGTATATGTATTAGGAGCATTGTAGGAGCAACTCTCTAACTCTTAATCCAATCTTCCTCTAGGACCCATTTACCCTTTAAGAATAGATTTCCTAGGTGTGTGTCACACTACCCCTATTATCAACTTACTCCCTGTCCTAATAATTGAATAGTATCCCATAGCTTAACCATAAGAGTAGTATATACTTTAATCCATTGCCTTCCTTTGGGATAGATACGGTACCCTTGGGAATACTCATGGGTGAAATGCTACAACGGTATTTTCCGTGCGCTTACGGATAACTCAGTGGTGTTAAGAAATACCAACAGCTGGCTGAGCGGGCCCTCCCGATCTTCGAGCTCCTACGCCAGTCCAGGCCATTTGTTTGGACTGAGGAAGCACAGAAGGTGTTCTGCAAGCTGAAGCAACATCTGACGACATTGCCGATAATGGTGGCACCGGATCCTAAGGAGCCCCTGTACCTCTACATCACCGCCACAACAAAGGAGGTGAGCATCAACAGACTTGACAGACGGGAGGGGCCCCTGCTGCTGAATCTGAGCCTTGGGGGTTGGAGCTTGCAGGGAGCCCCGACAGCGAAGGAACGTTTGGGTCCCAACCCCTAGAGGAGGTCCGGGTCCCCATTGGAGGCCCCAGAGTACAAGAAGCCTCTAGGTCCCAGCCCCAAGAGGAGGTCCGGGTCCCCCTAGGGGGCCCCGGAGAGAAAGGAGCCTCTGGGTCCAAGCCCCAGAGGAGGCCCGAGTCCCCCTGGGGGGTCCCGAAGAGCAAGGAGCCTCTGGGTCCCAAACTCCAGAGGATGACCGGGTCCCCCTGGAGGGCCCCAGAAATCAAGGATCCTTTGGGTCCCAGCCCCCAAAGGATGCGTCGGGCCCTTGAGACATGGAGTCACAAGGCCCAGAGTAGATGGAAGAGGATACACCACTTTTTCCAAGGAGATCCCGAACCGTCCAATGCCTGGTCTATGTCATCAGCAAAGTCCTACATGAAGCAAAAACAAGGTACCTTGAGGTGCACAAGCTGCTCTATGCGGTACTAATTGCGTCGAGGAAGCTCCACCATCGCTTTCAGGAGCACCGAGTCTCAGTGGTGACTTTGTTCCCACTGGGGACAGTGCTGCGCAGCCCCAATGCAATAGGCAATATCGCCAAATGGGTTGCCGAAGTGGCAGAGTTCGAGCTTGACTTCATACCATGACATGCAATCAAGAGCCAAGCTCTGGAAGACTTCATTGCTGAGTGGACTCCTTCACCAAGCAATCCAGGGTGCCAGGAAATCAGCGAGCCGGAGCCCAGAGCATCGATGCTTACCAAGCCTAACTGGACACTCTTCTTCGACGAATCCTCGTGGAAGTAAGGGGCTGGAGCCGGTGTACTGCTCACCTCTCGAATAGTGGAGAAGTCCAAGTACGTGGTGCCCCTAGACTTCATGGCGACCAACAACATGGCGTAGTACGAGGCCCTCATCTTTGGACTCACAACTGTGCTGATTCTCGGTGTCCAGCAGATGATGGGCGACGCCGGAGCATCTAGCTCCGACACCTCCCAATGGGCCTACCGTCGACATCCCTAAGATGGTGGGCGATGACAGAGCACCCACCTCTGGTACCCTCCAGGGGGCCTACCGTCGACGACTTCACAAAGATGCAGGGCGATGCCAAAGCATCCAGCTCCAACACATCCAAGGGGGCCTGCCGTTAACATGCAAGCACATCAATGACAACAACAAGCATGGACAAGTGAGTACACTCTCCTGCTCTGCTCTTGCTGGTAACAAAGTTCGCTTGTGGTATCCTATGCACCAGGGGCCAGCCATCGACAACTTCACGGTGATGGTGGACGACGCCAGAGCATCCAGCTCCGGCACCTCCCGGGGGGTCTGCCATCGATGTCCCTACGAAGATGGTGGGCGACGCCAGAGCACCTAGCTCTGGCACCTCCGAGGGGGCCCACAATCAACATTTTCACGAAGATGACGGGCGACGCTGGAGCATCCTGCTCCGGCACCTCCCAAGGGGCCTGCCATCGACGTCCCTACAAAGATGGTGGGCTACGCCGGAGCACCCAGCTCCGACACCTCCTAGGGGGCCTACCGTCGATGACTTCACAACGACGGAGGGCGATGCCGGAGCATGCAGCTCTGGCACCTCCCAGGGGGCCTCCCACCGATGTCACAGCACATCAACAATAGCAACAAGCACAGACAAGTGAGTACACTCTCCTGCCCTGCTCTTGCTGCTAATAATGTTCGCTTGTGGTATCCTGTGAACGAGGGGCCCGGTGTCGACAACTTCACAATGATGGTGGACGATGCTAGAGCACCCAGCTTCGGCACCTCCCAGGGCGCCCGCAATCAACGACTTCACGATGATGGTAGACGATGTCAGAGAACCCAGCTCTAGCACCTCCTAGGGGGTCTGTCGTCGACGACTTCACAATGACAGAGGGTAGCACCGGAGCAGCCAGCTCTGGCACCTCCCAGGGGGCCTGCCGTCGACGACAACACTCAGGAAAAGCCCGACGCTCCCGAAAGAGGCCCGCTGAGACCAGTCACTCATGCTCCCCCCACTTCATTGGGGGCCAGTCGAAGACATTCTGTGTTCAAGTGGCAAGTGCACCCAACAATATGGCCACGCCTACCAAGGGGACTCTGAGGGGGATTCCATAAGCAGGACGTCATCTAGTGACAAATCGACCGCCTCAACTGTGCAAGCGTTGGTCCCTAAAAGGCTAACGACATCGGCAAAGGCTCTTCAATACCTTACATAAGGGAAGGAATTGGGGCAATCTGAAAGCACACGACAAGCCAACAAGCAAAACAATATGAAAATAAAAAGTAATTTACACAAGGGGGTCATGCACGGATACAAAAGCATTGCGCCTAGGTGCCGCCGGCCTCAACTTTGCTAAAACAAAGAAGCGACCTCCTTGGCCATGTCTTGGAATTCGGGCCTAGCCTCATCCTCCCACTCATCAAGGGGACCTTTCTCCACCGCCTCCAGTGAGATCTTGGGGTACAAGGTTCGGAAGCATACCAGGACGTGGCAGGCCACCAGCTCAGCCAGCTTCTTTCCTTTGACCTCCAACCTCTTTCCGAGGATGGTGTTCACTGACCCCAACGATGATCACAGGGAATCCAAGGCAGGAAGCGATTGGGCCACCTCCTGAGATGGCTCCCCATGTGGCACAAGACCATGGCCGAAGGGTTCTAGCACCGCCCAAGCACGCGCCAGGAAGTCTCAGACTCCTTGGGCCTCAGCCATGCAGGAAGCCTCGAGACTCTCAGCCTCCCTCCAGGCAGTCTCCTCCCGGTCAGCAAGCTCCCAAGCAAGACGCTCAAGGTCGTACTCTCTATGCTGGATGGCCAACTCTATGTCTTGCAATGGTCGGCATTTCTCCTCCAGGCTCTGGGAGATTTCCTCCTCCTTTGCCGCCAAGTCCTATTCTGTGTTAGTAACGACAACTTCACGGTGGACCAACTCCAGCCGCTGGTCCTCGCACAGCTTCAGGCGGGTGTCGGCGGCAGCATGGGCCTTCAAAGCCTTCACCTCAAGCTCCTTGTTCTTGGCGTCGACCAGCTTCACCAAGTGCTGCTCCTCCGCAAGCTGGTCCAAATGTCGGGCAAAAGCAACCTGCGTTTGGTGAAAAATGGACTATGCTGAGCAACAGCATCGACAAGAGGGATTGACTCAACCGTCGCCACCAACGGCTGCCACTCCGCCCCTCCTGCCGACGCCGCGGCAGACACCAGCTTCAGGGGACCAGATGATTCCCTGGCCGGAGCCCCAAGATCCACCGCGCCGCTGCCCTGCGTCGAAGTCCCCTCCCCAGCTGCAAGGACATTGCCGTTCGCTGGGGGCGAGTCGCCATGTTGCGCGGCAATAACGTCAGGCGCCAATGCTGCTTAATCACCGGCGGGTCAGCCCCAGCAAGGGAGGCGGCCTCGACCAAGGTAGCCCCCTCCTCGCTGGGCACCTCCTCGCCTGGCACATCCTCGCCGGGTGCCTCCTCGCCAACCACCTCCTTGCCTGGCACTTCCATGCTTGGTGCCAATTTTGCAACAACTGCCTCGTCGGATGGGGGTGCAGAGTCATCAACGACACATAAGGCTGACACACTTTCGAGCATAGGATGCGGCGAGGCGGACCCCGTTCCAGCTCTAGGAAGGGCAGGGGCTATGAAGCCCACCCCTGGAAGCACCGAGGGCACCAAATAGGCTGACAAAGCCCTGAGAAACCAAGATTAATCTTCATCAAGAACGAAAAGGAAAAGAAGAGAATTAACAGAGGGGAGAAGCTGTGACTTACTGGCGAGTCAGGCCACTCTAATGACCCCAACCTCCCACCCTGCATGACAAATCAAGGTCGTCGGGACATGACATTAAGGAAGACGCCACCATCTTCGGTACAGACTCCCGGTCAACCCGCACCGACATGGTTGTCCGCGTAGGCCCCTCGGCACCTCTCCTTTGGAACCAGGACCACTGTTGGAATCAGATACTAAGTCAACGAGGAAGCCTTAGCCCACCGACCCCCTGGTTATGGGAGATGGGAGTACCGTCCCTCTGAAATAGCTTCCCCTTCTTTGGCATAGAAGTAGCGGAGCCCACGGCCAAAGGGCGGGAACACATTGTTGGCTCTGGATCTGGTACCTGCTGGCCGACATCTACCTCGTTAGAGGTAGTTGAGGGCTCTGCCTCCGCCCTTGCTGAAGGATGGGAGGAAGACCCTGACCCTAGATGCGCAGCTTCACGGCACAGCTTTAGTACCCCCGAGGCTCCAACCGTATCTTCGGGATGCAGGCGAACGAGGCCGAACACGTTGACCTTCAGCATCGAGCTCGGCAGCTCAGACCTCACGTTGGTGGTCATGTGGAGCGGCTGGCAGTCATCTGAAATGGAGATGTGCTCATCCTCAACAACGTCGGAAGTCACTGCTTTCAACATCTACTCCAACATCTTTGGAGTTGGGGTGTCTGGACCCAACCGACATTTGTCAAATTCGCCATTGTAGACCCAGGCCCTGTACAGACGATGCTAGAGAGGGGCGATATGGAAAAGCAAGAAGTCTGCCAACACCATAATGGAGGTCAAGCCCTTGCCATCCAAGAACTAGATCCTCCTCAAGGCGGGCTTATACTCCACTAGCAACCCGTGGGATGCCTCCCAAGTGGTAGGGTCAGAGCCTGGACCGTCGGATGGCATCTTCATTGAGGGATGCGGGTCTGTACTCACAGTCGCCCAGTCTTCACTCTAGTCGCTCCATTTGCCCCCTTTGAATGAGGCAATGTAACCCCGAGAGGTATTGTACCGATGGCGGAAGTAGTAGGCCCCCACTTGAGTCGTTGGACTCCTTCCATTTGTCTTCATGACGAAGAAATGCTGGAACAGATCCACTGTGGGTGGGCAGCCCACGAACGCCTTGCATAGGTGGACGAACACGGTGACCAAAACAATGGAGTTTGGCGACGGATGGTGAAGTTGGAGCCCATACTCCCCCACCACTGCAAGGGAGAACCTTGACAACAGGAGGGCAAGCCAGCAGTGGTGTAGGTGACGAAGAGAACGGTCTCGTCCTCACGCAGATCCTGAAGATCAGGAGACCTGCAGCGGATCATCCATCCGCACTCTAAAGCCACCCAGCCAAGGAGCCGCCTCATCGGCACCAGATCTCTGGATGGTCAGAAGCGAGAAGGAGGCAGCAGGGAAGCCATTGGAGCAAGCTAAGGTGAGAGTTTTGGCAAAAGGATGAAGAAGGTTTAGGCGCTTGATGAACAAGGTGAAAACTCAGGCTGCGGGGTTTGAGTAAGGAAGGAACCGTTCCCCCTAACGGAGGTTTTTGTTTTTGATCACCCCTGGGATGCCTGAGTACTCCGAGTGAAGGTTCATATCGCACCACTCAACATACGTCACCCGTGACAACGGGTCCTACATCTTCGCTCAGACGCACTGGCCCAGTCGATCAGCCACCTGGGGAAGCCGCTGAGGGGACTCGCATAATGGCA